>JBBELK010000720.1:698265-1396531 GCA_037783545.1 Henricia sp. BOLD:AAB3569
ACAGTGCATTGGGCATTTTTGAGGAATCCTTGGTTTCAGTACCAGAAAGAAGTAATAATAATACCACCCATTTCTGATTCAATTATTGACATGATTTTGAAGACATTTGAATTGATATTCAATACGTCTCTTTTTGTACTAATAATTCTATAATTTGTTATAATTTTAAAATCATCTCCCCCAGGTTTTATACTTCTCTATGTCGGTTACGTGTTAGTCGTCCTACTAGGTCGGAGGTTATACCAAACACAGATCAAGCCTCGACAGGTCCGAATGATTGCTGCAACGTCTATTGGAAACTCAGGACGTGAGTTAAAAGGTGGTTGTGCTGTTTGAACTAAACTCTGTAGTGTTGATAGTAAAATGTGCTGTTCTAATAATAGACCAGTTGCATAAATCCTGGAGTCCCGCCTTCGCGCTATGGCGCTCGCGTATGAACGAGTCAAGCACCAGACTACCTGGCAAATCAGGCTGCTGCGGTGGTGCAGGCCGGTACATGTTAGCTGGCGTGAAAGTCTGTACGGTACCTGGAACACCTCGCACATTACTCCATGCATTTCTAAGCTGGACCATCTAATATTACATGGTGATTGAGCATGTTAATAATAATAATAATGATTAGATTTGTATAGCGCACATATCCACCCTGCAGGGTGCTCAAGGCGCTGTTACCATTATTACCGCTGCCATCAGGGAATCACCAGAACCATTTCGCTTCAACTAGGTGGCTGCTGGTCAGGCGCACAACCCTATCAGCAGTTAGATTGTAGCATTCCTCTTAACAGCTTCCCATATATCAAGATATCGCTTGGGTTGACGAGGCAACTGGGATTAAGTGCCTTGCCCAGGGACACAGACACGTTGGTCGAAGTGGGGCTCGAACCCCCAACCTCTGATTGGGAGTCCCGCTTCATACCCACTAGACCACACGCGCTCCCATAAGATGTTGAAACATGTACAATGTACTCACTATGAAATTTCGTCAAAATATCGAGTTAGAACGTGTTGTTGACTTGAAATGGATGTCAACTTTGCAAGCTGGAACGTTTCCAAACTGCAATGAACTGGTTATGATTTCGGGTTTTGTGATCCAAACGAAGGGATCGAGACATATACAGCGAATTTGACTTAAAAATAAGATGACATGCAGCCGGTAAATCTTGCCACAATCTAATAAAATTAATACTGCCGTTGATTGTTTATTTATTCGACAGAACATCGTCAGAAATTGGTGAGTTTTACTGACAAAATGCCAGGAAATATACATTATTAGTTTTTTGCATGCTTCGCATGAGTAGCATCAGGTGTACTGACGTACTTCCTTTCAGATGTACACTTGGTGTATATACTTGACCATACTAAATTTTTGTTGCTGCGTGGTGCTCACTGCCGGTTTAAAGTACATGTACACAATCGATACCGTGGACTGTTGATATGCCAGACAATGGCGGTATGTATTTGAACAGAAAGTCATTGAGTGGCCGAGTAGTTTGGGTCGTTGATTTGCAACACTTAGATAAATATACTTGGTGTTGCAGGTTAACACATCTGTTAACAGATCTGTAACACTAACAGTCTAACACTAACACTAACATGTAACATAGAGAACTGCGACCTTGATCGGTTCTATGCACGACTTTCAACATTAACAGTGACACTAACACATCCTGTTTACACGGTGTTTGTTCTGAGGTCACCATTCCGATTAAGATAACAGATCTGTTAACAGATCTGTAACACTAATACGTAATTACACACAGAATTGTGACCTCACCCACTGTATTGTGCAGTGCACGACACAAGTGATAGTATGTTATTGTAGTTTATTTTTACATGCACAATGTTCAAAATCACTATGACCCCGTTCTCACTGGAGAAATCACTTCGTTCGACGATGATTCAACGATGATTCAACAAAGAGTTTTCCTGATGTGATCGCACGCCTCTGCATTCGACGATGATTAGAATCGCTTCATTCGATGAAGCAAATAGCTTCATTTGATAAAGAAATCGCTTCATTTGATGAAGCAAATTTATAATGAGAACGCTCCCTTCGTTCGACGAAGCAATTTGGCATCTGGCCTGGTTCCACAAGCGCGTTGTGTGTCAAGTGCCCAGCAAGCATTGTTTTTGACGAGCCACTGGAAAACCATATAGCACATCTAGACGCGCGACGTGCATGTACGACCTCCCACAGCTTCATTCGATCTTCGTTCGATCTTCGTTATTAAAGTGATATGTGAACGCACCCTTCATTAACTAATGATGATTACTTAATCTTCGTCGAACGAAGCGATTTCTCTAGTGAGAACGGGGTCCATTTCAAATGGTCTCTGATTTTGCAGGTTTTACAGAAAGTGATGTTCTAGTTTCGGGCAAGCCAGAGTTTCACAACACTATGTATGGATCATTGGCACGCTATGCTGCTGAGACCTACGTGCCGGACAGCCATGTACCCAACACCCATGCTCCATCAGGTGTGTTCTTGTTCTGAGATTGCTTGTATCATAAATTCATCAATAAATTTGTGAGAGATCTACATGTACGATTTGAAAATTGCTACAAATGTCGTTATCTCTGTGTGATTGTTAAATGTTATACAAGTAATTAATGTTTATAAGTTTAATGGTAGAAATATTTTCATGAGTTGAAAGATGGAATGTTCCATTCAACGGGGCGGAGCCAAAGAGATCATTGTCATTTGATTGGAGAACATCTGACAGCCTGAGAATATGAAAAAGTACTTAAGACCGAATCTGACTCATCTACCACACGTGCGTCATACGCAAACGCGTCAGCTTCAACGTCGTGCAATTAATGTCATGAACACGCGCTTGCAGTTTGAGTACCGCTTACTACTCGCAGTTAATTGATTAATCAAGTCTTCGCCCAGCGGTAGTGCACATAAGCTTGCTGATGCCCAACACACGACATTTTATGAAATATTTATTTTATACCGTTTACTACTCGCAATTAATTGATTAATCTAGTCTTCGCCAAGCGGTAGTGCACATAAGCTTGCTGATGCCCAACACACGACATTTTATGAAATATTTATTTTATTTATTTATTTATTTATTTATTTATTAACCACATCCAACAGCGGAAGAACCGCCAATTACAGGAGTGGGATCAATTAACATAGATATTCGAATAACTATCAACTTCTAAGTTGAATTAGAAACTGCCAGAGACACCGGGGAATCCCTCCCCTTGCTCTTCACGAAAGAATGCTTTGGGATCTTTAAAGTGCGTTACCGAAACCTAACACACTGGACCAACAGTTTTACATCCCTTCCGAAGGACGGAACAAGTGTGATTAAGTGTCTTGCTCAAGAGCACAAGTGCCACAACCCGTCACGGCCCGGAATCGAACCCACATTCTAGTACTGGCATGTACAGGAACTTGAGTTTGACGCACTAGACCGCTCGGCCATAACACCCCACATGAAACATTTGGCCATAATGGCTCCGATTGACAATAAGAACTCTCTTTTTTTCCCTTCTCCCAGGTATTAGGGAGGCTCTATTTGACTCTGAGCAAATTGTAGCAGCCTCATTACTAGCTGGCCATGGTACATCAGTCAACAACATACTAGGTGATGGGGCAATGCCCAACGGTGCCACCATTAATGATCCCACTGATGATGGGCTGCCTGATCTGGACAGATCACCCATCTCCTATGGTAAGTGAAGTTGGGGTCACATTTTTGACACCCATTTTTCCCATGGGTGTTGAGATTTTGATACCGTATCATTTCTTTTATTTTTCTCATTACCATTCTGAAATTTTGTGTTCTCAGTCCATACATTTTCAACGATATCGTAAACTACTAGTCCTGGCCCAAAACTATTCTAGTCGATATTGGTTTGTGTACGCGTTGGCCATTCCCGTTAGTGCGCCCTCTTGCAGCACTATTAGACCAGCCCTTTGCTCGACTAGAATAGTCTTGGGAATCTCTCCCGGAAGTTCAGCATTGGAGGCGGTACTGTTTTATGTAAATAGCTGCACAGGGCTTTATGATGGCACACAAAGGACATGGCATACCACAGATATCTTTGCAAATATTTGCAATGTCGCAATTATCTTCATAAACAAATGTATTTTGCGATGTCATACGCCTTTGCAAACATGTTTGTAAATATATTTGCAATCATTTGCCAAGAAATTATGCCACCGAAAATATTAGCAACGATAAAACAGTCATGTTCGATGATTCTTGTAAGCCGCCTTATATTTTTCAAACCATTCGAAGCGTGTGCACGCGGTGTATTTGGGTCATGCGCTGCATCCGACGCGCTGTATTTGGGTCGCTCGCTGCATTCCGACGCGCTGCTGTATTTGGGTCACTCGCTGATTGGTTCCTTAGGAATGCCTAGGCAAAAACAAAGAAAAAGTTAAACCTTCTGGGAGAGATTCCCAAGACTATTCTAGTCGAGCAAAGGGCTGATATGTTATTCCTGCAAGAGGGCGCACTACCGGGAATGGCCAACGCGTAAACAAACCAATGTCGACTAGAATAGTTTTGGGCCAAGACTACATGTAAAAGCAGTGCAGTAATTACACCAATCTTACATAACTCTATGGGTCTTCTACAAAAAGTACAGTTCGACGAAAGTCCCTACAACATTGGAAAATACCCGTCACGCGAGGGACTCTAGACGATAGTTTACTGTATTCCCTTAATCGAACTTCGCTCTGGTTTCCAGGTGAAATTGTACGTATGTTGAGAGGGCTTCATAATGGTTCGGTCATGGGTTCGGTGTACAGCTCGTGCGTGCACTCGCGGTCGACTATGATGAAGTACATGTATGTACACTACAACGTGTCGATTGCAGAATACAGCCAAAGACGAAAAAAAATGCACGAACATTTGCATGAAGTTCGTGATATAACCGTGGTCATTGAGTCGCAGGCACCGCGTTTCATTGCGAATGTCAACGAAAGGTCCGATTAGCATAGGGGTCATTCTATAAATTTGGGGTCCAACGTGTGACATTTTTCTGTCCCCGTTACACCTGACATACTGCTATTTGCCATACAAGTATCATTAAAAATGCCTTCAAACCATATTTTTATGAATTGTATTTTATGTAATCACTCTTTGAAATAGAAGGCATTTAAAGAATATGTCCTGAATTTACAAAATACAACATTTTACAAGATGTCAGATGTAACGGGGACAGAAAAAGTGGACCCCAAATTTATAGAATGACCCATAGACGATTTATCGATGAGCAATATTTCATGATCAAAGCGTATAAATGAAAGAGACAACCCTCAGACTGCAACCCCAGCTACGTACTACATGTATTAATGATTGCTGTGGTGCCATCCAAGTTCAAGCAAACTGCCGTGGTGCCCTTATATTGACAGAATTGCCGTAATGCCCTTTAAATGTGGGAAAAGGCAAGGCAATTATTGCCGTGCCCTTTAAACACGAATTTCGAGGCCTGCTTTAACATGCTCTGATGAGTGCAAGTTGAAAAGTGCTTAAACCTATCTTTGTCATTTTCCAATTCCAAATGTGCTCTACTTTCAATAGGTATTGATGATCCAACCAGGCCATTGTTAGGCTCCCACGATGACGAGGACAAGCACGCAGAAACAACGTGCATGTCAAGTTGTGGTGATCAGATCAAAGACTTCTTTAGAGGTATCAACCCTATAGATGTTGAGAACTGGAAGAGTAAATCCATTGTCGGTAAATTCTACCAGATATTTAAGGTGAGAAATCAATTGCAAAGTCACGTTTCCATTCGACTTTTTCTTTTGCTGCCTCACGAAACGTTACAACCACCTGCTTAAAGGGCCTGTGACATGCTAAACAACTTTTTGCCTAATCTTTGCTTCATATGATGGATTACTTGTTCAGCAAGACATGCTATTGTTTGTTTGGATGTAAAATCAATAAAAGGTAGCTTTCTTCAACTTTGAAGATTTCATTGCAATAAACCACAGACGGAGGGCGCTGTTTGTAGTGCATCACGTAAGGAAAACATAAGACTTCAAGTTAGACTTGTGGCAAATTGCTGCAGTTTTCTCTCCCAGTTTTGTCATGGCTTACAACAGGAAACATGTAAAACAAAAGTTCCAGGACGTTTAACAAAAAGGTGGAATCTTTTGTGCACAGTTGAATGTGATTTTCCTGTGTTTGCCTCTTGTGACATCGTGACCTTGGTCATGAATATGCATATTTTCATTAGCATAAAAACTAAAAACCTTTGTTTTAACCCCCAAATCAAGCTCCAAATGGGATTTTTATGAATGTAACTGAGTATATTGGTTTTATAGCATAGATTTCATTGATAAAAATCCCAAATAAGGGGATAAAGTAACCTTTTTTTTCCCCAAAGTTTTGCTTGTGTGTCAGTGATCCCATTCACATTAGGGAAAATCGCTTTGTTCGACGAAGATTCGACAATGATTCGACTAAAGGCCTTCTCACACACGGAATTTTTTTAAGGGAAACTCTTGGTGAAACCCTTGGCGTCACAATATCTACTAGTATACTACGAGCGTACTACAAGTTGGGTACGAATTGGATACGAGCCTGGTATGAGTTGTCCCGAGTGTACTGCAAGTGTTACAAGTTATTACAAATTAGGCAGGAGTTTCCCAAGTAACTTACGAGTTCACTACGAGTCGAGCTTTCCGAGCTTACTGTGAGTCAGTTAAAGGCCCAGTGTATCATTTGCAATAACCCCAAAAAGTAATCAACGAGTTTACAGGGGAAAAGTTCTGAAAGTAAAGATTGAATTAATAGCAACTACCCAATGAAAGGTTTCCGCTCAGAATTATATAATTTTACCAGAAAATATTCCGTAAAGATGAAAATATTTAGATCGTTTGCAAACGATTTACTTATTTTTGATTCGCATCTAGCTACGCGGTCCTAAATGCATGGGCGCTGTGTACTGCGTGTGCGTGTTCCAACGCGATGCATTTTTATGGATCGGGCGCACACGCAGTATGTCATAGTACCCGCAAGCCACATAGTACCCGATCAACTGAGAACAAATATTTGAAACACCCCGCCAAGACCAGGAAAACGCATATGGATTTTCATGTGTTTTTTTAACGTGGTACATTTGACAAAGCTGAAATTTCTTCGGATGAGTTTGTTGATGTCTTTCTTTTGATTTATAATGGTTTTATTCGCAGTATCGCTCAAAAACAGATCATCTCAGGGCCTTTAAGAGTGTGGCACGAGTTTGCCACGACTGACCCGACTTCGGCGGTTTGCATGGGATTTTGCGCCAAACCATCTGGAATTTCACTGACTCTTGCAACTCGTGCTTGAAGTCTTATAACTTGTATAGACCACTCGTACAACTCGTATCAAACTCTATGCAGACTCGTGTGATACAGTGCTGTACGAGTTTGCTAAGAGTTGTACTATTGGCCTACAAGTTGCACTAGTTTGGTGCAAGTTGCTCACGAGTTGGGAACTTGTGGTCGAAATGTTAAACATGTTTAAAACTTTTGACACAAGTTTCGCACTGCTACGAGCTAATACGAGTCGGAACGAGTTGTTACGAGTTGTGCCAGAGTTACTTAAATCATCCCTAGTTGTCCCACGAGTTTTCCCGGATTCACCAACTCGTAAAGTTCCTCCTTACATGGTCTATTGGAGACTACCAATTTAAAGCAACACAAATTATTTGAGATGTAAACTGGTAAAGCGGTATTTTCTCATGAAATTTTGTTGTTTGTTTTTTTTTTAGCCTAAAATGCCAATGTTGCAGACTTGACTTGTTGACTCGTACCTTCCATGCGTGGGTCATTCCATGAAAACGGGACACAGTGTCCCCCTTACGTCGTGACACTTCTAGAGTTGATTTTTTATAATTACCGGACTTCAGAGAACGATCACCCTCGGCATATAAAGAATATATGACCTCATGAATCGAACACTGTTTGTAAATTATTGTAAATATTCTACATTATTGAGAAATTGCACAGAAATTTCTTTAAACATTTTTGTTAACTTTTACAAATGCATAAAAATGTCACACTTTGGCTCCTTTTCTTATGGAAATACCCACATGCATGTTCCTGTCTTTTTCTGTACCTAGTCTCCTCTCCAGCTGTTGTTACAATCGACCGTCCCCCTAGTGGATCATACTGAAGACAGACATTGCTGGAATAAACTCCTCAACTGTTTCCAGTTTGCCATTGGGCCGCTGTTCTGTGTGATTGTTACGAAAAGTGAGTAGATTGTGTTTTATTTTATACTGAGGAAAAAATTTAATTAGCATTCATAAATACAGTAAACCTCGGATAAGTCGGATCTAACGAGACCAAGCGATTTTATCCGACGTACGCGAAGATGAAAAAAACATAGGGATTCATTGATCTTCAACCACCCAACGGTAGACAGTTTAATTAAAAATTATAACACCAAAACATTTTATTTTTACACTACATTTTCATACATGTACTTATAAGGCAGAAAATCGTAAGCATCATTTGCCTGGCACGATCATACATTTGTGCCTCGAGCGTCGACATCGTCTGATCGTGGCAATGCAGTACATACACTGGATGAAGTATGCAATAGCAGTTGGATATACAAGAATTGAAGCCATGCTCCGGCCGCCTTAGACCTTTATCACGGTGCGTCCATCTTTGTTTTGTTCCCCATAGTACGTGTCGCGTATAATCAGTGCGTCTGCGTGTCCGCGCGATCAGCGCGTTTATCTCCTGTTGAGAATCACTCTCCACGCTGTGCGCTCTCTTGGTCGCGAAACGCCTGTGCCATTGTGATGCACAACAATTAACCATTTTAAAACGTGACCAAACTATTTTTTTCTGCAAGCCTCGCTTTGGTTACGTTCATTTTAATGGGAGAAAAAGGAAGATGGCCGCACCGTGATAAAGGTCTATTGTACCCCACGAACAATGCTTGGCCTAGACTGCTCCCCGGTCCATGTGATCACTTGCATTCCACTTAACACATGTTGACCATGATGTAGACTAGAGAAGACAGTATGACCAGTCTAGGCAAGGCATTGTATTAGGTGGGGTACAATGGGAGACAGTGGCTTCAATTCTATACGTCGTTGCTTCATCCAGTGTATATATATCGATGATGTACACACGTGTGCTGCTCAGCCTACCAACCTTGGCCAATGAAAGATGCAGCCTGTGATCACGTGCGCACCTGCTACTGATAATGCACATGTGTGCAAGTACAGTATATGGTACATGCACACACACACACATCGTATATGTACAGTGTACAATCAAGTTCATGCAGGCGGCATTTTGGGAAGCCACATGTAGCGGCTTCCCGAAATTGTGAAATTAATATACGAACATGTCAACTTTCGTCAATCTGACTTAAAAGAAGTAAAACACAAAGGAGTTGAACAAATGTTCTAGGTTGATGAGTCCGAGATAAGCAAAAATCCGACTTACACGATCCGACTTAAAGGCAGTATACATGATTGCTATCTCGAAAATCAGACATTTTCAGAGATTTACGCCTAACTTACACAATATAAACATGTTGACCGTAGAAAACTTCCCCTGGAATGGTTTTGTCTGAAGTGCTATAGTCTTTGAGAAACGAGTAAAACAATTAGTTTTCGTCTCATGAGACGAAAATTCAATTCGCCCCAAAACCATTTCGCCCAAGTGCCATTTCGCCCCCAAACCACTAAGCCCGAGTGCCATTTCGCCCCAATTATCTTCGTCCAAACACTACATCGCCCAAATGCTACTTTGCCCCAAAACCACTTCGTGCACAGGCCGTGACATGGTTCAGGGCGAAGTGGTTTGGGGGCGAAATGACTGCAAACCCCTTTTTAACTGTTTTCTCAAAAGTTAGACGAATTACGGAGCTCATGGTTTTTGCTCAGGTTGATTTTAATCATGCATATCTTCAATCACACAGGCGGATAAAACTATTTGTAACAGTTTACCAATCATGTATACTATCTTTAAGTGATGATTTTTATTAGGAATAACATACAAAATCAAATGTTCCAAGCGATTTTGTCTGAAATAAGTGAAAATCCTACATAAACGTATCCGACTTATGCAAGGTTTACTGTATATAAGATAGTTTATTACATGTATATAATATATTCTTTTTCAGAAATTGTTACATCAACTCTATCTTTCCTGTATTTGTTTCAGGTTACTACAGGCCAATTGTAGGGAACTTTATGCTATGGGAGCTCATGTTGGGTATAGGGTTTCTACTAGCCACTGTGATCTTTCTTACGTCTAAACCCAACAAGCCGCCAGTTTACCATTTTGTAAGCAGAAACTTGTTTTGACATAATAGGCCTTTTCACACTACACCTTCTTAACCTGGGTTGAACTTAACCCGGGGGGAAACCCTGAGACTGCCCTGGGTTGAAATGCGAATTTTCAACCCTGCATCGTTTCACGCACAAACCGCGTTGAGTTCAACCCGGAGTTCAACACTTGTGCAACGCCAACCCGAGGCGAGTGACAATCGAGTGTTTCCCGCTTGCGAAAGGCTGTCCTTTGCCGGAAATGGTTCAATTTTCAACCCGGGGCGATAAATTTCAACTCTGGTCCCAAGCAGGGTTGGGCTTAGCCCGTGTTGAAACCAATCTCAGGGGTTGACGCGGGGTTTGCAGGGGTTGAAAATTGAAAAGTCGATTTTTTGTAACCCCGCGCCAACCCTGTGAGATTTTTTAAGTGAGAAAAGGCCTTTTATTGTTTGGCGTTTGTGCTAAAATATGTATGTTCTCCTATAAACACAATTTTCTTAAAATGCCCATTCCTGATCGTGAACTTGTTGATAACAAGGCACTGATCGACCAGTCACTTTATTTTCAAGAATGTTTCGCTTCAGTGCTTTCCTTAAAGGGCCTGTGACATGCTAAACAACTTTATGCCTAAGCTTTGCTTCATAATGACGGATTACTTGTTCAGCAAGACATACTATTGTTCGTTTGGATGTAAAATCAATAAAAGGTGGCCTTTTTCAACTTTGAAGATTTCATTGCAATAAATCACAGACAGAGGGCGCTGTTTTGAGTGCATCACATAAGGAAGACAGAAGGGAAAATGTAAGAAAAAACATAGGACTTCAAGTTGGACTTGTGGCAAATTGCTGCAGTTTCTACCCCCAGTTTTGTCATGGCTTACAGCAGGCAACATGTAAAACAAACTCAAACAGCCATGTATTACAAAAGTTTCAGGAAAATTTAAAAAAAAGTGGAATCTTTTGTGCACAGTTGAATGTGATTTTTCTGTGTTTGCCTCTTGTGACATCGTGACCTTGGTCATGAATATGCATATTTTCATTAGCATAAAAACTAAAAACCTTTGTTTTAACCCCCAAAGCAAGCTCCAAATAGGATTTTTATGACTTTAACTGAGTAGAGTGGTTTTAAAGCATAGATTTCATTGATAACAATCCTAAATAAGGGGCCCTTTAAGGTCCAAATGGTGGACATGTTTGAACCTGTTTGATGTGATTCCCACTGGCACAACAGTGGAATGCGACATTTCCTGTTTCTGGGAGAATCCTGTAGTTTAGGGCTCTCAGATTGAACCTGTGTGGTATAAGCTAACTTAATATTTTTTTTGTTCTTTTCCTAGTTATTTGCATACGTTGGATTTGGCATATCCGTCCTGTGGATCTATTCAATAGCAAACGAGATTGTCAATTTATTACAGGTGAGTGCATTGCAGAATTAGTAGTCTCAGGACAGTTCATATGTCGAAGCCTATAAAAATTGTTTGTAATGAGAATGTTCTTGGGGTACATCAAACCCCGCTTTTTCTTAAAAAGACAAAGGGGGTTGAAGGCGGCTAGGCGCTAAATGGAAACACAAAAAGTGGATTGTAAAGGGCAGATCAGACCCAGGTCTGATTCGCCTTTATTAATTCACCTACAGGGGCAGGTTGAACCTGCTTCAATCAAAATTCAACCATTTGCTGTCAGTTTTATCCTCATATTTTGTTTGTTCCCGACAGATGTATGGTTCAGTCTTACAGCTCAGCGATGCTATTCTAGGTTTGACGCTACTAGCTTGGGGTAACAGTATAGGAGGTAGGAACAGATGGAAATATTGACTTTTCATGAGAGTGCAAACTACAGGGTAAAGACCCTTTCCCACAAAGGTAGATTGGAATACGACCACACACGATCTAGGGAAAAAGTGCGGTCGTGTGGTGGTCTTCTAATTGATCGTGCATGGTCGAAAAGCCATCATACTTCAATCGCGTTGATTGAATAGCCATCGTGCGTGATCTTCATCGAGCATGATTTTTTTAAAAACATGCTTAACCCTGTCGTGCGCGTGGGCGATCCAGGTACCTCGTTACAGGAGTGTACCAGTCGACAGCTGGCAGTGTGTAACTCAATGAACGGGGCAAATACCCCTGCATAAATGGACTCTTAGCATTTCCAAATTCTTTCGGACGGTTTAGAGATTGTATATAACCAGGTGCGGATCCAGGAATTTTTGCAGGGTAAAGGGGGTTGGCTAAATGGGCAGTCAAAACCTCCCTTTACTCCGTTTATAGCTAGATACGCTAAAATAAAAGCTTTAAAAAAAGAAGCTTGACTGAAAAGAACGTGCCCAACAGATGACAGACATCACTCCAGTTCCCAATTGCTCAATTTCATCAATTACCCCCTCCCCCTTCCCGATGCCAAGGCCGTTTGTGCACAGTCAGTGGGGAATTCCCATGTGGGACTGCTGGCCTGGTAGCTTGTAACTCATACAGCGGGTGAATAAGCTTACCCAGGCCACACAAATTCTACGATATGTTTCTCAAGCGTATAATGTATAAAGTCATGGAAAATGAGATTTTAGCTAAATTCATACGCTGAGTAATTCACAAAAACGCATAATTAGCCAGTCGGCAACTGGTAGGTTCGATTCCCGGAGGGTTAAAAAAATTGTTTGAACACGACCAAAATTTCAGTCGCACATGGTCGAATATAGTCATCGTATAGCAATCGGGTAGCAATTGTCGTAATCGTAAAGCCATCGTCGCGATTGTATAGCCATCGCATTGATCGTATAGTCGTCGTATAGGTGACTATGTAGCTCCTCAGTCCTCCAGGTGACTGCCATATCAGATGTTCACACTTTAGTAACTGCAATTTAAAGACACTCCTGATCCAATGCTATGTTCTGCCTGAGAAGGATGACTTTGGCTCTTATATGTCTCTCCATGTAGATTCATGGGCAAAGCGGAAAAATAAAAACCTTGGACTTCAATTTAAATGAAAATGTCCAGTGGTCTTGTGTATCATGATCTTTGGGGCCCATCCCGCAGGCCATTTCACAAGATTACCAGACCTAACATTGCAACAAAAACTCCCACTTTTCCTGTATCCTCGGATGGGACGCAACTCCACCATCATCTCCTTTATTCTAAAGCAGAGATTTTAAATAATTTATTGCACAGTAAACTTCAAACACCAGAGAGCACTATTTTCTTCTCCGTTTGACAGATTTAGTTTCCGACATTGCTGTTGCCAAGCAGGGCTATCCCAGGATGGCTGTTGCTGCTTGCTTTGGTGGACCTCTGTTCAGTATCCTTTTACCAGAGTGGCAGTGCAGGTTTTTTCTTGGTCAATAGACCTTTATCACGGTGCGTCCATCTTTGTCTTGTTCCCCACTGCATACGTGTACGTGTCGGGCATGATCAGTGCCTGTGCGAGTCTGCACGATATCGCGTGCAGTCTTCCGTTGTTGTTTTGAGAGAATCAATGTCCGCACTGCGCGTTTTCTTGATCGCGCCGCGCGCATGTCATTGTGATGCACACAATGAACATTTTCAACACGGTGCCAAACTATTTTATTTCGGCAAGCCTCGCTTTCGTTACGTTCATTTCGTTACGCTCAATAAAATACAAAAACACAATGGAAATTCCTGGCGGTGCCCAGATACCGCCTGGAATGTCTGTGTTCCCCCTGGAATGTCTGTGTTCCCCCTGAAATGTCTGTGTTACGCCTGGAATTTTGTGTTTAGGTATTTTAATGAGCGTAGAAATGCCACAGATTTCTTTTTATGGTCGCAAAAAGAATACTAGAGTCCGTCACATTTACACACAAGTAAAGTAGACGACGAACGCGTTTGAACAAAACAGAAGACAGCATTGCGCGCGCACTCTCTTCGTGAGCTTAGAACAACCACCTTTACGAAATAGGCACTTGCTTTAGCGACAATTCGTGTTATATGCTTAATCCAAGATTTCTGATTAAGCGTAACATGTTTTATGAAATTGGGCCCATGATAGGGAAGCACTTACATTGTATTTTATTGCTTTGTCATACTGGAGTATCAATTCCTTAAACTAGTCCTTTTCAGACATGCTCCTTGGTATAGGCATCTCATGTACTATTGCCTGCGTTCAACATGGAGGTACCTTTTATGTAAGTTGGTCCTGTTGCAACGAATCATACGATCCACCGAAACATGCAATTTTTATAAAACACAACTTGGTCAGCCCAAATGCACAGTCTTGATTCAAGACCGAATTTACTGTTGGAGTTCGCGATACCCGCACTAGTGTACGTGTTGCAACGAAACAAAAACCAGCTCCGTACTTTTGAGAAAAGAGTCAAAAAAGGCTTTATGGTCATTTCGCCCTAAAACCATTTCGCCCCGAACCATTTCGCCCTGAACCACGGCCTATGCACGAAGTATTTTGGGGCGAAGTGGCATTCGGACAAAGTGGTGTAAGGGCGAAGTGGTGCAGGGCGAAATGGTTTTGGGGCGAAATAAATTTATGCCTCATAAGACGAAAAATCATTGTTTTACTCATTTCTCAAAAACTATAGCACTTTAGACAAAACCATTTTACGTAATGTTTACTACCGTCACCATGTTTGTATTGTGTAAGTTGTGTTTAAATCTGTGAACATTTCTGATTTTCGAGATTACCAATGAAGTACGATGGTGTGTATATAATATGTACTAAACTGAAAAAGAAATCTGGGTGAGGGTTAAGAGGGCACCAGTTCAGCCCCCAGCCCCCCGCTTTTTAAACATTTTTTGAGATGTACTTCTCCCAGCTAGCATTTGTGGAGATGTCAAGCCCAAGAAGGCGTAAGTCTGATACCTCAGGCAAGGTCGATGGACCCATATGAATGGAAGGAAATGAATCGTCTCCAGAGCGAGTGAGAGAGAGAAGCTCAGTTTTGTTTTCATTGAAGGTGATCAGCCAGTCATTTCCCCATCTCAAAACCTCTAAATCGCTGTCAAGTAATTAAGTCGGCCACCTCGCTGCGAGAGATATTGGAGGAGTTAGGAGAAACACAGTAGAGAGTTAAGTCATCGGCGTACATAGACAGCTGAGACAAAACAGTGTCGGGCAGATCATTGATGTATACAAGAAAAAGAGAAAGACCAAGGACCGATCCCCGAGGAACACCGGAATTGATTGAGCGAATGGAAGAGGATTGACCTTCAAGGACAACCTTCAACTTGCCGTTGGATAGAAAAGCAGAGATGATAGCTAACATTCTACCTGTCACACCATATGTTTTAAGCTTGTGGAGCAGACCATTATGCCAAACCTTGTCGATAGCTTTCGAGGTGTCCAATGCCACAACGCGTGCCTCACCCCTGACATCCAGAGCCCTATTAAAATGGTCGGTGGTTAGGGACAGCAGATCACCAGTCGAGCGGGAATGGCGAAAACCAAACTGGCAGTCGGTGAGAAAGTTGTTATCCTCCAAGTATCCAAGAAGCTGCTGGTTGATAAAGCATTCAAAGATCTTGCTAATTATGGGAATTAAGCGATGAAACATCTTGAAATAATGGTTCCGATGTGCAATTGCTGCAGCACACTCAGGGGTGTACCATGGTTGAGAATGGGCCCAGATCTGGTAGGTACGAGAGGGGATGTATATCTCCATGCCAAGGCTAATCTATTGGGATAGCTCCTCAGCTGCCAAATCGGGATCAAGATGACCAAGGGACATCAGCAAGAAACATTCGAAAACCATCCTAGTCAGACTTTTCAAACTGAAAAACATTACCGTTAAAAGGCTGAAATGTAGCTGGGGAGAACGAGTATGAAACTGAAACAGAAACAATTGAATGATCGGAATTACCAATTGGTGACAGAGTTATCTAGGTCTGAGCACAGGAAGAGGTCAAGGAGGTACCTACCATCAGAAGCACGATCCGGTATATGAGTAGGGGATGAAACGATCTGTGTTAGATCCTGAGAGATGGCAAAATTATATGTTGCCGTACCAGCTATATTGGTGTTGCGGGAATGGATCAACCCCTCCTTGTGGTGGACATTAAAGTCACCAAAGACCATGACTTGAGCAGCAGGATGCTGGGAAATAGCACGATCAATGCTGTCAGAGATGGCATCTAGCACTGCACAGTGTGAACGATATAGAAAGTACAGGTATGTAGTAGAGTGGAGGAGTGAGAGGCGAAAGTACATTTACTCTTGATCAGTACATTCCAAGGTGCTTTCACGGGCTACAGGTAGTGTCTCCTTGATGTATACGCCCAGACCATGGAATTGTGGACGGTCAAGGCGGTAAAAGATATACCCAGGTAATTTGAAAGAGTCTGATGATATGCTGTTATTCAGTCTGCTCTCAGACAGAGCTAACAAGTCAGGTGAGCTGTTCTGGATAAAAGACTGAACAGAGGTGAAGTTGGAACGAAAACCATTAGAAAAAGCAATACCAAGTGGCTTAGAATCCCGAGTACGGGGAGGTGGATTAGCACGAGCAGGTAAGGTATCTGAAGAAATCGATTGTGAGGTCATGATGATTCATAAACAAAGAAAAGGTAAAGTAATGTAATTCACAGCTACCCGAGGGATTGAAACAAGTCCAGGACAATCAGGGAGTGAAGAGAATCCAGCGAACACATTGTCGTAACAATGCCATTCCGATGGCCTCGGGAATGCAACCGAAAGTGGATGCACGGACCACCATCCATGCATGTCCATGGCAGTACAACCACTTCGGCATTTTTCACCTGTTGATGGATCAGCCTCTCGAAGCATTACCAGTGGGTTCGGGATCCTGTACTAACTGTACGATCCGAATTAACCAGTCCATGCGTGTCGTTTCGTGATGATGATGATAATATTAACGATAATGAAGCACACAGCTTGTGAACGGTCAAAACAAAAGCAGTCTGATGACACAGAAGGTAGAGGCACAGACACGACTGTCGGATGACTGTTGAGACTGCAGACAAACTGTTTCTGTTTTGATGGCATGTCCACGAAACATATAGGGACCGCCAGAGGTTTGATGAGATGAAAACTTGTGTCGAGTCTGTGGCATGACCTTGTGAGTTCTCACTGGCATATCAACAGTAGCATAAAGTGTGTATGTTCGTACTGTCACGTACATATAGGTGCATAGAGCGATAATGCAGGTCAGGCCATACCACCCCTCACCTGCAGCAACCCCCGTGAAGCCCCAAAAAATGTGTCACCCCGCCCCCACGCGCGCACCAACAGATCAGCAGCCAAGGCATAGCCACCCGATGCTCATCCCACAAAGAACGAAGCCAGCACCCACCATTGCAGCAAACCCTAGAACCACACTGACGGGTAAAAAAAACAAGGGTCAAAATGTAAGGGACGCAGTCACCCCTGCGAGCCACTGCAACCTTTAAAAGAGAGGAACCATGAAAAGGACAGAAAAAAAGAAGAAGAGTGAGAGGGAAAAAAAAGGAGCGGGGTAAAGGAGCGGGGGGTGGGGGGGGGGGGGGGGGGGGGGGGAGAAAAAGAGAGAGAAGGGGAGAGGAAAGGGAAAAACTGGCAGGCCCTTTGCCTGGTTCTGAAACAAGGTATAAAACCTCTTCACAGAACCACTGCAAAGTCGGGGTAACGACGCCAGACGCCGGCGCTCGCATGGATTGGCAAAATTTTTTGGTATTCCACGGCCGCCCTCACACAGAATCGTCCAGCCCCCCAGTCGCTCCCCTATGGAGAGAACCCTAGCTACGCTGCTGTCGTAATGGCATCGCATACGATCGTAAAAGATCGCAAAAAGTTGCAAAGAAATCAGAATGCATCGTAAAACATTCGCAAAGTGTCGTATCAGTGTCGCAAGGATTCGCATCAAAATCGTTTCCACTTTTACGATCATCGTATGATGGCTTCATCGGGGTCGTAAGGGGTCGTAACCTATTGTAACGGAATCACAACACGTTCTTTTCGGTCGTTTCCGTCACGGTAATTAGGGATCTTGGGGCTTTTCAATTACGATGTAATGCGATTCTTACGTCGTGTTGATTCGTATCCAAAAGTGTGAAATAAGGCTGTGCCTAACGAATCGAATATTCGAATATTCCGTCGTCCATCGAATATTCAAATAGCATTTTACCAAATCGAATATTCGGTACGTGCTTTTCCACTGCAAACCAAACATGTCATCGGTTAAGAAAAGGTGAAAATACATTTTCAGTCGCAGACACCGTCACTTTGATGTACATTTGCGTCCAACTTTGAGTCCAGTGTACAAGATACAACACATTGAACACAAGGTCTTTGGTTTGAGCAGACGAACATTTTTGCAAAAACTCTATGGGCGAGAGACCAGCAAGTTACAACATAAAGTCTGTAGTTTGAAGAGAGATTAATTTGTGCAAAAATTGAATGGGCGACATAATTTCACGGATCGAATATCGAATATTCGATTGAAAATAAAACCAAATTTTCGAATAGTAAATTATTCGAAAATACACAGGCATATAGTGTGAATTGAAAGGGCTTTAATTTATCAATTTTAGGGATTCCGGATCTAAATCAAGGGGATTTCCAATGTGAACAACACTTGGTTCCGATTCATTTAAGTATGGAACCTTTTGCTCTATCTACAGCTGAAAACAACTCAGTTACAGTATGTCTTAGCTGCTGGTCTTGGTGTCAGTCTGTTCTTCTCTCTGTTCTACCACGTCCTTCGCAAGTTCAAGGCCACCCGAGTCTATGGCATCTGCCTGTATGTTTTATATGGGGGATTCCTGACTATAGCTATTCTTACAGAAACGAAGGTCATCAAATGGTGAGAGTTTTAGGTTAAAATTCAGTTAATAGATTACACAAGCAGTGTGTGCTATGTTAGGAAATCTGTGTTTACACATTTCTGTAAGGGCCGTTTATGAAGTATGTGTGCATTAAATGCTGCTTTTTTTTTTAGACTACGCATGAAACCCACTGTACAGGTGCATTCCATATAAAGATAGCATTGTGGACTGTGCATGCATGCATGTACGAGTGGGGAATGTTTAAAAGAGTCTCTGAAATTCCAGTGTTCTTTTTTTACGTTGCTCATGTGTGTTCCCGTAAAGCCCTTGTCGCATACGTCGCAGGATATTTTTCATCATACATAATTCTTGGGCCACGATGTCGGGGTGGGCTCCAGCATCATAAGATGTTATGATGCTAGAAGCATCTTCATTAGGCTACAATCTTAGCCGCAGTCACAAAGGAAAATCATGTCGTGCGCACTTTATCGCAGGTAAATCGTACGAATGTCCTGCTATTGTCCTGCGACTGTCCTACGTTTGTCGTGCGATTGTCGCAAGACAAAACAACCATCGTACGAGCATTGTAGAACAATCTTACGTCAATCGTAAGTCTGTCCTACGACATGCGTACGATTATCGTACGATTTTGAGGGCCAATTGGAAGACCCTAAAATCGTACGATAATCGTACGCATGTACATTTTGATTTGGGTCTAAAACAACGTCCTCTACAACGCTATTTTTTTTACAGGACACTTAAATATCGCAGGACAGTCTCACGACTATCACAGGATTTTGCCCTATTTTCTGTCGTGGACCCGTCGTAACCCCGTCCTGCGACGTATGTGACAGGGGCTAAAAGTGACATCACCCAAGCGACGCGCTCTTTCTTTAAGTTTCTCTGGAGAAATGTTCAAAGTTAACAAATGCTACCTTTTATTCATTTTATACCAAAATAACCAGTGATGATGTCTTTCTAAACTAATAATCCCTCATATGCATAATTATTGAGCATTTCGGGGACCCTTTTTTTACCAACAATTTGTCTCTTGCTCTGTGCATGTGCACATAAACACGGACTCCCCCCGACCGCCACCACCCCGACAACTCCCCCCTCGACCACCCCCCCCCCCCCCCCCCCCCCTACCCCCGGCCCCCTGCACCCCCGCCCCCGGCCCCCTGCACACCCCATCCCCCCACTCCCCCTCCCCCTGCACCACCGCTACCCCTGCACCCCCGCTCCCCCTCTCAGTGCACATACTATATGGATAACCCATAAGCAATTTTAAGGCCCATTTAACACTCTATTCGCCATTGCCAAATTAAACTCTGCAGGCGAGTTGAAGCCGGGTAGGCGCTAAGTGTAAACGCAAAAGGTGAATTGATTTGCCTTTTCATGTACGTGTACTTCGCAATTAAAGTACTTATTGCTACCGAACGGCACTAAACATCCATTAATGATGCTGGCCTGTAACACTCACATTTTCTTAATGTGGAAATGATCACAGGCTGAACATTTTGGCAGAAGTTGGTGTTTTTGCCCTCGAATTGCTAGGTAATTTCTGGAATTGGCAAGTATCACTGGGAATCAAATGTAAATTAATGGGAATCGATTTCTACTGGGAATCGATTCCTCATAAATTTGGAATCGCGATTCCGATTCCCGAAGTGGAATCGATTATACTTGACTCCGGCGTGGAACCGGAATCGCCCTAACCTATTTCAACCCTACCCCAAAGGTGACTTTAAAAGGCGAATCAGACCCGGGTCTGATCCGACTTTTCAATTCTGACACCTTTTGCGTTCACACTTAACGCCTACCCGGCTTAAATTTGCCTTTTTGGAAATTGCGGAGTTCGATTCGGCAAAGGCGAATCGAGGTGTAAACGGGCCTATTTACCGATCTGAAATAAACTCGCCGATGACGATCCAGGGGAAACGAGTAGACATTGAATTTCCCTGTGATAATTTGATAATAAATGTAATCAGTGCTCATAGTCATAATTATGAGAAGAAATATATTTTAAATTTTTTTTTAGCACTTCACAAATTTATTCCAACCCAATTGTTGAGAGGTTGTTTGTCCTACGGTAGTCCTATTCCTTTAAAGGTGCAAACAAAATTGGAGAATGAGCGTTGAAGATTGTAGTATTATATACAGAAAATACCAAATATTTTATGATGAGCTTTAAATAGATCTATATTTTAATTCACATAAATATTCCAGTACTTGTACAGTAGTAGTATTTAAATAGATAATATTTTGCGCAAAATTGACATAGCCAAATTAAATTATATTGAATAGTGCCTTTAATCATTGTGCACAGGAACGAAATTCTATGTATATATTTGATAATATCATGAAGATATTTTATAGATTTTAAAGCTGCAGTATTTAGAGAATTGTGTGATTTTAACACTAAATAATTCGAAATGCAATCATTGCATGTGTGTGGGGATGTAATGTATAAGATCCTATAATAACTAGTTTTATATACTCAACAAAAAGTAATGGAATATGTGGTCACCCTTTGTAAACGAACCGTAAACTTGGCGAAATTGACTTTGCACTATAGAGCAAAATATCGTTGTTATATTAAAGGAAACACCGGCTCACTGTTTACATAATTTAGTGATTTAGTATCATTGACAATAATTTTGTTGATGGTCCTTGTGAAAAAAGATTATCAAAATATCCCGTAATTAACTGAAAAAGCTTATACATATAATTAACAAAAACGGTCAATAGTCGGGTTATATGCTTTGCCAGCCGTTCACTATCGTTCGAGCCTCACGACGTTGTCGCAAACAATTCGCTCTTTTCTTGGCAGTTTTTTCTTTGGATATATCTCATTTTCTGCTGATGATTTCACTGGACAGCCCGGACCACCGAATAGGTTTTCCGTTTTCTTTGGAGGAGCTGAAATTTATGGTTTGTCTTTATACGAACGTACAACTACAGCAACTGGCTGTTGTGACAGTTCCGTGTCGAGCTAAGATTGGGTGTACAGAATAAAACACCTAATGACGAAACACACTCGGTGGTCTGGCTTTCTGACCATATCACATGTTCAATGCATGCCACGCTAGCTGCACTAACCACAGCACCGTATACCGGTCGCAGTGTCTGTACTGCCACGGGGCTCGTGCATGTCTCGTTCACCCGTACACTGTCCACAATGGAACATCGTATCTGAGTCAAAATGTTATGTTCGATTTTTCATAGTTATGTTTAACTTTGTTTTATAACCTGAATAAAGTACTGCAGTAATAAACGTTCATGCGGCTGGAAAAAAAACTAAGTAACTCCAAGAACATGTGATTTATTTGAACCAGAAATCTGGTAAGGATAAATCACGTGGCCTTGATTTTTTGAAAAATGCTCAAAAACGACCCAAAAATAATGCTCAAAAACGTTTCTTTTTAGGTTCTCTTCAGTCTGTTTCGGAAAGACTCTCAGAATCATATGGGTTTATTTCGAGCCCAACAAAGCCGGTGTGTTCCTTTAAGCATCATTTTAAAGCTTAGAAATTGTTCATCACATGTCTCAACAGCTTTGGCACAAGACCAGTTTCTAAAATCCTGAAAAAAAGTTCGGAAACTCAAGTTCGACTGACAATTTCTCTCTTGTTATCGAGTCATTTGTCTTGAATTTTGTATCATTGGAAAGCCTGGTTATTCCTCTTTACAATGATGTGTCATTTGTTAAGATTAAGCAATTGGGGGATGTGCAGCAGAGCTGAATATGGGTGTGGGTGTCAAGTGAAATGTCGCAAAATGCATTGCTATTGTCAAAAAGTGTATTGACACATTCCCATCCCCAAGCAAAAGGGGAATGCAGTGAATTTGGAGACATTTTAATTTACACTCACCCCCGTGTTCAGCTGTGCTGCACACATACCCCACTCGCTTAATCACATTAAATGACACATCATTGTAAAGATGAATAACCGGGCTTTCCATCCAATGATACAAAATTCAAGGAAAATGATTTGGCAACAAGAGAGAATTCGTCAGTGAAACTTGATTTTCCGAACCTTTTTTGAGGAGTTTAGTTGTCTATTTTTTTGAAATTATTTCTTTCTTTTTTTCTAGAATTTCTACTTAACGATGACAATTTTGCAAATCTAAATCATTTTGAAGTTGAAAAAAAAAATTAAGAGTCAGGGCAGAAGCCACCTTTACGTTCTAAGCAACTCAATCACGCGTACTTGCAAACAAAGTGAGGGCAATCTCAAATAGAGCCAGTTTTATTGTATTCCATTGATGAATAAACTTTAATGAATTAATGTTATTTTATTTACAATTCCCGATCAGTACTCTTACATTATATTGATGTTATACACATAGTGGAGTTACCGTTGTTTAATGAATCGTATGTTTTCAACACATCTTTTAGGGGTACATTTTTAAAATTCAAATTGGGCCTTCCCCATAAACTTTTCCACACTCCCCTTGAAAACCATCCCTACAAAATGTTCCCCCTAATCGTCCTTTTAAACTTATGCACGTCTCATAGAAATTGTCAAAAACAACCTGTCCTACCTTTAATTGAGTAACCTTGTCATTTTCCAACGGATTTAAACCAAGATTTCACATAATGTAAACAAGGCCTGACAATTGTTATTATTTTTTTTGACCAGGTAAAGTGTGCAATTGGTGTGTATCTTCTATATTTTTTATTGTTGAGATGTATGTTGTTTTTAATTGCCAATGGAGGACAATTTTCTGTATTTCTGTAATGCGGACACAATAAAGAATCTTATCTTATCTTATCCTGCAGGAGATAACTTTTGCCCGAAAAGGTAAGAAATTGCTGCCACAATGTATACAAATTTCCCATTTATGTATGTAACGTGGACAGACCAATGGTGAAATTTTTGCTGTGTTTGTTACATACGTATAAGAGAAAAAACATTGTGCACGGGGTTTTCACAAATGTATGTTGTAGGACTATTTTTCTTACTCCTTGGTACAAAAGGTATTTCCTCAGTTTAGCTGTATAATTTAAAGATAAAATTGAGACATTCGAAGTGAACTGGGACCTAAGATCTTGTATGTCACAAAAATGTCCCAAAAAAGACCCAACTGCTAATTTGCTTTAGTAGTATTGAAAAATCCTTTGACAAATTTAGGACTGACGGCCTCGTTTCAGACGCTGAACCAATGTTGATGGGCGTTTCAGATAACCATGCAGCGAATGTTTAGAGACTTTAGACCCGATTACCTTGGTAACTGACGTCGCACTTTAGAAGTCTATTGCCACTTTTGAAGCGACAATATCCATACACTGTTGGGTTGGAGTCATGATTTTTGCATATGCAGCTTGATATGGGCCAAGGGTAGGCCTACTCCCCTACCATTGTTCCCCCATTGTGTCTCAAACGTCCCAGGAATTCCTTTCAGTTTGTGGGGCGTTGGAGGGGAGTCCTTATGCCCCCATATCGTGCTGGGTATAGGTTTTTGTCCACCTTCTTGAGTAAAAATTACCAAATTGGCTCCTGTCCAATGAAAATTCACGGGACGCGCATATTATGACCTATGAAATTCGAGTGAATGAAACTGGGAGCAAGATAACCGTCAATATAGACCCTTTGCACGGGTGGGCATGACAGGAGGCAGTAGGGACCATTAGAAATGGTACGCGTACGGGAAACGTATGCGGCTCGGAAAAACTGGATGGTTGTATCAACAGTTTGCGCGGTTATTTTGTCTCCACAACATACGTAATGTGACTTTCACATCAATATAACCATGTACAGATCCGCACATTTCTTGAACAGCCACGCAAAATTGTGATATAACAACTCAGTTTTTGCGAGCCGCACACGTTTCCCGTACGCGTACCATTTCTAATGGTCCCTATTGTCGCCGTACGTCATGCGCGAGTAAGTACTATGTGAAACCTGCCTCTGTCATGGCCGTTGGTCTATAGGTGTTCCTAGGTGTCCGCATCCGCCCGTGGTTGCGGACCCGTGGTTGCGGACCCTTGGCTATTTACACATCTGACGCGTGCTACCGTTTCTTGGTGTTACTCTTTGGCCGACCGGATCCTTTATTTCTGGGCATCTTACGCCTGAGGCTATTCCATTGTGACTCCTTGCGTGAACGGGTCGCTGGTCGAGATAGGGCTTGAAGGCGACCTGATAGAATGATAAAAAGTATACAGAGTCTGCAATGTGCCCAAACAAATGTTAATCTTACTCAACTGCAACTGGCAAATAGAAGTGGCTCCAACTGTCCAATGAAATTATTCCACCGGAGATGATATTGTCTTTAATAAGAAAACAACTGAAGATGATTATAAATGTGTGTGCACCATGGAGCTATATTTAGCTCTATGGTGTGCACATACAATTTTCTGCAAGGACGCCATCATGTAATAGAAACTAGGTCCCTGACTACCGTGGCCCCTGACTACCGTGTCTCCGTTTCTCGTGCAATATAGACCGTATCGAATAGCCGCCATTTCATGGCGGCTATTCGATACGGTCTACAGGGAACGTAACCATGCAGCCTACATGGGACGTGGCTTCGCAAAATGTTCTGAAAGCATGGACACGTGTTCGGGAGTCAGAGTACACATGCACTGTGCCACTATTCTTCCCTGAAGAAATGTGTTCGGAACTTATATTTAGACCTTAGGTTGCGATATGTTTGAGAAGGTAGTACGTCTTTACAGACTGCCGGAAGTAACTTGTGTGCAGTGAACTATTACACGGGCTGAACGGTGTGAAATTTTTCCTCTCCACCGTACTTTAAGATACATGGGACATTTTGTTCGGTCCGTGAGGTCGCGGTTTAGAGCGCGGTTTGCGAGCGAGAGGGATGGATGTTTGCTTATTACTGATTCGGGATAGCCGTTTTGGGGCAGGATTGACTTGATATGGTTTATTTTGTCGTGTAGCTACACGGGGAACAGATGTTTGCTGCTCTTGACACAGTACATTGATCAAGCCTATTTTGTACCGAATAGTACTAAATGAGTCCCATCGGGTGTACTGTCCTGTAAACGTAGGTTTCCGGTAAACAGAAGTGGTAAAGCCGGTGGGTGTTTTCTCAACCAGAACGTCTAGGAACGGAAGAGCCAAGAGGGCCAGATTGCTTCATCTCGTGGGTGAACTTGTGTGCGGGATGGAGACCGTTTAGCCTATCGTGGAAGGGTTGCAACCGAATCGAACACAGCAAATGCGTCGTCAACATAACGGTGGTACACGAGTGGCGTGCATTTCACGGGTAGATCAGCAAAAGCTCGCTTTTCATGGTAGCCAACGAAGATGTTTGCCAAAATCGGACCCAGTGGTGACCCCATCTATCAATCTGATATTTTAGCTGACTAATTAGCGCGCAGCATTCTGAACACGTCATTCCCGCCTTTAGCCTCATATTATTATCGATAGCGTCACCCACGCCATTCTTGCGTTTTGCTCTGATGAGTGCAGGACGAAAAGCTTTAGTATGTCTTTGTCGTTACTTAAAGGCAGTATACATGATTGGTATCTCGAAAATCAAAAATGTTCACAGATTTACGCCTAACTTACACAATATAAGCATGATGACCGTAAAAAACTTCCCCTGAAATAGTTTTGTCTGAAGTGCTATAGTCTTTGAGAAATGAGTAAAACAATTAGTTTTCGTCTCATGAGACGAAAATTCAATTCGCCCCAAAACCATTTCGCCCAAGTGCCATTTCGCCCCAAACCACTTCGCCCGAGTGCCATTTCGCCCCAAATTACTTCGTCCAAACACTACATCGTCCAAATGCCACTTCGCCCCAAAACCATTTCGTGCACAGGCAGTGTTTCAGGGCGAAATGGTTCAGGGCGAAGTTGTTTTGGGGCAAAATTACTGCAAATCCTTTTTTGACTGTTTTCTCAAATGTTAGACGAAGTACGGAGCTGGTTTTTGCTCAGGTTGGTTTTAATCATGCATATCTTCAATCACACAGGGGGATAAAACTATTTGTAACAGTTTACCAATCATGTATACTATCTTTAATTATATCTTTAAAGGCTTACAAATCAAAAAATGACAAAACGTCATAGGCGATGATGAAAACGCCGAGTACATATCGTGGGTCCGCTATCAACATAATCACTAATTCATCACAACCTTCCGCCATGGATAAGCTGGTTTTTTTTTCAAGTTTATATCAATTTTAGTACCGCACCCACACAACCCAAGGGCATTCAATCAATATCCGAAAGGGCTTCACCTGCTGCCATTGTGATCCATAGAAATAAGTCCTTGAAAATACTCCCTTGCAATAGCGTCTCAATGGATATTTAGAATCCGGTGGGTAACGACCAATAAATATTTTCATAGACAAAGAATCACCTGCAATCTGGCAAGCTGGTATTTTACCCACAACACGCAACATGTTGAGCTGAGAATAAATTGGGAATTGAGCGAACGAAAATGTGAATTTCTCAACATAAACTAGTCAAAATAATGTAAATTAGTCATATGAGGCATCATTTTGACTAACCTTTGTCAAAGTTAGTCAAAATGATGCCTCATGTGACTAATTTAATACATTATTTTGACTAGTTTATGTTGAAAGTGTATCGCACCAATTATTATTCATGCAGAAACAATAAGCGATTTTAGAGCAATGGAGCTTGTTATTGCAACCACAATCAGAAACATATTTCCGACGTAATCGCCGATTCTACTAATTATTAGCTTTGGTTATCGGCAGCCGAACCAGCTAATTACGTCAGAAACGTGTTTGTGGTTGCGGTCGCGAAAACAGGTCAGGTGCACTGGATTGGTGTAAAACAGCGTACGGAAATATAGACCGTATCGAATAGCTGCCATCTTGTAGGGCAGTTTCTTTGTTCCGTGAGGACATACATGGTTGCACATTTTGTGCTTACATCGTTGACTAATCCGCCATTTAAACAACAAAAGTTGCCCTACAAGATGGCAGCTTTTCGACATATACCTATTACCCAGCATGATACATGTAGGCCTATGTGACAAAGGGACATGTATGTGACGAACGGATGAGCGCCCTCGCGGGACAACAGTTACTAATGCCGATATAATATAGGTATTACCAGCGCCGTAATAGCCGTGCCGATATAGCCGTGCCTTTATGATTCTTTAATTTCTTTATTTTTTTTGCCGACAGCAACATGATTTTGCAGAATAAAATAAATATTGGGGGGAGGAGGTGTCGGTGTCAAAGGAAAATTGTCTGTATGACCGCCTGCTAGCGCTGCCGTACGCCGGGCATGCTTCGCGTTCGGCAAGCAGAATATAAGTGCCTTCGGTCACTGCATTTACTCCATGCATTCGTACAGTTAAGACGACCCAAACATCGATCTTAAGTTAGGAAGAGTTGGGCCGTGTTGCCATGGGAAATAGGACGAATTGAACACATCCTAAGTTTTGTGAAATCAGTCCTAGGATTAGTTCCAAGATAAGACGAGTTACACTTCCAAGGACGAATCTTAGCGCTTTGTGAAATCGGCCCCTGGACACGCTAACTAGCTTTGCCCTACGTTCAGGTGTTGCAAGTAAGTTGTGCACGAAGATTTATTTGGTAATAAAATTAAAGTAAAAATTTATTGTTCCATGTTAAATATGTTTGTTCAAATTTTCTTCTGCCATACCGTGTGGGTTTTACGCACTTGTATTTTTGGTTGACCATGATAAACACACAACTGAAATCAAATAGTTCAAATTTACTTGATAATTCTGGGCAGTTATTCTCCGGGTCGTCTATAAGCAGAGTGTACTTCGGCGGGTCTGTATCCGTCGCGCCTTCTGTTGGGAGAAAAATTGCAAAAAAGACGTTAGTGAATTGGTATCATTGATATTACGTGTACAGTCGTGTCAGATATACGGATCTTTGACAACGTACTTTCCACTTTGATGACCCAGTATGTTTCCCGTCCGTCCAGTAGCGTGCTCGCGTAGCAGTGCAGGTTATCCGGCAAGCACCTAACGATACCCGTGGCGTCTGATAAATCCAAGATGGCTGAAAACGACAGAAAAAGGAGGGAAACTAATTAGGGCTCAACTTCATTGAGCTGCTTATTAGCAGAAAATACTGATTACAGTGGCGGATGCATCCTCATTAAAATACAGGAATACAATGGATTTCGAAGGTCCGACCCACTGAATTCTATTGTATTCCTTATTTTAATAAGGCTGGATCCGCCTCTGGATTATAGCAAAAGCAGGTTACCAGCCTTTACGACATCGTGACCACTTGCGAGAAGCCTTAATTATTTTGAACGCAATCGTGCAAAGACCCAATATAGGTACCCTATAGCACCGACAGCCTCGTTTTAGATGCTGAGCCGTTGTATTACATCACAAGTCTTTTCATTTGTAAAGTTTATCACAAACGAAAGCACAAAGACCCTCGTTTTCGATGACAATTGGAAATTCCTTAATTCACGCATTAGTATATGTATGCAAACAGCCGACTGTATGCGTTCAGAATCTCGCTCTGAAGACGACTGTAATGCATAAATAGTCTGGCACCTTTCGAATCAGCAGTTTGGACTCTATTCTTGGGTTTCACTTGGCTTGACAACGGTTGCTATCCGCCATTACTATGTCCATACCATGGCACGCCAAAGCGAAAAATAATTAAACACTAATAATTTAATGTTGACGTATATTTTCCCAAATATACGGAAGATGTCACTCGTGGACATCGACTGCCTAACTGGCTTGATCGACTGGTCATAGACACTCGTGGTCTGCGGCTATCACTCGTAGACAAAACTAAATAATTTATCATATTAGCATGTCCGCTTTTGTCGTTTAAAATCACTCACTCAAGACTGCATGATTTGCGGATGACCGTTACAGACAGTTACAAGTGTTTTTGTTTTTGTTTTTTGACGAACACTATACGTGCAAACATTGCAACAGCCTCGCTTTATCGACTGACACTCACTGTTTGAAACTGGCATACCGTGCTTTTGTTGGCAAGTTTTTAAAAATGTTGAGATTTGTTTTTCAGGGTTGATGGCAAAATTATCAGTGTTTAATTTGGCGTGCCATACGCATGACGTCAACAACTATCATATCCCCCATTACTGTGTCCATAGTATGGCACGCCAAAGCGGAAATAATTCAACACTGATAATTTTGCCATCAACCCTGAAAAACAAGTCTCAAAATGTTTTAAAACTTGCCAACAAAAGCACGGTATGCCAGTTTCAAACAATCTATCAACATTTCAAAGTCATGCCAACTTTTTTTCTTGCGCAACATTTGCGAAAATATGCGTCAACATTAAATTATCAGTGTTGACTTATTTTTCGCTTTGGCGTGCCACAGTATGGACACAGTAATGGCGGATAGCAACCGTTGTCAAGCCAAGTAAAACCCAAGAATAGAACTGATTCAGGAGGCCCGATTCAACACGTGAATAGGATCTGTTACACCTACCATCTACATCTGTGATATTGCAGTTTTTGCGTATGCAGTCGAGTAGAACAAGACTTGGGCAGTATGGATTGAACAATCGCTGCTCGTTATCTGTGAAGAAAATGAAATAGATGTTCATTCTGCCCCGACTACCCAAGACATTTTGCACATTAAAATAATTTCTTGGATTTATAAAAATAATGCTCATCGTTACGGTTAAATAAAATTACTATTCTGTGGGTCGCTGCACGTCATATCCGGTAGGGCTGAAGTGAAAACAATGCACCGTGTCCGCGTCGGCGATTGGCTGCTATTTAAAGCATACATTGGTTATTAATTTAAAAAACAAAAAAACAAAACTGCGGAGTAGGCTAAATAAGAACGTCGCTGGAAATTTTGGTAGAATGGGACAGTCATAAAGAACAACACCCAATACAATTTCTGGAAAGTATACAAATTTTTCTTTTCAGCATAACATGACCACATTGATTAAATTACATTAAAATGGCACATGCATGCTGCGTTCGCTAGGTGTAACAGCCGCCTAACTTCACAAATTTGCGCGTATGTCCTCAGGGGATTGTAAAACGGCGCTTAGCAGAGTGGAAATAATACCCCGAGATCTCAGAATGAACACAATAAAACGGCACAAAAACTTACCGCCATATTTGACCGTGATGAACGTCATCTTTCTTCACCAGCATGCCAGGAAACTGGCAAGATACGCAACCTTGGCAGGTTAATATCGATGGGTTAACGCTAGCGCATAGCCCTTCAACGCGTAGGACGAAAAAAATCACCTGCATAAAATCTTTCACACGCAAGTGCAAAAAAGCTATGACCAGGGTGACTCAACAGTGTCTATTGCGTGTGGTGTGAAAGTACATTACACCACAAAACGTTGTCCTTACAAAAACTGCATAATTTCCCCGATTACCCCATCATGAATTGAGCCGTCCATAATAGTTGGTTTTCAAATACCCAAGGTGGTTTCTTTTCATGCATGATTGTATTCAATGGCCCATAAACCCCGCTGACAATGCCGATATGACCCAATTCAGACCCGTGGGGTGACAATGTCAAGCGTTGTTGTCAAGCAACCGACAACAAACTTTAAGTAACACGTGTTAACCAGTTTCACCGATTTACGACGTGCAAGGGTCACAGATGTTGTAATCCAGGCATGGGGTCGATGATGAACGCATACACGTTCCGTGGAATCATGGAGCTACATAATATATTTATAGGCCTAGCTCCGTGGTAGAATTAAAACCCAATACATTTGCAGTGACCCAACATTTTACTTCATGAGTTGACAAGAAAAACACGACTAAGAAAGTTGACAGCTACGGTAACAAACACCACGTGGAATTTTCCCGTACCTTTGTGATAAACAAATGTCAACTGAAGGTACTTTTTCATTCATTTATTCAACATAAAAACCGTGCGTGGAATTTGATGGTTTTAGGCCTAAAGGTTTAGTGAAGTGAAAATTATCAACCAGCTGCATGCTTTTATACACACATCAAAATATCAAAGTGTTGCAGACAAAGGGGCAAACCCAAATTTGTTTTTATTTCGGACTTTTTTTTCTACTTCAAACATTTGTCAGGCGAGGGCGCTGTTTACCACTGGTCATGGAGGGAACCACAGTTGAGAAACAAAGAAATAACATTACATCTCAAACAGTAACAGCTCAATTTTCGACCCAAACAAACTTGTTATGATTGTTGCAAATGACATATATACTAAACAAGCTCGGTAAATTGATACAGTTCATGATATCAAGAAGCCACTGAAAATGTTAACCTTTGTACAAGTCTATGGAAAATTCCTCTGTTGTCCTGAGATGACGCCACAGCTTTGCTCATGAATATGGAAATTCTCATTTGCATAAAATGAAAAACTTGCAATTACACCAAAACGCTGATCAAATTCTCTGAAATTGATCGAAATGTGTAAATCACACCCTCTACTGTTATTTTATGTAATAAAAATCATATTTCATGCGTCCTTTAAGTTTCCCAATCTTGTAATCTCTTTTTTAACATTATTCTGACGAATCTATAGTCCACTTTAGATTATTTTTAAGAATGTACTCGAACTGTAGATTCTTAACACAGATTTTAAGAATCTACACCTTTTATTAAGAAAGTGTTGAGAAAACCATTTGCCTATTTTGGCGCAGTTTTCATTCCCACCTGGCCCACTGTGCAACGGTGTGCCCAACGGTTGAGAAACAATTGACCAAACTGACAAATATTTTCATTTTGTTTATTATCGCGTGAATACAATTTTAAATTACTATGAAAGTACAGTAAAAAAGAGAAAATTTTCACTTCTGAGATTTTTCATGTCTATTATAACTAAGTTTCTCTATACAATTTCACACTTAAAGTTGCACTGCCCGTGTTTGGGCCGATTTGGGCGTCAAATTTGTTTTTTTTAAAGTTAAATAGGTATTTTTTTAGAATAGAAAAAGTTATCAGCTTTCATTTGGTACCAAGAACGTAAAAATCCGTCAAGGATTAATGCCAGTCGATTAAAAACAAGAAATGATTAAAAGGCTGGCAGGTCAATTAATCGACAGGGTTATGACGTAAATGTACATGTGCGCGTACATGTGTACATTGTACACATACTATGTACATATGAGCGTACGCGCACATGTACAACATGTGAAGCACGTTTCAAGAAAAAGGCTTGTATCTCCAATTCCCGACGTCGGAAATTTAAGTTTTTGATAGTTTTCGTTACAGAGACACGAAAGCTTTCTAAATTCGTTCGCTTGTGTAAATTTATTTTTTAAATCCTTTCACCGAAACACGGGCAATGCAACTTTAATTATGCTTGCTTGATAGGCCATCTTGGTCAATCACTCAAGTAATACTCATCAGTCACAGAGAATTTCCTTTCGGCGTCTTCAGTGTTTTTGGTACATACTTAACATCAAGTTTCCCTTATCCGCTTCGTCATAATACTTTTCGAATAGCGCAGTTTCATCATATAAATCCGGAGTCATATCCGCTTCGTATCCAAGCTATATAAAATAAGGCGGTTTCCCTTGGTGACGCCGTTTAATTTCCAAAAAGGGCCGCAGTTTCATCGTATAAATCCCGAGACTTAACTTCGCTTCTGTCGCGTACCGGTCCCAACGTACGTGTGTGTGCCGTGGGGCTAAATGTCACATTGTCCGGTAGACGGTGAAACTCGCTTCTGGACTTTGTGTCAAAATTTTATGTTCGATTTTTCAGAGTTATGTTTAACTTTGTTTCAAAACCTGAATAAATAGTCTCTTTTGTGAGATACTCATAAATATTTAGAGAAAAAACATTAGAGCTGAATTTTATGCAATAGGAATAAACTATCACACGGCCATCACTTATAAGCTAACCGGGCATGCTATTTCACCTCACGACGTACGCTGTTTTGAAATTAGCAGTCAGTTTATTTTCTTTTAAAAAAGGCTTATTTTCTTGAAGAATAATTCGAAGCCCGGGAGTTTCCAGATGGAGGTTGGCGCCCTTCGTAGGCAGAGCTAGTCAGTGTACGTGGTTGCAGGTACTCTGCCGGTTCTAGGTAGGTGTGTTCGGAGACTCTGGAGGGCGCTCTAGAGGGGTCCCTGGAGTAAGCCGGGGCGTGAGAGGGCGCCCTTGTGTATGGTGGAGGCGGGCGGTTTTCTGGAAGCGCTGGCGGAAGCCTGGGAGAGACATCCGAGGCCCTGGGATCAATGTAGGTGTACTCGTGGTCTGACTCAGCCGTGCTTATCTTCCTCGAGGGCGTTCTAGTCGGCCCCGACCGGTACGTATAGTCGTAGGCTCCGGTACCGGGCTCCGTGAATTCCCGTGAGTGTTGCTGGATTGGGGGCGATGTGTAGCGGCGCGGTATGTCGTTTGGGTACACGTAGCCGTTCTTAGGATCCGGGGGTACTCCGGCGTAGACTGAACCGTTGAAATTGTCATGGACGTTAGGATCGTAGATTACGGAAGGAGACGCTGGTGGATCGTGCTCGTGAGGTGCACGGCGCAGTTTGCTGCACATGAAAAAGAAATGTGTTTAAAGGCAAAGGGTCGTCAGCAATGCGCGCGCCAAATTCGTACCACGAAGTACGCAGCTCCATAGCAAAGGCATGAAGTTGCGTTTTTCGTGGCACGAATTTGGCGCACGCGCATTGCTGACGAGCCTAGCTCTGCCTTTAACGAGCTTTTGTCGTTTAGTGTGAGATAAAGGCATACGACAGACGAGACTCCAACTCATTGTCTGTTTTGTTTAAGACGCCTAAGAAATTAAAAATGGATTCTTTATAGGGGTTTTCGAAGGGCCGTACTCTTCCGCTAACAATGCAGTAATGTATCGCAGTATACATTATATTTTCATTACTTGTATCGGTGTTTGTTTATACTGACAGATAAATGTAATGCATTTTCTGTGTCCGCCTGTCCGCAACAAGCTGATGTAAAAATCCGCCGGGCAAACCCTACTCCTCCCCTCTAGTGGCCTCCCCACCCCCACCCCCACACCCCACCCCCACCCCCACACCCCACCCCTGGCAAAATCCTGTATCCGCCCCTGACTGTTAACAAAATATATATACAATCCAAGTGCAGTGGCCGAGCAACTTGGGTCAAAGCAGTGTTGAGATTATCCCGGAAAAAAGAACGATCCAGCGCTACTCTCACCGCTTTGCATGAACTCTATATAAAAATTCACTGGTCTTTACAAAATGAAAAAAATGCCACTACTGTGACTACGAGCTTCTCTTGTATTTCATTAGCTACTCCTTGCCTAAAGGTCAAGTGCATCGTGGTATAAAGGTCGACAAATTAGAACAAGTGGGAAAATGGAGGGGAAAATTCAGCTTCTTTACTTGGAAGAAAATTACACCTTCTCTGAATTGTCTCATAGGTTTTGTACATGGGATCTCGGGCATTATTTGATTCCTCGAAATTCAAAACATTCTTGTGTTTATAGTTTGGCTCGCACTAACGCATATCTTACCTTACTTTCGCCGCAATGCAAGCGATGCCGAAAATTACCACGAAGAGGACGATAATGCCGACCACCAGGCCCACTATAGCTCCTGGATGAAGAAGAAAAAACAAAGCTGATCTTGGATTTTAATTCTAATCTAAATTATGACGCTTTTTGCAACTGGCATCATTATGTATGTTGCTTGTTCTTGTCTGTCTTCAATTTGTTTTTGTTCGTTTTTGTTTTATATTGTTTTTATTGTTTTTTTTTTTTGCTGTAGGCCTACACTGAAAATATTCAAACATACCGACTTGTACACCAGATGGAATGTTATCGTTACTTGGCGCAGTCGCAGAAGAGCCGGCACCTGAAAAAAATACGAGAAAAATTGTAACTAATAATAAAATAAAACACATATTTTCGATTAACTCAAGTCCACGTCCGCACATTGGCAAAATGAAGCCCTTTCTTCTTTCTGCAGTATTAACCTCGCAATTCAAGGAAATATAGCAGCAATTTTAGTGCTAAGTGAATTTAAAGAAATATTTTTATTCTATTAAATGGAACGGGGCCTTGAAAGCAACCAATGGCTAAAGAGTAAATCCAGGCACGGAGCAATATTCTCCTTGCCAGGCCGCCAGGCAGTTACCACTTGGCGTAAGTAGAGCCATTTAAATTTCCTTCACGGCTGAAGTAGCCTTTTTTGATTGGTCACGTAAGTTATTTAATCTAATGACATCGTCAATTTGCGGTTCATTTTTGAATATTTATATTTCAGTGAAATCTAGACTTAACTACAAGTCGTCGTTTATTAGATCAGTTAAAAAATAGGGTCATATTTAGTCTAAAATTATCGCCTTTTGAGTAAACTCGACAGAACAGCCGTTTTTCTGAGTTAACAATAGTTATCTGGAGTTTTTTCCTGACAATATCGTTAGTAACCGCATAACACCTCGATGGTGGAAAGATTGCAGCTACACTTCGCTACATTTTTCTTTTTAAATGATAACAAAATGCTAAAGTCATCGGGAAATGTGTGTACTGTTTGCATTACACCTCGAGCATTGACGACTGCAGGTGATTTGCGCACTAAATAGAAAACCTAATTGCACATACATGTACAGCTGCGGACATAATGTGTTACATTGCACAGTTTGATTTCCGTTGTTTTCCCCATCATCCCCCATCCCCCTACCCTCGACCCCCCCCCCCCCCCCCCCTCCCCCCCCCCCCCCCCCCTCCGCGCTGCCCCACCCCCTAGCTGGGGGTTTGGTCACGTTTTTCGTGCCCCAGTGTGGGGAATTTGACCCCTTGAAATACAATTTTCTGTGTATTTGTATACAAGACGCGCAGGTTTTGCACCCGAGGGTGGGGATTTTTGTCACCTAAATGTTAATTGCCCCAGGGGTGGGGATTTTGTCACAAAAGAAAGTGACAATTCCCACCTCTTGGGGGGGGGGGGGGGGGGGGGTGGGGGGGGGGGGGGGGGGTGAGGAAACAACTGATAGGTGCATTATGGGAATGAAAATAGTATAGAAAGAGTTTGCCAGTGCTAATTTGAGATTTGTCAATCTATGCTAGAAAGTTCATTTACTGAGAATTTGTACAGTTCCTAATGCATTTTGGTGAACTATTTTTCCCTTACCTTGTGACGTGCTTGTGGGTTGGAAACTATCGGGTTCGGTGCAGTACTCTCCCCGCCAGCCAGACTGGCAGTCACACGCTGGCACATTGTGTTCCCCAATGTAGCATGAGCCTCCGTTCTCGCAAAAACCATCACACAGTTCAGCCACTACCGCTACAAGATGACAACGGAAAATTAACAAAAATTCGAGTCGACCATTTGACCAGAAAATAAATTTTTAATAAATAAAAATAAATAAAAATAAAAATATATGCGCACACATTATTCTTACAAGGCGTCCTCGTGTGAACAAAAATAGGCCCCTGACCACCGTAGGTTCGTTTCCCGTGCGATAATAGCCAGGAGCCAGGGAACCAGCCTATTTTAGACGGTAGCTTTGCACAATTTCGTGAAAGCATGGACAGTATTTTCATTGTTTTCTCGGAACGTAGACCTAGATGATGTACTGAGCCGACTAATACACACAGGTTGGGTTTTTTCATACACGTCATTCTTAAAGGTAGAACACATCACTTTGCAGTGACCCCAATTTTGTTTTCCACAAGTTGACAAGAAAACCTTACTAAAAGTGTTAATAACAATGGTACCAAACACCACATGATTTGATTTCAGTCCAATATGGTATTTTGTGTGAGAAATTAACAACTGAAGAAGGTTTTCTAAAATAAATACTTTTTTACCATTCAATTTAAAGGCACAGGCTCGTCAGCAATGCGCGCCCGCTAAATTCGTGCAACGAAATACGCAGCTCCATGCCTTTGCTATCGAGCTGCGTATTTCGTGGCACGAATTTGGCGCGCGCGCATTGCTGACGAGCCTGTGCCTTTAACTCAACACAAAAACCATGCATGGATTTTTCAAGTTTTTAGAAGTATTACTGTATACCTATGTGGCTGAAATTTCTACAGAGCGGTTTTATCAACACGGGCTTGCTTCTTATAACGAGTGGAAATATCGCCCCTTTTAACTGTTTACCAATCGTGTGTTCTACCTTTAATCACATGACGCCGTTTGTAAAAGTTTGCCAAAAAAATGTGTAGTATAAAGAGTGATACGTAGTGAGGTGGATTAAGGAAAAAATCGTTACACGGTGGACAAAAGCACAATTTTTTCACCAAAGTATCAGTTTGACCCATAGATTTCAAAAAAGTCATGCTCCAAAAAATCTGAGAATTGGATCACCTTGAATTACGTCATTATGACGTCATAACCTCTTGTTATGTAATAAAGCAAACGTAAATGCCATGGTGGGATTTCTACATGCCAAAATTATGTTTCTGAGGTCAAGGAATTCAATGAGGGTGGTATTAGTTTGTAAAAAATTAATATCCTTTATGGTGACTACATGTATATTGATGTAAATATGACGTCATCATCGTCAATACTACACAAATAACACAAAATTTGAAAAAAAACAGATTTTATTGCCGTTTTTTCACCAAAATGCTAATCTTTTTGTGTTCAAAATGGTAACAGTATAATTACCGTGGCACTGATCTACAAGATACCATGATGTCATTATGATATAATAAACAATAACTATCAACCAAAACAATCACACATTAACACAATGAAACAATGATTCTGACCGGATATAGGTTATGACAGGATATTTATTATATTGAATAGCGCATATAACAGTTGGTTTGTGTAGACGAGGGATTATAGTGCGTTACCATTTATTTAACTGCATCTTACAGTTACAGTTATTAGGGTTTTTTACAGTTTATTACTATTAACCACCTACGTAAAGGGGCAGGATCGTCGCTCAAAAAATTGGCGTTCTCGGGAAACCTGTACCCAAGTCAATCAATGCTGGTCCATTTGTTTGACGTCACAACTGTTTAAGTCTAAAGCGTTTATACCCAGTGAACTGCAAAGATATGTACATGTTGTTTGGCAAGTTAGGACATACTTCCTTCAATTATTGTTAAACTCATAGTAATCCTGCCCCTTTAAAGTCCGTTTTGATTTTAAAGTTTGTTATTGTTCAATAATGAACAGTCTCAATTTCTGGTATTAAAACATTTTATAGATTAATGTTTTGATGAAGCAAGCATCACATCTTCCAATTATTTTAGAGTTTTCGTAATTACTGTATCGTTTCAGATGACTGAATTAATTATCAATGCCCAAACTGATTATTTTTGACAGTTGCAACTGCAAAGGTCTGTGCAGGGTAGACCAGCTCTTGATGCACACACGTTTGACATCCACAGTAGTTGACTGCCTTTTTGACCGCCGGGTCCCTTGCTCCTCATTCTGTGTACCGGTATCATGTTTTCGTTTCTTTTCAACTTGCCTTTCCAGTTTTGACTTATTAAATTTCTGATGACAGGATCGATGCCACTTTGCCTCATTTCGCACAAAGTTTTCTGCTGTTTATTCTGCTCCATATTGGAGGTTAACAGGTAACGCGTCAAGCTTCATGAATTATTTGACATTCATAAGGAAGTCATTGAAGACAGTGAGAGAATCATAGTTGCGCCGCGTCTGTGGACAAGATAAATTTTCCGGTGTAGTTTGCTGGCAGATAATGCAGGCTGTCCAATCCATGCTGACTATTACACCTACACATAAATAATGATTATAATTATTATTAGTATAATTTAAAAACAAATAATGATCATCAACAAAGGACCAGAATTAGGAACCAAAGAACTATATGTAGAGATGGGGAACTGTTGGGTTGTTGAGCTTGGGGGTTAGGGATGGCACACAGGTTCATAGATGGACATTTGGAAGCTTCTAGGTTCTATTTGCAATCAGGTTGACATTTATTCTGATAATTATGTGTAAGGATGACAAACCTGCACCTGTAGCGTCAGGGCAGGCAGTGATATAAAAAGAGTTATTTTAGTTACAGTTTTACATGTTTCTGTACTCCACTCAGCAACTGTATAGTAATACAGGACAGAGAAAACCTCAAGCTAGGTGATCCTCAAAGCATTTGCACCGACCAAAGCAACGCAGCAATCCCACCCAAGAGCACAAATCCGCCTGTAATCTCTGAACAACTGCCAAGTTTACAGTTCATAAGATTATGGTTATTTGTATAAACAAATTAATAAAAGACCATGACCTAATTATCTTAAACCGAGGCCTATATACATGTACATGACCATATTACATACATTGTATGCCACCAATACAAACACACTAGTGTTTCTCTTAACACCAAGTTCTCCATTTCAGCTATTCAATACCACTTTTTTAGCTCACAATTTCACTCTTTCCATAGCTTCTTAAATTCCACCAGTATCATTAAACAAATCTATAATAAATTGCTGTAACAATGTCGAGCTCCAAGTATAAAATACAGAAATAATAAGTTCAAAATTTGATAAAAATAAAGGCAAATTTACTTTACCTGTAGCGTCAGGGCAGGCAGTGGCCTCAAACCCGCTGTTACTAGGCAGATCCAAAAACAGAAGTTAACATGTAGTTTGTGACACCTAAAACTCATTTTTCTAATACTTAATTAAAGCTTAATTGACAGTAAACCATCAACAAAATGCATTGTATTCAATAAATAATAGAATAGGTAGTTAAAGGAGTGTGACCAGATCACTTTTTTTTTACCCATAACTTCCCGGGACTTACCTTATTGGTCATGAGATTTTTATATCATAACATCCGTTATATTTTTCTGATTACGAAACTGAAACTCCCGCGCTTCTAGGCCGCATATTTCCGAGGATATCGTCGAAAATCCACCGATTATTTGTAAACTAATTTTCCAGTATCAACGTTTATCCGATGAAAGCTGACTCGATAGTTTTGTTCAATTTTTTTACTGGAAATTGCGAATTTTTTCGGGTTTTTGGGACATGGGAGGTGTGTATGGGAGTTACTTGATAATATTGGTAAGTTACATCGAAAACTATTTTCCAGAAACTCTGGTCACGCTCCTTTAAACCAAAGTCTGATTGCCCTACTTTCACAACCATAATATTCATGAACTGTATGTTGGGACACAGCATTATGCAAATAAGATGGCTTTGTTTTAACAAATTAGATCTATGCAAAAGAATTACATGTATAAAGTTGTGACCTTACTGCCGTTGCATGATAAAAAGAAATGCATTTTGTTTGACCCTACGACTGTTGCATGATAATAAGAAAATACATTGTAACAAAATCTTCAGTGGGAAGCAAGTGTACTACTACTGGGTAAGTAAAGATGGCAGCTATGCTTGGACTTAAATAATACACAAATAAAATAGCATTCTATATTTAATGTCAGGGGAGCCACACATCCCTTACATATATAACTGATGGTTCTTTCGCACAACAAATTTCTCGGAGAAGATTATGTCTCGAACGCTAATATTACAGAGACAATTAATCCTAACAAATGTGTTAAAGGAGCGTGACCAGAGTTTCTGGAAAATAGTTTTCGATGTAACTTACCAATATTATCAAGTAACTCCCATACACACCTCCCATGTCCCAAAAACCCGAAAACATTCGCAATTTCCAGTAAAAAATTGAACAAAACTATCGAGTATGCTTTCAGCGGATGAACGTTGATACTGGAAAATTAGTTTACAAATAATTGGTGGATTTTCGACGATATCCTCGGAAATATGCGGCCTAGAAGCGCGGGAGTTTCAGTTTCGTAATCAGAAAAATATAACGGATGTTATGATATAAAAATCTCATGACCCATAAGGTACGTCCCGGGGAGTTATGGGTAAAAAAAAGTGATCTGGTCACACTCCTTTAATAGTTCATGTGTACTTTGATCTCCAAAACTGTCTGTGGTTTGGTCATCATAAGACATTTTAGACACCAGTTGCCCAAGAAACAGTTTACAAAGTTATATATGGCAATTGCATTGTCTGAAACTGAAACAAAACCATTTCAATCCAAAACCGAGTTATAATTTCAAATGTTACTAACATTGGTCTGCTAGCCATCACAACCATGAGCTGAAATTGAAACATGTTAAAATATTTTAATACAAACCACTGATTTTCCCACGTTGATGATGATGTATTTTATACCATCATATGCTAATATAGACAAATTTAATACAAAAATGATGAAACTGTTTGTTTCAGCGCAACACAAACGTTGCCATGCGATTCCTTGGCCTTTGATACATATAATTCGCTACTAAAATCACTTGCCTCGGCATTATATAACTAAAAACATGCCGTTTTAAGGAAATGGCGGCCATTTTGAATATATTACGTCATAATTAGGTCAAGGTCATTGCAATTTTTTTGGAGCATGGGATTTTATTAATCTACATACCCATAGGAGTCTTTAAAAAAAAATTGGTGCTTTTGTCCACCGTGTCACGATCTTCGTGTTTTTTGTCCTTAATCCACCTCACTAACGTACGTTGTGTGCAGTTTTCCCCAGTCCATCCCAATGCACATTCGCAGTAATAATCACCATCGGCATCTTCAATGCAGGAACCACCGTTGGCGCATCCAATTAATGGCGACATATTGCAGAAGTGAACCGTCTCTGTTTCTGTTCAATCCAAATCAACAGACTGAGACACAATGACGCAATGGATTGTTTGCGACGATATACATACGGATATGGATACAGCTAATGAATTCACAAAAAGTAACCAAGCCGTTGCAAGCCTCTCGTGATTCGCATGAATAGCGTTTGGTGTAGGGCTACTGACCTACTTCCTTTCACATGTACACCACTTAGTATCCACTCCACCACACTAAATGTTTGTTGCTGTGTGGTACACGCGGCAGGTGTGATGTACAGAATCACGGCTTGTTCACCGAAGGAGAGAATGGCACAAAGCAATCAAACTGTTGGTTTCATGGCAACGTCATGCACCACGTAGCAACAACAGCGTAGTATGATACTTTCGAAACTGTACCTTCATTTAAAAGTGAATAATTCGGGGCGCCAGCCGTTATGCAAATGCTACACGCAAAGAGCTAATTGTAAAATTAGAAACTTTATACACGTACATGTATTTGGTATATGAGAACACCAGCAGAAAGAAAAATGAATAGCGACAATTGTTGTTGTTGTTGTTAATTTTATGGCATCTTCGGCAACCAAGGCCCTTATGCCATCAACTATAAGGTTTTAGCTTTAACTATACTTTATTATCAACTTGAGATGACGAAGGAGATGCAGATTTAGAAGTGGGAGGAAAACCTCCAGAGAAATCTCCGGGGGGAACTACGCGGTCAAGTAGGGACTGCAAACCCAATCCACATACACGCCCCGGAATCGAACCGGGACGCCAGAGGTGAATTGCGGGGAAAGAATCACTACGCCAACCCGACCGCCTATAGCGACAATTGAAAACCCATCTGTTACAACTAGCCCTTTGCGTATAACAACTGTATAATGGCTTTTAAATGGAGGTGCATTTAGAAAGTCACATACATGTACTACAGAGGTGCGCGCCATTGTCTGGCAACCAACAGTCTGGTTACTTTATGCAATTCTCTCCTACGGTGAACACGGTATTGACACATGCTGTGTGCACCACATAGCATCAACAATTTAGTCTGGTCAAGTGGATACTAAGTGTGCATGTGAAAGGAAGTACGTCAGTGCACCAGACGCTATTCATGCGAAACACGCAAAAAGGTTGTAGACTATCGAAAAGCTGCCATCTTGTAGGGCAACTTTCCTTAAATTTGTCAACAATGGAAGCACAAAATGTGCAACCATACATGTCTTCAAAGTACAAATAAGCTGCCCTACAAGATGGCGATACAGTATATTTAGTGTATTCAGTGTATTCAGTGTATTCAGTGTAAGTATGAAGGTGACTAAAAATTAATGACCAGTTCTCGTTATTCTCTCGCAGTTATTGATGCAGCAGGTGGACACACCAGATACTGACTATTTTGTCCCCCCGCCCTAAACCAAAAACAAAGGCTAAAGAAAAAAATGTTGTAAAACTTATAAGACATAACAAAAGTCAATAAAACAAGTAAAGGAGTACCATCAGATGTACTATATCGTCTGTTTTACATGTCACAATGCCTGCTTTAAATGTTTATGCTTTTTAAGGAAAGACTTGGTTGAAACTGATACCTTGTACGGGAAACGCACTTACCCCCTGATCCGGGCGAGTTCGTGGTGCCTGAATTCTGACGACGTGATCGGCTCCCGTCCACTGCCACGCTCGCTAGAAGCACGGTTGACACCGCTAGCAAAGTCCACACGGACCGCATTATGTCAGATTTGATTCAAGTAGCCTACTCAAATTACTCCTGGGACAACTCCCCAAAAGTATCAGCATTCGCGCAAAAAAATGTAACCACATTTGGAACAAAATGCAGTTAATGACAAAGTTTATTGCAACAATTCAATCCGATACTTGTTGTAATTTCTTGTGTTGTCATGCGAGAAGTTTATTTATACAAATTGGTCCTTGAGAGGCAATGTTGGTTTATCATGGAGGAAAAAGTGTTTTCTTCCTCCATGGGTTCAGTTATCGAGTTATTAATAAAGTATCGATATCACGCGAACTGAGACAGCTGTATTGCGACTGTAACCAGTTACACGCACCTTTCATAAAAATGTCTCACATTGCACTGTGATTCTACAAGATGATTTACACCTTTTAAAAAAAATGTAATTTCGCCTCGAGGCAAAAAAGCCAATCTCGCATGGTGATATAAACTTCTTTGAGTAAAATAGGCATGGAAAATTGTAAGAAACAAATCAGTGATACTTAATGGATAGTTTTGCTTTGTTTTGATTGAGTAATACAAGAAAGAAGCCCCAATACATCATTTGCAATTGGCCCAAATTTTACTTCACGAGTTGACAAGACAAAAAACGACCAGAAGAGTTGACAAAAATGATAACAAATATACCACATGATTATTTTCCCCGTGGGAGAAATTGCCTACTGAAAGTGCCTTTTCAACACAAATTATTAATTACATTTTTAAGGTTTTCTGAAGAGTCTGAAATTTCTAAAAGGCACTTTTATCCGCAAAGTTTAATGTCATGCTCTTCTTCGTGAATTTCGCAAAAAGTTTCATCTCGAAATGATATGGGCCTTTAATAATGAGTTCTTCATATTGAGTTGTAACAAATCACAGTGTGAAGAAAACAGATAGGGAAAAGCAATGCTCTGGATGCCATAAGCTAGTCACGAAAATTGTACAATATCCATTAGAAATTGATACTTGAAACTGGCGATTACACTACAGTAGTACCAGTTTTGTCAAGCGAGATTGCTGTGGCAGTCGGCCACAATAGGGCAAGGACGTGATCTTTGTGAAAGACCATGGGACGTCCAAACGCAATAAAGGTTGATTCTTTGGGATGTTTTCCATACAAACAAATCATTCACAAATGAACGGTTCTTTTCTGACTAAAAACGTTCCCAGCCCTGAAGTTACAGGGCCTGTAGGCCTATACCAGAAAATTCAACCTTATAATTTATTGATGTAACATTGTTGTGACTACTGTAGTACACTTGACCAGGGGCCAATTTCATCAAGCTGTTTAGCAAAAAAAAAATTGCTTAATCCAAAATTTGTTTGCTTTATAAAACGGGTTACCGTTCAAAATCTTAACTAATGTGTATTGCAATTCACTGGTGATCTGCTATTCTTGCTAAAACACAACTTGACTTACAATTTTGACTATTTATCCATTTTTATAAAGCAAACATTTTGGATTAAGCAAATTTTTCTGCTAAACAGCTTTATGAAATTGGCCCTGTACCAGGGTCCTGTTTCGCGATCATAAGCAGAAACATGTTTCGTACGTAATTACCAATTTAAAGGTAGTATACATAATTAGTAAAAAACTGTTAAAAACGGCGTGATTTTCACTGGTAATTGAAAGCCTATTTCGAGAAAACACCCTTGTTAAAATTTCAGCCACATAGATGCACTAGGCCTAATACTTCAGAAGATCACATATTAGAAAGAGTTAAGAGCTGAACGAGTGTAATCTAGTGTAGAAATTTCCCGTCATCATGAGGTGAGGTTACCTTCGGTTGCGTTCCTTTTTCAGGAAGCCATCCCATCCAAATTCAGTCAAATTTGTAACTGATAAAGCCAGCCATTTGACTAAGAAAAATCGGACAGCTTGCAGAGAAAGGTCTTTGTCCGAGTAGATTCCCTTTTTTCACAGTCACAGGTGGACAATGTACCTCAATAATTCACTCAATAGAATGGTGCCATCTTCTCAACCAGACCAGCTCCAGGTGGGTAAAAACGTTCGTGTGGGGCGCGGTGGCCTAGTGGTAAGGCGTCTGTCTCGTAAACAGAAGATCGAGTGTTCGAATCCCTCTCGTGCCTTCGGTTACTTTATTCATCGATCCTTTGGATGCAGGACAGGTGAGGTTACCTTCGGTTGCGTTACTTTTTCAGGAAGCCATCACATCCATATTCAGTCAAATTTGTGACTGATAAATCCAGCCATTTGACTAAGAAAAATCGGACAGCTTGCAGAGAAAAGTCTTTGTCCGAGTAGATTCCCTTTTTTCACAGTCACAGCTGGACAATGTACCTCAATAATGCACTCAATAGAATGGTGCCATCTTCTCAACCAGACCAGCTCCAGGTGGGTAAAAACGTTCGTGTGGGGCGCGGTGGCCTAGTGGAAAGGCGTCTGTCTCCTAAACAGAAGATCGAGTGTTCGAATCCCTCTCGTGCCTTGGGTTAATTTATTCATGCTTTGGCTGCAAGACAGGTGATGTTACCTTTGCTTGCGGTTCGCTTTTAGGAAGCCATCCCATCCAAATTCAGTCAAATTTGTAACTGATAAATCCAGCCATTTGACTGAGAAAAATCGGACAGCTTGCAGAGAAAAGTCTTTGAGTTCATTCCCTTTTGTCACGGTCACAGCTGGACAATGCACCCACTAGAATGGTGCCATCTTCTCAACCAGACCAGCTCCAGGTGGGTAAAAACGTTCGTGTGGGGCGCGGTGGCCTAGTGGTAAGGTGTCTGTCTCGTAAACAGAAGATCGAGTGTTCGAATCCCTCTCGTGCCTTGGGTTCATTTATTCATGCTTTGGCTGCAAGACAGGTGAGGTTACCTTCGCTTGCGGTTCCCTTTTAGGAAGCCATCCCATCCAAATTCAGTCAAATTTGTGACTGATAAATCCAGCCATTTGACTGAGAAAAATCGGACAGCTTGCAGAGAAAAGTCTTTGAGTAGATTCCCTTTTATCACAGTCACAGCTGGACAATGTACTTCAATAATGCACCCAATAGAATGGTGCCATCTTCTTAAACAGACCAGCTCCAGGTGGATGAAAACGTTCGTGTGGGGCGCGGTGGCCTAGTGGTAAGGCGTCTGTCTCGTAAACAGAAGATCGAGTGTTCGAATCCCTCTCGTGCCTTGGATTACTTTATTCATCCTTTGGATGCAGGACAGGTGAGGTTGAGTTCCTTTTTCAGGAAGCCATCCCATCCAAATTCAGTCAAATTTGTAACTGAAAAATCCAGCATTTGACTGAGAAAAATCGGACAGCTTGCAGAGAAAAGTCTTTGAGTAGATTCCCTTTTGTCACAGTCACAGCTGGACACTGTACCTCAATAATGCACCCAATAGAATGGTGCCATCTTCTCAACCAGACCAGCTCCAGGTGGGTAAAAACGTTCGTGTGGGGAGCTTTGTCCTAGTGGTAAGGCGTGCGTCTCGTAAACAGAAGATCGAGTGTTCGAATCCCTCTCGTGCCTTGGATTACTTTATTCATGCTTTGGCTGCAAGACAGGTGAGGTTACTTTCGCTTGCGGTTCCCTTTGAGGAAGCCATCCCATCTAAATTCAGTCAAATTTTTGACTGATAAATCCAGTCATTTGACTGAGAAAAATCGGACAGCTTGCAGAGAAAAGTATTTGAGTAGATTCCCTTTTGTCACAGTCACAGCTGGACAATGTACCTCAATAATGCACCCAATAGAATGGTGCCATCTTCTCAAACAGACCGGCTCCAGGTGGGTAAAAACGTTCGTGTGGGGCGCGGTGGCCTAGTGGTTAAGGCGTCTGTCTCGTGAACAGAAGATCGAGTGTTCGAATCCCTCTCGTGCCTTGGATTACTTTATTCATCCTTTGGATGCAGGACAGGTGAGGTTACCTTCGGTTCCGTTCCTTTTTCAGGAAGCCATCCCATCCAAATTCAGTCAAATTTGTAACTGATAAATCCAGCCATTTGACTGAAAAAAATCGGACAGCTTGCAGAGAAAAATCTTTGAGTACATTCCCTTTTGTCACAGTCACAGCTGGACAATGTACCTCAATAATGCACCTGATAGAATGGTGCCATCTTCTCAACCAGACCAGCTCCAGGTGGGTAAAAACGTTCGTGTGGGGCGCGGTGGCCTAGTGGTAATTAGGCGTCTGTCTCGTAAACAGAAGATCGAGTGTTCGAATCCCTCTCGTGCCTTGAATAACTTTATTCATGCTTTGGCTGCAAGACAGGTGAGGTTACTTTCGCTTGCGGTTCCCTTTGAGGAAGCCATCCCATCCAAATTCAGTCAAATTTGTGACTGATAAATCCAGCCATTTGACTGAGAAAAATCGGACAGCTTGCAGAGAAAAGTCTTTGAGTAGATTCCCTTTTGTCACAGTCACAGCTGGACAATGTACTTCAATAATGCACCCAATAGAATGGTGCCATCTTCTTAAACAGACCAGCTCCAGGTGGATGAAAACGTTCGTGTGTGGCGCGGTGGCCTAGTGGTAAGGCGTCTGTCTCGTAAACAGAAGATCGAGTGTTCGAATCCCTCTCGTGCCTTGGATTACTTTATTCATCCTTTGGATGCAGGACAGGTGAGGTTGAGTTCCTTTTTCAGGAAGCCATCCCATCCAAATTCAGTCAAATTTGTAACTGAAAAATCCAGCATTTGACTGAGAAAAATCGGACAGCTTGCAGAGAAAAGTCTTTGAGTAGATTCCCTTTTGTCACAGTCACAGCTGGACACTGTACCTCAATAATGCACCCAATAGAATGGTGCCATCTTCTCAACCAGACCAGCTCCAGGTGGGTAAAAACGTTCGTGTGGGGAGCTATGTCCTAGTGGTAAGGCGTGCGTCTCGTAAACAGAAGATCGAGTGTTCGAATCCCTCTCGTGCCTTGGATTACTTTATTCATGCTTTGGCTGCAAGACAGGTGAGGTTACCTTCGCTTGCGGTTCCTTTTTAGGAAGCCATCCCATCCAAATTCAGTCAAATTTGTGACTGATAAATCCAGCCATTTGACTGAGAAAAATCGGACAGCTTGCAGAGAAAGGTCTTTGTCCGAGTAGATTCCCTTTTTTCACAGTCACAGGTGGACAATGTACCTCAATAATGCACTCAATAGAATGGTGCCATCTTCTCAACCAGACCAGCTCCAGGTGGGTAAAAACGTTCGTGTGGGGCGCGGTGGCCTAGTGGTAAGGCGTCTGTCTCGTAAACAGAAGATCGAGTGTTCGAATCCCTCTCGTGCCTTCGTTTACTTTATTCATCCTTTGGATGCAGGACAGCTAAGGTTACCTTCGGTTGCGTTCCTTTTTCAGGAAGCCACCCCATCCAAATTCAGTCAAATTTGTAACTGATAAAGCCAGCCATTTGACTAAGAAAAATCGGACAGCTTGCAGAGAAAGGTCTTTGTCCGAGTAGATTCCCTTTTTTCACAGTCACAGGTGGACAATGTACCTCAATAATTCACTCAATAGAATGGTGCCATCTTCTCAACCAGACCAGCTCCAGGTGGGTAAAAACGTTCGTGTGGGGCGCGGTGGCCTAGTGGTAAGGCGTCTGTCTCGTAAACAGAAGATCGAGTGTTCGAATCCCTCTCGTGCCTTCGGTTACTTTATTCATCGATCCTTTGGATGCAGGGCAGGTGAGGTTACCTTCGGTTGCGTTACTTTTTCAGGAAGCCATCCCATCCATATTCAGTCAAATTTGTGACTGATAAATCCAGCCATTTGACTAAGAAAAATCGGACAGCTTGCAGAGAAAAGTCTTTGTCCGAGTAGATTCCCTTTTTTCACAGTCACAGCTGGACAATGTACCTCAATAATGCACTCAATAGAATGGTGCCATCTTCTCAACCAGACCAGCTCCAGGTGGGTAAAAACGTTCGTGTGGGGCGCGGTGGCCTAGTGGAAAGGCGTCTGTCTCCTAAACAGAAGATCGAGTGTTCGAATCCCTCTCGTGCCTTGGGTTAATTTATTCATGCTTTGGCTGCAAGACAGGTGATGTTACCTTTGCTTGCGGTTCGCTTTTAGGAAGCCATCCCATCCAAATTCAGTCAAATTTGTAACTGATAAATCCAGCCATTTGACTGAGAAAAATCGGACAGCTTGCAGAGAAAAGTCTTTGAGTTCATTCCCTTTTGTCACGGTCACAGCTGGACAATGCACCCACTAGAATGGTGCCATCTTCTCAACCAGACCAGCTCCAGGTGGGTAAAAACGTTCGTGTGGGGCGCGGTGGCCTAGTGGTAAGGTGTCTGTCTCGTAAACAGAAGATCGAGTGTTCGAATCCCTCTCGTGCCTTGGGTTCATTTATTCATGCTTTGGCTGCAAGACAGGTGAGGTTACCTTCGCTTGCGGTTCCTTTTTAGGAAGCCATCCCATCCAAATTCAGTCAAATTTGTGACTGATAAATCCAGCCATTTGACTGAGAAAAATCGGACAGCTTGCAGAGAAAGGTCTTTGTCCGAGTAGATTCCCTTTTTTCACAGTCACAGGTGGACAATGTACCTCAATAATGCACTCAATAGAATGGTGCCATCTTCTCAACCAGACCAGCTCCAGGTGGGTAAAAACGTTCGTGTGGGGCGCGGTGGCCTAGTGGTAAGGCGTCTGTCTCGTAAACAGAAGATCGAGTGTTCGAATCCCTCTCGTGCCTTCGTTTACTTTATTCATCCTTTGGATGCAGGACAGCTAAGGTTACCTTCGGTTGCGTTCCTTTTTCAGGAAGCCACCCCATCCAAATTCAGTCAAATTTGTAACTGATAAAGCCAGCCATTTGACTAAGAAAAATCGGACAGCTTGCAGAGAAAGGTCTTTGTCCGAGTAGATTCCCTTTTTTCACAGTCACAGGTGGACAATGTACCTCAATAATTCACTCAATAGAATGGTGCCATCTTCTCAACCAGACCAGCTCCAGGTGGGTAAAAACGTTCGTGTGGGGCGCGGTGGCCTAGTGGTAAGGCGTCTGTCTCGTAAACAGAAGATCGAGTGTTCGAATCCCTCTCGTGCCTTCGGTTACTTTATTCATCGATCCTTTGGATGCAGGACAGGTGAGGTTACCTTCGGTTGCGTTACTTTTTCAGGAAGCCATCCCATCCATATTCAGTCAAATTTGTGACTGATAAATCCAGCCATTTGACTAAGAAAAATCGGACAGCTTGCAGAGAAAAGTCTTTGTCCGAGTAGATTCCCTTTTTTCACAGTCACAGCTGGACAATGTACCTCAATAATGCACTCAATAGAATGGTGCCATCTTCTCAACCAGACCAGCTCCAGGTGGGTAAAAACGTTCGTGTGGGGCGCGGTGGCCTAGTGGAAAGGCGTCTGTCTCCTAAACAGAAGATCGAGTGTTCGAATCCCTCTCGTGCCTTGGGTTAATTTATTCATGCTTTGGCTGCAAGACAGGTGATGTTACCTTTGCTTGCGGTTCGCTTTTAGGAAGCCATCCCATCCAAATTCAGTCAAATTTGTAACTGATAAATCCAGCCATTTGACTGAGAAAAATCGGACAGCTTGCAGAGAAAAGTCTTTGAGTTCATTCCCTTTTGTCACGGTCACAGCTGGACAATGCACCCACTAGAATGGTGCCATCTTCTCAACCAGACCAGCTCCAGGTGGGTAAAAACGTTCGTGTGGGGCGCGGTGGCCTAGTGGTAAGGTGTCTGTCTCGTAAACAGAAGATCGAGTGTTCGAATCCCTCTCGTGCCTTGGGTTCATTTATTCATGCTTTGGCTGCAAGACAGGTGAGGTTACCTTCGCTTGCGGTTCCCTTTTAGGAAGCCATCCCATCCAAATTCAGTCAAATTTGTGACTGATAAATCCAGCCATTTGACTGAGAAAAATCGGACAGCTTGCAGAGAAAAGTCTTTGAGTAGATTCCCTTTTGTCACAGTCACAGCTGGACAATGTACTTCAATAATGCACCCAATAGAATGGTGCCATCTTCTTAAACAGACCAGCTCCAGGTGGATGAAAACGTTCGTGTGGGGCGCGGTGGCCTAGTGGTAAGGCGTCTGTCTCGTAAACAGAAGATCGAGTGTTCGAATCCCTCTCGTGCCTTGGATTACTTTATTCATCCTTTGGATGCAGGACAGGTGAGGTTGAGTTCCTTTTTCAGGAAGCCATCCCATCCAAATTCAGTCAAATTTGTAACTGAAAAATCCAGCATTTGACTGAGAAAAATCGGACAGCTTGCAGAGAAAAGTCTTTGAGTAGATTTCCTTTTGTCACAGTCACAGCTGGACACTGTACCTCAATAATGCACCCAATAGAATGGTGCCATCTTCTCAACCAGACCAGCTCCAGGTGGGTAAAAACGTTCGTGTGGGGAGCTTTGTCCTAGTGGTAAGGCGTGCGTCTCGTAAACAGAAGATCGAGTGTTCGAATCCCTCTCGTGCCTTGGATTACTTTATTCATGCTTTGGCTGCAAGACAGGTGAGGTTACTTTCGCTTGCGGTTCCCTTTGAGGAAGCCATCCCATCTAAATTCAGTCAAATTTTTGACTGATAAATCCAGTCATTTGACTGAGAAAAATCGGACAGCTTGCAGAGAAAAGTCTTTGAGTAGATTCCCTTTTGTCACAGTCACAGCTGGACAATGTACCTCAATAATGCACCCAATAGAATGGTGCCATCTTCTCAAACAGACCGGCTCCAGGTGGGTAAAAACGTTCGTGTGGGGCGCGGTGGCCTAGTGGTTAAGGCGTCTGTCTCGTGAACAGAAGATCGAGTGTTCGAATCCCTCTCGTGCCTTGGATTACTTTATTCATCCTTTGGATGCAGGACAGGTGAGGTTACCTTTGGTTCCGTTCCTTTTTCAGGAAGCCATCCCATCCAAATTCAGTCAAATTTGTAACTGATAAATCCAGCCATTTGACTGAAAAAAATCGGACAGCTTGCAGAGAAAAATCTTTGAGTACATTCCCTTTTGTCACAGTCACAGCTGGACAATGTACCTCAATAATGCACCTGATAGAATGGTGCCATCTTCTCAACCAGGCCAGCTCCAGGTGGGTAAAAACGTTCGTGTGGGGCGCGGTGGCCTAGTGGTAATTAGGCGTCTGTCTCGTAAACAGAAGATCGAGTGTTCGAATCCCTCTCGTGCCTTGAATAACTTTATTCATGCTTTGGCTGCAAGACAGGTGAGGTTACTTTCGCTTGCGGTTCCCTTTGAGGAAGCCATCCCATCCAAATTCAGTCAAATTTGTGACTGATAAATCCAGCCATTTGACTGAGAAAAATCGGACAGCTTGCAGAGAAAAGTCTTTGAGTAGATTCCCTTTTGTCACAGTCACAGCTGGACAATGTACTTCAATAATGCACCCAATAGAATGGTGCCATCTTCTTAAACAGACCAGCTCCAGGTGGATGAAAACGTTCGTGTGGGACGCGGTGGCCTAGTGGTAAGGCGTCTGTCTCGTAAACAGAAGATCGAGTGTTCGAATCCCTCTCGTGCCTTGGATTACTTTATTCATCCTTTGGATGCAGGACAGGTGAGGTTGAGTTCCTTTTTCAGGAAGCCATCCCATCCAAATTCAGTCAAATTTGTAACTGAAAAATCCAGCATTTGACTGAGAAAAATCGGACAGCTTGCAGAGAAAAGTCTTTGAGTAGATTCCCTTTTGTCACAGTCACAGCTGGACACTGTACCTCAATAATGCACCCAATAGAATGGTGCCATCTTCTCAACCAGACCAGCTCCAGGTGGGTAAAAACGTTCGTGTGGGGAGCTATGTCCTAGTGGTAAGGCGTGCGTCTCGTAAACAGAAGATCGAGTGTTCGAATCCCTCTCGTGCCTTGGATTACTTTATTCATGCTTTGGCTGCAAGACAGGTGAGGTTACTTTCGCTTGCGGTTCCCTTTGAGGAAGCCATCCCATCTAAATTCAGTCAAATTTTTGACTGATAAATCCAGTCATTTGACTGAGAAAAATCGGACAGCTTGCAGAGAAAAGTCTTTGAGTAGATTCCCTTTTGTCACAGTCACAGCTGGACAATGTACCTCAATAATGCACCCAATAGAATGGTGCCATCTTCTCAAACAGACCAGCTCCAGGTGGGTAAAAACGTTCGTGTGGGGCGCGGTGGCCTAGTGGTAAGGCGTCTGTCTCGTAAACAGAAGGTCGAGTGTTCGAATCCCTCTCGTGCCTTGGATTACTTTATTCATCCTTTGGATGCAGGACAGGTGAGGTTACCTTCGGTTGCGTTCCTTTTTCAGGAAGCCATCCCATCCAAATTCAGTCAAATTTGTGACTGACAGATCCAGCCATTTGACTGAGAAAAATCGGACAGCTTGCTGAGAAAAGTCTTTGAGTGGATTCCCTTTTGTCACAGTCACAGCTGGACAATGTACCTCAATAATGCACGCAATAGAATGGTGCCATCTTCTCAACCAGACCAGCTCCAGGTGGGTAAAAACCTTCGTGTGGGGCGCGGTGGCCTAGTGGTAAGGCGTCTGTCTCGTAAACAGAAGATCGAGTGTTCGAATCCCTCTCGTGCCTTGGATTACCTTAGTCATCCTTTGGATGCAGGACAGGTGAGGTTACCTTCGGTTGCGTTCCTTTTTCAGGAAGCCATCCCATCCAAATTCAGTCCAATTTGTTACTGATAAATCCAGCCATTTGACTGAGAAAAGTCGGACAGCTTGCTGAGAAAAGTCTTTGAGTAGATTCCCTTTTGTCACAGTCACAGCTGGACAATGTACCTCAATAATGCACCCAATAGAATGGTGCCATCTTCTCAACCAGACCAGCTCCAGGTGGGTAAAAATGTTCGTGTGGGGCGCAGTGGCCTAGTGGTAATTAGGCGTCTGTCTCGTAAACAGAAGATCGAGTGTTCGAATCCCTCTCGTGCCTTGGATTACTTTATTCATCCTTTGAATGCAGGACAGGTGAGGTTACCTTCGGTTGCGTTCCTTTTTCAGGAAGCCACCCCATCCAAATTCAGTCAAATTTGTAACTGATAAAGCCAGCCACTTGACTAAGAAAAATCGGACAGCTTGCAGAGAAAAGTCTTTGAGTAGATTCCCTTTTGTCACAGTCACAGCTGGACAATGTACCTCAATAATGCACCCAATAGAATGGTGCCATCTTCTTTAACAGACCAGCTCCAGGTGGGTGAAAACGTTCGTGTGGGGCGCGGTGGCCTAGTGGTAAGGCGTCTGTCTCGTAAACAGAAGATCGAGTGTTCGAATCCCTCTCGTGCCTTGGATTACTTTATTCATCCTTTGGATGCAGGACAGGTGAGGTTGAGTTCTTTTTTCAGGAAGCCATCCCATCCAAATTCAGTCAAATTTGTAACTGATAAATCCAGCATTTGACTGAGAAAAATCGGACAGCTTGCAGAGAAAAGTCTTTGAGTAGATTCCCTTTTGTCACAGTCACAGCTGGACAATGTACCTCAATAATGCACCCAATAGAATGGTGCCATCTTCTCAACCAGACCAGCTCCAGGTGGGTAAAAACGTTCGTGTGGGGAGCGGTGTCCTAGTGGTAAGGCGTCCGTCTCGTAAACAGAAGATCGAGTGTTCGAATCCCTCTCGTGCCTTGGATTACTTTATTCATGCTTTGGCTGCAAGACAGGTGAGGTTACCTTCACTTGCGGTTCCCTTTTAGGAAGCCATCCATCCATATTCAGTCAAATTTGTGACTGATAAATCCAGCCATTTGACTGAGAAAAATCGGACAGCTTGCAGAGAAAAGTCTTTGAGTACATTCCATTTTGTCACAGTCACAGCTGGACAATGTACCTCAATAATGCACCTGATAGAATGGTGCCATCTTCTCAACCAGACCAGCTCCAGGTGGGTAAAAACGTTCGAGGGGGGCGCGGTGGCCTAGTGGTAAGTCGTCTGTCTCGTGAACAGAAGATCGAGGGTTCGAATCCCTCTCGTGCCTTGGGTTACTTTATTCATGCTTTGGCTGCAAGACAGGTGAGGTTACCTTCGCTTGCGGTTCCTTTTTAGGAAGCCATCCCATCCAAATTCAGTCAAATTTGTGACTGATAAATCCAGCCATTTGACTGAGAAAAATCGGACAGCTTGCAGAGAAAAGTCTTTGAGTAGATTCCCTTTTGTCACAGTCACAGCTGGACAATGTACCTCAATAATGCACCCAATAGAATGGTGCCATCTTCTTTAACAGACCAGCTCCAGGTGGGTGAAAACGTTCGTGTGGGGCGCGGTGGCCTAGTGGTAAGGCGTCTGTCTCGTAAACAGAAGATCGAGTGTTCGAATCCCTCTCGTGCCTTGGATTACTTTATTCATCCTTTGGATGCAGGACAGGTGAGGTTGAGTTCTTTTTTCAGGAAGCCATCCCATCCAAATTCAGTCAAATTTGTAACTGATAAATCCAGCATTTGACTGAGAAAAATCGGACAGCTTGCAGAGAAAAGTCTTTGAGTAGATTCCCTTTTGTCACAGTCACAGCTGGACAATGTACCTCAATAATGCACCCAATAGAATGGTGCCATCTTCTCAACCAGACCAGCTCCAGGTGGGTAAAAACGTTCGTGTGGGGAGCGGTGTCCTAGTGGTAAGGCGTCCGTCTCGTAAACAGAAGATCGAGTGTTCGAATCCCTCTCGTGCCTTGGATTACTTTATTCATGCTTTGGCTGCAAGACAGGTGAGGTTACTTTCGCTTGCGGTTCCCTTTGAGGAAGCCATCCCATCCAAATTCAGTCAAATTTTTGACTGATAAATCCAGTCATTTGACTGAGAAAAATCGGACAGCTTGCAGAGAAAAGTCTTTGAGTAGATTCCCTTTTGTCACAGTCACAGCTGGACAATGTACCTCAATAATGCACCCAATAGAATGGTGCCATCTTCTCAAACAGACCAGCTCCAGGTGGGTAAAAACGTTCGTGTGGGTCGCGGTGGCCTAGTGGTAAGGCGTCCGTCTCGTAAACAGAAGGTCGAGTGTTCGAATACCTCTCGTGCCTTGGATTACTTTATTCAGCCTTTGGATGCAGGACAGGTGAGGTTACCTTCGGTTGCGTTCCTTTTTTAGGAAGCCATCCCATCCAAATTCAGTCAAATTTGTAACTGATAAATCCAGCCATTTGACTGAGAAAAATCGGACAGCTTGCAGAGAAAAGTCTTTGTCCGAGTACATTCCCTTTTGTCACAGTCACAGCTGGACAATGTACCTCAATAATGCACCCAATAGAATGGTGCCATCTTCTCAACCAGACCAGCTCCAGGTGGGTAAAAACGTTCGTGTGGGTCGCGGTGGCCTAGTGGTAAGGCGTCTGTCTCGTAAACAGAACATCGAGGGTTCGAATCCCTCTCGTACCTTGGTTTACTTTATTCATGCTTTGGCTGCAAGACAGGTGAGGTTACCTTCACTTGCGGTTCCCTTTTAGGAAGCCATCCATCCATATTCAGTCAAATTTGTGACTGATAAATCCAGCCATTTGAATGAGAAAAATCGGACAGCTTGCAGAGAAAAGTCTTTGAGTAGATTCCCTTTTGTCACAGTCACAGCTGGACAATGTACCTCAATAATGCACCCAATAGAATGGTGCCATCTTCTCAACCAGACCAGCTCCAGGTGGGTAAAAACGTTCGTGTGACACGCGGTGGCCTAGTGTTAAGGCGTCTGTCTCGTAAACAGAAGATCGAGCGTTCGAATCCCTCTCGTGCCTTGGGTTACTTTATTCATGCTTTGGCTGCAAGACAGGTGAGGTTACTTTCGCTTGCGGTTCCCTTTGAGGAAGCCATCCCATCCAAATTCAGTCAAATTTGTGACTGATAAATCCAGCCATTTGACTGAGAAAAATCGGACAGCTTGCAGAGAAAAGTCTTTGAGTAGATTCCCTTTTGTCACAGTCACAGCTGGACAATGTACTTCAATAATGCACCCAATAGAATGGTGCCATCTTCTTAAACAGACCAGCTCCAGGTGGATGAAAACGTTCGTGTGGGGCGCGGTGGCCTAGTGGTAAGGCGTCTGTCTCGTAAACAGAAGATCGAGTGTTCGAATCCCTCTCGTGCCTTGGATTACTTTATTCATCCTTTGGATGCAGGACAGGTGAGGTTGAGTTCCTTTTTCAGGAAGCCATCCCATCCAAATTCAGTCAAATTTGTAACTGATAAATCCAGCATTTGACTGAGAAAAATCGGACAGCTTGCAGAGAAAAGTCTTTGAGTAGATTCCCTTTTGTCACAGTCACAGCTGGACAATGTACCTCAATAATGCACCCAATAGAATGGTGCCATCTTCTCAACCAGACCAGCTCCAGGTGGGTAAAAACGTTCGTGTGGGGAGCGGTGTCCTAGTGGTAAGGCGTCCGTCTCGTAAACAGAAGATCGAGTGTTCGAATCCCTCTCGTGCCTTGGATTACTTTATTCATGCTTTGGCTGCAAGACAGGTGAGGTTACTTTCGCTTGCGGTTCCCTTTGAGGAAGCCATCCCATCCAAATTCAGTCAAATTTTTGACTGATAAATCCAGTCATTTGACTGAGAAAAATCGGACAGCTTGCAGAGAAAAGTCTTTGAGTAGATTCCCTTTTGTCACAGTCACAGCTGGACAATGTACCTCAATAATGCACCCAATAGAATGGTGCCATCTTCTCAAACAGACCAGCTCCAGGTGGGTAAAAACGTTCGTGTGGGTCGCGGTGGCCTAGTGGTAAGGCGTCCGTCTCGTAAACAGAAGGTCGAGTGTTCGAATACCTCTCGTGCCTTGGATTACTTTATTCAGCCTTTGGATGCAGGACAGGTGAGGTTACCTTCGGTTGCGTTCCTTTTTTAGGAAGCCATCCCATCCAAATTCAGTCCAATTTGTAACTGATAAATCCAGCCATTTGACTGAGAAAAATCGGACAGCTTGCAGAGAAAAGTCTTTGTCCGAGTACATTCCCTTTTGTCACAGTCACAGCTGGACAATGTACCTCAATAATGCACCCAATAGAATGGTGCCATCTTCTCAACCAGACCAGCTCCAGGTGGGTAAAAACGTTCGTGTGGGTCGCGGTGGCCTAGTGGTAAGGCGTCTGTCTCGTAAACAGAACATCGAGGGTTCGAATCCCTCTCGTACCTTGGTTTACTTTATTCATGCTTTGGCTGCAAGACAGGTGAGGTTACCTTCACTTGCGGTTCCCTTTTAGGAAGCCATCCATCCATATTCAGTCAAATTTGTGACTGATAAATCCAGCCATTTGAATGAGAAAAATCGGACAGCTTGCAGAGAAAAGTCTTTGAGTAGATTCCCTTTTGTCACAGTCACAGCTGGACAATGTACCTCAATAATGCACCCAATAGAATGGTGCCATCTTCTCAACCAGACCAGCTCCAGGTGGGTAAAAACGTTCGTGTGACACGCGGTGGCCTAGTGTTAAGGCGTCTGTCTCGTAAACAGAAGATCGAGCGTTCGAATCCCTCTCGTGCCTTGGGTTACTTTATTCATGCTTTGGCTGCAAGACAGGTGAGGTTACTTTCGCTTGCGGTTCCCTTTGAGGAAGCCATCCCATCCAAATTCAGTCAAATTTGTGACTGATAAATCCAGCCATTTGACTGAGAAAAATCGGACAGCTTGCAGAGAAAAGTCTTTGAGTAGATTCCCTTTTGTCACAGTCACAGCTGGACAATGTACTTCAATAATGCACCCAATAGAATGGTGCCATCTTCTTAAACAGACCAGCTCCAGGTGGATGAAAACGTTCGTGTGGGGCGCGGTGGCCTAGTGGTAAGGCGTCTGTCTCGTAAACAGAAGATCGAGTGTTCGAATCCCTCTCGTGCCTTGGATTACTTTATTCATCCTTTGGATGCAGGACAGGTGAGGTTGAGTTCCTTTTTCAGGAAGCCATCCCATCCAAATTCAGTCAAATTTGTAACTGATAAATCCAGCATTTGACTGAGAAAAATCGGACAGCTTGCAGAGAAAAGTCTTTGAGTAGATTCCCTTTTGTCACAGTCACAGCTGGACACTGTACCTCAATAATGCACCCAATAGAATGGTGCCATCTTCTCAACCAGACCAGCTCCAGGTGGGTAAAAACGTTCGTGTGGGGAGCTTTGTCCTAGTGGTAAGGCGTGCGTCTCGTAAACAGAAGATCGAGTGTTCGAATCCCTCTCGTGCCTTGGATTACTTTATTCATGCTTTGGCTGCAAGACAGGTGAGGTTACTTTCGCTTGCGGTTCCCTTTGAGGAAGCCATCCCATCCAAATTCAGTCAAATTTTTTACTGATAAATCCAGTCATTTGACTGAGAAAAATCGGACAGCTTGCAGAGAAAAGTCTTTGAGTAGATTCCCTTTTGTCACAGTCACAGCTGGACAATGTACCTCAATAATGCACCCAATAGAATGGTGCCATCTTCTCAAACAGACCAGCTCCAGGTGGGTAAAAACGTTCGTGTGGGGCGCGGTGGCCTAGTGGTAAGGCGTCTGTCTCGTAAACAGAAGGTCGAGTGTTCGAATCCCTCTCGTGCCTTGGATTACTTTATTCATCCTTTGGATGCAGGACAGGTGAGGTTACCTTCGGTTGCGTTCCTTTTTCAGGAAGCCATCCCATCCAAATTCAGTCAAATTTGTGACTGATAGATCCAGCCATTTGACTGAGAAAAATCGGACAGCTTGCTGAGAAAAGTCTTTGAGTGGATTCCCTTTTGTCACAGTCACAGCTGGACAATGTACCTCAATAATGCACGCAATAGAATGGTGCCATCTTCTCAACCAGACCAGCTCCAGGTGGGTAAAAACCTTCGTGTGGGGCGCGGTGGCCTAGTGGTAAGGCGTCTGTCTCGTAAACAGAAGATCGAGTGTTCGAATCCCTCTCGTGCCTTGGATTACCTTATTCATCCTTTGGATGCAGGACAGGTGAGGTTACCTTCGGTTGCGTTCCTTTTTCAGGAAGCCATCCCATCCAAATTCAGTCAAATTTGTTACTGATAAATCCAGCCATTTGACTGAGAAAAGTCGGACAGCTTGCTGAGAAAAGTCTTTGAGTAGATTCCCTTTTGTCACAGTCACAGCTGGACAATGTACCTCAATAATGCACCCAATAGAATGGTGCCATCTTCTCAACCAGACCAGCTCCAGGTGGGTAAAAATGTTCGTGTGGGGCGCGGTGGCCTAGTGGTAAGGCGTCTGTCTCGTAAACAGAAGATCGAGTGTTCGAATCCCTCTCGTGCCTCGGATTACTTTATTCATCCTTTGGATGCCGGACAGGTGAGGTTACCTTCGGTTGCGTTCCTTTTTCAGGAAGCCATCCCATCCGAATTCAGTCAAATTTGTTACTGATAAATCCAGCCATTTGACTGAGAAAAGTCGGACAGCTTGCTGAGAAAAGTCTTTGAGTAGATTCCCTTTTGTCACAGTCACAGCTGGACAATGTACCTCAATAATGCACCCAATAGAATGGTGCCATCTTCTCAACCAGACCAGCTCCAGGTGGGTAAAAATGTTCGTGTGGGGCGCGGTGGCCTAGTGGTAAGGCGTCTGTCTCGTAAACAGAAGATCGAGTGTTCGAATCCCTCTCGTGCCTTGGATTACTTTATTCATCCTTTGGATGCCGGACAGGTGAGGTTACCTTCGGTTGCGTTCCTTTTTCAGGAAGCCATCCCATCCGAATTCAGTCAAATTTGTAACTGATAAATCCAGCCATTTGACTGAGAAAAATCGGACAGCTTGCAGAGAAAAGTCTTTGAGTACATTCCATTTTGTCACAGTCACAGCTGGACAATGTACCTCAATAATGCACCCAATAGAATGGTGCCAACTTCTCAACCAGACTGCAGCTGCAGGTGGGTTAAAACGTTCGTGTGGGGCGCGGTGGCCTAGTGGTAAGGCGTCTGTCAGAAGATCGAGTGTTCGAATCCCTCTCGTGCCTTGGGTTACTTTATTTATGCTTTGGCTGCAAGACAGGTGAGGTTACCTTCGCTTGCGGTTCCCTTTTAGGAAGCCATCCATCCATATTCAGTCAAATTTGTGACTGATAAATCCAGCCATTTGAATGAGAAAAATCGGACAGCTTGCAGAGAAAAGTCTTTGAGTAGATTCCCTTTTGTCACAGTCACAGCTGGACAATGTACCTCAATAATGCACCCAATAGAATGGTGCCATCTTCTCAACCAGACCAGCTCCAGGTGGGTAAAAACGTTCGTGTGACACGCGGTGGCCTAGTGTTAAGGCGTCTGTCTCGTAAACAGAAGATCGAGCGTTCGAATCCCTCTCGTGCCTTGGGTTACTTTATTCATGCTTTGGCTGCAAGACAGGTGAGGTTACTTTCGCTTGCGGTTCCCTTTGAGGAAGCCATCCCATCCAAATTCAGTCAAATTTGTGACTGATAAATCCAGCCATTTGACTGAGAAAAATCGGACAGCTTGCAGAGAAAAGTCTTTGAGTAGATTCCCTTTTGTCACAGTCACAGCTGGACAATGTACTTCAATAATGCACCCAATAGAATGGTGCCATCTTCTTAAACAGACCAGCTCCAGGTGGATGAAAACGTTCGTGTGGGGCGCGGTGGCCTAGTGGTAAGGCGTCTGTCTCGTAAACAGAAGATCGAGTGTTCGAATCCCTCTCGTGCCTTGGATTACTTTATTCATCCTTTGGATGCAGGACAGGTGAGGTTGAGTTCCTTTTTCAGGAAGCCATCCCATCCAAATTCAGTCAAATTTGTAACTGATAAATCCAGCATTTGACTGAGAAAAATCGGACAGCTTGCAGAGAAAAGTCTTTGAGTAGATTCCCTTTTGTCACAGTCACAGCTGGACAATGTACCTCAATAATGCACCCAATAGAATGGTGCCATCTTCTCAACCAGACCAGCTCCAGGTGGGTAAAAACGTTCGTGTGGGGAGCGGTGTCCTAGTGGTAAGGCGTCCGTCTCGTAAACAGAAGATCGAGTGTTCGAATCCCTCTCGTGCCTTGGATTACTTTATTCATGCTTTGGCTGCAAGACAGGTGAGGTTACTTTCGCTTGCGGTTCCCTTTGAGGAAGCCATCCCATCCAAATTCAGTCAAATTTGTGACTGATAAATCCAGCCATTTGACTGAGAAAAATCGGACAGCTTGCAGAGAAAAGTCTTTGAGTAGATTCCCTTTTGTCACAGTCACAGCTGGACAATGTACTTCAATAATGCACCCAATAGAATGGTGCCATCTTCTTAAACAGACCAGCTCCAGGTGGATGAAAACGTTCGTGTGGGGCGCGGTGGCCTAGTGGTAAGGCGTCTGTCTCGTAAACAGAAGATCGAGTGTTCGAATCCCTCTCGTGCCTTGGATTACTTTATTCATCCTTTGGATGCAGGACAGGTGAGGTTGAGTTCCTTTTTCAGGAAGCCATCCCATCCAAATTCAGTCAAATTTGTAACTGATAAATCCAGCATTTGACTGAGAAAAATCGGACAGCTTGCAGAGAAAAGTCTTTGAGTAGATTCCCTTTTGTCACAGTCACAGCTGGACACTGTACCTCAATAATGCACCCAATAGAATGGTGCCATCTTCTCAACCAGACCAGCTCCAGGTGGGTAAAAACGTTCGTGTGGGGAGCTTTGTCCTAGTGGTAAGGCGTGCGTCTCGTAAACAGAAGATCGAGTGTTCGAATCCCTCTCGTGCCTTGGATTACTTTATTCATGCTTTGGCTGCAAGACAGGTGAGGTTACTTTCGCTTGCGGTTCCCTTTGAGGAAGCCATCCCATCCAAATTCAGTCAAATTTTTTACTGATAAATCCAGTCATTTGACTGAGAAAAATCGGACAGCTTGCAGAGAAAAGTCTTTGAGTAGATTCCCTTTTGTCACAGTCACAGCTGGACAATGTACCTCAATAATGCACCCAATAGAATGGTGCCATCTTCTCAAACAGACCAGCTCCAGGTGGGTAAAAACGTTCGTGTGGGGCGCGGTGGCCTAGTGGTAAGGCGTCTGTCTCGTAAACAGAAGGTCGAGTGTTCGAATCCCTCTCGTGCCTTGGATTACTTTATTCATCCTTTGGATGCAGGACAGGTGAGGTTACCTTCGGTTGCGTTCCTTTTTCAGGAAGCCATCCCATCCAAATTCAGTCAAATTTGTGACTGATAGATCCAGCCATTTGACTGAGAAAAATCGGACAGCTTGCTGAGAAAAGTCTTTGAGTGGATTCCCTTTTGTCACAGTCACAGCTGGACAATGTACCTCAATAATGCACGCAATAGAATGGTGCCATCTTCTCAACCAGACCAGCTCCAGGTGGGTAAAAACCTTCGTGTGGGGCGCGGTGGCCTAGTGGTAAGGCGTCTGTCTCGTAAACAGAAGATCGAGTGTTCGAATCCCTCTCGTGCCTTGGATTACCTTATTCATCCTTTGGATGCAGGACAGGTGAGGTTACCTTCGGTTGCGTTCCTTTTTCAGGAAGCCATCCCATCCAAATTCAGTCAAATTTGTTACTGATAAATCCAGCCATTTGACTGAGAAAAGTCGGACAGCTTGCTGAGAAAAGTCTTTGAGTAGATTCCCTTTTGTCACAGTCACAGCTGGACAATGTACCTCAATAATGCACCCAATAGAATGGTGCCATCTTCTCAACCAGACCAGCTCCAGGTGGGTAAAAATGTTCGTGTGGGGCGCGGTGGCCTAGTGGTAAGGCGTCTGTCTCGTAAACAGAAGATCGAGTGTTCGAAACCCTCTCGTGCCTTGGATTACTTTATTCATCCTTTGGATGCCGGACAGGTGAGGTTACCTTCGGTTGCGTTCCTTTTTCAGGAAGCCATCCCATCCGAATTCAGTCAAATTTGTTACTGATAAATCCAGCCATTTGACTGAGAAAAGTCGGACAGCTTGCTGAGAAAAGTCTTTGAGTAGATTCCCTTTTGTCACAGTCACAGCTGGACAATGTACCTCAATAATGCACCCAATAGAATGGTGCCATCTTCTCAACCAGACCAGCTCCAGGTGGGTAAAAATGTTCGTGTGGGGCGCGGTGGCCTAGTGGTAAGGCGTCTGTCTCGTAAACAGAAGATCGAGTGTTCGAATCCCTCTCGTGCCTTGGATTACTTTATTCATCCTTTGGATGCCGGACAGGTGAGGTTACCTTCGGTTGCGTTCCTTTTTCAGGAAGCCATCCCATCCGAATTCAGTCAAATTTGTAACTGATAAATCCAGCCATTTGACTGAGAAAAATCGGACAGCTTGCAGAGAAAAGTCTTTGAGTACATTCCATTTTGTCACAGTCACAGCTGGACAATGTACCTCAATAATGCACCCAATAGAATGGTGCCAACTTCTCAACCAGACTGCAGCTGCAGGTGGGTTAAAACGTTCGTGTGGGGCGCGGTGGCCTAGTGGTAAGGCGTCTGTCAGAAGATCGAGTGTTCGAATCCCTCTCGTGCCTTGGGTTACTTTATTTATGCTTTGGCTGCAAGACAGGTGAGGTTACCTTCGCTTGCGGTTCCCTTTTAGGAAGCCATCCATCCATATTCAGTCAAATTTGTGACTGATAAATCCAGCCATTTGAATGAGAAAAATCGGACAGCTTGCAGAGAAAAGTCTTTGAGTAGATTCCCTTTTGTCACAGTCACAGCTGGACAATGTACCTCAATAATGCACCCAATAGAATGGTGCCATCTTCTCAACCAGACCAGCTCCAGGTGGGTAAAAACGTTCGTGTGACACGCGGTGGCCTAGTGTTAAGGCGTCTGTCTCGTAAACAGAAGATCGAGCGTTCGAATCCCTCTCGTGCCTTGGGTTACTTTATTCATGCTTTGGCTGCAAGACAGGTGAGGTTACTTTCGCTTGCGGTTCCCTTTGAGGAAGCCATCCCATCCAAATTCAGTCAAATTTGTGACTGATAAATCCAGCCATTTGACTGAGAAAAATCGGACAGCTTGCAGAGAAAAGTCTTTGAGTAGATTCCCTTTTGTCACAGTCACAGCTGGACAATGTACTTCAATAATGCACCCAATAGAATGGTGCCATCTTCTTAAACAGACCAGCTCCAGGTGGATGAAAACGTTCGTGTGGGGCGCGGTGGCCTAGTGGTAAGGCGTCTGTCTCGTAAACAGAAGATCGAGTGTTCGAATCCCTCTCGTGCCTTGGATTACTTTATTCATCCTTTGGATGCAGGACAGGTGAGGTTGAGTTCCTTTTTCAGGAAGCCATCCCATCCAAATTCAGTCAAATTTGTAACTGATAAATCCAGCATTTGACTGAGAAAAATCGGACAGCTTGCAGAGAAAAGTCTTTGAGTAGATTCCCTTTTGTCACAGTCACAGCTGGACAATGTACCTCAATAATGCACCCAATAGAATGGTGCCATCTTCTCAACCAGACCAGCTCCAGGTGGGTAAAAACGTTCGTGTGGGGAGCGGTGTCCTAGTGGTAAGGCGTCCGTCTCGTAAACAGAAGATCGAGTGTTCGAATCCCTCTCGTGCCTTGGATTACTTTATTCATGCTTTGGCTGCAAGACAGGTGAGGTTACTTTCGCTTGCGGTTCCCTTTGAGGAAGCCATCCCATCCAAATTCAGTCAAATTTTTGACTGATAAATCCAGTCATTTGACTGAGAAAAATCGGACAGCTTGCAGAGAAAAGTCTTTGAGTAGATTCCCTTTTGTCACAGTCACAGCTGGACAATGTACCTCAATAATGCACCCAATAGAATGGTGCCATCTTCTCAAACAGACCAGCTCCAGGTGGGTAAAAACGTTCGTGTGGGTCGCGGTGGCCTAGTGGTAAGGCGTCCGTCTCGTAAACAGAAGGTCGAGTGTTCGAATACCTCTCGTGCCTTGGATTACTTTATTCAGCCTTTGGATGCAGGACAGGTGAGGTTACCTTCGGTTGCGTTCCTTTTTTAGGAAGCCATCCCATCCAAATTCAGTCCAATTTGTAACTGATAAATCCAGCCATTTGACTGAGAAAAATCGGACAGCTTGCAGAGAAAAGTCTTTGTCCGAGTACATTCCCTTTTGTCACAGTCACAGCTGGACAATGTACCTCAATAATGCACCCAATAGAATGGTGCCATCTTCTCAACCAGACCAGCTCCAGGTGGGTAAAAACGTTCGTGTGGGTCGCGGTGGCCTAGTGGTAAGGCGTCTGTCTCGTAAACAGAACATCGAGGGTTCGAATCCCTCTCGTACCTTGGTTTACTTTATTCATGCTTTGGCTGCAAGACAGGTGAGGTTACCTTCACTTGCGGTTCCCTTTTAGGAAGCCATCCATCCATATTCAGTCAAATTTGTGACTGATAAATCCAGCCATTTGAATGAGAAAAATCGGACAGCTTGCAGAGAAAAGTCTTTGAGTAGATTCCCTTTTGTCACAGTCACAGCTGGACAATGTACCTCAATAATGCACCCAATAGAATGGTGCCATCTTCTCAACCAGACCAGCTCCAGGTGGGTAAAAACGTTCGTGTGACACGCGGTGGCCTAGTGTTAAGGCGTCTGTCTCGTAAACAGAAGATCGAGCGTTCGAATCCCTCTCGTGCCTTGGGTTACTTTATTCATGCTTTGGCTGCAAGACAGGTGAGGTTACTTTCGCTTGCGGTTCCCTTTGAGGAAGCCATCCCATCCAAATTCAGTCAAATTTGTGACTGATAAATCCAGCCATTTGACTGAGAAAAATCGGACAGCTTGCAGAGAAAAGTCTTTGAGTAGATTCCCTTTTGTCACAGTCACAGCTGGACAATGTACTTCAATAATGCACCCAATAGAATGGTGCCATCTTCTTAAACAGACCAGCTCCAGGTGGATGAAAACGTTCGTGTGGGGCGCGGTGGCCTAGTGGTAAGGCGTCTGTCTCGTAAACAGAAGATCGAGTGTTCGAATCCCTCTCGTGCCTTGGATTACTTTATTCATCCTTTGGATGCAGGACAGGTGAGGTTGAGTTCCTTTTTCAGGAAGCCATCCCATCCAAATTCAGTCAAATTTGTAACTGATAAATCCAGCATTTGACTGAGAAAAATCGGACAGCTTGCAGAGAAAAGTCTTTGAGTAGATTCCCTTTTGTCACAGTCACAGCTGGACACTGTACCTCAATAATGCACCCAATAGAATGGTGCCATCTTCTCAACCAGACCAGCTCCAGGTGGGTAAAAACGTTCGTGTGGGGAGCTTTGTCCTAGTGGTAAGGCGTGCGTCTCGTAAACAGAAGATCGAGTGTTCGAATCCCTCTCGTGCCTTGGATTACTTTATTCATGCTTTGGCTGCAAGACAGGTGAGGTTACTTTCGCTTGCGGTTCCCTTTGAGAAAGCCATCCCATCCAAATTCAGTCAAATTTTTTACTGATAAATCCAGTCATTTGACTGAGAAAAATCGGACAGCTTGCAGAGAAAAGTCTTTGAGTAGATTCCCTTTTGTCACAGTCACAGCTGGACAATGTACCTCAATAATGCACCCAATAGAATGGTGCCATCTTCTCAAACAGACCAGCTCCAGGTGGGTAAAAACGTTCGTGTGGGGCGCGGTGGCCTAGTGGTAAGGCGTCTGTCTCGTAAACAGAAGGTCGAGTGTTCGAATCCCTCTCGTGCCTTGGATTACTTTATTCATCCTTTGGATGCAGGACAGGTGAGGTTACCTTCGGTTGCGTTCCTTTTTCAGGAAGCCATCCCATCCAAATTCAGTCAAATTTGTGACTGATAGATCCAGCCATTTGACTGAGAAAAATCGGACAGCTTGCTGAGAAAAGTCTTTGAGTGGATTCCCTTTTGTCACAGTCACAGCTGGACAATGTACCTCAATAATGCACGCAATAGAATGGTGCCATCTTCTCAACCAGACCAGCTCCAGGTGGGTAAAAACCTTCGTGTGGGGCGCGGTGGCCTAGTGGTAAGGCGTCTGTCTCGTAAACAGAAGATCGAGTGTTCGAATCCCTCTCGTGCCTTGGATTACCTTATTCATCCTTTGGATGCAGGACAGGTGAGGTTACCTTCGGTTGCGTTCCTTTTTCAGGAAGCCATCCCATCCAAATTCAGTCAAATTTGTTACTGATAAATCCAGCCATTTGACTGAGAAAAGTCGGACAGCTTGCTGAGAAAAGTCTTTGAGTAGATTCCCTTTTGTCACAGTCACAGCTGGACAATGTACCTCAATAATGCACCCAATAGAATGGTGCCATCTTCTCAACCAGACCAGCTCCAGGTGGGTAAAAATGTTCGTGTGGGGCGCGGTGGCCTAGTGGTAAGGCGTCTCTCTCGTAAACAGAAGATCGAGTGTTCGAATCCCTCTCGTGCCTTGGATTACTTTATTCATCCTTTGGATGCCGGACAGGTGAGGTTACCTTCGGTTGCGTTCCTTTTTCAGGAAGCCATCCCATCCGAATTCAGTCAAATTTGTAACTGATAAATCCAGCCATTTGACTGAGAAAAATCGGACAGCTTGCAGAGAAAAGTCTTTGAGTACATTCCATTTTGTCACAGTCACAGCTGGACAATGTACCTCAATAATGCACCCAATAGAATGGTGCCAACTTCTCAACCAGACTGCAGCTGCAGGTGGGTTAAAACGTTCGTGTGGGGCGCGGTGGCCTAGTGGTAAGGCGTCTGTCTCGTAAACAGAAGATCGAGTGTTCGAATCCCTCTCGTGCCTTGGGTTACTTTATTTATGCTTTGGCTGCAAGACAGGTGAGGTTACCTTCGCTTGCGGTTCCCTTTTAGGAAGCCATCCCATCCAAATTCAGTCAAATTTGTGACTGATAAATCCAGCCATTTGACTGAGAAAAATCGGACAGCTTGCAGAGAAAAGTCTTTGAGTACATTCCCTTTTGTCACAGTCACAGCTGGACAATGTACCTCAATAATGCACCTGATAGAATGGTGCCATCTTCTCAACCAGACCAGCTCCAGGTGGGTAAAAACGTTCGTGTGGGGCGCGGTGGCCTAGTGGTAATTAGGCGTCTGTCTCGTAAACGGAAGATCGAGTGTTCGAATCCCTCTCGTGCCTTGGATTACTTTATTCATCCTTTGAATGCAGGACAGGTGAGGTTACCTTCGGTTGCGTTCCTTTTTCAGGAAGCCACCCCATCCAAATTCAGTCAAATTTGTAACTGATAAAGCCAGCCACTTGACTAAGAAAAATCGGACAGCTTGCAGAGAAAAGTCTTTGTCGGAGTAGATTCCCTTTTTTCACAGTCACAGCTGGACAATGTACCTCAATAATGCACCCAATAGAATGGTGCCATCTTCTTAAACAGACCAGCTCCAGGTGGGTGAAAACGTTCGAGGGGGGCGCGGTGGCCTAGTGGTAAGTCGTCTGTCTCGTAAACAGAAGATCGAGGGTTCGAATCCCTCTCGTGCCTTGGGTTACTTTATTCATGCTTTGGCTGCAAGACAGGTGAGGTTACCTTCGCTTGCGGTTCCTTTTTAGGAAGCCATCCCATCCAAATTCAGTCAAATTTGTGACTGATAAATCCAGCCATTTGACTGAGAAAAATCGGACAGCTTGCAGAGAAAAGTCTTTGAGTAGATTCCCTTTTGTCACAGTCACAGCTGGACAATGTACCTCAATAATGCACCCAATAGAATGGTGCCATCTTCTTTAACAGACCAGCTCCAGGTGGGTGAAAACGTTCGTGTGGGGCGCGGTGGCCTAGTGGTAAGGCGTCTGTCTCGTAAACAGAAGATCGAGTGTTCGAATCCCTCTCGTGCCTTGGATTACTTTATTCATCCTTTGGATGCAGGACAGGTGAGGTTGGGTTCTTTTTTCAGGAAGCCATCCCATCCAAATTCAGTCAAATTTGTAACTGATAAATCCAGCATTTGACTGAGAAAAATCGGACAGCTTGCAGAGAAAAGTCTTTGAGTAGATTCCCTTTTGTCACAGTCACAGCTGGACAATGTACCTCAATAATGCACCCAATAGAATGGTGCCATCTTCTTAAACAGACCAGCTCCAGGTGGGTGAAAACGTTCGTGTGGGGCGCTGTGGCCTATTGGTAAGGCGTCTGTCTCGTAAACAGAAGATCGAGTGTTCGAATCCCTCTCGTGCCTTGGATTACTTTATTCATCCTTTGGATGCAGGACAGGTGAGGTTGAGTTCTTTTTTCAGGAAGCCATCCCATCCAAATTCAGTCAAATTTGTAACTGATAAATCCAGCATTTGACTGAGAAAAATCGGACAGCTTGCAGAGAAAAGTCTTTGAGTAGATTCCCTTTTGTCACAGTCACAGCTGGACAATGTACCTCGACAATGTACCTCAATAATGCACCCAATAGAATGGTGCCATCTTCTCAACCAGACCAGCTCCAGGTGGGTAAAAACGTTCGTGTGGGGAGCGGTGTCCTAGTGGTAAGGCGTCCGTCTCGTAAACAGAAGATCGAGTGTTCGAATCCCTCTCGTGCCTTGGATTACTTTATTCATGCTTTGGCTGCAAGACAGGTTAGGTTACTTTCGCTTGCGGTTCCCTTTGAGGAAGCCATCCCATCCAAATTCAGTCAAATTTGTGACTGATAAATCCAGCCATTTGACTGAGAAAAATCGGACAGCTTGCAGAGAAAAGTCTTTGAGTAGATTCCCTTTTGTCACAGTCACAGCTGGACAATGTACCTCAATGATGCTCCCTGTGGAATGGTGCCATCTTCTCAACCAGACCAGCTCCAGGTGGGTAAAAACGTTCGTGTGGGGCGCGGTGGGCTAGTGGTAAGGCGTCTGTCTCGTAAACAGAAGATCGAGTGTTCGAATCCCTCTCGTGCCTTGGATTACTTTATTCATCCTTTGGATGCAGGACAGGTGAGGTTGAGTTCTTTTTTCAGGAAGCCATCCCATCCAAATTCAGTCAAATTTGTAACTGATAAATCCAGCATTTGACTGAGAAAAATCGGACAGCTTGCAGAGAAAAGTCTTTGAGTAGATTCCCTTTTGTCACAGTCACAGCTGGACAATGTACCTCAATAATGCACCCAATAGAATGGTGCCATCTTCTTTAACAGACCAGCTCCAGGTGGGTGAAAACGTTCGTGTGGGGCGCGGTGGCCTAGTGGTAAGGCGTCTGTCTCGTAAACAGAACATCGAGTGTTCGAATCCCTCTCGTGCCTTGGGTTACTTTATTTAAGCTTTGGCTGCAAGACAGGTGAGGTTACCTTCGCTTGCGGTTCCCTTTTAGGAAGCCATCCCATCCAAATTCAGTCAAATTTGTGACTGATAAATCCAGCCATTTGACTGAGAAAAATCGGACAGCTTGCAGAGAAAAGTCTTTGAGTACATTCCCTTTTGTCACAGTCACAGCTGGACAATGTACCTCAATAATGCACCTGATAGAATGGTGCCATCTTCTCAACCAGACCAGCTCCAGGTGGGTAAAAACGTTCGTGTGGGGCGCGGTGGCCTAGTGGTAATTAGGCGTCTGTCTCGTAAACAGAAGATCGAGTGTTCGAATCCCTCTCGTGCCTTGGATTACTTTATTCATCCTTTGAATGCAGGACAGGTGAGGTTACCTTCGGTTGCGTTCCTTTTTCAGGAAGCCACCCCATCCAAATTCAGTCAAATTTGTAACTGATAAAGCCAGCCACTTGACTAAGAAAAATCGGACAGCTTGCAGAGAAAAGTCTTTGTCGGAGTAGATTCCCTTTTTTCACAGTCACAGCTGGACAATGTACCTCAAGAATGCACTCAATAGAATGGTGCCATCTTCTCAACCAGACCAGCTCCAGGTGGGTAAAAACGTTCGAGGGGGGCGCGGTGGCCTAGTGGTAAGTCGTCTGTCTCGTAAACAGAAGATCGAGGGTTCGAATCCCTCTCGTGCCTTGGGTTACTTTATTCATGCTTTGGCTGCAAGACAGGTGAGGTTACCTTCGCTTGCGGTTCCTTTTTAGGAAGCCATCCCATCCAAATTCAGTCAAATTTGTGACTGATAAATCCAGCCATTTGACTGAGAAAAATCGGACAGCTTGCAGAGAAAAGTCTTTGAGTAGATTCCCTTTTGTCACAGTCACAGCTGGACAATGTACCTCAATAATGCACCCAATAGAATGGTGCCATCTTCTTTAACAGACCAGCTCCAGGTGGGTGAAAACGTTCGTGTGGGGCGCGGTGGCCTAGTGGTAAGGCGTCTGTCTCGTAAACAGAAGATCGAATGTTCGAATCCCTCTCGTGCCTTGGATTACTTTATTCATCCTTTGGATGCAGGACAGGTGAGGTTGAGTTCTTTTTTCAGGAAGCCATCCCATCCAAATTCAGTCAAATTTGTAACTGATAAATCCAGCATTTGACTGAGAAAAATCGGACAGCTTGCAGAGAAAAGTCTTTGAGTAGATTCCCTTTTGTCACAGTCACAGCTGGACAATGTACCTCAATAATGCACCCAATAGAATGGTGCCATCTTCTTAAACAGACCAGCTCCAGGTGGGTGAAAACGTTCGTGTGGGGCGCTGTGGCCTATTGGTAAGGCGTCTGTCTCGTAAACAGAAGATCGAGTGTTCGAATCCCTCTCGTGCCTTGGATTACTTTATTCATCCTTTGGATGCAGGACAGGTGAGGTTGAGTTCTTTTTTCAGGAAGCCATCCCATCCAAATTCAGTCAAATTTGTAACTGATAAATCCAGCATTTGACTGAGAAAAATCGGACAGCTTGCAGAGAAAAGTCTTTGAGTAGATTTCCTTTTGTCACAGTCACAGCTGGACAATGTACCTCAATAATGCACCCAATAGAATGGTGCCATCTTCTCAACCAGACCAGCTCCAGGTGGGTAAAAACGTTCGTGTGGGGAGCGGTGTCCTAGTGGTAAGGCGTCCGTCTCGTAAACAGAAGATCGAGTGTTCGAATCCCTCTCGTGCCTTGGATTACTTTATTCATCCTTTGGATGCAGGACAGGTGAGGTTGAGTTCTTTTTTCAGGAAGCCATCCCATCCAAATTCAGTCAAATTTGTAACTGATAAATCCAGCATTTGACTGAGAAAAATCGGACAGCTTGCAGAGAAAAGTCTTTGAGTAGATTCCCTTTTGTCACAGTCACAGCTGGACAATGTACCTCAATAATGCACCCAATAGAATGGTGCCATCTTCTTAAACAGACCAGCTCCAGGTGGGTGAAAACGTTCGTGTGGGGCGCGGTGGCCTAGTGGTAAGGCGTCTGTCTCGTAAACAGAAGATCGAGTGTTCGAATCCCTCTCGTGCCTTGGATTACTTTATTCATCCTTTGGATGCAGGACAGGTGAGGTTGAGTTCTTTTTTCAGGAAGCCATCCCATCCAAATTCAGTCAAATTTGTAACTGATAAATCCAGCATTTGACTGAGAAAAATCGGACAGCTTGCAGAGAAAAGTCTTTGAGTAGATTCCCTTTTGTCACAGTCACAGCTGGACAATGTACCTCAATAATGCACCCAATAGAATGGTGCCATCTTCTCAACCAGACCAGCTCCAGGTGGGTAAAAACGTTCGTGTGGGGAGCGGTGTCCTAGTGGTAAGGCGTCCGTCTCGTAAACAGAAGATCGAGTGTTCGAATCCCTCTCGTGCCTTGGATTACTTTATTCATGCTTTGGCTGCAAGACAGGTGAGGTTACTTTTTCTTGCGGTTCCCTTTGAGGAAACCATCCCATCCAAATTCAGTCAAATTTTTGACTGATAAATCCAGTCATTTGACTGAGAAAAATCGGACAGCTTGCAGAGAAAAGTCTTTGAGTAGATTCCCTTTTGTCACAGTCACAGCTGGACAATGTACCTCAATAATGCACCCAATAGAATGGTGCCATCTTCTCAAACAGACCAGCTCCAGGTGGGTAAAAACGTTCGTGTGGGGCGCGGTGGCCTAGTGGTAAGGCGTCTGTCTCGTAAACAGAAGATCGAGGGTTCGAATCCCTCTCGTGCCTTGGGTTACTTTATTCATCCTTTGGCTGCAGGACAGGTGAGGTTACCTTCGATTGCGTTCCTTTTTCAGTAAGCCATCCCATCCAAATTCAGTCAAATTTGTGACTGATAAATCCAGCCATTTGACTAAGAAAAATCGGACAGCTTGCAGAGAAAAGTCTTTGTCCGAGTAGATTCCCTTTTGTCACAGTCACAGCTGGACAATGTACCTCAATAATGCACCCAATAGAATGGTGCCATCTTCTCAACCAGACCAGCTCCAGGTGGGTAAAAACGTTCGTGTGGGGCGCGGTGTCCTAGTGGTAAGGCGTCTGTTTCGTAAACAGAAGATCGAGGGTTCGAATCCCTCTCGTGCCTTGGGTTACTTTATTCATCCTTTGGATGCAGGACAGGTGAGGTTACCTTCGCTTGCGGTTCCCTTTCAGGAAGCCATCCCATCCAAATTCAGTCAAATTTGTGACTGATAAATCCAGCCATTTGACTGAAAAAAAATCGGACAGCTTGCAGAGAAAAGTCTTTGTCCGAGTAGATTCCCTTTTGTCACAGTCACAGCTGGACAATGTACCTCAATGATGCTCCCTGTGGAATGGTGCCATCTTCTCAACCAGACCAGCTCCAGGTGGGTAAAAACGTTCGTGTGGGGCGCGGTGGGCTAGTGGTAAGGCGTCTGTCTCGTAAACAGAAGATCGAGTGTTCAAATCCCTCTCGTGCCTTGGGTTACTTTATTCATCCTTTGGCTGCAGGACAGGTGAGGTTACCTTCGATTGCGTTCCTTTTTCAGTAAGCCATCCCATCCAAATGGACAATGTACCTCAATGATGCACCCAATAGAATGGTGCCATCTTCTCAACCAGACCAGCTCCAGGTGGGTAAAAACGTTCGTGTGGGGAGCGGTGTCCTAGTGGTAAGGCGTCCGTCTCGTAAACAGAAGATCGAGTGTTCGAATCCCTCTCGTGCCTTGGATTACTTTATTCATCCTTTGGATGCAGGACAGGTGAGGTTGAGTTCTTTTTTCAGGAAGCCATCCCATCCAAATTCAGTCAAATTTGTAACTGATAAATCCAGCATTTGACTGAGAAAAATCGGACAGCTTGCAGAGAAAAGTCTTTGAGTAGATTCCCTTTTGTCACAGTCACAGCTGGACAATGTACCTCAATAATGCACCCAATAGAATGGTGCCATCTTCTCAACCAGACCAGCTCCAGGTGGGTAAAAACGTTCGTGTGGGGAGCGGTGTCCTAGTGGTAAGGCGTCCGTCTCGTAAACAGAAGATCGAGTGTTCGAATCCCTCTCGTGCCTTGGATTACTTTATTCATGCTTTGGCTGCAAGACAGGTGAGGTTACTTTTTCTTGCGGTTCCCTTTGAGGAAACCATCCCATCCAAATTCAGTCAAATTTTTGACTGATAAATCCAGTCATTTGACTGAGAAAAATCGGACAGCTTGCAGAGAAAAGTCTTTGAGTAGATTCCCTTTTGTCACAGTCACAGCTGGACAATGTACCTCAATAATGCACCCAATAGAATGGTGCCATCTTCTCAAACAGACCAGCTCCAGGTGGGTAAAAACGTTCGTGTGGGGCGCGGTGGCCTAGTGGTAAGGCGTCTGTCTCGTAAACAGAAGATCGAGGGTTCGAATCCCTCTCGTGCCTTGGGTTACTTTATTCATCCTTTGGCTGCAGGACAGGTGAGGTTACCTTCGATTGCGTTCCTTTTTCAGTAAGCCATCCCATCCAAATTCAGTCAAATTTGTGACTGATAAATCCAGCCATTTGACTAAGAAAAATCGGACAGCTTGCAGAGAAAAGTCTTTGTCCGAGTAGATTCCCTTTTGTCACAGTCACAGCTGGACAATGTACCTCAATAATGCACCCAATAGAATGGTGCCATCTTCTCAACCAGACCAGCTCCAGGTGGGTAAAAACGTTCGTGTGGGGCGCGGTGTCCTAGTGGTAAGGCGTCTGTTTCGTAAACAGAAGATCGAGGGTTCGAATCCCTCTCGTGCCTTGGGTTACTTTATTCATCCTTTGGATGCAGGACAGGTGAGGTTACCTTCGCTTGCGGTTCCCTTTCAGGAAGCCATCCCATCCAAATTCAGTCAAATTTGTGACTGATAAATCCAGCCATTTGACTGAAAAAAAATCGGACAGCTTGCAGAGAAAAGTCTTTGTCCGAGTAGATTCCCTTTTGTCACAGTCACAGCTGGACAATGTACCTCAATGATGCTCCCTGTGGAATGGTGCCATCTTCTCAACCAGACCAGCTCCAGGTGGGTAAAAACGTTCGTGTGGGGCGCGGTGGGCTAGTGGTAAGGCGTCTGTCTCGTAAACAGAAGATCGAGTGTTCAAATCCCTCTCGTGCCTTGGGTTACTTTATTCATCCTTTGGCTGCAGGACAGGTGAGGTTACCTTCGATTGCGTTCCTTTTTCAGTAAGCCATCCCATCCAAATGGACAATGTACCTCAATGATGCTCCCTGTGGAATGGTGCCATCTTCTCAACCAGACCAGCTCCAGGTGGGTAAAAACGTTCGTGTGGGGCGCGGTGGGCTAGTGGTAAGGCGTCTGTCTCGTAAACAGAAGATCGAGTGTTCAAATCCCTCTCGTGCCTTGGGTTACTTTATTCATCCTTTGGCTGCAGGACAGGTGAGGTTACCTTCGATTGCGTTCCTTTTTCAGTAAGCCATCCCATCCAAATTCAGTCAAATTTGTGACTGATAAATCCAGCCATTTGACTAAGAAAAATCGGACAGCTTGCAGAGAAAAGTCTTTGTCCGAGTAGATTCCCTTTTGTCACAGTCACAGCTGGACAATGTACCTCAATAATGCACCCAATAGAATGGTGCCATCTTCTCAACCAGACCAGCTCCAGGTGGGTAAAAACGTTGGTGTGGGGCGCGGTGGCCTAGTGGTAAGGCGTCTGTCTCGTAAACAGATTATCGAGGGTTCGAATCCCTCTCGTGCCTTGGTTTACTTTATTCATGCTTTGGCTGCAAGACAGGTGAGGTTACCTTCGCTTGCGGTTCCCTTTCAGGAAGCCATCCCATCCATATTCAGTCAAATTTGTGACTGATAAATCCAGCCATTTAACTGAGAAAAATCGGACAGCTTGCAGAGAAAAGTCTTTGAGTAGATTCCCTTTTGTCACAGCTGGACAATGTCCTCAATTATGCACCCAATAGAATGGTGCCATCTTCTCAACCAGACCAGCTCCAGGTGGGTAAAAACGTTCGTGTGACACGCGGTGGCCCAGTGTTAAGGCGTCTGTCTCGTAAACAGAAGATCGAGTGTTCGAATCCCTCTCATGCCTTGGGTTACTTTATTCATGCTTTGGCTGCAAGACAGGTGAGGTTACCTTCGCTTGCGGTTCCCTTTTAGGAAGCCATCCCATCCAAATTCAGTCAAATTTGTGACTGATAAATCCAGCCATTTTACTGAGAAAAATCGGACAGCTTGCAGAGAAAAGTCTTTGTCCGAGTAGATTCCCTTTTGTCACAGTCACAGCTGGACAATGTACCTCAATAATGCACCCAATAGAATGGTGCCATCTTCTCAACCAGACCAGCTCCAGTTGGGTAAAAATGTTCGTGTGGGGCGCGGTGGCCTAGTGGTAAGGCGTCTGTCTCGTAAACAGAAGATCGAGTGTTCGAATCCCTCTCGTGCCTTGTGTTACTTTATTCATGCTTTGGCTGCAAGACAGGTGAGGTTACTTTCGCTTGCGGTTCCCTTTTAGGAAGCCATCCCATCCAAATTCAGTCAAATTTGTGACTGATAAATCCAGCATTTGACTGAGAAAAATCTGACATCTTGCAGAGACAAATCTTTGAGTACATTCCCTTTTGTCACAGTCACAGCTGGACAATGTCCTCAATAATGCACCCAATATAATGGTGCCATCTTCTCAACCAGACCAGCTCCAGGTGGGTAAAAACGTTGGTGTGGGGCGCGGTGGCCTAGTGGTAAGGCGTCTGTCTCGTAAACAGAAGATCGAGGGTTCGAATCCCTCTCGTGCCTTGGTTCACTTTATTCATGCTTTGGCTGCAAGACAGGTGAGGTTACCTTCGCTTGCGGTTCCCTTTCAGGAAGCCATATTCAGTCAAATTTGTGACTGATAAATCTAGCCATTTGACTGAGAAAAATCGGACAGCTTGCAGAGAAAAGTCTTTGAGTAGATTCCCTTTTGTCACAGTCACAGCTGAACAATGTCCTCAATTATGCACCCAATAGAATGGTGCCATCTTCTCAACCAGACCAGCTCCAGTTGGGTAAAAACGTTCGTGTGGGGCGCGGTGGCCTAGTGGTAAGGCGTCCGTCTCGTAAACAGAAGATCGAGTGTTCGAATCCCTCTCGTGCCTTGGGTTACTTTATTCATGCTTTAATTGGCTGCAAGACAGGTGAGGTTACCTTCGCTTGCGGTTCCCTTTTAGGAAGCCATCCCATCCAAATTCAGTCAAATTTGTGACTGATAAATCCAGCCATTTTACTGAGAAAAATCGGACAGCTTGCAGAGAAAAGTCTTTGTCCGAGTAGATTCCCTTTTGTCACAGTCACAGCTGGACAATGTACCTCAATAATGCTCCCTATAGAATGGTGCCATCTTCTCAACTAGACCAGCTCCAGGTGGGTAAAAACGTTCGTGTGGGGCGCGGTGGATTAGTGGTAAGGCGTCTGTCTCGTAAACAGAAGATCGAGTGTTCAAATCCCTCTCGTGCCTTGGGTTACTTTTTAAATGCTTTGGCTGCAGGACAGGGGAGGTTACCTTCGCTTGCGGTTTCCTTTTAGGAAGCCATCCCATCCAAATTCAGTCAAATTTGTGACTGATAAATCCAGCCGTTTGACTGAGAAAAATCGCACAGCTTGCAGAGAAAAGTCTTTGATTAGATTCCCTTTTGTCACAGTCACAGCTGGACAATGTACCTCAATAATGCACCTTGCAATAGAATGGTGCCATCTTCTCAACCAGACCAACTCCAGGTGGGTAAAAACGTTCGTGTGGGGCGCGGTGGCCTAGTGGTAAGGCGTCTGTCTCGTAAACAGAAGATCGAGTGTTCGAATCCCTCTCGTGCCTTGTGTTACTTTATTCATGCTTTGGCTGCAAGACAGGTGAGGTTACTTTCGCTTGCAGTTCCCTTTTAGGAAGCCATCCCATCCAAATTCAGTCAAATTTGTGACTGATAAATCCAGCATTTGACTGAGAAAAATCTGACATCTTGCAGAGACAAATCTTTGAGTACATTCCCTTTTGTCACAGTCACAGCTGGACAATGTACCTCAATAATGCACCCAATATAATGGTGCCATCTTCTCAACCAGACCAGCTCCAGGTGGGTAAAAACGTTGGTGTGGGGCGCGGTGGCCTAGTGGTAAGGCGTCTGTCTCGTAAACAGAAGATCGAGGGTTCGAATCCCTCTCGTCCCTTGGTTCACTTTATTCATGCTTTGGCTGCAAGACAGGTGAGGTTACCTTCGCTTGCGGTTCCCTTTCAGGAAGCCATATTCAGTCAAATTTGTGACTGATAAATCTAGCCATTTGACTGAGAAAAATCGGACAGCTTGCAGAGAAAAGTCTTTGAGTAGATTCCCTTTTGTCACAGTCACAGCTGAACCATGTCCTCAATTATGCACCCAATAGAATGGTGCCATCTTCTCAACCAGACCAGCTCCAGTTGGGTAAAAACGTTCGTGTGGGGCGCGGTGGCCTAGTGGTAAGGCGTCCGTCTCGTAAACAGAAGATCGAGTGTTCGAATCCCTCTCGTGCCTTGGGTTACTTTATTCATGCTTTAATTGGCTGCAAGACAGGTGAGGTTACCTTCGCTTGCGGTTCCCTTTTAGGAAGCCATCCCATCCAAATTCAGTCAAATTTGTGACTGATAAATCCAGCCATTTTACTGAGAAAAATCGGACAGCTTGCAGAGAAAAGTCTTTGTCCGAGTAGATTCCCTTTTGTCACAGTCACAGCTGGACAATGTACCTCAATAATGCTCCCTATAGAATGGTGCCATCTTCTCAACCAGACCAGCTCCAGGTGGGTAAAAACGTTCGTGTGGGGCGCGGTGGCCTAGTGGTAAGACGTCTGTCTCGTAAACAGAAGATCGAGTGTTCGAATCCCTCTCGTGCCTTGTGTTACTTTGTTCATGCTTTGGCTGCAAGACAGGTGAGGTTACCTTCGCTTGCGGTTCCCTTTTAGGAAGCCATCCCATCCAAATTCAGTCAAATTTGTGACTGATAAATCCAGCATTTGACTGAGAAAAATCTGACATCTTGCAGAGAAAAGTCTTTGAGTAGATTCCCTTTTGTCACAGTCACAGCTGGACAATGTACCTCAATAATGCACCCAATAGAATGGTGCCATCTTCTCAACCAGACCAACTCCAGGTGGGTAAAAACGTTCGTGTGGGGCGCGGTGGCCTAGTGGTAAGGCGTCTGTCTCGTAAACAGAAGATCGAGTGTTCAAATCCCTCTCGTGCCTTGGGTTACTTTTTAAATGCTTTGGCTGCAGGACAGGGGAGGTTACCTTCGCTTGCGGTTCCCTTTTAGGAAGCCATCCCATCCAAATTCAGTCAAATTTGTGACTGATAAATCCAGCCGTTTGACTGAGAAAAATCGCACAGCTTGCAGAGAAAAGTCTTTGATTAGATTCCCTTTTGTCACAGTCACAGCTGGACAATGTACCTCAATAATGCACCCAATAGAATGGTGCCATCTTCTCAACCAGACCAGCTCCAGTTGGGTAAAAACGTTCGTGTGGGGCGCGGTGGCCTAGTGGTAAGGCGTCTGTCTCGTAAACAGAAGATCGAGGGTTCGAATCCCTCTCGTGCCTTGTGTTACTTTATTCATGCTTTGGCTGCAAGACAGGTGAGGTTACCTTCGCTTGCGGTTCCCTTTTAAGAAGCCATCCCATCCAAATTCAGTCAAATTTGTGACTGATAAATCCAGCCATTTTACTGAGAAAAATCGGACAGCTTGCAGAGAAAAGTCTTTGTCCGAGTAGATTCCCTTTTGTCACAGTCACAGCTGGACAATGTACCTCAATAATGCACCCAATATAATGGTGCCATCTTCTCAACCAGACCAGCTCCAGGTGGGTAAAAACGTTGGTGTGGGGCGCGGTGGCCTAGTGGTAAGGCGTCTGTCTCGTAAACAGAAGATCGAGGGTTCGAATCCCTCTCGTCCCTTGGTTCACTTTATTCATGCTTTGGCTGCAAGACAGGTGAGGTTACCTTCGCTTGCGGTTCCCTTTCAGGAAGCCATATTCAGTCAAATTTGTGACTGATAAATCTAGCCATTTGACTGAGAAAAATCGGACAGCTTGCAGAGAAAAGTCTTTGAGTAGATTCCCTTTTGTCACAGTCACAGCTGAACCATGTCCTCAATTATGCACCCAATAGAATGGTGCCATCTTCTCAACCAGACCAGCTCCAGTTGGGTAAAAACGTTCGTGTGGGGCGCGGTGGCCTAGTGGTAAGGCGTCCGTCTCGTAAACAGAAGATCGAGTGTTCGAATCCCTCTCGTGCCTTGGGTTACTTTATTCATGCTTTAATTGGCTGCAAGACAGGTGAGGTTACCTTCGCTTGCGGTTCCCTTTTAGGAAGCCATCCCATCCAAATTCAGTCAAATTTGTGACTGATAAATCCAGCCATTTTACTGAGAAAAATCGGACAGCTTGCAGAGAAAAGTCTTTGTCCGAGTAGATTCCCTTTTGTCACAGTCACAGCTGGACAATGTACCTCAATAATGCTCCCTATAGAATGGTGCCATCTTCTCAACCAGACCAGCTCCAGGTGGGTAAAAACGTTCGTGTGGGGCGCGGTGGCCTAGTGGTAAGGCGTCTGTCTCGTAAACAGAAGATCGAGTGTTCAAATCCCTCTCGTGCCTTGGGTTACTTTTTAAATGCTTTGGCTGCAGGACAGGGGAGGTTACCTTCGCTTGCGGTTCCCTTTTAGGAAGCCATCCCATCCAAATTCAGTCAAATTTGTGACTGATAAATCCAGCCGTTTGACTGAGAAAAATCGCACAGCTTGCAGAGAAAAGTCTTTGATTAGATTCCCTTTTGTCACAGTCACAGCTGGACAATGTACCTCAATAATGCACCTTGCAATAGAATGGTGCCATCTTCTCAACCAGACCAGCTCCAGTTGGGTAAAAACGTCCGTGTGGGGCGCGGTGGCCTAGTGGTAAGGCGTCTGTCTCGTAAACAGAAGATCGAGTGTTCGAATCCCTCTCGTGCCTTGTGTTACTTTATTCATGCTTTGGCTGCAAGACAGGTGAGGTTACCTTCGCTTGCGGTTCCCTTTTAGGAAGCCATCCCATCCAAATTCAGTCAAATTTGTGACTGATAAATCCAGCCGTTTGACTGAGAAAAATCGCACAGCTTGCAGAGAAAAGTCTTTGAGTATATTCCCTTTTGTCACAGTCACAGCTGGACAATGTACCTCAATAATGCATCCAATAGAATGGTGCCATCTTCTCAACCAGACCAACTCCAGGTGGGTAAAAACGTTCGTGTGGGGCGCGGTGGCCTAGTGGTAAGACGTCTGTCTCGTAAACAGAAGATCGAGTGTTCGAATCCCTCTCGTGCCTTGTGTTACTTTGTTCATGCTTTGGCTGCAAGACAGGTGAGGTTACCTTCGCTTGCGGTTCCCTTTTAGGAAGCCATCCCATCCAAATTCAGTCAAATTTGTGACTGATAAATCCAGCATTTGACTGAGAAAAATCTGACATCTTGCAGAGAAAAGTCTTTGAGTAGATTCCCTTTTGTCACAGTCACAGCTGGACAATGTACCTCAATAATGCACCCAATAGAATGGTGCCATCTTCTCAACCAGACCAACTCCAGGTGGGTAAAAACGTTCGTGTGGGGCGCGGTGGCCTAGTGGTAAGGCGTCTGTCTCGTAAACAGAAGATCGAGTGTTCAAATCCCTCTCGTGCCTTGGGTTACTTTTTAAATGCTTTGGCTGCAGGACAGGGGAGGTTACCTTCGCTTGCGGTTCCCTTTTAGGAAGCCATCCCATCCAAATTCAGTCAAATTTGTGACTGATAAATCCAGCCGTTTGACTGAGAAAAATCGCACAGCTTGCAGAGAAAAGTCTTTGATTAGATTCCCTTTTGTCACAGTCACAGCTGGACAATGTACCTCAATAATGCACCCAATAGAATGGTGCCATCTTCTCAACCAGACCAGCTCCAGTTGGGTAAAAACGTTCGTGTGGGGCGCGGTGGCCTAGTGGTAAGGCGTCTGTCTCGTAAACAGAAGATCGAGTGTTCGAATCCCTCTCGTGCCTTGTGTTACTTTATTCATGCTTTGGCTGCAAGACAGGTGAGGTTACCTTCGCTTGCGGTTCCCTTTTAGGAAGCCATCCCATCCAAATTCAGTCAAATTTGTGACTGATAAATCCAGCCGTTTGACTGAGAAAAATCGCACAGCTTGCAGAGAAAAGTCTTTGAGTAGATTCCCTTTTGTCACAGTCACAGCTGGACAATGTACCTCAATAATGCATCCAATAGAATGGTGCCATCTTCTCAACCAGACCAACTCCAGGTGGGTAAAAACGTTCGTGTGGGGCGCGGTGGCCTAGTGGTAAGGCGTCTGTCTCGTAAACAGAAGATCGAGTGTTCGAATCCCTCTCGTGCCTTGTGTTACTTTGTTCATGCTTTGGCTGCAAGACAGGTGAGGTTACCTTCGCTTGCGGTTCCCTTTTAGGAAGCCATCCCATCCAAATTCAGTCAAATTTGTGACTGATAAATCCAGCATTTGACTGAGAAAAATCTGACATCTTGCAGAGAAAAGTCTTTGAGTAGATTCCCTTTTGTCACAGTCACAGCTGGACAATGTACCTCAATAATGCACCCAATAGAATGGTGCCATCTTCTCAACCAGACCAACTCCAGGTGGGTAAAAACGTTCGTGTGGGGCGCGGTGGCCTAGTGGTAAGGCGTCTGTCTCGTAAACAGAAGATCGAGTGTTCAAATCCCTCTCGTGCCTTGGGTTACTTTTTAAATGCTTTGGCTGCAGGACAGGGGAGGTTACCTTCGCTTGCGGTTCCCTTTTAGGAAGCCATCCCATCCAAATTCAGTCAAATTTGTGACTGATAAATCCAGCCGTTTGACTGAGAAAAATCGCACAGCTTGCAGAGAAAAGTCTTTGAGTAGATTCGCTTTTGTCACAGTCACAGCTGGACAATGTACCTCAATAATGCACCCAATAGAATGGTGCCATCTTCTCAAACAGACCAGCTCCAGGTGGGTAAAAACGTTGGTGTGGGGCGCGGTGGCCTAGTGGTAAGGCGTCTGTCTCGTAAACAGAAGATCGAGGGTTCGAATCCCTCTCGTGCCTTGGTTCACTTTATTCATGCTTTGGCTGCAAGACAGGTGAGGTTACCTTCGCTTGCGGTTCCCTTTCAGGAAGCCATATTCAGTCAAATTTGTGACTGATAAATCTAGCCATTTGACTGAGAAAAATCGGACAGCTTGCAGAGAAAAGTCTTTGAGTAGATTCCCTTTTGTCACAGTCACAGCTGAACAATGTCCTCAATTATGCACCCAATAGAATGGTGCCATCTTCTCAACCAGACCAGCTCCAGTTGGGTAAAAACGTTCGTGTGGGGCGCGGTGGCCTAGTGGTAAGGCGTCCGTCTCGTAAACAGAAGATCGAGTGTTCGAATCCCTCTCGTGCCTTGGGTTACTTTATTCATGCTTTAATTGGCTGCAAGACAGGTGAGGTTACCTTCGCTTGCGGTTCCCTTTTAGGAAGCCATCCCATCCAAATTCAGTCAAATTTGTGACTGATCAATCCAGCCATTTTACTGAGAAAAATCGGACAGCTTGCAGAGAAAAGTCTTTGTCCGAGTAGATTCCCTTTTGTCACAGTCACAGCTGGACAATGTACCTCAATAATGCTCCCTATAGAATGGTGCCATCTTCTCAACCAGACCAGCTCCAGGTGGGTAAAAACGTTCGTGTGGGGCGCGGTGGCCTAGTGGTAAGGCGTCTGTCTCGTAAACAGAAGATCGAGTGTTCAAATCCCTCTCGTGCCTTGGGTTACTTTTTAAATGCTTTGGCTGCAGGACAGGGGAGGTTACCTTCGCTTGCGGTTTCCTTTTAGGAAGCCATCCCATCCAAATTCAGTCAAATTTGTGACTGATAAATCCAGCCGTTTGACTGAGAAAAATCGCACAGCTTGCAGAGAAAAGTCTTCGATTAGATTCCCTTTTGTCACAGTCACAGCTGGACAATGTACCTCAATAATGCACCTTGCAATAGAATGGTGCCATCTTCTCAACCAGACCAGCTCCAGTTGGGTAAAAACGTTCGTGTGGGGCGCGGTGGCCTAGTGGTAAGGCGTCTGTCTCGTAAACAGAAGATCGAGTGTTCGAATCCCTCTCGTCCCTTGTGTTACTTTATTCATGCTTTGGCTGCAAGACAGGTGAGGTTACCTTCGCTTGCGGTTCCCTTTTAGGAAGCCATCCCATCCAAATTCAGTAAAATTTGTGACTGATAAATCCAGCCGTTTGACTGAGAAAAATCGCACAGCTTGCAGAGAAAAGTCTTTGAGTAGATTCCCTTTTGTCACAGTCACAGCTGGACAATGTACCTCAATAATGCATCCAATAGAATGGTGCCATCTTCTCAACCAGACCAACTCCAGGTGGGTAAAAACGTTCGTGTGGGGCGCGGTGGCCTAGTGGTAAGGCGTCTGTCTCGTAAACAGAAGATCGAGTGTTCGAATCCCTCTCGTGCCTTGTGTTACTTTATTCATGCTTTGGCTGCAAGACAGGTGAGGTTACTTTCGCTTGCGGTTCCCTTTTAGGAAGCCATCCCATCCAAATTCAGTCAAATTTGTGACTGATAAATCCAGCATTTGACTGAGAAAAATCTGACATCTTGCAGAGACAAATCTTTGAGTACATTCCCTTTTGTCACAGTCACAGCTGGACAATGTACCTCAATAATGCACCCAATATAATGGTGCCATCTTCTCAACCAGACCAGCTCCAGGTGGGTAAAAACGTTGGTGTGGGGCGCGGTGGCCTAGTGGTAAGGCGTCTGTCTCGTAAACAGAAGATCGAGGGTTCGAATCCCTCTCGTCCCTTGGTTCACTTTATTCATGCTTTGGCTGCAAGACAGGTGCGGTTCCCTTTCAGGAAGCCATATTCAGTCAAATTTGTGACTGATAAATCTAGCCATTTGACTGAGAAAAATCGGACAGCTTGCAGAGAAAAGTCTTTGAGTAGATTCCCTTTTGTCACAGTCACAGCTGAACCATGTCCTCAATTATGCACCCAATAGAATGGTGCCATCTTCTCAACCAGACCAGCTCCAGTTGGGTAAAAACGTTCGTGTGGGGCGCGGTGGCCTAGTGGTAAGGCGTCCGTCTCGTAAACAGAAGATCGAGTGTTCGAATCCCTCTCGTGCCTTGGGTTACTTTATTCATGCTTTAATTGGCTGCAAGACAGGTGAGGTTACCTTCGCTTGCGGTTCCCTTTTAGGAAGCCATCCCATCCAAATTCAGTCAAATTTGTGACTGATAGATCCAGCCATTTTACTGAGAAAAATCGGACAGCTTGCAGAGAAAAGTCTTTGTCCGAGTAGATTCCCTTTTGTCACAGTCACAGCTGGACAATGTACCTCAATAATGCTCCCTACAGAATGGTGCCATCTTCTCAACCAGACCAGCTCCAGGTGGGTAAAAACGTTCGTGTGGGGCGCGGTGGCCTAGTGGTAAGGCGTCTGTCTCGTAAACAGAAGATCGAGTGTTCAAATCCCTCTCGTGCCTTGGGTTACTTTTTAAATGCTTTGGCTGCAGGACAGGGGAGGTTACCTTCGCTTGCGGTTCCCTTTTAGGAAGCCATCCCATCCAAATTCAGTCAAATTTGTGACTGATAAATCCAGCCGTTTGACTGAGAAAAATCGCACAGCTTGCAGAGAAAAGTCTTTGATTAGATTCCCTTTTGTCACAGTCACAGCTGGACAATGTACCTCAATAATGCACCTTGCAATAGAATGGTGCCATCTTCTCAACCAGACCAGCTCCAGTTGGGTAAAAACGTTCGTGTGGGGCGCGGTGGCCTAGTGGTAAGGCGTCTGTCTCGTAAACAGAAGATCGAGTGTTCGAATCCCTCTCGTGCCTTGTGTTACTTTATTCATGCTTTGGCTGCAAGACAGGTGAGGTTACCTTCGCTTGCGGTTCCCTTTTAGGAAGCCATCCCATCCAAATTCAGTCAAATTTGTGACTGATAAATCCAGCCGTTTGACTGAGAAAAATCGCACAGCTTGCAGAGAAAAGTCTTTGAGTATATTCCCTTTTGTCACAGTCACAGCTGGACAATGTACCTCAATAATGCATCCAATAGAATGGTGCCATCTTCTCAACCAGACCAACTCCAGGTGGGTAAAAACGTTCGTGTGGGGCGCGGTGGCCTAGTGGTAAGACGTCTGTCTCGTAAACAGAAGATCGAGTGTTCGAATCCCTCTCGTGCCTTGTGTTACTTTGTTCATGCTTTGGCTGCAAGACAGGTGAGGTTACCTTCGCTTGCGGTTCCCTTTTAGGAAGCCATCCCATCCAAATTCAGTCAAATTTGTGACTGATAAATCCAGCATTTGACTGAGAAAAATCTGACATCTTGCAGAGAAAAGTCTTTGAGTAGATTCCCTTTTGTCACAGTCACAGCTGGACAATGTACCTCAATAATGCACCCAATAGAATGGTGCCATCTTCTCAACCAGACCAACTCCAGGTGGGTAAAAACGTTCGTGTGGGGCGCGGTGGCCTAGTGGTAAGGCGTCTGTCTCGTAAACAGAAGAGCGAGTGTTCAAATCCCTCTCGTGCCTTGGGTTACTTTTTAAATGCTTTGGCTGCAGGACAGGGGAGGTTACCTTCGCTTGCGGTTCCCTTTTAGGAAGCCATCCCATCCAAATTCAGTCAAATTTGTGACTGATAAATCCAGCCGTTTGACTGAGAAAAATCGCACAGCTTGCAGAGAAAAGTCTTTGATTAGATTCCCTTTTGTCACAGTCACAGCTTGACAATGTACCTCAATAATGCACCCAATAGAATGGTGCCATCTTCTCAACCAGACCAGCTCCAGTTGGGTAAAAACGTTCGTGTGGGGCGCGGTGGCCTAGTGGTAAGGCGTCTGTCTCGTAAACAGAAGATCGAGTGTTCGAATCCCTCTCGTGCCTTGTGTTACTTTATTCATGCTTTGGCTGCAAGACAGGTGAGGTTACCTTCGCTTGCGGTTCCCTTTTAGGAAGCCATCCCATCCAAATTCAGTCAAATTTGTGACTGATAAATCCAGCCGTTTGACTGAGAAAAATCGCACAGCTTGCAGAGAAAAGTCTTTGAGTAGATTCCCTTTTGTCACAGTCACAGCTGGACAATGTACCTCAATAATGCATCCAATAGAATGGTGCCATCTTCTCAACCAGACCAACTCCAGGTGGGTAAAAACGTTCGTGTGGGGCGCGGTGGCCTAGTGGTAAGGCGTCTGTCTCGTAAACAGAAGATCGAGTGTTCGAATCCCTCTCGTGCCTTGTGTTACTTTATTCATGCTTTGGCTGCAAGACAGGTGAGGTTACCTTCGCTTGCGGTTCCCTTTTAGGAAGCCATCCCATCCAAATTCAGTCAAATTTGTGACTGATAAATCCAGCCGTTTGACTGAGAAAAATCGCACAGCTTGCAGAGAAAAGTCTTTGAGTATATTCCCTTTTGTCACAGTCACAGCTGGACAATGTACCTCAATAATGCATCCAACAGAATGGTGCCATCTTCTCAACCAGACCAACTCCAGGTGGGTAAAAACGTTCGTGTGGGGCGCGGTGGCCTAGTGGTAAGACGTCTGTCTCGTAAACAGAAGATCGAGTGTTCGAATCCCTCTCGTGCCTTGTGTTACTTTGTTCATGCTTTGGCTGCAAGACAGGTGAGGTTACCTTCGCTTGCGGTTCCCTTTTAGGAAGCCATCCCATCCAAATTCAGTCAAATTTGTGACTGATAAATCCAGCATTTGACTGAGAAAAATCTGACATCTTGCAGAGAAAAGTCTTTGAGTAGATTCCCTTTTGTCACAGTCACAGCTGGACAATGTACCTCAATAATGCACCCAATAGAATGGTGCCATCTTCTCAACCAGACCAACTCCAGGTGGGTAAAAACGTTCGTGTGGGGCGCGGTGGCCTAGTGGTAAGGCGTCTGTCTCGTAAACAGAAGATCGAGTGTTCAAATCCCTCTCGTGCCTTGGGTTACTTTTTAAATGCTTTGGCTGCAGGACAGGGGAGGTTACCTTCGCTTGCGGTTCCCTTTTAGGAAGCCATCCCATCCAAATTCAGTCAAATTTGTGACTGATAAATCCAGCCGTTTGACTGAGAAAAATCGCACAGCTTGCAGAGAAAAGTCTTTGATTAGATTCCCTTTTGTCACAGTCACAGCTTGACAATGTACCTCAATAATGCACCCAATAGAATGGTGCCATCTTCTCAACCAGACCAGCTCCAGTTGGGTAAAAACGTTCGTGTGGGGCGCGGTGGCCTAGTGGTAAGGCGTCTGTCTCGTAAACAGAAGATCGAGTGTTCGAATCCCTCTCGTGCCTTGTGTTACTTTATTCATGCTTTGGCTGCAAGACAGGTGAGGTTACCTTCGCTTGCGGTTCCCTTTTAGGAAGCCATCCCATCCAAATTCAGTCAAATTTGTGACTGATAAATCCAGCCGTTTGACTGAGAAAAATCGCACAGCTTGCAGAGAAAAGTCTTTGAGTAGATTCCCTTTTGTCACAGTCACAGCTGGACAATGTACCTCAATAATGCATCTAATAGAATGGTGCCATCTTCTCAACCAGACCAACTCCAGGTGGGTAAAAACGTTCGTGTGGGGCGCGGTGGCCTAGTGGTAAGGCGTCTGTCTCGTAAACAGAAGATCGAGTGTTCGAATCCCTCTCGTGCCTTGTGTTACTTTGTTCATGCTTTGGCTGCAAGACAGGTGAGGTTACCTTCGCTTGCGGTTCCCTTTTAGGAAGCCATCCCATCCAAATTCAGTCAAATTTGTGACTGATAAATCCAGCATTTGACTGAGAAAAATCTGACATCTTGCAGAGAAAAGTCTTTGAGTAGATTCCCTTTTGTCACAGTCACAGCTGGACAATGTACCTCAATAATGCACCCAATAGAATGGTGCCATCTTCTCAACCAGACCAACTCCAGGTGGGTAAAAACGTTCGTGTGGGGCGCGGTGGCCTAGTGGTAAGGCGTCTGTCTCGTAAACAGAAGATCGAGTGTTCAAATCCCTCTCGTGCCTTGGGTTACTTTTTAAATGCTTTGGCTGCAGGACAGGGGAGGTTACCTTCACTTGCGGTTCCCTTTTAGGAAGCCATCCCATCCAAATTCAGTCAAATTTGTGACTGATAAATCCAGCCGTTTGACTGAGAAAAATCGTACAGCTTGCAGAGAAAAGTCTTTGAGTAGATTCGCTTTTGTCACAGTCACAGCTGGACAATGTACCTCAATAATGCACCCAATAGAATGGTGCCATCTTCTCAACCAGACCAGCTCCAGTTGGGTAAAAACGTTCGTGTGGGGCGCGGTGGCCTAGTGGTAAGGCGTCTGTCTCGTAAACAGAAGATCGAGTGTTCGAATCCCTCTCGTGCCTTGTGTTACTTTATTCATGCTTTGGCTGCAAGACAGGTGAGGTTACCTTCGCTTGCGGTTCCCTTTTAGGAAGCCATCCCATCCAAATTCAGTCAAATTTGTGACTGATAAATCCAGCCGTTTGACTGAGAAAAATCGCACAGCTTGCAGAGAAAAGTCTTTGAGTAGATTCCCTTTTGTCACAGTCACAGCTGGACAATGTACCTCAATAATGCATCCAATAGAATGGTGCCATCTTCTCAACCAGACCAACTCCAGGTGGGTAAAAACGTTCGTGTGGGGCGCGGTGGCCTAGTGGTAAGGCGTCTGTCTCGTAAACAGAAGAACGAGTGTCCGAATCCCTCTCGTGCCTTGTGTTACTTTGTTCATGCTTTGGCTGCAAGACAGGTGAGGTTACCTTCGCTTGCGGTTCCCTTTTAGGAAGCCATCCCATCCAAATTCAGTCAAATTTGTGACTGATAAATCCAGCATTTGACTGAGAAAAATCTGACATCTTGCAGAGAAAAGTCTTTGAGTAGATTCCCTTTTGTCACAGTCACAGCTGGACAATGTACCTCAATAATGCACTCAATAGAATGGTGCCATCTTCTCAACCAGACCAACTCCAGGTGGGTAAAAACGTTCGTGTGGGGCGCGGTGGCCTAGTGGTAAGGCGTCTGTCTCGTAAACAGAAGATCGAGTGTTCAAATCCCTCTCGTGCCTTGGGTTACTTCTTAAATGCTTTGGCTGCAGGACAGGGGAGGTTACCTTCGCTTGCGGTTCCCTTTTAGGAAGCCATCCCATCCAAATTCAGTCAAATTTGTGACTGATAAATCCAGCCGTTTGACTGAGAAAAATCGCACAGCTTGCAGAGAAAAGTCTTTGAGTATATTCCCTTTTGTCACAGTCACAGCTGGACAATGTACCTCAATAATGCATCCAATAGAATGGTGCCATCTTCTCAACCAGACCAACTCCAGGTGGGTAAAAACGTTCGTGTGGGGCGCGGTGGCCTAGTGGTAAGACGTCTGTCTCGTAAACAGAAGATCGAGTGTTCGAATCCCTCTCGTGCCTTGTGTTACTTTGTTCATGCTTTGGCTGCAAGACAGGTGAGGTTACCTTCGCTTGCGGTTCCCTTTTAGGAAGCCATCCCATCCAAATTCAGTCAAATTTGTGACTGATAAATCCAGCATTTGACTGAGAAAAATCTGACATCTTGCAGAGAAAAGTCTTTGAGTAGATTCCCTTTTGTCACAGTCACAGCTGGACAATGTACCTCAATAATGCACCCAATAGAATGGTGCCATCTTCTCAACCAGACCAACTCCAGGTGGGTAAAAACGTTCGTGTGGGGCGCGGTGGCCTAGTGGTAAGGCGTCTGTCTCGTAAACAGAAGATCGAGTGTTCAAATCCCTCTCGTGCCTTGGGTTACTTTTTAAATGCTTTGGCTGCAGGACAGGGGAGGTTACCTTCGCTTGCGGTTCCCTTTTAGGAAGCCATCCCATCCAAATTCAGTCAAATTTGTGACTGATAAATCCAGCCGTTTGACTGAGAAAAATCGCACAGCTTGCAGAGAAAAGTCTTTGAGTAGATTCGCTTTTGTCACAGTCACAGCTGGACAATGTACCTCAATAATGCACCCAATAGAATGGTGCCATCTTCTCAACCAGACCAGCTCCAGTTGGGTAAAAACGTTCGTGTGGGGCGCGGTGGCCTAGTGGTAAGGCGTCTGTCTCGTAAACAGAAGATCGAGTGTTCGAATCCCTCTCGTGCCTTGTGTTACTTTATTCATGCTTTGGCTGCAAGACAGGTGAGGTTACCTTCGCTTGCGGTTCCCTTTTAGGAAGCCATCCCATCCAAATTCAGTCAAATTTGTGACTGATAAATCCAGCCGTTTGACTGAGAAAAATCGCACAGCTTGCAGAGAAAAGTCTTTGAGTAGATTCCCTTTTGTCACAGTCACAGCTGGACAATGTACCTCAATAATGCACCCAATAGAATGGTGCCATCTTCTCAACCAGACCAACTCCAGGTGGGTAAAAACGTTCGTGTGGGGCGCGGTGGCCTAGTGGTAAGGCGTCTGTCTCGTAAACAGAAGATCGAGTGTTCAAATCCCTCTCGTGCCTTGGGTTACTTTTTAAATGCTTTGGCTGCAGGACAGGGGAGGTTACCTTCGCTTGCGGTTCCCTTTTAGGAAGCCATCCCATCCAAATTCAGTCAAATTTGTGACTGATAAATCCAGCCGTTTGACTGAGAAAAATCGCACAGCTTGCAGAGAAAAGTCTTTGAGTATATTCCCTTTTGTCACAGTCACAGCTGGACAATGTACCTCAATAATGCATCCAATAGAATGGTGCCATCTTCTCAACCAGACCAACTCCAGGTGGGTAAAAACGTTCGTGTGGGGCGCGGTGGCCTAGTGGTAAGACGTCTGTCTCGTAAACAGAAGATCGAGTGTTCGAATCCCTCTCGTGCCTTGTGTTACTTTGTTCATGCTTTGGCTGCAAGACAGGTGAGGTTACCTTCGCTTGCGGTTCCCTTTTAGGAAGCCATCCCATCCAAATTCAGTCAAATTTGTGACTGATAAATCCAGCATTTGACTGAGAAAAATCTGACATCTTGCAGAGAAAAGTCTTTGAGTAGATTCCCTTTTGTCACAGTCACAGCTGGACAATGTACCTCAATAATGCACCCAATAGAATGGTGCCATCTTCTCAACCAGACCAACTCCAGGTGGGTAAAAACGTTCGTGTGGGGCGCGGTGGCCTAGTGGTAAGGCGTCTGTCTCGTAAACAGAAGATCGAGTGTTCAAATCCCTCTCGTGCCTTGGGTTACTTTTTAAATGCTTTGGCTGCAGGACAGGGGAGGTTACCTTCGCTTGCGGTTCCCTTTTAGGAAGCCATCCCATCCAAATTCAGTCAAATTTGTGACTGATAAATCCAGCCGTTTGACTGAGAAAAATCGCACAGCTTGCAGAGAAAAGTCTTTGAGTAGATTCGCTTTTGTCACAGTCACAGCTGGACAATGTACCTCAATAATGCACCCAATAGAATGGTGCCATCTTCTCAACCAGACCAGCTCCAGTTGGGTAAAAACGTTCGTGTGGGGCGCGGTGGCCTAGTGGTAAGGCGTCTGTCTCGTAAACAGAAGATCGAGTGTTCGAATCCCTCTCGTGCCTTGTGTTACTTTATTCATGCTTTGGCTGCAAGACAGGTGAGGTTACCTTCGCTTGCGGTTCCCTTTTAGGAAGCCATCCCATCCAAATTCAGTCAAATTTGTGACTGATAAATCCAGCCGTTTGACTGAGAAAAATCGCACAGCTTGCAGAGAAAAGTCTTTGAGTAGATTCCCTTTTGTCACAGTCACAGCTGGACAATGTACCTCAATAATGCATCCAATAGAATGGTGCCATCTTCTCAACCAGACCAACTCCAGGTGGGTAAAAACGTTCGTGTGGGGCGCGGTGGCCTAGTGGTAAGGCGTCTGTCTCGTAAACAGAAGATCGAGTGTTCGAATCCCTCTCGTGCCTTGTGTTACTTTGTTCATGCTTTGGCTGCAAGACAGGTGAGGTTACCTTCGCTTGCGGTTCCCTTTTAGGAAGCCATCCCATCCAAATTCAGTCAAATTTGTGACTGATAAATCCAGCATTTGACTGAGAAAAATCTGACATCTTGCAGAGACAAATCTTTGAGTACATTCCCTTTTGTCACAGTCACAGCTGGACAATGTACCTCAATAATGCACCCAATAGAATGGTGCCATCTTCTCAACCAGACCAGCTCCAGGTGGGTAAAAACGTTGGTGTGGGGCGCGGTGGCCTAGTGGTAAGGCGTCTGTCTCGTAAACAGAAGATCGAGGGTTCGAATCCCTCTCGTGCCTTGGTTCACTTTATTCATGCTTTGGCTGCAAGACAGGTGAGGTTACCTTCGCTTGCGGTTCCCTTTCAGGAAGCCATATTCAGTCAAATTTGTGACTGATAAATCTAGCCATTTGACTGAGAAAAATCGGACAGCTTGCAGAGAAAAGTCTTTGAGTAGATTCCCTTTTGTCACAGTCACAGCTGAACAATGTCCTCAATTATGCACCCAATAGAATGGTGCCATCTTCTCAACCAGACCAGCTCCAGTTGGGTAAAAACGTTCGTGTGGGGCGCGGTGGCCTAGTGGTAAGGCGTCCGTCTCGTAAACAGAAGATCGAGTATTCGAATCCCTCTCGTGCCTTGTGTTACTTTATTCATGCTTTAATTGGCTGCAAGACAGGTGAGGTTACCTTCGCTTGCGGTTCCCTTTTAGGAAGCCATCCCATCCAAATTCAGTCAAATTTGTGACTGATAAATCCAGCCATTTTACTGAGAAAAATCGGACAGCTTGCAGAGAAAAGTCTTTGTCCGAGTAGATTCCCTTTTGTCACAGTCACAGCTGGACAATGTACCTCAATAATGCTCCCAATAAAAAGGTGCCATCTTCTCAACCAGACCAGCTCCAGGTGGGTAAAAACGTTCGTGTGGGGCGCGGTGGCCTAGTGGTAAGGCGTCTGTCTCGTAAACAGAAGATCGAGTGTTCAAATCCCTCTCGTGCCTTGGGTTACTTTTTAAATGCTTTGGCTGCAGGACAGGGGAGGTTACCTTCGCTTGCGGTTCCCTTTTAGGAAGCCATCCCATCCAAATTCAGTCAAATTTGTGACTGATAAATCCAGCCGTTTGACTGAGAAAAATCGCACAGCTTGCAGAGAAAAGTCTTTGATTAGATTCCCTTTTGTCACAGTCACAGCTGGACAATGTACCTCAATAATGCACCTTTCAATAGAATGGTGCCATCTTCTCAACCAGACCAGCTCCAGTTGGGTAAAAACGTTCGTGTGGGGCGCGGTGGCCTAGTGGTAAGGCGTCTGTCTCGTAAACAGAAGATCGAGTGTTCGAATCCCTCTCGTGCCTTGTGTTACTTTATTTATGCTTTGGCTGCAAGACAGGTGAGGTTACCTTCGCTTGCGGTTCCCTTTTAGGAAGCCATCCCATCCAAATTCAGTCAAATTTGTGACTGATAAATCCAGCCGTTTGACTGAGAAAAATCGCACAGCTTGCAGAGAAAAGTCTTTGAGTAGATTCCCTTTTGTCACAGTCACAGCTGGACAATGTACCTCAATAATGCATCCAATAGAATGGTGCCATCTTCTCAACCAGACCAACTCCAGGTGGGTAAAAACGTTCGTGTGGGGCGCGGTGGCCTAGTGGTAAGGCGTCTGTCTCGTAAACAGAAGATCGAGTGTTCGAATCCCTCTCGTGCCTTGTGTTACTTTGTTCATGCTTTGGCTGCAAGACAGGTGAGGTTACCTTCGCTTGCGGTTCCCTTTTAGGAAGCCATCCCATCCAAATTCAGTCAAATTTGTGACTGATAAATCCAGCATTTGACTGAGAAAAATCTGACATCTTGCAGAGAAAAGTCTTTGAGTAGATTCCCTTTTGTCACAGTCACAGCTGGACAATCTACCTCAATAATGCACCCAATAGAATGGTGCCATCTTCTCAACCAGACCAGCTCCAGTTGGGTAAAAACGTTCGTGTGGGGCGCGGTGGCCTAGTGTTAAGGCGTTTGTCTCGTAAACAGAAGATCGAGTGTTCGAATCCCTCTCGTTCCTTGTGTTACTTTATTCATGCTTTGGCTGCAAGACAGGTGAGGTTACCTTCGCTTGCGGTTCCCTTTTAGGAAGCCATCCCATCCAAATTCAGTCAAATTTGTGACTGATAAATCCAGCATTTGACTGAGAAAAATCTGACATCTTGCAGAGACAAATCTTTGAGTACATTCCCTATTGTCACAGTCACAGCTGGACAATGTACCTCAATAATGCACCCAATAGAATGGTGCCATCTTCTCAACCAGACCAGCTCCAGGTGGGTAAAAACGTTCGTGTGACACGCGGTGGCCTAGTGTTAAGGCGTCTGTCTCGTAAACAGAAGATCGAGTGTTCGAATCCCTCTCGTGCCTTGGGTTACTTTATTCATGCTTTAATTGGCTGCAAGACAGGTGAGGTTACCTTCGCTTGCGGGTTCCCTTTTAGGAAGCCATCCCATCCAAATTCAGTCAAATTTGTGACTGATAAATCCAGCCATTTTACTGAGAAAAATCGGACAGCTTGCAGAGAAAAGTCTTTGTCCGAGTAGATTCCCTTTTGTCACAGTCACAGCTGGACAATGTACCTCAATAATGCTCCCTATAGAATGGTGCCATCTTCTCAACCAGACCAGCTCCAGGTGGGTAAAAACGTTCGTGTGGGGAGCGGTGTCCTAGTGGTAAGGCGTCCGTCTCGTAAACAGAAGATCGAGTGTTCGAATCCCTCTCGTGCCTTGGATTACTTAATTCATGCTTTGGCTGCAAGACAGGTGAGGTTACTTTCGCTTGCGGTTCCCTTTGAGGAAGCCATCCCATCCAAATTCAGTCAAATTTTTGACTGATAAATCCAGTCATTTGACTGAGAAAAATCGGACAGCTTGCAGAGAAAAGTCTTTGAGTAGATTCCCTTTTGTCACAGTCACAGCTGGACAATGTACCTCAATAATGCACCCAATAGAATGGTGCCATCTTCTTTAACAGACCAACTCCAGGTGGGTAAAAACGTTCGTGTGGGGCGCGGTGGCCTAGTGGTAAGGCGTCTGTCTCGTAAACAGAAGATCGAGTGTTCGAATCCCTCTCGTGCCTTGTGTTACTTTGTTCATGCTTTGGCTGCAAGACAGGTGAGGTTACCTTCGCTTGCGGTTCCCTTTTAGGAAGCCATCCCATCCAAATTCAGTCAAATTTGTGACTGATAAATCCAGCATTTGACTGAGAAAAATCTGACATCTTGCAGAGAAAAGTCTTTGAGTAGATTCCCTTTTGTCACAGTCACAGCTGGACAATCTACCTCAATAATGCACCCAATAGAATGGTGCCATCTTCTCAACCAGACCAGCTCCAGTTGGGTAAAAACGTTCGTGTGGGGCGCGGTGGCCTAGTGTTAAGGCGTTTGTCTCGTAAACAGAAGATCGAGTGTTCGAATCCCTCTCGTTCCTTGTGTTACTTTATTCATGCTTTGGCTGCAAGACAGGTGAGGTTACCTTCGCTTGCGGTTCCCTTTTAGGAAGCCATCCCATCCAAATTCAGTCAAATTTGTGACTGATAAATCCAGCATTTGACTGAGAAAAATCTGACATCTTGCAGAGACAAATCTTTGAGTACATTCCCTATTGTCACAGTCACAGCTGGACAATGTACCTCAATAATGCACCCAATAGAATGGTGCCATCTTCTCAACCAGACCAGCTCCAGGTGGGTAAAAACGTTCGTGTGACACGCGGTGGCCTAGTGTTAAGGCGTCTGTCTCGTAAACAGAAGATCGAGTGTTCGAATCCCTCTCGTGCCTTGGGTTACTTTATTCATGCTTTAATTGGCTGCAAGACAGGTGAGGTTACCTTCGCTTGCGGGTTCCCTTTTAGGAAGCCATCCCATCCAAATTCAGTCAAATTTGTGACTGATAAATCCAGCCATTTTACTGAGAAAAATCGGACAGCTTGCAGAGAAAAGTCTTTGTCCGAGTAGATTCCCTTTTGTCACAGTCACAGCTGGACAATGTACCTCAATAATGCTCCCTATAGAATGGTGCCATCTTCTCAACCAGACCAGCTCCAGGTGGGTAAAAACGTTCGTGTGGGGAGCGGTGTCCTAGTGGTAAGGCGTCCGTCTCGTAAACAGAAGATCGAGTGTTCGAATCCCTCTCGTGCCTTGGATTACTTAATTCATGCTTTGGCTGCAAGACAGGTGAGGTTACTTTCGCTTGCGGTTCCCTTTGAGGAAGCCATCCCATCCAAATTCAGTCAAATTTTTGACTGATAAATCCAGTCATTTGACTGAGAAAAATCGGACAGCTTGCAGAGAAAAGTCTTTGAGTAGATTCCCTTTTGTCACAGTCACAGCTGGACAATGTACCTCAATAATGCACCCAATAGAATGGTGCCATCTTCTTTAACAGACCAGCTCCAGGTGGGTGAAAACGTTCGTGTGGGGCCCGGTGGCCTAGTGGTAAGGCGTCTGTCTCGTAAACAGAAGATCGAGTGTTCGAATCCCTCTCGTGCCTTGGATTACTTTATTCATCCTTTGGATGCAGGACAGGTGAGGTTGAGTTCTTTTTTCAGGAAGCCATCCCATCCAAATTCAGTCAAATTTGTAACTGATAAATCCAGCATTTGACTGAGAAAAATCGGACAGCTTGCAGAGAAAAGTCTTTGAGTAGATTCCCTTTTGTCACAGTCACAGCTGGACAATGTACCTCAATAATGCACCCAATAGAATGGTGCCATCTTCTCAACCAGACCAGCTCCAGTTGGGTAAAAACGTTCGTGTGGGGCGCGGTGGCCTAGTGTTAAGGCGTTTGTCTCGTAAACAGAAGATCGAGTGTTCGAATCCCTCTCGTTCCTTGTGTTACTTTATTCATGCTTTGGCTGCAAGACAGGTGAGGTTACCTTCGCTTGCGGTTCCCTTTTAGGAAGCCATCCCATCCAAATTCAGTCAAATTTGTGACTGATAAATCCAGCATTTGACTGAGAAAAATCTGACATCTTGCAGAGACAAATCTTTGAGTACATTCCCTATTGTCACAGTCACAGCTGGACAATGTACCTCAATAATGCACCCAATAGAATGGTGCCATCTTCTCAACCAGACCAGCTCCAGGTGGGTAAAAACGTTCGTGTGACACGCGGTGGCCTAGTGTTAAGGCGTCTGTCTCGTAAACAGAAGATCGAGTGTTCGAATCCCTCTCGTGCCTTGGGTTACTTTATTCATGCTTTAATTGGCTGCAAGACAGGTGAGGTTACCTTCGCTTGCGGGTTTCCTTTTAGGAAGCCATCCCATCCAAATTCAGTCAAATTTGTGACTGATAAATCCAGCCATTTTACTGAGAAAAATCGGACAGCTTGCAGAGAAAAGTCTTTGTCCGAGTAGATTCCCTTTTGTCACAGTCACAGCTGGACAATGTACCTCAATAATGCTCCCTATAGAATGGTGCCATCTTCTCAACCAGACCAGCTCCAGGTGGGTAAAAACGTTCGTGTGGGGAGCGGTGTCCTAGTGGTAAGGCGTCCGTCTCGTAAACAGAAGATCGAGTGTTCGAATCCCTCTCGTGCCTTGGATTACTTTATTCATGCTTTGGCTGCAAGACAGGTGAGGTTACTTTCGCTTGCGGTTCCCTTTGAGGAAGCCATCCCATCCAAATTCAGTCAAATTTTTGACTGATAAATCCAGTCATTTGACTGAGAAAAATCGGACAGCTTGCAGAGAAAAGTCTTTGAGTAGATTCCCTTTTGTCACAGTCACAGCTGGACAATGTACCTCAATAATGCACCCAATAGAATGGTGCCATCTTCTTTAACAGACCAGCTCCAGGTGGGTGAAAACGTTCGTGTGGGGCGCGGTGGCCTAGTGGTAAGGCGTCTGTCTCGTAAACAGAAGATCGAGTGTTCGAATCCCTCTCGTGCCTTGGATTACTTTATTCATCCTTTGGATGCAGGACAGGTGAGGTTGAGTTCTTTTTTCAGGAAGCCATCCCATCCAAATTCAGTCAAATTTGTAACTGATAAATCCAGCATTTGACTGAGAAAAATCGGACAGCTTGCAGAGAAAAGTCTTTGAGTAGATTCCCTTTTGTCACAGTCACAGCTGGACAATGTACCTCAATAATGCACCCAATAGAATGGTGCCATCTTCTTAAACAGACCAGCTCCAGGTGGGTGAAAACGTTCGTGTGGGGCGCGGTGGCCTAGTGGTAAGGCGTCTGTCTCGTAAACAGAAGATCGAGTGTTCGAATCCCTCTCGTGCCTTGGATTACTTTATTCATCCTTTGGATGCAGGACAGGTGAGGTTGAGTTCTTTTTTCAGGAAGCCATCCCATCCAAATTCAGTCAAATTTGTAACTGATAAATCCAGCATTTGACTGAGAAAAATCGGACAGCTTGCAGAGAAAAGTCTTTGAGTAGATTCCCTTTTGTCACAGTCACAGCTGGACAATGTACCTCAATAATGCACCCAATAGAATGGTGCCATCTTCTCAACCAGACCAGCTCCAGGTGGGTAAAAACGTTCGTGTGGGGAGCGGTGTCCTAGTGGTAAGGCGTCCGTCTCGTAAACAGAAGATCGAGTGTTCGAATCCCTCTCGTGCCTTGGATTACTTTCATGCTTTGGCTGCAAGACAGGTGAGGTTAGTTTCTCTTGCGGTTCCCTTTGAGGAAGCCATCCCATCCAAATTCAGTCAAATTTTTGACTGATAAATCCAGTCATTTGACTGAGAAAAATCGGACAGCTTGCAGAGAAAAGTCTTTGAGTAGATTCCCTTTTGTCACAGTCACAGCTGGACAATGTACCTCAATAATGCACCCAATAGAATGGTGCCATCTTCTCAAACAGACCAGCTCCAGGTGGGTAAAAACGTTCGTGTGGGGCGCGGTGGCCTAGTGGTAAGGCGTCCGTCTCGTAAACAGAAGGTCGAGTGTTCGAATCCCTCTCGTGCCTTGGATTACTTTATTCATCCTTTGGATGCAGGACAGGTGAGGTTACCTTCGGTTGCGTTCCTTTTTTAGGAAGCCATCCCATCCAAATTCAGTCAAATTTGTAACTGATAAATCCAGCCATTTGACTGAGAAAAATCGGACAGCTTGCACAGAAAAGTCTTTGTCCGAGTACATTCCCTTTTGTCACAGTCACAGCTGGACAATGTACCTCAATAATGCACCCAATAGAATGGTGCCATCTTCTCAACCAGACCAGCTCCAGGTGGGTAAAAACGTTCGTGTGACACGCGGTGGCCTAGTGTTAAGGCGTCTGTCTCGTAAACAGAAGATCGAGCGTTCGAATCCCTCTCGTGCCTTGGGTTACTTTATTCATGCTTTGGCTGCAAGACAGGTGAGGTTACCTTCGCTTGCGGTTCCCTTTTAGGAAGCCATCCCATCCAAATTCAGTCAAAATTGTGACTGATAAATCCAGCCATTTGACTGAGAAAAATCGGACAGCTTGCTGAGAAAAGTCTTTGAGTAGATTCCCTTTTGTCACAGTCACAGCTGGACAATGTACCTCAATAATGCACCCAATAGAATGGTGCCATCTTCTCAACCAGACCAGTTCCAGGTGGGTAAAAACGTTCGTGTGGGGCGCGGTGGCCTAGTGGTAAGGCGTCTGTCTCGTAAACAGAAGATCGAGGGTTCGAATCCCTCTCGTGCCTTGGGTTACTTTATTCATCCTTTGGCTGCAGGACAGGTGAGGTTACCTTCGATTGCGTTCCTTTTTCAGTAAGCCATCCCATCCAAATTCAGTCAAATTTGTGACTGATAAATCCAGCCATTTGACTAAGAAAAATCGGACAGCTTGCAGAGAAAAGTCTTTGTCCGAGTAGATTCCCTTTTGTCACAGTCACAGCTGGACAATGTACCTCAATAATGCACCCAATAGAATGGTGCCATCTTCTCAACCAGACCAGCTCCAGGTGGGTAAAAACGTTCGTGTGGGGCGCGGTGTCCTAGTGGTAAGGCGTCTGTCTCGTAAACAGAAGATCGAGTGTTCGAATCCCTCTCGTGCCTTGTGTTACTTTATTCATGCTTTGGCTGCAAGACAGGTGAGGTTACCTTCGCTTGCGGTTCCCTTTTAAGAAGCCATCCCATCCAAATTCAGTCAAATTTGTGACTGATAAATCCAGCATTTGCTGAGAAAAATCTGACATCTTGCAGAGAAAAGTCTTTGAGTAGACTCCCTTTTGTCACAGTCACAGCTGGACAATGTACCTCAATAATGCATCCAATAGAATGGTGCCATCTTCTCAACCAGACCAACTCCAGGTGGGTAAAAACGTTCGTGTGGGGCGCGGTGGCCTAGTGGTAAGGCGTCTGTCTCGTAAACAGAAGATCGAGTGTTCGAATCACTCTCGTGCCTTGTGTTACTTTATTCATGCTTTGGCTGCAAGACAGGTGAGGTTACCTTCGCTTGCAGTTCCCTTTCAGGAAGCCATCCCATCCAAATTCAGTCAAATTTGTGACTGATAAATCCAGCATTTGACTGAGAAAAATCTGACATCTTGCAGAGAAAAGTCTTTGAGTAGATTCCCTTTTGTCACAGTCACAGCTGGACAATGTACCTCAATAATGCACCCAATAGAATGGTGCCATCTTCTCAACCAGACCAACTCCAGGTGGGTAAAAACGTTCGTGTGGGCGCGGTGGCCTAGTGGTAAGGCGTCTGTCTCGTAAACAGAAGATCGAGTGTTCAAATCCCTCTCGTGCCTTGGGTTACTTTTTAAATGCTTTGGCTGCAGGACAGGGGAGGTTACCTTCGCTTGCGGTTCCCTTTTAGGAAGCCATCCCATCCAAATTCAGTCAAATTTGTGACTGATAAATCCAGCCGTTTGACTGAGAAAAATCGCACAGCTTGCAGAAAAAAGTCTTTGAGTAGATTCCCTTTTGTCACAGTCACAGCTGGACAATGTACCTCAATAATGCACCCAATAGAATGGTGCCATCTTCTCAACCAGACCAGCTCCAGTTGGGTAAAAACGTTCGTGTGGGGTGCGGTGGCCTAGTGGTAAGGCGTCTGTCTCGTAAACAGAAGATCGAGTGTTCGAATCCCTCTCGTGCCTTGTGTTACTTTATTCATGCTTTGGCTGCAAGACAGGTGAGGTTACTTTCGCTTGCGGTTCCCTTTTAGGAAGCCATCCCATCCAAATTCAGTCAAATTTGTGACTGATAAATCCAGCATTTGACTGAGAAAAATCTGACATCTTGCAGAGACAAATCTTTGAGTACATTCCCTTTTGTCACAGTCACAGCTGGACAATGTACCTCAATAATGCACCCAATATAATGGTGCCATCTTCTCAACCAGACCAGCTCCAGGTGGGTAAAAACGTTGGTGTGGGGCGCGGTGGCCTAGTGGTAAGGCGTCTGTCTCGTAAACAGAAGATCGAGGGTTCGAATCCCTCTCGTGCCTTGGTTTACTTTATTCATGCTTTGGCTGCAAGACAGGTGAGGTTACCTTCGCTTGCGGTTCCCTTTCAGGAAGCCATATTCAGTCAAATTTGTGACTGATAAATCTAGCCATTTGACTAAGAAAAATCGGACAGCTTGCAGAGAAAAGTCTTTGAGTAGATTCCCTTTTGTCACAGTCACAGCTGAACAATGTCCTCAATTATGCACCCAATAGAATGGTGCCATCTTCTCAACCAGACCAGCTCCAGTTGGGTAAAAACGTTCGTGTGGGGTGCGGTGGCCTAGTGGTAAGGCGTCCGTCTCGTAAACAGAAGATCGAGTGTTCGAATCCCTCTCGTGCCTTGGATTACTTTATTCATGCTTTAATTGGCTGCAAGACAGGTGAGGTTACCTTCGCTTGCGGTTCCCTTTTAGGAAGCCATCCCATCCAAATTCAGTCAAATTTGTGACTGATAAATCCAGCCATTTTACTGAGAAAAATCGGACAGCTTGCAGAGAAAAGTCTTTGTCCGAGTAGATTCCCTTTTGTCACAGTCACAGCTGGACAATGTACCTCAATAATGCTCCCTATAGAATGGTGCCATCTTCTCAACCAGACCAGCTCCAGGTGGGTAAAAACGTTCGTGTGGGGCGCGGTGGCCTAGTGGTAAGGCGTCTGTCTCGTAAACAGAAGATCGAGTGTTCAAATCCCTCTCGTGCCTTGGGTTACTTTTTAAATGCTTTGGCTGCAGGACAGGGGAGGTTACCTTCGCTTGCGGTTCCCTTTTAGGAAGCCATCCCATCCAAATTCAGTCAAATTTGTGACTGATAAATCCAGCCGTTTGACTGAGAAAAATCGCACAGCTTGCAGAGAAAAGTCTTTGAGTAGATTCCCTTTTGTCACAGTCACAGCTGGACAATGTACCTCAATAATGCACCTTGCAATAGAATGGTGCCATCTTCTCAACCAGACCAACTCCAGGTGGGTAAAAACGTTCGTGTGGGGCACGGTGGCCTAGTGGTAAGGCGTCTGTCTCGTAAACAGAAGATCGAGTGTTCGAATCCCTCTCGTGCCTTGTGTTACTTTGTTCATGCTTTGGCTGCAAGACAGGTGAGGCTACCTTCGCTTGCGGTTCCCTTTTAGGAAGCCATCCCATCCAAATTCAGTCAAATTTGTGACTGATAAATCCAGCATTTGACTGAGAAAAATCTGACATCTTGCAGAGACAAATCTTTGAGTACATTCCCTTTTGTCACAGTCACAGCTGAACAATGTACCTCAATAATGCACCCAATAGAATGGTGCCATCTTCTCAACCAGACCAGCTCCAGGTGGGTAAAAACGTTTGTGTGGGGCGCGGTGGCCTAGTGGTAAGGCGTCTGTCTCGTAAACAGAAGATCGAGGGTTCGAATCCCTCTCGTGTCTTGGTTTACTTTATTCATGCTTTGGCTGCAAGACAGGTGAGGTTACCTTCGCTTGCGGTTCCCTTTCAGGAAGCCATATTCAGTCAAATTTGTGACTGATAAATCTAGCCATTTGACTAAGAAAAATCGGACAGCTTGCAGAGAAAAGTCTTTGAGTAGATTCCCTTTTGTCACAGTCACAGCTGAACAATGTCCTCAATTATGCACCCAATAGAATGGTGCCATCTTCTCAACCAGACCAGCTCCAGTTGGGTAAAAACGTTCGTGTGGGGTGCGGTGGCCTAGTGGTAAGGCGTCCGTCTCGTAAACAGAAGATCGAGTGTTCGAATCCCTCTCGTGCCTTGGATTACTTTATTCATGCTTTAATTGGCTGCAAGACAGGTGAGGTTACCTTCGCTTGCGGTTCCCTTTTAGGAAGCCATCCCATCCAAATTCAGTCAAATTTGTGACTGATAAATCCAGCCATTTTACTGAGAAAAATCGGACAGCTTGCAGAGAAAAGTCTTTGTCCGAGTAGATTCCCTTTTGTCACAGTCACAGCTGGACAATGTACCTCAATAATGCTCCCTATAGAATGGTGCCATCTTCTCAACCAGACCAGCTCCAGGTGGGTAAAAACGTTCGTGTGGGGCGCGGTGGCCTAGTGGTAAGGCGTCTGTCTCGTAAACAGAAGATCGAGTGTTCAAATCCCTCTCGTGCCTTGGGTTACTTTTTAAATGCTTTGGCTGCAGGACAGGGGAGGTTACCTTCGCTTGCGGTTCCCTTTTAGGAAGCCATCCCATCCAAATTCAGTCAAATTTGTGACTGATAAATCCAGCCGTTTGACTGAGAAAAATCGCACAGCTTGCAGAGAAAAGTCTTTGAGTAGATTCCCTTTTGTCACAGTCACAGCTGGACAATGTACCTCAATAATGCACCTTGCAATAGAATGGTGCCATCTTCTCAACCAGACCAACTCCAGGTCGGTAAAAACGTTCGTGTGGGGCACGGTGGCCTAGTGGTAAGGCGTCTGTCTCGTAAACAGAAGATCGAGTGTTCGAATCCCTCTCGTGCCTTGTGTTACTTTGTTCATGCTTTGGCTGCAAGACAGGTGAGGCTACCTTCGCTTGCGGTTCCCTTTTAGGAAGCCATCCCATCCAAATTCAGTCAAATTTGTGACTGATAAATCCAGCATTTGACTGAGAAAAATCTGACATCTTGCAGAGACAAATCTTTGAGTACATTCCCTTTTGTCACAGTCACAGCTGAACAATGTACCTCAATAATGCACCCAATAGAATGGTGCCATCTTCTCAACCAGACCACACCCAGGTGGGTAAAAACGTTTGTGTGGGGCGCGGTGGCCTAGTGGTAAGGCGTCTGTCTCGTAAACAGAAGATCGAGGGTTCGAATCCCTCTCGTGTCTTGGTTTACTTTATTCATGCTTTGGCTGCAAGACAGGTGAGGTTACCTTCGCTTGCGGTTCCCTTTCAGGAAGCCATATTCAGTCAAATTTGTGACTGATAAATCCAGCCATTTGACTGAGAAAAATCGGACAGCTTGCAGAGAAAAGTCTTTGAGTAGATTCCCTTTTGTCACAGTCACAGCTGGACAATGTCCTCAATTATGCACACGATAGAATGGTGCCATCTTCTCAACCAGACCAGCTCCAGGTGGGTAAAAACGTTCGTGTGACACGCGGTGGCCTAGTGGTAAGGCGTCTGGCTCGTAAACAGAAGATCGAGTGTTCGAATCCCTCTCGTGCCTTGGGTTACTTTATTCATGCTTTAATTGGCTGCAAGACAGGTGAGGTTACCTTCGCTTGCGGTTCCCTTTTAGGAAGCCATCCCATCCAAATTCAGTCAAATTTGTGACTGATAAATCCAGCCGTTTGACTGAGAAAAATCGCACAGCTTGCAGAGAAAAGTCTTTGAGTAGATTCCCTTTTGTCACAGTCACAGCTGGACAATGTACCTCAATAATGCACCTTGCAATAGAATGGTGCCATCTTCTCAACCAGACCAACTCCAGGTCGGTAAAAACGTTCGTGTGGGGCACGGTGGCCTAGTGGTAAGGCGTCTGTCTCGTAAACAGAAGATCGAGTGTTCGAATCCCTCTCGTGCCTTGTGTTACTTTGTTCATGCTTTGGCTGCAAGACAGGTGAGGCTACCTTCGCTTGCGGTTCCCTTTTAGGAAGCCATCCCATCCAAATTCAGTCAAATTTGTGACTGATAAATCCAGCATTTGACTGAGAAAAATCTGACATCTTGCAGAGACAAATCTTTGAGTACATTCCCTTTTGTCACAGTCACAGCTGAACAATGTACCTCAATAATGCACCCAATAGAATGGTGCCATCTTCTCAACCAGACCACACCCAGGTGGGTAAAAACGTTTGTGTGGGGCGCGGTGGCCTAGTGGTAAGGCGTCTGTCTCGTAAACAGAAGATCGAGGGTTCGAATCCCTCTCGTGTCTTGGTTTACTTTATTCATGCTTTGGCTGCAAGACAGGTGAGGTTACCTTCGCTTGCGGTTCCCTTTCAGGAAGCCATATTCAGTCAAATTTGTGACTGATAAATCCAGCCATTTGACTGAGAAAAATCGGACAGCTTGCAGAGAAAAGTCTTTGAGTAGATTCCCTTTTGTCACAGTCACAGCTGGACAATGTCCTCAATTATGCACACGATAGAATGGTGCCATCTTCTCAACCAGACCAGCTCCAGGTGGGTAAAAACGTTCGTGTGACACGCGGTGGCCTAGTGTTAAGGCGTCTGGCTCGTAAACAGAAGATCGAGTGTTCGAATCCCTCTCGTGCCTTGGGTTACTTTATTCATGCTTTAATTGGCTGCAAGACAGGTGAGGTTACCTTCGCTTGCGGTTCCCTTTTAGGAAGCCATCCCATCCAAATTCAGTCAAATTTGTGACTGATAAATCCAGCCATTTTACTGAGAAAAATCGGACAGCTTGCAGAGAAAAGTCTTTGTCCGAGTAGATTCCCTTTTGTCACAGTCACAGCTGACAATGTACCTCAATAATGCACCCAATAGAATGGTGCCATCTTCTCAACCAGACCAGCTCCAGGTGGGTAAAAACGTTCGTGTTGGGCGCGGTGGCCTAGTGGTAAGGCGTCTGTCTTGTAAACAGAAGATCGAGGGTTCGAATCCCTCTCGTGCCTTGGGTTCTCTATTCATCCTTTGGCTGCAGGACAGGTGAGGTTACCTTCGATTGCGTTCCTTTTTCAGTAAGCCATCCTGTCCAAATTCAGTCAAATTTGTGACTGATAAATCCAGCCATTTGACTAAGAAAAATCGGACAGCTTGCAGAGAAAAGTCTTTGTCCGAGTAGATTCCCTTTTGTCACAGTCACAGCTGGACAATGTACCTCAATAATGCACCCAATAGAATGGTGCCATCTTCTCAACCAGACCAGCTCCAGGTGGGTGAAAACGTTCGTGTGGGGCGCGGTGGCCTAGTGGTAAGGCGTCTGTCTCGTAAACAGAAGATCGAGTGTTCGAATCCCTCTCGTGCCTTGTGTTACTTTATTCATGCTTTGGCTGCAAGACAGGTGAGGTTACCTTCGCTTGCGGTTCCCTTTTAGGAAGCCATCCCATCCAAATTCAGTCAAATTTGTGACTGATAAATCCAGCATTTGACTGAGAAAAATCTGACATCTTGCAGAGACAAATCTTTGAGTACATTCCCTTTTGTCACAGTCACAGCTGGACAATGTACCTCAATAATGCACCCAATAGAATGGTGCCATCTTCTCAACCAGACCAGCTCCAGGTGGGTAAAAACGTTCGTGTGGGGCGCGGTGGCCTAGTGGTAAGGCGTCTGTCTCGTAAACAGAAGATCGAGTGTTCGAATCCCTCTCGTGCCTTGGGTTACTTTATTCAGGCTTTGGCTGCAAGACAGGTGAGGTTACCTTCGCTTGCGGTTCCCTTTTAGGAAGCCATCCCATCCAAATTCAGTCAAATTTGTGACTGATAAATCCAGCATTTGACTGAGAAAAATCTGACATCTTGCAGAGAAAAGTCTTTGAGTAGATTCCCTTTTGCCACAGTCACAGCTGGACAATAATGCACCCAATAGAATGGTGCCATCTTCTCAACCAGACCAACTCCAGGTGGGTAAAAACGTTCGTGTGGGGCGCGGTGGCCTAGTGGTAAGGCGTCTGTCTCGTAAACAGAAGATCGAGTGTTCGAATCCCTCTCGTGCCTTGGGTTACTTTATTCAGGCTTTGGCTGCAAGACAGGTGAGGTTACCTTCGCTTGCGGTTCCCTTTTAGGAAGCCATCCCATCCAAATTCAGTCAAATTTGTGACTGATAAATCCAGCCATTTGACTGAAAAAAAATCGGACAGCTTGCAGAGAAAAGTCTTTGTCCGAGTAGATTCCCTTTTGTCACAGTCACAGCTGGACAATGTACCTCAATGTACCTCAATGATGCTCCCTGTGGAATGGTGCCATCTTCTCAACCAGACCAGCTCCAGGTGGGTAAAAACGTTCGTGTGGGGCGCGGTGGGCTAGTGGTAGCGTCTGTCTCGTAAACAGAAGATCGAGGGTTCGAATCCCTCTCGTGCCTTGGGTTACTTTATTCATCCTTTGGCTGCAGGACAGGTGAGGTTACCTTCGATTGCGTTCCTTTTTCAGTAAGCCATCCCATCCAAATTCAGTCAAATTTGTGACTGATAAGTCCGAGTAGATTCCCTTTTGTCACAGTCACAGCTGGACAATGTACCTCAATAATGCACCCAATAGAATGGTGCCATCTTCTCAACCAGACCAGCTCCAGGTGGGTAAAAACGTTCGTGTGGGGCGCGGTGTCCTAGTGGTAAGGCGTCTGTCTCGTAAACAGAAGATCGAGTGTTCGAATCCCTCTCGTGCCTTGTGTTACTTTATTCATGCTTTGGCTGCAAGACAGGTGAGGTTACCTTCGCTTGCGGTTCCCTTTTAAGAAGCCATCCCATCCAAATTCAGTCAAATTTGTGACTGATAAATCCAGCATTTGACTGAGAAAAATCTGACATCTTGCAGAGAAAAGTCTTTGAGTAGACTCCCTTTTGTCACAGTCACAGCTGGACAATGTACCTCAATAATGCATCCAATAGAATGGTGCCATCTTCTCAACCAGACCAACTCCAGGTGGGTAAAAACGTTCGTGTGGGGCGCGGTGGCCTAGTGGTAAGGCGTCTGTCTCGTAAACAGAAGATCGAGTGTTCGAATCCCTCTCGTGCCTTGTGTTACTTTATTCATGCTTTGGCTGCAAGACAGGTGAGGTTACCTTCGCTTGCAGTTCCCTTTCAGGAAGCCATCCCATCCAAATTCAGTCAAATTTGTGACTGATAAATCCAGCATTTGACTGAGAAAAATCTGACATCTTGCAGAGAAAAGTCTTTGAGTAGATTCCCTTTTGTCACAGTCACAGCTGGACAATGTACCTCAATAATGCACCCAATAGAATGGTGCCATCTTCTCAACCAGACCAACTCCAGGTGGGTAAAAACGTTCGTGTGGGCGCGGTGGCCTAGTGGTAAGGCGTCTGTCTCGTAAACAGAAGATCGAGTGTTCAAATCCCTCTCGTGCCTTGGGTTACTTTTTAAATGCTTTGGCTGCAGGACAGGGGAGGTTACCTTCGCTTGCGGTTCCCTTTTAGGAAGCCATCCCATCCAAATTCAGTCAAATTTGTGACTGATAAATCCAGCCGTTTGACTGAGAAAAATCGCACAGCTTGCAGAGAAAAGTCTTTGAGTAGATTCCCTTTTGTCACAGTCACAGCTGGACAATGTACCTCAATAATGCACCTTGCAATAGAATGGTGCCATCTTCTCAACCAGACCAGCTCCAGTTGGGTAAAAACGTTCTTGTGGGGCGCGGTGGCCTAGTGGTAAGGCGTCTGTCTCGTAAACAGAAGATCGAGTGTTCGAATCCCTCTCGTGCCTTGTGTTACTTTATTCATGCTTTGGCTGCAAGACAGGTGAGGTTACCTTCGCTTGCGGTTCCCTTTTAAGAAGCCATCCCATCCAAATTCAGTCAAATTTGTGACTGATAAATCCAGCATTTGACTGAGAAAAATCTGACATCTTGCAGAGAAAAGTCTTTGAGTAGATTCCCTTTTGTCACAGTCACAGCTGGACAATGTACCTCAATAATGCACCCTATAGAATGGTGCCATCTTCTCAACCAGACCAGCTCCAGTTGGGTAAAAACGTTCGTGTGGGGCGCGGTGGCCTAGTGGTAAGGCGTCTGTCTCGTAAACAGAAGATCGAGTGTTCAAATCCCTCTCGTGCCTTGGGTTACTTTATTCATGCTTTGGCTGCAAGACAGGTGAGGTTACCTTCGCTTGCGGTTCCCTTTTAAGAAGCCATCCCATCCAAATTCAGTCAAATTTGTGACTGATAAATCCAGCATTTGACTGAGAAAAATCTGACATCTTGCAGAGAAAAGTCTTTGAGTAGATTCCCTTTTGTCACAGTCACAGCTGGACAATGTACCTCAATAATGCACCCTATAGAATGGTGCCATCTTCTCAACCAGACCAGCTCCAGTTGGGTAAAAACGTTCGTGTGGGGCGCGGTGGCCTAGTGGTAAGGCGTCTGTCTCGTAAACAGAAGATCGAGTGTTCGAATCCCTCTCGTGCCTTGGGTTACTTTATTCAGGCTTTGGCTGCAAGACAGGTGAGGTTACCTTCGCTTGCGGTTCCCTTTTAGGAAGCCATCCCATCCAAATTCAGTCAAATTTGTGACTGATAAATCCAGCATTTGACTGAGAAAAATCTGACATCTTGCAGAGAAAAGTCTTTGAGTAGATTCCCTTTTGCCACAGTCACAGCTGGACAATGTACCTCAATAATGCACCCAATAGAATGGTGCCATCTTCTCAACCAGACCAACTCCAGGTGGGTAAAAACGTTCGTGTGGGGCGCGGTGGCCTAGTGGTAAGGCGTCTGTCTCGTAAACAGAAGATCGAGTGTTCGAATCCCTCTCGTGCCTTGGGTTACTTTATTCAGGCTTTGGCTGCAAGACAGGTGAGGTTACCTTCGCTTGCGGTTCCCTTTTAGGAAGCCATCCCATCCAAATTCAGTCAAATTTGTGACTGATAAATCCAGCCATTTGACTGAAAAAAAATCGGACAGCTTGCAGAGAAAAGTCTTTGTCCGAGTAGATTCCCTTTTGTCACAGTCACAGCTGGACAATGTACCTCAATGTACCTCAATGATGCTCCCTGTGGAATGGTGCCATCTTCTCAACCAGACCAGCTCCAGGTGGGTAAAAACGTTCGTGTGGGGCGCGGTGGGCTAGTGGTAGCGTCTGTCTCGTAAACAGAAGATCGAGGGTTCGAATCCCTCTCGTGCCTTGGGTTACTTTATTCATCCTTTGGCTGCAGGACAGGTGAGGTTACCTTCGATTGCGTTCCTTTTTCAGTAAGCCATCCCATCCAAATTCAGTCAAATTTGTGACTGATAAGTCCGAGTAGATTCCCTTTTGTCACAGTCACAGCTGGACAATGTACCTCAATAATGCACCCAATAGAATGGTGCCATCTTCTCAACCAGACCAGCTCCAGGTGGGTAAAAACGTTCGTGTGGGGCGCGGTGTCCTAGTGGTAAGGCGTCTGTCTCGTAAACAGAAGATCGAGTGTTCGAATCCCTCTCGTGCCTTGTGTTACTTTATTCATGCTTTGGCTGCAAGACAGGTGAGGTTACCTTCGCTTGCGGTTCCCTTTTAAGAAGCCATCCCATCCAAATTCAGTCAAATTTGTGACTGATAAATCCAGCATTTGACTGAGAAAAATCTGACATCTTGCAGAGAAAAGTCTTTGAGTAGACTCCCTTTTGTCACAGTCACAGCTGGACAATGTACCTCAATAATGCATCCAATAGAATGGTGCCATCTTCTCAACCAGACCAACTCCAGGTGGGTAAAAACGTTCGTGTGGGGCGCGGTGGCCTAGTGGTAAGGCGTCTGTCTCGTAAACAGAAGATCGAGTGTTCGAATCCCTCTCGTGCCTTGTGTTACTTTATTCATGCTTTGGCTGCAAGACAGGTGAGGTTACCTTCGCTTGCAGTTCCCTTTCAGGAAGCCATCCCATCCAAATTCAGTCAAATTTGTGACTGATAAATCCAGCATTTGACTGAGAAAAATCTGACATCTTGCAGAGAAAAGTCTTTGAGTAGATTCCCTTTTGTCACAGTCACAGCTGGACAATGTACCTCAATAATGCACCCAATAGAATGGTGCCATCTTCTCAACCAGACCAACTCCAGGTGGGTAAAAACGTTCGTGTGGGCGCGGTGGCCTAGTGGTAAGGCGTCTGTCTCGTAAACAGAAGATCGAGTGTTCAAATCCCTCTCGTGCCTTGGGTTACTTTTTAAATGCTTTGGCTGCAGGACAGGGGAGGTTACCTTCGCTTGCGGTTCCCTTTTAGGAAGCCATCCCATCCAAATTCAGTCAAATTTGTGACTGATAAATCCAGCCGTTTGACTGAGAAAAATCGCACAGCTTGCAGAAAAAAGTCTTTGAGTAGATTCCCTTTTGTCACAGTCACAGCTGGACAATGTACCTCAATAATGCACCCAATAGAATGGTGCCATCTTCTCAACCAGACCAGCTCCAGTTGGGTAAAAACGTTCGTGTGGGGCGCGGTGGCCTAGTGGTAAGGCGTCTGTCTCGTAAACAGAAGATCGAGTGTTCGAATCCCTCTCGTGCCTTGTGTTACTTTATTCATGCTTTGGCTGCAAGACAGGTGAGGTTACTTTCGCTTGCGGTTCCCTTTTAGGAAGCCATCCCATCCAAATTCAGTCAAATTTGTGACTGATAAATCCAGCATTTGACTGAGAAAAATCTGACATCTTGCAGAGACAAATCTTTGAGTACATTCCCTTTTGTCACAGTCACAGCTGGACAATGTACCTCAATAATGCACCCAATATAATGGTGCCATCTTCTCAACCAGACCAGCTCCAGGTGGGTAAAAACGTTGGTGTGGGGCGCGGTGGCCTAGTGGTAAGGCGTCTGTCTCGTAAACAGAAGATCGAGGGTTCGAATCCCTCTCGTGCCTTGGTTTACTTTATTCATGCTTTGGCTGCAAGACAGGTGAGGTTACCTTCGCTTGCGGTTCCCTTTTAGGAAGCCATCCCATCCAAATTCAGTCAAATTTGTGACTGATAAATCCAGCCATTTGACTGAAAAAAAATCGGACAGCTTGCAGAGAAAAGTCCTTGTCCGAGTAGATTCCCTTTTGTCATAGTCAAAGCTGGACAATGTACCTCAATGATGCTCCCTGTGGAATGGTGCCATCTTCTCAACCAGACCAGCTCCAGGTGGGTAAAAACGTTCGTGTGGGGCGTGGTGGCCTAGTGGTAAGGCGTCTGTCTCGTAAACAGAAGATCGAGTGTTCGAATCCCTCTCGTGCCTTGGGTTACTTTATTCATGCTTTGGCTGCAAGACAGGTGAGGTTACCTTCGCTTGCGGTTCCCTTTTAGGAAGCCATCCCATCCAAATTCAGTCAAATTTGTGACTGATAAATCCAGCATTTGACTGAGAAAAATCTGACATCTTGCAGAGAAAAGTCTTTGAGTAGATTCCCTTTTGTCACAGTCACAGCTGGACAATGTACCTCAATAATGCACCCAATAGAATGGTGCCATCTTCTCAACCAGACCAGCTCCAGTTGGGTAAAAACGTTCGTGTGGGGCGCGGTGGCCTAGTGGTAAGGCGTTTGTCTCGTAAACAGAAGATCAAGTGTTCGAATCCCTCTCGTGCCTTGTGTTACTTTATTCATGCTTTGGCTGCAAGACAGGTGAGGTTACCTTCGCTTGCGGTTCCCTTTTAGGAAGCCATCCCATCCAAATTCAGTCAAATTTGTGACTGATAAATCCAGCATTTGACTGAGAAAAATCTGACATCTTGCAGAGAAAAGTCTTTGAGTAGATTCCCTTTTGTCACAGTCACAGCTGGACAATGTACCTCAATAATGCACCCAATAGAATGGTGCCATCTTCTCAACCAGACCAACTCCAGGTGGGTAAAAACGTTCGTGTGGGGCGCGGTGGCCTAGTGGTAAGGCGTCTGTCTCGTAAACAGAAGATCGAGTGTTCAAATCCCTCTCGTGCCTTGGGTTACTTTTTAAATGCTTTGGCTGCAGGACAGGGGAGGTTACCTTCGCTTGCGGTTCCCTTTTAGGAAGCCATCCCATCCAAATTCAGTCAAATTTGTGACTGATAAATCCAGCCGTTTGACTGAGAAAAATCGCACAGCTTGCAGAGAAAAGTCTTTGAGTAGATTCCCTTTTGTCACAGTCACAGCTGGACAATGTACCTCAATAATGCACCCAATAGAATGGTGCCATCTTCTCAACCAGACCAGCTCCAGTTGGGTAAAAACGTTCGTGTGGGGCGCGGTGGCCTAGTGGTAAGGCGTCTGTCTCGTAAACAGAAGATCGAGTGTTCGAATCCCTCTCGTGCCTTGGGTTACTTCTTTCATGCTTTGGCTGCAGGACAGGTGAGGTTACCTACGCTTGCGGTTCCCTTTTAGGATGCCATCCCATCCAAATTCAGTCAAATTTGTGACTGATAAATCCAGCATTTGACTGAGAAAAATCTGACATCTTGCAGAGAAAAGTCTTTGAGTAGATTCCCTTTTGTCACAGTCACAGCTGGACAATGTACCTCAATAATGCACCCAATAGAATGGTGCCATCTTCTCAACCAGACCAGCTCCAGTTGGGTAAAAACGTTCGTGTGGGGCGCGGTGGCCTAGTGGTAAGGCGTCTGTCTCGTAAACAGAAGATCGAGTGTTCGAATCCCTCTCGTGCCTTGTGTTACTTTATTCATGCTTTGGCTGCAAGACAGGTGAGGTTACCTTCGCTTGCGGTTCCCTTTTAAGAAGCCATCCCATCCAAATTCAGTCAAATTTGTGACTGATAAATCCAGCATTTGACTGAGAAAAATCTGACATCTTGCAGAGAAAAGTCTTTGAGTAGATTCCCTTTTGTCACAGTCACAGCTGGACAATGTACCTCAATAATGCACCCAATAGAATGGTGCCATCTTCTCAACCAGACCAGCTCCAGTTGCGTAAAAACGTTCGTGTGGGGCGCGGTGGCCTAGTGGTAAGGCGTCTGTCTCGTAAACAGAAGATCGAGTGTTCGAATCCCTCTCGTGCCTTGTGTTACTTTATTCATGCTTTGGCTGCAAGACAGGTGAGGTTACCTTCGCTTGCGGTTCCCTTTTAGGAAGCCATCCCATCCAAATTCAGTCAAATTTGTGACTGATAAATCCAGCATTTGACTGAGAAAAATCTGACATCTTGCAGAGAAAAGTCTTTGAGTAGATTCCCTTTTGTCACAGTCACAGCTGGACAATGATGTACCTCAATAATGCACCCAATAGAATGGTGCCATCTTCTCAACCAGACCAACTCCAGGTGGGTAAAAACGTTCGTGTGGGGCGCGGTGGCCTAGTGGTAAGGCGTCTGTCTCGTAAACAGAAGATCGAGTGTTCAAATCCCTCTCGTGCCTTGGGTTACTTTTTTAATGCTTTGGCTGCAGGACAGGGGAGGTTACCTTCGCTTGCGGTTCCCTTTTAGGAAGCCATCCCATCCAAATTCAGTCAAATTTGTGACTGATAAATCCAGCCGTTTGACTGAGAAAAATCGCACAGCTTGCAGAGAAAAGTCTTTGAGTAGATTCCCTTTTGTCACAGTCACAGCTGGACAATGTACCTCAATAATGCACCCAATAGAATGGTGCCATCTTCTCAACCAGACCAGCTCCAGTTGGGTAAAAACGTTCGTGTGGGGCGTGGTGGCCTAGTGGTAAGGCGTCTGTCTCGTAAACAGAAGATCGAGTGTTCGAATCCCTCATATCGTGCCTTGGGTTACTTCTTTCATGCTTTGGTTGCAGGACAGGTGAGGTTACCTATGCTTGCGGTTCCCTTTTAGGATGCCATCCCATCCAAATTCAGTCAAATTTGTGACGTTTGACTGAGAAAAATCGCACAGCTTGCAGAGAAAAGTCTTTGAGTAGATTCCCTTTTGTCACAGTCACAGCTGGACAATGTACCTCAATAATGCACCCAAAAGAATGGTGCCATCTTCTCAACCAGACCAGCTCCAGGTGGGTAAAAACGTTCGTGTGGGGCGCGGTGGCCTAGTGGTAAGGCGTCTGTCTCGTAAACAGAAGATCGAGTGTTCGAATCCCTCTCGTGCCTTGTGTTACTTTATTCATGCTTTGGCTGCAAGACAGGTGAGGTTACCTTCGCTTGCGGTTCCCTTTTAAGAAGCCATCCCATCCAAATTCAGTCAAATTTGTGACTGATAAATCCAGCATTTGACTGAGAAAAATCTGACATCTTGCAGAGAAAAGTCTTTGAGTAGATTCCCTTTTGTCACAGTCACAGCTGGACAATGTACCTCAATAATGCACCCAATAGAATGGTGCCATCTTCTCAACCAGACCAGCTCCAGTTGCGTAAAAACGTTCGTGTGGGGCGCGGTGGCCTAGTGGTAAGGCGTCTGTCTCGTAAACAGAAGATCGAGTGTTCGAATCCCTCTCGTGCCTTGTGTTACTTTATTCATGCTTTGGCTGCAAGACAGGTGAGGTTACCTTCGCTTGCGGTTCCCTTTTAGGAAGCCATCCCATCCAAATTCAGTCAAATTTGTGACTGATAAATCCAGCATTTGACTGAGAAAAATCTGACATCTTGCAGAGAAAAGTCTTTGAGTAGATTCCCTTTTGTCACAGTCACAGCTGGACAATGATGTACCTCAATAATGCACCCAATAGAATGGTGCCATCTTCTCAACCAGACCAACTCCAGGTGGGTAAAAACGTTCGTGTGGGGCGCGGTGGCCTAGTGGTAAGGCGTCTGTCTCGTAAACAGAAGATCGAGTGTTCAAATCCCTCTCGTGCCTTGGGTTACTTTTTTAATGCTTTGGCTGCAGGACAGGGGAGGTTACCTTCGCTTGCGGTTCCCTTTTAGGAAGCCATCCCATCCAAATTCAGTCAAATTTGTGACTGATAAATCCAGCCGTTTGACTGAGAAAAATCGCACAGCTTGCAGAGAAAAGTCTTTGAGTAGATTCCCTTTTGTCACAGTCACAGCTGGACAATGTACCTCAATAATGCACCCAATAGAATGGTGCCATCTTCTCAACCAGACCAGCTCCAGTTGGGTAAAAACGTTCGTGTGGGGCGTGGTGGCCTAGTGGTAAGGCGTCTGTCTCGTAAACAGAAGATCGAGTGTTCGAATCCCTCATATCGTGCCTTGGGTTACTTCTTTCATGCTTTGGTTGCAGGACAGGTGAGGTTACCTATGCTTGCGGTTCCCTTTTAGGATGCCATCCCATCCAAATTCAGTCAAATTTGTGACGTTTGACTGAGAAAAATCGCACAGCTTGCAGAGAAAAGTCTTTGAGTAGATTCCCTTTTGTCACAGTCACAGCTGGACAATGTACCTCAATAATGCACCCAAAAGAATGGTGCCATCTTCTCAACCAGACCAGCTCCAGGTGGGTAAAAACGTTCGTGTGGGGCGCGGTGGCCTAGTGGTAAGGCGTCTGTCTCGTAAACAGAAGATCGAGTGTTCGAATCCCTCTCGTGCCTTGTGTTACTTTATTCATGCTTTGGCTGCAAGACAGGTGAGGTTACCTTCGCTTGCGGTTCCCTTTTAAGAAGCCATCCCATCCAAATTCAGTCAAATTTGTGACTGATAAATCCAGCATTTGACTGAGAAAAATCTGACATCTTGCAGAGAAAAGTCTTTGAGTAGATTCCCTTTTGTCACAGTCACAGCTGGACAATGTACCTCAATAATGCACCCTATAGAATGGTGCCATCTTCTCAACCAGACCAGCTCCAGTTGGGTAAAAACGTTCGTGTGGGGCGCGGTGGCCTAGTGGTAAGGCGTCTGTCTCGTAAACAGAAGATCGAGTGTTCAAATCCCTCTCGTGCCTTGGGTTACTTTTTAAATGCTTTGGCTGCAGGACAGGGGAGGTTACCTTCGCTTGCGGTTCCCTTTTAGGAAGTCATCCCATCCAAATTCAGTCAAATTTGTGACTGATAAATCCAGCCGTTTGACTGAGAAAAATCGGACAGCTTGCAGAGAAAAATCTTTGAGTAGATTCCCTTTTGTCACAGTCACAGCTGGACAATGTACCTCAATAATGCACCCAATAGAATGGTGCCATCTTCTCAACCAGACCAGCTCCAGTTGGGTAAAAACGTTCGTGTGGGGCTCGGTGGCCTAGTGGTAAGGCGTCTGTCTCGTAAACAGAAGATCGAGTGTTCGAATCCCTCATATCGTGCCTTGGGTTACTTCTTTCATGCTTTGGTTGCAGGACAGGTGAGGTTACCTACGCTTGCGGTTCCCTTTTAGGATGCCATCCCATCCAAATTCAGTCAAATTTGTGACTGATAAATCCAGCCGTTTGACGTACTGAGAAAAATCGCACAGCTTGCAGAGAAAAGTCTTTGAGTAGATTCCCTTTTGTCACAGTCACAGCTGGACAATGTACCTCAATAATGCACCCAATAGAATGGTGCCATCTTCTCAACCAGACCAGCTCCAGGTGGGTAAAAACGTTCTTGTGGGGCGCGGTGGCCTAGTGGTAAGGCGTCTGTCTCGTAAACAGAAGATCGAGTGTTCAAATCCCTCTCGTGCCTTGGGTTACTTTTTAAATGCTTTGGCTGCAGGACAGGGGAGGTTACCTTCGCTTGCGGTTCCCTTTTAGGAAGCCATCCCATCGAAATTCAGTCAAATTTGTGACTGATAAATCCTGCCGTTTGACTGAGAAAAATCGCACAGCTTGCAGAGAAAAGTCTTTGAGTAGATTCCCTTTTGTCACAGTCACAGCTGGACAATGTACCTCAATAATGCACCTTGCAATAGAATGGTGCCATCTTCTCAACCAGACCAGCTCCAGTTGGGTAAAAACGTTCGTGTGGGGCGCGGTGGCCTAGTGGTAAGGCGTCTGTCTCGTAAACAGAAGATCGAGTGTTCGAATCCCTCTCGTGCCTTGTGTTACTTTATTCATGCTTTGGCTGCAAGACAGGTGAGGTTACCTTCGCTTGCGGTTCCCTTTTAAGAAGCCATCCCATCCAAATTCAGTCAAATTTGTGACTGATAAATCCAGCATTTGACTGAGAAAAATCTGACATCTTGCAGAGAAAAGTCTTTGAGTAGATTCCCTTTTGTCACAGTCACAGCTGGACAATGTACCTCAATAATGCACCCTATAGAATGGTGCCATCTTCTCAACCAGACCAGCTCCAGTTGGGTAAAAACGTTCGTGTGGGGCGCGGTGGCCTAGTGGTAAGGCGTCTGTCTCGTAAACAGAAGATCGAGTGTTCAAATCCCTCTCGTGCCTTGGGTTACTTTATTCATGCTTTGGCTGCAAGACAGGTGAGGTTACCTTCGCTTGCGGTTCCCTTTTAAGAAGCCATCCCATCCAAATTCAGTCAAATTTGTGACTGATAAATCCAGCATTTGACTGAGAAAAATCTGACATCTTGCAGAGAAAAGTCTTTGAGTAGATTCCCTTTTGTCACAGTCACAGCTGGACAATGTACCTCAATAATGCACCCTATAGAATGGTGCCATCTTCTCAACCAGACCAGCTCCAGTTGGGTAAAAACGTTCGTGTGGGGCGCGGTGGCCTAGTGGTAAGGCGTCTGTCTCGTAAACAGAAGATCGAGTGTTCAAATCCCTCTCGTGCCTTGGGTTACTTTTTAAATGCTTTGGCTGCAGGACAGGGGAGGTTACCTTCGCTTGCGGTTCCCTTTTAGGAAGTCATCCCATCCAAATTCAGTCAAATTTGTGACTGATAAATCCAGCCGTTTGACTGAGAAAAATCGGACAGCTTGCAGAGAAAAATCTTTGAGTAGATTCCCTTTTGTCACAGTCACAGCTGGACAATGTACCTAAATAATGCACCCAATAGAATGGTGCCATCTTCTCAACCAGACCAGCTCCAGTTGGGTAAAAACGTTCGTGTGGGGCTCGGTGGCCTAGTGGTAAGGCGTCTGTCTCGTAAACAGAAGATCGAGTGTTCGAATCCCTCATATCGTGCCTTGGGTTACTTCTTTCATGCTTTGGTTGCAGGACAGGTGAGGTTACCTACGCTTGCGGTTCCCTTTTAGGATGCCATCCCATCCAAATTCAGTCAAATTTGTGACTGATAAATCCAGCCGTTTGACGTACTGAGAAAAATCGCACAGCTTGCAGAGAAAAGTCTTTGAGTAGATTCCCTTTTGTCACAGTCACAGCTGGACAATGTACCTCAATAATGCACCCAATAGAATGGTGCCATCTTCTCAACCAGACCAGCTCCAGGTGGGTAAAAAAAAAGGTTCGTGTGGGGCGCGGTGGCCTAGTGGTAAGGCGTCTGTCTCGTAAACAGAAGATCGAGTGTTCAAATCCCTCTCGTGCCTTGGGTTACTTTTTAAATGCTTTGGCTGCAGGACAGGGGAGGTTACCTTCGCTTGCGGTTCCCTTTTAGGAAGCCATCCCATCGAAATTCAGTCAAATTTGTGACTGATAAATCCAGCCGTTTGACTGAGAAAAATCGCACAGCTTGCAGAGAAAAGTCTTTGAGTAGATTCCCTTTTGTCACAGTCACAGCTGGACAATGTACCTCAATAATGCACCTTGCAATAGAATGGTGCCATCTTCTCAACCAGACCAGCTCCAGTTGGGTAAAAACGTTCGTGTGGGGCGCGGTGGCCTAGTGGTAAGGCGTCTGTCTCGTAAACAGAAGATCGAGTGTTCGAATCCCTCTCGTGCCTTGTGTTACTTTATTCATGCTTTGGCTGCAAGACAGGTGAGGTTACCTTCGCTTGCGGTTCCCTTTTAAGAAGCCATCCCATCCAAATTCAGTCAAATTTGTGACTGATAAATCCAGCATTTGACTGAGAAAAATCTGACATCTTGCAGAGAAAAGTCTTTGAGTAGATTCCCTTTTGTCACAGTCACAGCTGGACAATGTACCTCAATAATGCACCCAATAGAATGGTGCCATCTTCTCAACCAGACCAGCTCCAGTTGGGTAAAAACGTTCGTGTGGGGCGCGGTGGCCTAGTGGTAAGGCGTCTGTCTCGTAAACAGAAGATCGAGTGTTCGAATCCCTCTCGTGCCTTGTGTTACTTTATTCATGCTTTGGCTGCAAGACAGGTGAGGTTACCTTCGCTTGCGGTTCCCTTTTAGGAAGCCATCCCATCCAAATTCAGTCAAATTTGTGACTGATAGATCCAGCATTTGACTGAGAAAAATCTGACATCTTGCAGAGAAAAGTCTTTGAGTAGATTCCCTTTTGTCACAGTCACAGCTGGACAATGTACCTCAATAATGCACCCAACAGAATGGTGCCATCTTCTCAACCAGACCAACTCCAGGTGGGTAAAAACGTTCGTGTGGGGCGCGGTGGCCTAGTGGTAAGGCGTCTGTCTCGTAAACAGAAGATCGAGTGTTCAAATCCCTCTCGTGCCTTGGGTTACTTTTTAAATGCTTTGGCTGCAGGACAGGGGAGGTTACCTTCGCTTGCGGTTCCCTTTTAGGAAGCCATCCCATCCAAATTCAGTCAAATTTGTGACTGATAAATCCAGCCGTTTGACTGAGAAAAATCGCACAGCTTGCAGAGAAAAGTCTTTGAGTAGATTCCCTTTTGTCACAGTCACAGCTGGACAATGTACCTCAATAATGCACCCAATAGAATGGTGCCATCTTCTCAACCAGACCAGCTCCAGTTGGGTAAAAACGTTCGTGTGGGGCGCGGTGAGCTTTGCGTTGGTTTTGTACATTAAAAGAGCTGTTTTGTAGATTATGCGTTTCTCTACCGGGAGCCAGTGAAGCTGTGAAAGTAGTGGAGATGTGTGGGTGTGCTTCGGTAGGGAGAAAATGGCACGGGCTGCTCGATTTTGGATCCTCTGCAGACGGATAATATCTTCTTGTTTCAGGCCGTTCAGAAGTGAGTTGCAGTAGTCGATTCTTGACAGCACAAGGGCACGAGTGGCAGCATGACATGTGTTGACATCGATGTATTTCCTGATTTTAGTGATATTGCGTAAGTGATAGTTAGCGGACCTGCAAACTGTGGTAATGTGTTCGCTCATGGACATGGGGCTATCGATGATGACACCCAGGTTACGGATTGATGACGATTGCTGGATTGTATTGTTGTTGATATTGAGACGTTTAGAATTATGGTGAGATGACGCGTAAACAGAAGATCGAGTGTTCGAATCCCTCTCGTGCCTTGTGTTACTTTATTCATGCTTTGGCTGCAAGACAGGTGAGGTTACCTTCGCTTGCGGTTCCCTTTTAAGAAGCCATCCCATCCAAATTCAGTCAAATTTGTGACTGATAAATCCAGCATTTGACTGAGAAAAATCTGACATCTTGCAGAGAAAGGTCTTTGAGTAGATTCCCTTTTGTCACAGTCACAGCTGGACAATGTACCTCAATAATGCACCCAATAGAATGGTGCCATCTTCTCAACCAGACCAACTCCAGGTGGGTAAAAACGTTCGTGTGGGGCGCGGTGGCCTAGTGGTAAGGCCGTCTGTCTCGTAAACAGAAGATCGAGTGTTCAAATCCCTCTCGTGCCTTGGGTTACTTTTTAAATGCTTTGGCTGCAGGACAGGGGAGGTTACCTTCGCTTGCGGTTCCCTTTTAGGAAGCCATCCCATCCAAATTCAGTCAAATTTGTGACTGATAAATCCAGCCGTTTGACTGAGAAAAATCGCACAGCTTGCAGAGAAAAGTCTTTGAGTAGATTCCCTTTTGTCACAGTCACAGCTGGACAATGTACCTCAATAATGCACCCAATAGAATGGTGCCATCTTCTCAACCAGACCAGCTCCAGTTGGGTAAAAACGTTCGTGTGGGGCGCGGTGGCCTAGTGGTAAGGCGTCTGTCTCGTAAACAGAAGATCGAGTGTTCGAATCCCTCTTGTGCCTTGTGTGACTTTATTCATGCTTTGGCTGCAAGACAGGTGAGGTTACCTTCGCTTGCGGTTCCCTTTTAAGAAGCCATCCCATCCAAATTCAGTCAAATTTGTGACTGATAAATCCAGCATTTGACTGAGAAAAATCTGACATCTTGCAGAGAAAAGTATTTGAGTAGATTCCCTTTTGTCACAGTCACAGCTGGACAATGTACCTCAATAATGCACCCAATAGAATGGTGCCATCTTCTCAACCAGACCAGCTCCAGTTGGGTAAAAACGTTCGTGTGGGGCGCGGTGGCCTAGTGGTAAGGCGTCTGTCTCGTAAACAGAAGATCGAGTTCTCGAATCCCTCATATCGTGCCTTGGGTTACTTCTTTCATGCTTTGGTTGCAGGACAGGTGAGGTTACCTACGCTTGCGGTTCCCTTTTAGGATGCCATCCCATCCAAATTCAGTCAAATTTGTGACTGATCAATCCAGCCATTTGACTGAGAAAAATCGCACAGCTTGCAGAGAAAAGTCTTTGAGTAGATTCCCTTTTGTCACAGTCACAGCTGGACAATGTACCTCAATAATGCACCCAATAGAATGGTGCCATCTTCTCAACCAGACCAGCTCCAGGTGGGTAAAAACGTTCGTGTGGGGCGCGGTGGCCTAGTGGTAAGGCGTCTGTCTCGTAAACAGAAGATCGAGTGTTCGAATCCCTCTCGTGCCTTGTGTTACTTTATTCATGCTTTGGCTGCAAGACAGGTGAGGTTACCTTCGCTTGCGGTTCCCGTTTAGGAAGCCATCCCATCCAAATTCAGTCAAATTTGTGACTGATAAATCCAGCATTTGACCGAGAAAAATCTGACATCTTGCAGAAAAAAGTCTTTGAGTAGATTCCCTTTTGTCACAGTCACAGCTGGACAATGTACCTCAATAATGCACCCAATAGAATGGTGCCATCTTCTCAACCAGACCAACTCCAGGTGGGTAAAAACGTTCGTGTGGGGCGCGGTGGCCTAGTGGTAAGGCGTCTGTCTCGTAAACAGAAGATCGAGTGTTCAAATCCCTCTCGTGCCTTGGGTTACTTTTTAAATGCTTTGGCTGCAGGACAGGGGAGGTTACCTTCGCTTGCGGTTCCCTTTTAGGAAGCCATCCCATCCAAATTCAGTCAAATTTGTGACTGATAAATCCAGCCGTTTGACTGAGAAAAATCGCACAGCTTGCAGAGAAAAGTCTTTGAGTAGATTCGCTTTTGTCACAGTCACAGCTGGACAATGTACCTCAATAATGCACCCAATAGAATGGTGCCATCTTCTCAACCAGACCAGCTCCAGGTGGGTAAAAACGTTCGTGTGGGGCGCGGTGGCCTAGTGGTAAGGCGTCTGTCTCGTAAACAGAAGATCGAGTGTTCGAATCCCTCTCGTGCCTTGTGTTACTTTATTCATGCTTTGGCTGCAAGACAGGTGAGGTTACCTTCGCTTGCGGTTCCCTTTTAGGAAGCCATCCCATCCAAATTCAGTCAAATTTGTGACTGATAAATCCAGCATTTGACCGAGACAAATCTGACATCTTGCAGAGAAAAGTCTTTGAGTAGATTCCCTTTTGTCACAGTCACAGCTGGACAATGTACCTCAATAATGCACCCAATAGAATGGTGCCATCTTCTCAACCAGACCAACTCCAGGTGGGTAAAAACGTTCGTGTGGGGCGCGGTGGCCTAGTGGTAAGGCGTCTGTCTCGTAAACAGAAGATCGAGTGTTCAAATCCCTCTCGTGCCTTGGGTTACTTTTTAAATGCTTTGGCTGCAGGACAGGGGAGGTTACCTTCGCTTGCGGTTCCCTTTTAGGAAGCCATCCCATCCAAATTCAGTCAAATTTGTGACTGATAAATCCAGCCGTTTGACTGAGAAAAATCGCACAGCTTGCAGAGAAAAGTCTTTGAGTAGATTCCCTTTTGTCACAGTCACAGCTGGACAATGTACCTCAATAATGCACCCAATAGAATGGTGCCATCTTCTCAACCAGACCAGCTCCAGTTGGGTAAAAACGTTCGTGTGGGGCGCGGTGGCCTAGTGGTAAGGCGTCTGTCTCGTAAACAGAAGATCGAGTGTTCGAATCCCTCTCGTGCCTTGTGTGACTTTATTCATGCTTTGGCTGCAAGACAGGTGAGGTTACCTTCGCTTGCGGTTCCCTTTTAAGAAGCCATCCCATCCAAATTCAGTCAAATTTGTGACTGATAAATCCAGCATTTGACTGAGAAAAATCTGACATCTTGCAGAGAAAAGTATTTGAGTAGATTCCCTTTTGTCACAGTCACAGCTGGACAATGTACCTCAATAATGCACCCAATAGAATGGTGCCATCTTCTCAACCAGACCAGCTCCAGTTGGGTAAAAACGTTCGTGTGGGGCGCGGTGGCCTAGTGGTAAGGCGTCTGTCTCGTAAACAGAAGATCGAGTGTTCGAATCCCTCTCGTGCCTTGTGTGACTTTATTCATGCTTTGGCTGCAAGACAGGTGAGGTTACCTTCGCTTGCGGTTCCCTTTTAAGAAGCCATCCCATCCAAATTCAGTCAAATTTGTGACTGATAAATCCAGCATTTGACTGAGAAAAATCTGACATCTTGCAGAGAAAAGTATTTGAGTAGATTCCCTTTTGTCACAGTCACAGCTGGACAATGTACCTCAATAATGCACCCAATAGAATGGTGCCATCTTCTCAACCAGACCAGCTCCAGTTGGGTAAAAACGTTCGTGTGGGGCGCGGTGGCCTAGTGGTAAGGCGTCTGTCTCGTAATAATAATAATAATAATAATAATAATAACATTTATAACGCGCCTTTTCCAACGGTTACAAAGCGCGCTCGAGACTACTCCGACTGTTCAATGCATGTAAGGTCAAATGGGTTTAAGAGAATAAGTATGTTTTAAGTGATGATTTGAACAAGTCTATGGAAGCAGAGCATCGTAGAGAGTGTGGAAGAGAGTTCCAGATTTTTGGACCCGCTACTGAAAAAGCCTTGTCACCCACTTTCCGTGTTGTACGAGGAACTCGCAGGTTGCCTTCTGAACGCAGGTTTGCTCGACTAGGTGGAGTGAGATCAAGAAGACTAGAAATGTAGCCTGGCGTGAGCTTTGCGTTGGTTTTGTACATTAAAAGAGCTGTTTTGTAGATTATGCGTTTCTCTACCGGGAGCCAGTGAAGCTGTGAAAGTAGTGGAGATGTGTGGGTGTGCTTCGGTAGGGAGAAAATGGCACGGGCTGCTCGATTTTGGATCCTCTGCAGACGGATAATATCTTCTTGTTTCAGGCCGTTCAGAAGTGAGTTGCAGTAGTCGATTCTTGACAGCACAAGGGCACGAGTGGCAGCATGACATGTGTTGACATCGATGTATTTCCTGATTTTAGTGATATTGCGTAAGTGATAGTTAGCGGACCTGCAAACTGTGGTAATGTGTTCGCTCATGGACATGGGGCTATCGATGATGACACCCAGGTTACGGATTGATGACGATTGCTGGATTGTATTGTTGTTGATATTGAGAGTGAGGTGGCTGAGACGTTTAGAATTATGGTGAGATGACGCGTAAACAGAAGATCGAGTGTTCGAATCCCTCTCGTGCCTTGTGTTACTTTATTCATGCTTTGGCTGCAAGACAGGTGAGGTTACCTTCGCTTGCGGTTCCCTTTTAAGAAGCCATCCCATCCAAATTCAGTCAAATTTGTGACTGATAAATCCAGCATTTGACTGAGAAAAATCTGACATCTTGCAGAGAAAAGTATTTGAGTAGATTCCCTTTTGTCACAGTCACAGCTGGACAATGTACCTCAATAATGCACCCAATAGAATGGTGCCATCTTCTCAACCAGACCAGCTCCAGTTGGGTAAAAACGTTCGTGTGGGGCGCGGTGGCCTAGTGGTAAGGCGTCTGTCTCGTAAACAGAAGATCGAGTGTTCGAATCCCTCTCGTGCCTTGTGTTACTTTATTCATGCTTTGGCTGCAAGACAGGTGAGGTTACCTTCGCTTGCGGTTCCCTTTTAGGAAGCCATCCCATCCAAATTCAGTCAAATTTGTGACTGATAAATCCAGCATTTGACTGAGAAAAATCTGACATCTTGCAGAGAAAGGTCTTTGAGTAGATTCCCTTTTGTCACAGTCACAGCTGGACAATGTCCTCAATAATGCACCCAATAGAATGGTGCCATCTTCTCAACCAGACCAGCTCCAGGTGGGTAAAAACGTTCGTGTGGGGCGCGGTGGCCTAGTGGTAAGGCGTCTGTCTCGTAAACAGAAGATCGAGTGTTCAAATCCCTCTCGTGCCTTGGGTTACTTTTTAAATGCTTTGGCTGCAGGACAGGGGAGGTTACCTTCGCTTGCGGTTCCCTTTTAGGAAGCCATCCCATCCAAATTCAGTCAAATTTGTGACTGATAAATCCAGCCGTTTGACTGAGAAAAATCGCACAGCTTGCAGAGAAAAGTCTTTGAGTAGATTCCCTTTTGTCACAGTCACAGCTGGACAATGTACCTCAATAATGCACCTTGCAATAGAATGGTGCCATCTTCTCAACCAGACCAGCTCCAGTTGGGTAAAAACGTTCGTGTGGGGCGCGGTGGCCTAGTGGTAAGGCGTCTGTCTCGTAAACAGAAGATCGAGTGTTCGAATCCCTCATATCGTGCCTTGGGTTACTTCTTTCATGCTTTGGTTGCAGGACAGGTGAGGTTACCTACGCTTGCGGTTCCCTTTTAGGATGCCATCCCATCCAAATTCAGTCAAATTTGTGACTGATCAATCCAGCCGTTTGACTGAGAAAAATCGCACAGCTTGCAGAGAAAAGTCTTTGAGTAGATTCGCTTTTGTCACAGTCACAGCTGGACAATGTACCTCAATAATGCACCCAATAGAATGGTGCCATCTTCTCAACCAGACCAGCTCCAGTTGGGTAAAAACGTTCGTGTGGGGCGTGGTGGCCTAGTGGTAAGGCGTCTGTCTCGTAAACAGAAGATCGAGTGTTCGAATCCCTCATATCGTGCCTTGGGTTACTTCTTTCATGCTTTGGTTGCAGGACAGGTGAGGTTACCTATGCTTGCGGTTCCCTTTTAGGATGCCATCCCATCCAAATTCAGTCAAATTTGTGACTGATCAATCCAGCCGTTTGACTGAGAAAAATCGCACAGCTTGCAGAGAAAAGTCTTTGAGTAGATTCCCTTTTGTCACAGTCACAGCTGGACAATGTACCTCAATAATGCACCCAATAGAATGGTGCCATCTTCTCAACCAGACCAGCTCCAGGTGGGTAAAAACGTTCGTGTGGGGCGCGGTGGCCTAGTGGTAAGGCGTCTGTCTCGTAAACAGAAGATCGAGTGTTCGAATCCCTCTCGTGCCTTGTGTTACTTTATTCATGCTTTGGCTGCAAGACAGGTGAGGTTACCTTCGCTTGCGGTTCCCTTTTAAGAAGCCATCCCATCCAAATTCAGTCAAATTTGTGACTGATAATCCAGCATTTGACTGAGAAAAATCTGACAGCTTGCAGAGAAAAGTCTTTGAGTAGATTCCCTTTTGTCACAGTCACAGCTGGACAATGTACCTCAATAATGCACCCAATAGAATGGTGCCATCTTCTCAACCAGACCAGCTCCAGTTGGGTAAAAACGTTCGTGTGGGGCGCGGTGGCCTAGTGGTAAGGCGTCTGTCTCGTAAACAGAAGATCGAGCGTTCGAATCCCTCTCGTGCCTTGTGTTACTTTATTCATGCTTTGGCTGCAAGACAGGTGAGGTTACCTTCGCTTGCGGTTCCCTTTTAGGAAGCCATCCCATCCAAATTCAGTCAAATTTGTGACTGATAAATCCAGCATTTGACTGAGAAAAATCTGACATCTTGCAGAGAAAAGTCTTTGAGTAGATTCCCTTTTGTCACAGTCACAGCTGGACAATGTACCTCAATAATGCACCCAATAGAATGGTGCCATCTTCTCAACCAGACCAGCTCCAGTTGGGTAAAAACGTTCGTGTGGGGCGCGGTGGCCTAGTGGTAAGGCGTCTGTCTCGTAAACAGAAGATCGAGCGTTCGAATCCCTCTCGTGCCTTGTGTTACTTTATTCATGCTTTGGCTGCAAGACAGGTGAGGTTACCTTCGCTTGCGGTTCCCTTTTAGGAAGCCATCCCATCCAAATTCAGTCAAATTTGTGACTGATAAATCCAGCATTTGACTGAGAAAAATCTGACATCTTGCAGAGAAAAGTCTTTGAGTAGATTCCCTTTTGTCACAGTCACAGCTGGACAATGTACCTCAATAATGCACCCAATAGAATGGTGCCATCTTCTCAACCAGACCAACTCCAGGTGGGTAAAAACGTTCTTGTGGGGCGCGGTGGCCTAGTGGTAAGGCGTCTGCTCGTAAACAGAAGATCGAGTGTTCGAATCCCTCTGGTGCCTTGGGTTACTTTATTCATGCTTTGGCTGCAAGACAGGTGAGGTTGCAGTTCTTTTTTAGGAAGCCATCCCATCCAAATTCAGTCAAATTTGTGACTGATAAATCCAGCCATTTGACTGAGAAAAATCTGACATCTTGCAGAGAAAAGTCTTTGATTAGATTCCCTTGCACCCAATAGAATGGTGCCATCTTCTCAACCAGACCAGCTCCAGGTGGGTAAAAACGTTCGTGTGGGGCGCGGTGGCCTAGTGGTAAGGCGTCTGTCTCGTAAACAGAAGATCGAGGGTTCGAATCCCTCTCGTGCCATGGGTTACTTTTTTCATGTTTTGGCTGCAGGACAGGTGAGGTTACCTTCGCTTGCGGTTCTTTTTTAGGAAGCCATCCCATCCAAATTTATCCTGCTTTGGCTGCAGGACAGGTGAGGTTACCTTCACTTGCGGTTCTTGTTTAGGAAGCCATCCCATCTAAATTCAGTCATATTTGTGACTGATAAATCCAGCCATTTGACTGAGAAAAATCTGACATCTTGCAGAGAAAAGTCTTTGATTAGATTCCCTTTTGTCGAAGTCACAGCTATTGACAATGTACCTCAATAATGCACCCATCAGAATGGTGCCAACTTCTTTAATAACCAGACCAGCTCGAGGTGGGTCAAAAAGTTTGGGTGGGGCGCGGTGGCCTAGTGGTAAGCCGTCTGTCTCGTAAATGCTTTGGCTGCAGGACAGGGGAGGTTACCTTCGCTTGCGGTTCCCTTTTAGGAAGCCATCCCATCCAAATTCAGTCAAATTTGTGACTGATAAATCCAGCCATTTGACTGAGAAAAATCGGACAGCTTGCAGAGAAAAATCTTTGTCTGGGTAGATTCCCTTTTGTCACAGTCACAGCCGGACAATGTATCTCAATAATCCACCATTAGAATGGTGCCATCTTCTCAACCAGGTGGGAGATGTGTGGGGCGCGGTGGCCTAGTGGTAAGACGTCTGTCTCGTAAACAGAAGATCGAGTGTTCGAATCCCCTCTCGTGCCTTGAGTTATTTTTTTCATGTTTTGGCTGCAGGACAGGTGAGGTTACCTTCACTTGCGCTTCTAATTGTTTAGGAAGCCATCCCATCCAAATTCATCCTGCTTTGGCTGCAGGACAGGTGAGGTTACCTTCACTGGCGCTTCTAATTGTTTAGGAAGCCATCCCATCCAAATTCAGTCATATTTGTGACTGATAAATCCAGCCATTTGACTGAGAAAAATCTGACATCTTGCAGAGAAAAGTCTTTGATTAGATTCCCTTTTGTCGAAGTCACAGCAATTGACAATGTCCCTCAATAATGCACCCAATAGAATGGTGCCAACTTCTTAACCAGACCAGCTCGAGGTGGGTCGAAACGTTCGTGTGGGGCGCGGTGGCCTAGTGGTAAGGCGTCTGTCTCGTAAACAGAAGATCGAGTGTTCGAATCCCTCTCGTTCCTTGGGTTACTTTCTTTATGCTTTGGCTGCAAGACAGGTGAGGTTGCGGTTCTTTTTTAGGAAGCCATCCCATCCAAATTCAGTCAAATTTGTGACTGATAAATCCAGCCATTTGACTGAGAAAAATCTGACATCTTGCAGAGAAAAGTCTTTGATTAGATTCCCTTTTGTCGAAGTCACAGCAATTGACAATGTACCTCAATAATGCACCCAATAGAATGGTGCCATCTTCTCAACCAGACCAGCTCCAGGTGGGTAAAAACGTTCGTGTGGGGCGCGGTGGCCTATAGTGGTAAGGCGTCTGTCTCGTAAACAGAAGATCGAGTGTTCGAATCCCTCTCGTGCCTTGAGTTACTTTATTCATGCTTTGGCTGCAAGACAGGTGAGGTTGCGGTTCTTTTTTAGGAAGCCATCCCATCCAAATTCAGTCACATTTGTGACTGATAAATCCAGCCATTTGACTGAGAAAAATCTGACATCTTGCAGAGAAAAGTCTTTGATTAGATTCCCTTTTGTCGAAGTCACAGCAATTGACAATGTACCTCAATAATGCACCCAATAGAATGGTGCCAACTTCTTAACCAGACCAGCTCGAGGTGGGTCAAAACGTTCGTGTGGGGTGCGGTGGCCTAGTGGTAAGGCGTCTGTCTCGTAAACAGAAGATCGAGTGTTCGAATCCCTCTCGTGCCTTGAGTTACTTTATTCATGTTTTGGCTGCAGGACAGGTGAGGTTACCTTCACTTGCGCTTCTAATTGTTTAGGAAGCCATCCCATCCAAATTCATCCTGCTTTGGCTGCAGGACAGGTGAGGTTACCTTCACTTGCGCTTCTAATTGTTTAGGAAGCCATCCCATCCAAATTCAGTCATATTTGTGACTGATAAATCCAGCCATTTGACTGAGAAAAATCTGACATCTTGCAGAGAAAAGTCTTTGATTAGATTCCCTTTTGTCGAAGTCACAGCAATTGACAATGTACCTCAATAATGCACCCAAATAAAATGGTGCCAACTTCTTAACCAGACCAGCTCGAGGTGGGTCAAAACGTTCGTGTGGGGTGCGGTGGCCTAGTGGTAAGGCGTCTGTCTCGTAAACAGAAGATCGAGTGTTCGAATCCCTCTCGTGCCTTGAGAATGGTGCCAACTTCTTAACCAGACTAGCTCGAGGTGGGTCAAAACGTTCGTGTGGGGCGCGGTGGCTTAGTGGTAAGGCGTCTGTCTCGTAAACAGAAGATCGAGGGTTCGAATCCCTCTCGTGCCTTGGGTTACTTTATTATTGCTTTGGCTGCAAGACAGGTGAGGTTGCGGTTCGTTTTTAGGAAGCCATCCCATCCAAATTCAGTCAAATTTGTGACTGATAAATCCAGCCATTTGACTGAGAAAAATCTGACATCTTGCAGAGAAAAGTCTTTGATTAGATTCCCTTTTGTCGAAGTCACAGCAATTGACAATGTACCTCAATAATGCACCCAATAGAATGGTGCCAACTTCATAACCAGACTAGCTCGAGGTGGGTCAAAACGTTCGTGTGGGGCGCGGTGGCCTAGTGGTAAGGCGTCTGTCTCGTAAACAGAAGATCGAGTGTTCGAATCCCTCTCGTGTCTTGGGTTACCTTCGGTTGCGGTTCTTTTTTAGGAAGCCATCCCATCCAAATTCAGTCAAATTTGTGACTGATAAATCCAGCCATTTGACTGAGAAAAATCTGACATTTTGCAGCTGATCTCCACAGGGTTGTGCAGTGCGGAGCTGATTCCCGTGCTCCGCACCATAGGGTTGTGCAATGCGGAGCTGCATGCATGATCTCCATTGGGTTGTACAGTGCGGAGCTGATTCCCGTGTTCCGCACCATAGGGTCATGTGCAGTGCGGAGCTGATCTCCATAGGGTTGTGCAGTGCGGACCTCTGCTACATGGTTTTGTGCGGTGCGGAGTCGATCCGAAGGCTCCGCGCCGTAGGTTATAGTGGCGTGCGGGGCTCTACTACATGGTTTTGTGCGGTGCAGAGTCGATCTGCCGGAACTCGCCGGAACCTACATTTCCTGCCCAAAATGCACAGGGGTAGAACTCATTCCTCCATAAGATCACTGCGTGGTCTGATCCGACCCCCTGTGAAACTCGGAGCTGACAGGGTCAGCCCGTACTCCCGGAGTTTTCTCTCGGGCTTTCCCCAAAGAAAGAGAACGGCTCGTCCATCGTTATGAACGTGTTACTGCTTGACATGTTAGTCTGCATGGCCTCCATCCAGGGACACCTCGTGTTCGATTCTTGGCATGTCTCCGCCGTGTGGCGAGTCTGATGCCATGCCTTGTCGATTGCGTGAATTCACCCCAGAAGAAAAACGCAAGTTGTACCTGTATTTCCTGTACTTCCTCCGTATGTGTCGTCCCGCCGCTGCCGCCAGTGTAACAAGAATTACTCCCTCATGTTATTTACTACTCGACACAGGGAAGAACACACAGGAATACTTATATTCAGAAACAATTAATTCACTCCACGTTTATTAGTGACTATCGTGCTTCAAGACAACCAAAAACAACAACGGCGCTCGGGGACGCTTCTCCCGCGAAACGGGTGCCCCGACCTTCCAGCAGGGGCTCGCGCCAACCGGTTCCGTGTGGACAGAGCCGTATATTTAGAGAGTTGCGACATGTAGCGACTTCCGGTCTTTGGTCACGTGGTTAGTTTCCAACCGCGCGGATTTTCTCCATAGGTTTGTACAGGAGTTCCTCAAAAACAGATCGAAAAAAATGTTTTCCGTGACAGCAGACCTGCTGATTTTAACCGTGGAAGTCGGGCTGTTACCATGCATGTTATAAATACTGTCGCGAGTACAATTTGAATGAATGAATATCACGAAAAGTGAGTGCATGTGTTCTCGCAAGCGAGCAGGGCCCAATTTCATAAAGCTGTTTCCTTTCATAAAAATTGTTTCCTTTATAAAAATGGGTTAATGGTCGAAATTGCATGTCAATTTGTGTTTGTCAAAAGAATATTTGCTGTTCTTGCTAAAAACACAAGTTGACATGCAATTTTGACTATTAACCCATTTTTATAAAGCAAACTAATTTTTGATTAAGCAATCTTTTTTGCTTAACAGCTTTACGAAATTGGCCCCAGGTTAAGCACTGCAGCACGGGTGCGGTTTAAACCCGGAGGTAGCCGGAGGTCAGAGGTATAACCCGGCCGGCGGAGGTAGAAATGTTCTTTTAAAGTTAGAAATTAATTTTTTAAACTTTAGCTAAATTGGAATGACCGTTTGACAAAACATGGACATTTCCACACTTTGGGCAAATTTAAAGTATTGCAGCTGTATCGCGAATTTTACGTCAACCTCCGGGTACTCGCTAGATATCAAAGTGCAACACCGTCCCAGACAGCAAGCATACGTCGCACCGACGTCGGCAAAGGTCGGCATAGGTCGGCGAACGTCGCCCGTCGGTGTACGACGTCAGATATGGAAAGTGGCACAGAGGAAAAACTGAAACAGGCCTAAGTAAAACCAAAATCTCGGCATACTTTCAAATAAAGGGTGCGGGTCATCTCGACCATTTGCCAACTCGACTCAGGCCAACTCGACCCTTGTACTAAGTCGACCGTTGTACCAGCTCGACCATTGTGCGTTCAACCCATAATCTGTGGCTCAACCGGAGAAGTCAACTCAACCGTTGTCCAACTTGACCATCGTGCGTAGTCAAACTCGTTTTGCTGAAGCCAAATTGTTTGCAAAGTGGCGAAATTGACATTAAATGTCTAAAATTTCATTGTGAATCTTTCGCAAGCTGAAACTCATTAAACCATGGAGAAAGAACTTTCTCAAAATTCTCAGCGCAAAAAAATCTGCTTTCGCATGATTTTTCACGCGTGAAGAAAAAGCTTTCGCCGCGGTGCAATAAGTTGTTTTCTTGTCTTTTTCGTTCCTGACCCACAAAATGTAGCGTGATTCTTCGATTGGCTCAAAATCGCACTTTACAAGATTCGAAAAAGCGGTTTGCGAATCGGTCGAGTTGGCAAACTGTCAAGTTGACGTTCAAGTCGTACGTAACTGCTCTGAACCAGAGCAGAACGTACAAATTTGAAACTACCGCCTCATTATGGCCCGGTCACACATAGCTATAACGACGCACGGCCCGCGCACTGAAAATTCAGCAAAAAATGGAAAATAGGATCAGTGCGTCGTTGTGCGCCCAACTTTTGTCAGGATTTGGAAGAGGCTAGCGAGCTGACACCGAATGCATAGCGTGTTGCTGACGCGCTGCGCGTGTACTGGGCGCATACAAAGCGCATATACATACCGTATACAGAGCGCACATGTCAAAAACCCCAACGAATACATCACGTGTTGCTAGCGTGTGGGACGAATGGCCAGCGCATGCACCGCGCGCTCAACGCACAGCCCGCGAACGGCAGCGGTCACGTGACTGTGCCTATAAAAAGCGTCGGCTCGTAGATCGTATTTCATCTTCTGAGGTGGTTCTTCTTGACACGATCAGTAGGAACTTCTGTCATCACCCATGAGGGTCGGAGGAGAAGTGATGAGGAGGTGGTGCGGGACCCGCTTATTTACCCTATGACTACACGCTATACGTACACGCCAGGTATACGCTAGGAACACGCAAGAAGAACGTTGGGTGCGTTAGAGACCCGTTCAGCACGCTCATATTCGCCGCATGTTCGCTCGGCATGCGTTTGAAGCACGCTAGGTGTGCGCTCGGTGTGCACTATGCGTTCGCTAGACCTCAGCCGCCGAACTTACAACGAATACACAGCGTGCGCTCCGCGTATGTCTGACGTTGGTCTAGCGCGCTCTGCGCGTGACTGGCGTCCTTTTGACGTGTACATTCATGCGTCGAGCTCCGCGCACATTTTTGTGCATGCACAAAAAATCCCGACGCACACAGCGAATGACGTCGAATGCATAACGTTGGTCCAACGCGCTCGACGAACGAGTAAAGCCCAATTCATACTCGCTCGGCGACCTACATGCGGAAAGGATATTTTGTCCGTCGCAGTTGCGGCGAGTATATAGGGTCAAACAAGTTCAACAGTGCGCGGTCAGTCCGCATCTGAGCGGACGGGTCGTTGCCACCCGTTTCTATGCGCGCGCTCTGAATTAAAACGCGCATACAAAGTGCGCCGCAGAGCCCGTTTATACCTCGGCGACTACTATGCGCAAAGCGGATTTTTATGATCGCGTAAAAACTCTGCGGCGACTACACTCGGCGAGTGTGCGGCGAGTGAGTTCGGCGGAGAAGTATGAACCTAGCTTTACGCATAATGACGCACACCTAGCGAACGACAACGCACTGGCAAAAATTGCAAATTTCCAATGCGCGGGCCGTGCGTCCCCCGTGCGTCGTCTATGTGTGACCGGGCCATTACTAAAATATTAAATGCGCCAGTATTTTGACCGCGCTACCTTGGGGGTTTGCAGTCAGGCAAGGGTCAAGACCCCACCGCTGTACTCGTCTCGCAATGGCTATACCGTCGTTTTACACACAAAACCCTGGCATACATTATCAGTGTCTCCCTAATTTTCGGAAATTCATTTAAAAAGTTAGAGAAAACCTGACTTCTTAGGTAACAAACCATTAATGTTCCAAATTCCAGTGCTAATATCGGGTAGCTAGGGCAAAAACAAACCCTAACATTCATTCTCCCCGACGCAAGCTAAATCAATTACTGATTAATTGTTATCCCCGTTGCGAACAAACGCCTTTTTTATTGTTTTCATTTGAGAAAACAATTCTAGGATGGGGCGAAAAAAATAAAGGGGAATTGGCTTTAAAATGTCTTGGATGGCGTACCCTCTTAATTTGCAACATGCTGCTTAACGTGCTGCATGTGGTTGTACATCATGTAGCCAGCGCGCGATGGACAATGAACGCACGTGAGCGTATCATGCACTTTGGACGATCATTAGCCTATTTCATATCACTCAAGCGTGACCAGTGCGCTTGCGCATTGAGGACCGAGAGCGGACAAATGCATAGAGTTGTATAAGCCGTAAGGCTTATACAACTCTATGGACAAATGTCAATATGGCGAATGGAACAAAGGGTTTAGCGTTTGTGTTCGGCCGCCATGTTGACAATTGTCCGCTTTGGTCGGTCACGCTTGAGTGTGTGACAGAGGCTAATGCATAATGAATGACTGAGGAGAGCGGACCAATCAGAGGCTTCAGTTAGGGTCCATGGCAAATATGTGGTACGGAACAAAAATCGCATATGGAATATGTATGTGGACAGGGTACCAGTCTAATCCTTCATGATGACGACGAGTGTATATATTTACAGTCAACTCGACCGTTTGCCAACTCGACCATTGTACCAGCTCGACCGTTGAGCGCTCAACCGAGAAGTCAACTCGACCGTTGTACCAACTCGACCGTTGTCCAACTCGACCGTTGTGCGTTCAACAGGAAAAGTTCGTGGGTAACATCGTACAGATAAAAACCCGGTATACAAATTATTAGTCATTTTTGCAAATGAAATGAAATTAATTTTGTGATAAATGTCTGTGCTTGGTTGGCCTAGCACCATAAATTTCGTGGCTCGAGAACGTAGGCCTCCCGGGATAGACCTGTTGCAACGCGATTAGGAATCTCCAAATTTACAAATTTGTTACGCCGTAACTAGGAATCTCAATTTAGTTGTGGTATTTGTAAATTTGTTGACGTGTTTACGGGCGTGATTGTTCGTGCTTTGGTGCTTTCATCAAGACATTATTTTTAGTTTATCTTCCGCATTAGTTGTTTTTTTACGTATGAATCCCTAAGTTAATAGAATCCCGACAACATTCTAGGTATTTGAAGGTCCAGTAAACCCGACCAGGATAAATTTACTCGTATTTTTGTCTGACCGCCATGATTTACTAGACTTGTTGCCAGTCTACTCAAAGTTACACCACAGTTTGTCGCGTCTTCAATATTGCATATGATGAAATAGTTGTTGCTACGAAAGCCATATGCTTATTCTACTGTTTTATTCACAAGAATAAAGAGTGTCATTTCCCCCAAATGACAGTTACCCTTTCAATGGGTGAGATCACAATTCTGTGCGTGTTACGTGTTAGTGTATAGTGGTACAGATCTGTTAACAGATCTTTTATCTAAAATCAGAATTGTGACCTAGCTCAGAAGAAATGCCGTGTTAACATGGCGTGTTAGTGTTGAAAGTCGTGCGCATGCACAACCACAAATTGCAGCGAGTGAGGGCGCAATTCTGTGCTACGTGTTAGTGTTAGTGTAACACTCGATCTGTTAGTACGGCGTCTCGGGAAACCGTGTTAGCGTTAGTGTAACGTCTGTGTTATGGCCGAGCGGTCTAGTGCGCTGAACTCAAGTTCCTGCCAGTACTAGAATGTGGGTTCGATTCCGGGCCGCGACAGGTTGTGACACTTGTGCTCTTGAGAAAGGCACTTAATCACACTTTCTCCATCCTTCGAAAGGGATGTAAAGCCGTTGGTCCGGTGTGTTAGGTAAAGTAACGCACTTTAAAGATCCCAGAGCATTTCTTCGTGAAGAGAAGGGGAGGGATTCCCCGGTGTCTCTGGCCGTATCTAATTCATCATGGGTTTCCTCATAGTGCAATGGGCACTATTGAGGAAACCTTGGTTTCAGTACCAGAAATAAATAATAATAATAATTAACATATCTGTTAACTCGGCATCTAGCTTGGGAAATGTCAAGTCGGTATAGGGTTCTGTACGACTTTCCACACTAAAACTAACACAAAATTGTGACCTCCGGGCCGTGTTACTCGAGCTTAACCACTAAGTGATTGAAATTTCCAAATCTTCACCACGGAGCCACAAAAAAAGTCTCAGTCGTGGCCCTCGTGGGTAGAATGCAAGATCCAACACATTTATCAGTTGTGTTGAAAATGAAACTCAATTTATTGAGAATCACGAAAGTTCCAAAATAATCAAAATTAACACCACCCATGCACTTTGTTCAGATTAACTTAACAGATCTGTTACACTAACACGATGTCTAACATGAGATGTAACACACATCTTAAACATCATGTTAAAGGAGCGTGACCAGAGTTTCTGGAAAATAGTTTTCGATGTAACTTACCAATATTATCAAGTAACTCCCATACACACCTCCCATGTCCCCAAAACCCGAAAACATTCGCAATTTCCAGTAAAAAATTGAACAAAACCATCGAGTATGCTTTCAGCGGATAAACGTTGATACTGGAAAATTTGTTTACAAATAATCGGTGGATTTTCGACGATATCCTCGGAAATATGCGGCCTAGAAGCGCGGAAGTTTCAGTTTCGTAATCAGAAAAATATAACGGATGTTATGATATAAAAATCTCATGACCCATAAGGTATTAGTCCCGGGGAGTTATGGGTAAAAAAAAGTGATCTGGTCACACTCCTTTAACATCGAGTTAACACAATTATGATTAAGTTAACAGATCTGTTACACTAACAGTAACACTAACACGCAACCCAGAGTTGTGACTTCGCCCTATATGTACAGTGCAGAAAATTAACATGGTGTTAAAGGGACACACTGGCTTTGTAGTGGGCTATTTTAGGCTCGAAATAGACCCGTACGTTCTTCTGAAGCGCTTTCCAGAGTAAATTTTAAGATATATCCTGAAAGGCGCCTTGACAATAATTTTTCGATGGTCGTTGTAAAAATGTCACGTAATTAACTTGAAATGTTTAAAATTAACAACAGAGACAAATGTTGGGCTATACGCTTTTGATTGTTATACGCGATTCCTTGTTTTCCTCAACTCATCACACCTTGCATGATCCCTGAGGTCAGCGCTGACTCAAGGAAGCAACTCGAACGCAACGTTTTGCTGTCTTTAGCGCCCTCAATAGGCCTATGCTGTTTTTTTCTTCGGATATTATTTATCGCCGCGAACGCGAAGCGAAGACACGAAAATCTGAGAGGTTCTCTCGTCAACACCCCAAAACCCGTCTTATGAAATATGTTGGCAGATTTGTGTACCAATTGGAAAATACGGTATGTACATAGTGTTCGTATAGGACATTATTTTCCAACAAGAAGAGAAACCAACCGCGAATGAAAAAAGCAACTCGCACTTCGCACTGGTTTCTACGGCTGGAAATACAACTAACTCACAAGACCACGTGACTTTTTGGAACCAAAATCTGGTTCCGAAAAGTCACGTGACCTTGATTTAAAAAAAAAAAATCTCAAAAACGGCAAAATTCGACGGCGTCTTTTGAGGATATCTAATTTACTCTGGAAAGCGCGTCAGAATAATGTATGGGTCTATTTCGAGCCCTCCCAAAATAGCCGGTGTTCCCTTTTAAATTAATACAAAGGAATATTAAATTCGAATATTGAATAAATTAATATTAATAAACACGTAATAATAGGGGCGTTCGAGATGCTAACACCGGGTAACACCAACTTACACCGGAGCGTTCTTTTAGCCATCACGTGCTACACGAGTCTGCCCCGGTGGCACTGCCACCACTGCCCGAGCTCGCGGCTGGGTCTCTGGTGTAATGACGTCGTCTAGTAACCGCGAGAAGTAAAACATGGCGGACATTTTTGAATCGCGACGAAGAAAAACACTTATTTATGACACGAAATATGAGGGAATAGGGCCGTAAATACATTTTGCTGAATCAGTAGATGTCTGTGGGCATTGACGAAGTTTATTTCGGTACTTTAGGGCTACTATTTTTGCGTGGCGCCATCTGAGATCGTGACACCGGCTTAATTTTTCATCGTGAGTCAAACGATAACGGCGTTTATAAAGCCCCACCCGGCAACAACTTTTGACCACGTGTTCCCAGAATTCAAAGCGAGAACCTGTCGTTCGTTTTGCATCTTCCGGTGTAAACCCCCCGTTACCCGGTGTAAGCGTCTCGAACGCCCCTAAAAAGACTTCTGAATATTTATTTTGAATATTCATGAGGTTAGAGTGAATGTTCCAAAATCGTGCGATAAGGGTACAACCTGTGATTTGAGTTTGCGAATTCAAACAAAAGGACCTACCACTGATCATGGAGGTACCTCCATGCACTGATCATACTAGTCTTGGCCCAAGACTACTCTAGTCGATATTGGTTTGTGTACGTGTTGGCCATTCCCAGTAGTGGGCCCTTTTGCAGCACTAACTGGCCAGCCCTTTGCTCTAGTGAGCAAAGACTGGTCCGTTAGTGCTGCAAGAGGGCGCACTATATGGCCAACGCGTACACAAACCAATATCGACTAGAGTAGTCTTGGGCCAAGACTATGATCATAACCGTGCAGAGATCGATAGCTGCGTCATTTATCTCGATCTGGCCATGCGCACATGGCCCACAGACCGTACTTATATACTTTGCAGCTGCAGTTTTGTCACGATGCACTCGGAAACTTGGCTCAAAGTACAACTTCTCGTTTTCGGATTTTGCTAGTCACGGTCTCATTTTCTTGCTCTCCTTTGGCTATAAAAGGTAAAGTACAAGCTATTAAATGTAAATTCCGCCTTGGGGTGTCCATGCACGGCAATCAACCCCTAAAAACTTGCATGTGCACCCGCCAGATGACTGGAGCTAGTCTAGGGTGAAGCAACACGAAACACAAACGTCCATTAAAATATTTATAAATTGGGTACCGAAATTAAGAATCGAGCGATAGAGGGCGTTATAGTTTAGGTGGATTCCTAATCACGTTGCAACAGGCCTACACCATACCACAGATATTATCTGTGTTGTATCGTCAGACCTCCTAAATCCACGCGGTCCTATTTCTACGCACTCGCGTTAATGTTGCCGGCCAATGCGCGCGCGTGCATAAGCGTTCGGTGCGCAGAATATGGAGGGTCGAGGATACACTTACAAATGCAAGAAAGAGTGCGCGGTCGAGTTGACAAACGGTCGAGTTGACTCGCATTTGAAGTCTAGTTGGTCAACGGACGAGTTGGTTCAACGGTCGAGTTGGTTCGAGTCGAGTTGGCAATCATTATCAAACGGTCGAGTTCGAAATTCGTCGAGTTGACCTGCACCCGTAGCGTACTGGTAAATAAAGTATCTATCGACAACGTTTCACGTTGAAACACGTTTTCACTTTTGTGCTTTTTCACCACATAGAGAACTAGAATTTATGTAGTTACTAGTAGGCCTACTAGTAGTAGGCTAAGTAGCCTAGTAAGCATGGTAAGTAAAGATTATATAAATAGGGCCTAGTCTGTTTAAAAAGTGCCATTGTTAAACCTTATCGACGTATTGGATTAGCCCAGGTTGGACTCCGTACCGCATACTACATGGGGATACGGAGTCCAGGATATGAAGTTCCAAAAACAGGGTGAACATTTTTGTAACAGAAAAAATCAATATTTCTACCTTATACTGGAAGCCGGTAATGTGCTAACAAAGTTCCATGTGTCCTAATCTTTAGCATTGCCGGGTTTAGAAATCCACAACACATCACCGAACTGCATATTCCGGAGGAAAACGGCAAAAAGTCACGCTAATTTGCTGTATATTTGTGCACAAATAATCCACTACTACAGCCAGCCAAGTTACGTTACGTTCAGCTTATTTTGTTCTCACCGCGCGTGTACTAGTCCCGCGTACGCGTGCCGGCCGGCCGTGCGCGCGTCGCAACTAAACTAGGCCATGGCCTCGGCGCATTGCGTGCCTGAAATCGTGGCGCCGCACGCGCAAGCCTATCCAAACTTCACGAAGCGTGACGCGACGGCAGCTGTTATTTATTTCTCTGAACTTTAACGTTAGGTTGTGCCTTAGATTTCACTATTTTGTCAATCAAATTTGGTATATGACATTTAAACCTCCCGTTCCTGTAAATGAAGACGTCAAGCATATATGGACATAAATTCGACATCCATTAAAAGGTAATATAGCTTAAAAAATTATGTGGAAGTTTCAGTCACCCTGTTTAGAGACATCGTGACCTGGACGTCACTCGTAATGCAATGAAGACGACGTCCAACCTGGGCTAGGTATTGGATGACAAAATTGCCCGGCAATTTGTGCATAAACCTATGGGGCTGATGCAAACTCGGCAACTGTTTTGCTCATTTTCACGAAAACCAAAAAGAGTTCAAGAACCAACCTCCCACCACAATACATATCAAACATACTGACAAACATGTCCCGAAACAAAAATGTTGCAAATGCGAGAAATCATCGGGGATTCCCTTCGTGGCTGGCGAGTCCGTGTAACATGGACTCGCAGTGCAGAACACTCGCATGCACTGGTGCATGTACTTTTTTACCTGTGCATGTAAGGATTTGTATTTACGTGCACACCGTGCACGTACTTTTTTTAGGCCCAATTACGTACCTGGGGCCGATTTCACTAACGCTTAGCGGTGATCGCTAATGCCCAAATCAATCGCTAAACTCGTAATCCATCGCAACTTGACGTACAATGGAATTGAAGTTAACGATCGTTCTTACGATGATCGCAGGTTTTTACGTTAGTGAAATCGGCCCCAGGTATATTTCCCCACGTTGAACCAGCCATAGACCAACTTGTCACAACGCACGCACCGTACCTGTACCGTACACGCAACGCACGATCAGACGATCGATCAATCAACCAGCGCTATCACGGTACATATTGCCAAGACTGTACCGCTGTGTGCGTAGACGTGAGTGTGGCCGTTTTCTAAACACTTCCTTCGTCTATATGTTCAGGGTACATGCAATTCACCATCCAAGCAATACAGCGCGTGAGCACGTATCATAAAAACGACTGGAAAAACACTAGGGGGTATCGCAATTGGGTATACCCCTCTTGGCCACCGCTGTATGTTGTGCATGTACACATACAAACACGTGCATGACTAGTGTGTGTAGCGATCGCAGATGATCATTACCAATGCACTGTATTCAGATCATTCAGACACTTTCGTGCGATATTGTGAATCATCCGATAGCATACCTAGCTGCCAACTAGTCCGATTTTATCGTATTTGTTCCGATTGTTAAGTGTTAAAAGTGTTGAAAATCGGAACAATCGAAACGGTCGACTTGACCTGACTCCCCCGCGCCGCATGTATTGTGTACATGCAAACAGGTGCAGTACATGGATATCTGTGGTGCAGTACTTATAGTTATAGGTCAACTCGAACGTTGCAAGTTTCACTACAGTCCGATTTTGTTTTTTACTCGGCAATGTTGGCAGGTATGCGATAGTGACTTCTAAAACCAGGTAAATGTAAGGGTATCAAACTTTTGAAGTTTTATTATATATCCTTGATGAAATAAACAATAGGGACTGTACAAGTACAACAAATGCATTTTATTGAACAAAACAAAACAACACCATTATTAAACAGCGAATACATAAATAACACTCTTTTTTTTTATGAGATGTGTGCACAATTTTTTCGTGCATGTAAAAGTTGCTCTGTGCATGTAACTTTTTTAGTCTACATGCACCAGTGCATGTAATTATTTTTTTCTGAGTCGAACCCTGACCACGCCGTGGCTATACGGCGCGTGTTGCATTGCGCATACCGAGCTGCGAGCGCGGTACACGGACTCCCCCACTACGAAGGAAATCCCCGATGATTTCTCGCATTTGCAACATTTTTGTTTCGGGACATGTTTGTCAGTATGTTTGATATATGTATTGGAGATAAAGTGGTGGGAGGTTGGTTCTTGAACTCTTTTTGGTTTTTGTGAAAATTAGCAAAAAGGTTGCCGAGTTCGCATAGGTTTATGCACAATTATCCGGGCAATTTTGTCATCCAATACCATGATGCATTGCGAACGTCGATAAGGTTTATTTAATAGGCGTACCGGTAGCGACTTGGTCTTGGAAACAAATTTCAAAATTTATATTTTGAGTTAAAACCACTTTCACCTGTTCACACAACAACAGACAAGTTGCAACAGATTTCAAAAATACTTTTGTTGCAAAAAAAACATCAAGCGGTTGCTGTTTTATGCTTATAGTTGTAGTTATAAAAATGCGTCCAATTTACGTGCGAAATCGTCAATGAAAATGAATACAGAATATAGACAGCAACTTCATAAATTGTAATGTGATGCAAAGCGCCCTCTTTGACACGAAGCACGCTATTTTTTTCTTGGTTAGTCTTAAAATTCAAGAGTTATTATCACGTCATTCAAGAACAGACTGTAACAGGGCGGCATCAACTGACATTAAACAGCGGCGCCAAGTACAGAATGAGGGCGCTATACTATGACGGCACGGGCTTTGTTATGTCCATGGTCATGGCCCGGGCGTCGTGGCAATGGGGCGAAGTAGTATGGGGCGAAGTGACTGTAAAGCTGTAGAAGCATATTAATAGGTTCATCGATCATTGTATTCACAAACAAAATCAAATTGTTTTTCCCCGCAGACTGCAATCATGAACCAATTGAAGAAAATAATTCTTCCCTGGCCTTCTCTGATCTGACCAGCTCCCCCCGTTTTTAGAGGCAGGAGTAGTTCATGGAATTTGCACTGAGGAAGGAAACCCCAAAACGGTGGTCGAAAAATAAATGTATCATCACATCCTCTTGTTTCCAATCTATTCAATAAAAAAAGAAAGGAGAAAAATTGCGTCCCCCATGTGCAATCAAACATTTCCTATTGCACACTCATGATCAGATGATAGTTGTAAGACAATTCATGATCGCCGCATCAGATGATAGTTGTAAGACAATTCACGATCGCCCCAAAAAAATTCCGATTGTTGGAAACGTCTTCCGATTGTTGAAAACTTTAATAGTGGCATTTTCGAAATTAGAATTTTGAACTTGACACCAGATAGAAAACTGAATTTCATAACTCGTTTTCACATTGTATAATATAAAAACAGTAAGAAAGAAGGAATCATATCATGAAAGCAATTGTATAACTTAATTCATTCGAACTTTTTCAACTGCATTTCGGCAGTAAAAGTAAACCAATTCTTGGGAAAAAGAAAAACTGCCCTCCAGGGCCACAATATCCAAAAAATATTTCTGCAAAAAAAACAATCGGTTCTTTCAAAACCAAAATTCATGTACAGTACTTTAACAAACAAATAGTGGCAGTGAACATGGAGAAATGAGGTACAAATGTATATGTGTGTACAAGTTTCGGTTTGGTATTTTTTAAGTTTATGTCCCAACTCGAATTCCAATAATAATTTTCCTTAAATTCGAGTTGGGACACAAACTAAAAAAATATTGTCTGTTTTGCGGAAAAGACCCCCACGATAGTGGTGATGCATGAATCATACTTTCATAATTTTGAGGTTCATCAAGTGACCTGTAATCGGGGTCTGCATGTAATTAACATCTGTGCTATTTTCTACACATGCACATTGTGTATTATTGATTTGTCCTTGTTTAGTTTCAGCTGACCCTGAAGTCCTGTCTTGTGTTATTGATTAAACTGGTCCCAATTCTTCCAGATTATCACGCTCAATGGTGATGGGAGCCAGTATTGATTAGTTGGTATCCATACTTGAGAATACTGTTGGCCTGGACTTCAGAGGACCATTGTATTGATTAACCATGTCTGCATGAGTTGATTCTACATGTAGATGGCAATGTTTTTGTTGTCACGTGTACACACATGTACATGTAGTGCTGATTTGCATTGTACTCAACTGCCAGCACATGTACATGTACATGTAGTTCATTAGAGAGGTTTCGCACCGTCACGGATACCAATACGGAAACGGATACGTCATGACTTTATGCGCTTCTCGTGACGCGTAACCGTATTACACATGTTTTCATACGCGTGAATAACGGTTATCGGCCTCCATACGCGTAGCATAAAAACGGATACTGGTTATGCAGATTTTCCGCTTTTTCCGTAGTGGATTAATAAGTTGTGTGCATTTTCTTTCTTTTTTATGTATCTTTCACGAATACTGATCGAATTTAATGAGTCATGCTCACGTGAAAGTGACGAAAATCAGCTGAAAACAAAGCCAAGCGCAGAGCAGATTTAGCAGATCGTATATTCACACAGTGCGAAACCCAGTTCAGTGTGCACATCAACGTGAACGGTTACCGTTTTCATATCCGTATTCGTAACCGTATTCGTCACCATGCGAAACCTCTCTATTGTACAAATGTGCATGTACTGTTTGTATGAAGAATTATCACCATCTGTATGGTATAAATGAGTGCTGAGGCATCAGATCACTGCATTCTTCCTGTCCCAACCATGCACATGCAGCACCATCTACATGATTAAAATGATTCCTGACTGGTTGTCATCTGCTTGTTTTCCCAGCCAGAGCTAGCCAGTGGTATTTTCATTTCTGTGGTGCGTGTGTTGTGTGACTGCTGAGTGCCGTTTCTGAGTTTCATCGCAACAGTGTTGTATGTTCTGTGAGTCGGCCATATCATTTATACTGCTGCGAATTTACTCAAGAAGGTATGTAGCACATGTGTGAAAGAAATTCAGTATTATACGTACAGTACATGTACCGGTAGTACAGTGACGGTACATGCATTTAGTTCAATCTTTAAAGTGTTTTTTGTTTTGTTGGTAATTATTAATTATTAGGGAGGTTTCGCACCTTCACGGATACCGATACCGATACGTCATGTGCTTCTCGTGACGCGTAACCGTAGTACACATGTTTTCATATGCGTGAATAATGGGTATCGGCCTCCATACGCGTAGCATAAAAACAGATACCGGTTATGCAGATTTTTCGCTTTTTTTGTGAAGGATTAATAAGTTGTACATGTATGCATTTTGTTTCTTTGTGATGTATCTTCCATGAATACCAATCAAATTTATTGAGTCATGCCCACGAGAAAGTGAGCAAAATCAGCTATAAACAAAGCCAAGCGCAGAGCAGAAATAGCAGATCTTATTCACACAGTGCGCATCAACGTGAACGGTTACCGTTGTCATATCCGTATTTGTAATCGTATTCGTCACCTTGCGAAACCTCCATAATAATGATTGGGTACATGTACTTGTACGATTCTGTTACATAGTCGTACATACTACATAATTGTATATATTTCTGAACTCATGCGGTTAACATTTCTTAAATTTAAAACAACAATTATATGTGTACACATGTAGTTCAAAATTATGTATAATAATATAATTATAGCAAATTTTAGGAATTTTGAATGGATTTAGACCATGTGTACCAAGGCATGCTACTAGCTAAAAAAAACGAAACAAATATCAGTGTTTTCAAAGAAAGATTTAAAAAAATGTTTTCACTCCTAAATTTGTGCTTTTCTGTAAAATTTGCAGTACTGATGCTTGCAGGCATTTAAAAAACAATTTCTCAATTCATACCCCATTTGGAATTAGCCATACATTTCTTTACAGAGGCGACTAGTCAACTGGAACCCATATCACATTTATTAAAAATCATTGTAAAGCTTGACTCCAAATTATACTGGTAGTGTATTTTCGCATTACACTGCCTTTTTTCATTTTACGTCCTACAACATGTATGTACCACAGTACATTGTGTGACTTCAACTGCATCATACTATACATGTACATGTACATGAGGTTCCATACATGAATGTGTGCATACATGTACTGGCTGACATTTTACTTTACTTTCACATTGCTTTTCGTGATTTTTAGCAGCAGTTGTCAACATTAATGTCTGACTTCTATCAATTTTGTGTGCATTACGCATACACGTGCGCATCACATGTACATGTAGACATGTACATGTACGTGATACTGTACGGTATGCTGTTGTATTCCTTTCTTGTGTGCTAGAGAATTTAAACATATTGTATAAGTGCACGTGTTTCTTAAAATGTGAGTGACATAGATTAAAAGGAGAGAAAACGCTTGCAGAAGGGTGCTTCATTCTTTAGAATCAATAGGCCTTATTGCAAGCATAACAAAATTTGTTAAAATATTTTATGTAAACGTGGCACACGAAGTTTATTTTTCGAACCGTATCCCCTCTGGTGATAGTCGCAATCATCCAACACCTCGGGGTCCTTAGTTTTCACTATTTCCCTTCAGTGATACAGTGCTGCATTGTTTCACTGTATGTAAATTTTCAAGTGCACCATGTTTATATTGGACAGAAAGATGTAAGTTGCACCGATTGCAATAAAAAAAAAACTTCTTTCTTTACAGAATTAGTTTGCTCAAGATTACACCTTAAAAACAATCCATCCCTACTGCTGACCGACACAGCGCTTGACGGTCGTCGCCATGTATAACGGCGTGGGCTTAGCCACTGCCCGTGGCAGCGGCACCAATGGCTTCGTCCAGCGTAACTTTGCTCAGGTGCGCAACCACACCCAGAAGGTGGACTACAAGTCCCCCGAGGAGATGGCAAAACAGGAAGCCATGTTGCTACGACGACCGAACCAAGAGATTCTGGCCCATGAGCGCAAACGGCAGGTGGAACTGAAATGCGTGGAGATGAAAGAGATTATGGAAGAACAAGGGTATGTATCTAGATGCAGAGGTCGAAATTAGCAGTGCAGGGATGTGATTGTTCCGGTTTTTCCCGGAACTTTCTTTTGTCTCATTGGTTTGTGACAAAGATTATTCCGGGAAAAACCGGAACAAATCACATCCCTGGCAGTGGTCCTGTGATCCGAGACCAGTAGAAAATCGGGAGAACCACTAGAGATCCGTCAAAAACACTGGGCTGATGGCGAGTGAAAACATTTCCTGACTGCTGGAAACATTCTCGATCACTGCAGATGTGTCCAATCCACAGCAAACATTACATACTCGGTGCAAAGAATTTCTGATCCCCACAATAATTCTAGATCGCTACAGATTTTGAGATCACCGCAATTGCTTTTCAAATCTTTCCAGACATGCCCTAATCATCTTACACAGTGAACCAGAGAAATGAAATGCCCCAACATGAGATCAGAAAACAGTCCCATCCATCTTTTACATAGGGAGGAGTGTTGCAGTTTCTCATTGCCATTATTTTTTTGAAAAGCACCGGTGGATCACCAAATGTTTAACAGGACCAAAACAATACGTGCCTTTACGGTTCCCCCACAATTTACTGTGTGCGATACATGGCACAGTGCATGATGGGATACAACTCTAGTACGCTTTGCCTCGGCGTTCAATCATCTCGTGTAGAATCAAATGAGAATTGGTAGGTGAGTGGAGCTATCAGCTGCTTCAAACTCGTAAAACATTGCGATTTTGTGTTTTTGACACACATGTTCGCTGGTAATATAGAGCTCCGATACAGATTCAACCCACTGTTTTGGGATTATATCGGGGTCTAGGGCGGAATAATCGAGATGACCTTCGAAAACCGTTGTCGCGTTATAATCCGTAAAGCCGAGCGAGTGCGTGTCTGGAGTGCCGTGGGGCGAGGTACTCATGACACGCACTCGCTCGGCTTTACGGAGTATACCGCGACAACGGGTTTTCGACAGTCATCCCAATTATTTCCCCCCTAGACGCCGATATAATCCCAAAACAGATATACAGTGGGTTGAATCTGTATCTGAGCTATAATTACTAGCGAACATGTGTCATAAACACAAATTCGCAACGTGTTACGAGTTTGAAGCAGCCTATCGCTCCACTGAACTGCCAATTCTCATTTGATTGTACACGAGAAGATTGAACGCCGAGGCAAAGCGTACTAGAGTTGTATCACATCATGCACTGGGCCATGTACCGCGCGCAGTGAATTGTATGGGAACCGTAAAGGCACGTATTCATGCTGGTCCTGTTGACCAGCATGAAATTCAGGTTAATTTCGACCCCTATAAGATGGTCAATCCTTCTCATTGTTATATTTTTTTGGTGTGGGCTTTTTTATGGGGTTAAGGCAGGCGATTAATTTTCAAACTACGAAGAAGAGCATTTTGGCATGGCCGACCTAGATTGAAAATTTATAATCTGAAGTTGCAATGCTGTAATTCTGACCAGGGTTCTCCACTGGTTCTTGTCCGGGTGCCCTGAACAGTGCCCTCATGACGCGAACAATGAATCCCTGTTTGCCGAATGAGGGCGCTGCATGCTTGGGACCAGCTTTTATGGCTGTGCTCGGCTGCATGGTAAGTGAACGATAATGATGCCAGTGGCCAGCAAATCATGTTTGGCGACTTTACACCTAATTGTGAAATATCTCAGCTTTACTTCTGACGTGTTTCTAGAAGGGAAAATGTACTATTTTTGTCCGGGCGGCCAAGTTATTTGTCCAACACCTGTCTGTAACGGGTGTAACATTCCTGTCATGTTACTGCAGCCACGATCTAAAACTTAAATGCTGAAAGGGGCTGCAGAAACAGTGGGAACCTTGGGAAAAGTTGCATGATCCTGCAATAAACATTGGTCTTGCACAGGGGAACTTTCCACATGGGCACTGAAGACAAAAGGGAAATAAGATTGTACAGTAACATTACACAGTGGAATGTTCTCGCAAGGTCACGGTAACCTTAAAAGTCCCACAACATGTAGTCTTGGCCCAAGACTACTCTAGTAGATATTGGTTTGTGTACGCATTGGCCATTCCCAGTAGTGCGCCCTCTTGCAGCACTAACTGACCAGCCCTTTGCTCACTAGAGTAGTCTTGGGAATCTCTCCCGGAAGTTCAGCATTGGGGGCGGTACCGTTTTATGTAAATAGCTGCACAGGGTTTTATGATGGCACACAAGGGACATGGCATACCACAGATATCTTGCCAAATATTTGCAATGTCGCAATTATCTTCATAAACAAATATATTTTGCGATGTCATACGCCTTTGCAAACATGTTTGTAAATATATTCGCAAACATTTGCCAAGAAAATTATGCCACCGAAAATATTAGCAATGATAAAACAGTCATGTTCGATGATTCTTGTAAGCCGCTATATCTTTTTCAAACTATTCAAAGCGCGTGCACGCGGTGTATTTGGGTCACGCGCTGCATCCGACGCGCTGTTATTGGGTCGCTGGCTGCCTTCAGACGCGCTGCTGAATTTGGGTCACTCGCTGATTGGTTCCCTAGGAAAGCCTAGGCAAAAACAAAGAAAAAGTTAAACCTTCCGCGAGAGATTCCCAAGACTACTCTAGTGAGCAAAGGGCTGGTCAGTTAGTGCTGCAAGAGGGTGCACTACTGGGAATGGCCAACGCGTACACAAACCAATATCGACTAGAGTAGTCTTGGGCCAAGACTACACAACATGCTGTAAACTCTTCAGTCATGTCAGGCATTACCTTTTTGTGTGAAATGGTTTGCGTGGCTTTATGCATACACGTACCTGTACATGTACAATAGCAGTATCCAGGTTAAGACACGTTAAGACAAATTTCTGGCATCAAATCACATCGCTGGAGACGGTGGCGGAAAGCGCATGCTGCAGCCAGAAGCTTCTGAAAGAATGCTGAATCGGCCCCTAATTTCATTGCACACCTCAACTCATCAAAGGTGCAAAGGAACATTGGACTGGAGGACGCCAGTCGAAAGTGGCAGATGCCTTGCACAAGACCACATGTTTTTGGCTCAGACATTTGCATAACAATAGTAATGTCCAGATTTGCATTTTTGTGCCTGTTCAAAATTATTCATACCCCTTACAAAATCTCAGCATTTACACATTTGGCAATTTTTTGTGATAATGCACCTGCTTTCAATATTCCAGTGATGATTCCTTTTTGTTGTTCAACAGTTATCCCAACATGTTTGCATGAGATTTGAATCATTATCTGTTCAATTAAATTAAATCAAATAATGTCATAGAATAGCACTCTGCTTGTAGGCTATAAAGTGGGGGAGTTGATGCCTTCATTCTCGGTTTTTCGACTTGCGCGTAGCTATTGTCAATGGCCACAAAGAAGGGAAAGAAGGCCCTTTCAAAGTAGTTTAGAGTGCCAGTTTCCACCATTCAGAGCATAATTAGGAAGTACACGGAGTTCCACACAGTGAGAAACCTTATAAGGGGCGTGGTCATAAGTCGAAGGTGTCACCTCATCTGGCAAAAAATGTGTGTCGAGAAGCCAGCAACAATCCCCGCATCACCATGAAGGGTCTCCTGAGCAGCCTTGGCGAGTCTGGGACCAAGATATCCAGGCAGACACTTCAGCACACATTGCACCAGGGAGGTCTCCATGGCCGCCGACCTAGAAAGACGCCACTCCTGAGGCAGAGACATCGGGAAAACTTGTCTTGCCTTTTCTAAAGCACACCTGGACAAGGATCCAAGCTTCTGGTCATCAATTCTGTGGTCAGACGAGCGAAAACAGAGCTTTTCGGGCAAAAAATACATGTACCGGTAGATGTTGCCTTTGTCTGGTGAAAGAAAGGGGAAGCGTACAATCCAAAGAACACGGTCCCAACCGTCAAGCATGGAAGTGGTAGCATCATGCTGTGGGGATGTCTCTCGACAAATGGGACTGGGAATCTTGCCAAAGTGGTTGGGATCATGAAAAAGGAGTAGTACATTAAAATCATCGATGAAAACATCAAGCAGTCTGCTGAGAAACTCTAGCTTGGTCATGTTGGTCAGCATTGGACGTACATGTACAATGTACCAGCAGGACAAAGATCCCAAACATACTGCCAAGGCAGTCTAGAATGGTTCGAGGACAACCATGTGGACGTTCTGGAGTAGCCGAGCCAAAGCACGGATCTCAACCCGATTTATTTTTTTTCTTTTTTTTCTGTCAACTCATGAAGTAACATTTTGGGTCACTGCAAACGATGTACTGGGGATTAAAGCCATTTCACTTCATTCACTCGGTTGAGGTGAAGACCCTCTGTAATATAATCACTGCCCACGGCCAAAAGCTCCAGTCGTTTTTTAATGCCAAGAATGGCCGATTCTTGAAATCAATACGCCATTAATTAAAAACTGCATTTTCAGACATTGGCATTGCTCCAGCATCAGTTTTGGCTTAAAGCCCCAATACATCATTTGCAGTGACCCAACAATTTTACTTCATGAGTTGACAAGAAAAACCCGACTAAAGTTGTTGATAGAAATGGTGACAAACACCACAGGATTTGTTTTCCAGTTTAAAATGGTATCTTTGTGAGAGAAATTGGCAACTGATGGTCCTTTTTAAAAAAAAAACATTTGCAAACATTTTTTTCATTATTTATTCAAAACAAAAACAATGCATGGATTTTTAAGGTTTTCTTAAGTATTACTGCATGGTATGTGGCTAAAAGGTACCGGTACATGTAGTTTATCAGCATATGATATATTGTTGATGTCCCCTAACGTGACGCGGCCCCTAACGTGGCGCATTTTACTTTCCGTTCTCTCTTAAAGTAGGCAGGATAATTAACAGTGCTTCTTTAAATCTAATTTACAATTCCCCTGAAGGACCTTGTTGAGTAGATTACAAAACACTTTGAATTTTGAATATCGGTACAGGGGTTCCCAAGTTAGGGCCAAAAAAGACAACTCAACAAATAAATGGCAAAAATCAAAATATTGTGATTTTACACCAACTTTTCTATTATATTCATAGGCTTTAAATATCTTATTTGCTCTTTTCCTGGAAGTAAATAACCTAAACATTACATATCAGTGTTTCTTTTCCAAGTAATACACCTCATGATCTAAATACAGTGCATTAGAAAAGCCTGTAAGTTAAAAAAAAAAACGGGCCAACTTTTAAGCCCAATTAACCTAAATTTCAAGAAGGTGTGTAGTTCAGATGCCTTATTCTTGGTGATCTGAAGCAATGTAATGTGTAATTTTTACATATGTATATGAATGTCGCTGTCTTTATTAAAAATATACAGACGTGCTCAAAATTATTATAAAAGTATTTTTTATCATGTTAATAAATGAGTGAGTTTTGTCTGGCTTACTTATAACAGTGACAAACAACTGAAAGAATAACAACAAGTTACATTTTCTGTAATATATTATTTTGGGGGGATTTTATTGACATATTTCCAAAAAAGGTCATGTCCATAATTATTCATACCCTTAATAAAGTCACTCTTAATAATCAATAGAAAAGCCTTTGTTTTTTATCACAGCCTCCAAACGGTTCCTGTATTGGCTTACAAGGCTTTGGCATGTTTCCACCGGAATTTTCGCCCACTCATCCTTTGCAAAAGTCTCAAGGTCGTTAAAGTTGGAAAGCTTCCTTGCCATCACCCGAGTCTTGAGTTCCCTCCATAGATTCTCGATCGGGTCGAGATCTGGACTTTGGCTCGGCCACTCCAGAACGTCCACATGGTTGTCCTTGAACCATTTCGTGACTGCCTTGGCAGTATGTTTGGGATCGTTGTCCTGCTGGTAGGTCCAATGCTGACCAAGCTAGAGTACTGCTCCTTTTTCATGATCCCAACCACTTTGGCGAGATTCCCAGTCTCATTTGCCGAGAAGCATCCCCACAGCATGATGCTACCACCTCCATGCTTGACGGTTGGGACCGTATTATTTGGATTGTACGCTTCCCCTTTCTTTCGCCAGACATAAGCAACATCCATGTGTCCGAAAAGCTCAATTTCTCTCGTCTGACCACAGAATAGATGACCATAAGCTTGGATCCTTGTCCAGGTGTGCTTTAGCGAAGGCCAGACGAGCTTTCCAATGTTTCTTTCTCGGTCGGCGGCCATGGAGACCTCCCTGATCCAATTCGCGCTGAAATGTCTGGTCCCAGACTCGCCAAGGCTGTTCAGGAGACCCTTCATGGTAATGCGGGGATTGTCAATTTCAATTTCAACACCGGCGACCCGCGCGCCGCGCCGGTCGTCCAAGCTCGAAGAGCGTAAAGTGGGTAATTTCACTTTTATTTGTGATAATTTGGAGTTTTTATTTAATATTCTTGTAAAAAGAAGGCTCTAATTTTTCATGATACCGAAAATAAACTAAGTTATTGTGGAACCCTGTAAAATATCATCAACAAATTGTCCACCGTGTTTTTATGCGTTGTCTAGTGGAACCGTACAGTGTGTTTGACCAGCCTACTCTTAGTGCAAACAACAATCTGATGCACTTGGCATTAAAAGGAAATAAAGTTCTCAAGTACCTTCATAAATTCGAAAACTAAAATACGAAGAAGAATCATTTATTTTACGAGAAATCTACCAGAATCTAAAGGTAGCGCCGTTCGCTTTAGGTTGACATGACGTCATACACGAGAGCCTGTAAATAGACATTTCACGTGAATAAAATTGTGTCTATCAGCGTTGTGTTCTGTATGCATGGTGCGTGCATGCAAATGGTCGTCACGGGCCACCGTAGCATGGTTCTCAACATTTCAGCCAATCAGCGTCGAAGCGTAGGGCACACTTACAGTAGACGATTTTCCGTGAGTAAACTTTTGCAGCATCGGTCACAGTTTTTCCATCATTTGTACTTGGCCAAGTATCATTTATATCATTTGTTTCGTGGCATGAATTTGGCGCGCGCGCATTGCTGACGAACCTGTGTCTTTAAGCTGTAAAAGCCTGAATCTCAAATGCTGATGGATTTTGCTGCAATGTGAATGGATTTCCAGTGAGTTGTCGAAGTGCGCCAAGTTAGGGGACATCACTATAATAGGCCTTTAACTTGGAAGTGTTTGATCCCAGAGACTCTACATTATAAGTATTTTTGTATGTTGGCGACCGTGTACATGTAGTAATGACGGTGGCGGCGCCATAGTGTCTTTCTTTTTAATGCTCGAGGCATTCAAATCTTGGTGCGCGACTCGATACTGGCGAAAATCAAATAAAGTTTGCAATTAACATTACCTCGAGCTACACACTGTTAAGATGGCTGGGATACATGATCAAGCACTATGAATTTTGTTTCTTGTTCAATAAAATTAGTGGATGCTAACAAGTGCTTCAGGGCTAATAACCTGTAGATTTCACTTTTTGTTTTAATTACCTTTTCAAATTACAGTGCATATTGTACATGTAGTCGATTTTGCTTTAAAAATATCTACCCATAAAAAAAAAATATCTTTGAAGCATTCTTGAACAGAACAGAGGTTTGTTGAACTTAAATGGGGTGTTATGGCCGAGCGGTCTAGTGCGTCAAACTTAAGTTCCTGTGCTAGTACTAGAATGTAGGTTCGATTCCTGGCCGTGACGGGTTGTGGCACCTGTGCCCTTGAGCAAGGCACTCAACCACACTTGCTCCCATTCCTGTAATTGGCGGTCCCTTCGCTGTGGTATATAAATAAATAAAAAAATAAATCACAGGGTCCCTGTACCGGTAGGCCTATTTAACAAAGCACTGATCGACCATTCACTTTGGAATCGCCTTCAAGACGGTTTCATCACTGGGAAAAACCTACAGTCAACCTGTTTATCGATCTTAGACCGTATCAAATAGCCACCATTTCGTGGGGCAGTTTCTTTGTTCCTTGAGGACATGCATGGTTGCCCATAGTGTGCTTCCATTGTTGAATGGTTTAAGTACATGTAACAAAAGGTGCCCCTAGAAATGGCAGCTATTCGATACGGTCTATTGAACCTGCATAGGATGAGCGGACTAAGTGCTGCATCCACGTGCTTCCCTTGCAGCCTTTGGATTTGCCGCATTGGATTTATTTTAGGAAGGTTACCGAGATGATGGATACTTTTCCCATTTTAAGTCCAATGCAGACAGCTTGGGACGTTTTCCTCTCATCAGTAACCGAGTCCAGCGGTTACTTTTACTGGCTAACTGCTACATGTACCCAGGAAAACTTGATGACCATGATGACTTTTCCGAAGATGATAAGTCCAATGTGGACACAACGAGTCAGTAAAAGTGCCTCGGGAGCACGTACATTATACATCCGGGCGCCAGTACATACATGTACATGCACTTGTGTTTTATGGTGTGGCGCATACACGTAAATATGTGACAATTTTCCAGTGTGTCGTTCTTTTACAAGTAGGTCATCAATCATTGCGTAGTTTATGGCAGATACATTATTATTATTGATACATTCGGAAGTTTGATTGGTGCCACTAACTAATCATTAAATACGTCCAAGACCGAGGGTTTTGGGGATCCCACACACTGGCATTGCAATCACTCTTTCAGGAATTACACTTCCATTAATGATATTTGAAGAACATGTGTTTAAAATCAAACAACTTGAATACGTGAAGCATTACAAGCCCTCAAAGTCTCTGAAGTGTAAATTTGAATTTCCGGAATTGCCCAGCTAGGTTACCTCTCCCATGGTCTCAGTAAAATCTCTGATTGTCAAAAAAGTCCAAATGAGGACAGTCTTCAAATTTGACTGTTTTCCATTTTACCGTCCACTTGGTAAAACCTTCCAAAAAATAAGTCCAGTGCGGACATGGTTTTACACAGTGTAGAGGCTCATAAGGAGGCACTTTAGACAGAGATGCTGACCCTGCCTCGGTGGCTTCTAACAGAGGCCAGTGCAGTCAATATTGCCATTTGTAAGAGATTTTGATCAATAAAATGTTACAGACATGTACATGTATGTCACCAACTTGCATTTCATAAGTCATAGAAATCACAGAAAGTGGGCTAATGATACTGACTTGTACTGTTTTCCTTTTTCCCCTCTTCACTTTGCTTTCTGCTTACTCTATGGTCTCATGTTGTGCAGACATTATGGTAGGTACAAACAATACCAAACATTACATTTTAAGTACAAGCAGAGTTTGACATTTTCAGGAATTACAGGACATGTGTAATTTGCATTGGCAGGGGTCGAAATTAACCTGAATTTCATGCTGGTCAGAAGGACCAGTGTCCACCGGGGCTTTTCAAAATGACACCGAGATACTGCAATACTTTCTGTTTTAAGGTGGACGGGATTGCTTTTTGATCCAACACTAGTGTCTGGGGATGTCTGGAGAGATCGGAGAAAAGGTGTAGTTATCTGAAAATGTCTAAAGCGATCAAGAATTGTTTGTGGTAACTAGGAATTCATCGCAGAAATGATTACTGTGGATTAGGCATGAAATGTTTTCACTGGTCCATCGGACCAGTGCTTTTGACAGATCTAGTGGTCCTTCTGATTTTCTACTGGTCTCGGACCAAAGGACCAGTGTTAATTTCTACCCCTGATTGGAGTGCTTTTTTTTCACACTTTCCAGGTCTTACACAGGCATCTTTTTACCCAGGTATACAGTAAATACATGTACCCGGTAACTTGTGTTTTTACACAAAGTTAACTTCAAAAATCACTTGGGTCGTCTCTTATATGGGTACATTATCCTTTCACCACTAAATTTTGCTTTATTTACCAGCTCTGCTGTGTTACAATTTAACCCGCTTCACTTTATGGACGTGCTAATTTGCAACGAGCATTCCCACTATGAAGTTAATCAATGGAATTGTCTGCCTGCCCCTGTTGACTCCGGGACTGGGGGGGGGGGGGGGGGGGGGGGGGAAGAAGGTTCTCCAGTGTTCATACCCAAGTAATGTGTAACCCTGAAATTTGTCAGGCGGTGGCTTGTGATAAAGATTTTTCCGGGGGAAACGGGAACAAATCATCAAAATACAACTCTTAACCTGAGTAATCTCAATGACATTAACGTTTCAGATATATTTCAGAGTTGCAAATTACCGGTACAAGTAATCCTGGGTAAGAATTGTAATCGACGGTGTCGTTGAGTTGTCCATGCCTGCTTAGACCTACTGCTCAGGTTTAAAAATTGGTGAAGTCATCACTACCGTACAACGTAATAATATTCTAATCCTTTATTAATGCCCCATAAGAGTGCTGCGTGATCGGGCTGACTAACGTTAATGGGAAAACAATTGAAGCATACAGAGGTAATGAGCAAGGTCCATTTTCAAGGTACCTACATTTGCAAGGTACCTACATTTGCAGTTCATCACTCCATGTAGGGTGGGCTTGAAAATGCAATTTTCTTTTTTAATTTTTAATTCTTTTTTTATTATACAAAAGCATAACATGTATACCGAGTAGCAAAAGAAAATATATTTTGTAATAAAGTTGACATTGAAATATACAGCTTAAAAGCATGACTGCAGAAAGCTTCTGTGTGCTGAATGTTCCCACTCTCAGACTGCTTTTTTGAATCAAAAAGTGGAGACAATTTGTTGCTTAGTACACAATCGCGGCAAGTAGACATTTGCTTCACCATGAGTGACATACCAAAATGTGTCATCCATCAGTGGGGAAAAATCAAACAGATTATTGCAATCTGCTGTAGTTTCCTCTTCATTTTTTTTCTTGACCAAAGTTGTGCACATCTGTGAATGAGTAATAAATTAATTCACAAATTTTTACACATTTTACACTTTTTGTACCAATTTCACCTTGAAGAACATGGTTACAATTTGTGAAATTGAAAATTCCTCCGTGATTTTCACTGTGTAAATTATGCATTCTACCGTTATGCATCCTCTTGCAACAGTGCCACTTTAACGCACTCCTCTACTCATGCATTCCGAGGCCCTGTTGAAATTGGCCCCATTCATTGTGGAAGCAGCGACGGAAATCTTGTCGCTGCTTTAGGCCAATCAGGACGCTTGGCAGTACATTGCGGGAGTTCAAATACATGCACACAGATTGTACACGTAAGTTTACACAGTACAGTGTTATACAGTGTAATAGCGCTAGCCACGTCCGCGTCGGCAATTGGCTGCTATTTAAAGCATACAGGGAAATCCGTTCCATTCACGTTTGTCATCACGCATCCCTGTTATTAATTTTAAAAACGAGTAAAAAAAATGTCGCCAGACATTTTGGCAGGAAGGGATAATCATGTTGAACAAAAAACCCAATCCAGTGACAAAGTTGTTTAAATTACATCAAAATGACTGTGTGCGTTCCCTAAGCGTAACTGCCGCTTAATTTCACAGATTTCCTCAGGGGATTGTAACGGCACTTAGGATGACCGTTATGCTGTACACAAAGAAATAAGAATGCACAATATTTGGACGGGTATTACCAACATATTGCTCAAGTTTTGCACATTGTTTGATTTGACATTCATACATGTAAGGTATGTGTAAATTGTCGTTACAGATATTCTGAAGATGAGATTGCACGCAAGGTGGAAGCATTCAGGAAGATGCTGATGAGCAAAGAGGGAGTTAAAGATGATGATGAAACACTACCAAAAGCAAAGTAAGTACATAAACATGATAAACATGACATTTTTCCATGTGAAATCGGTGAGAAACACTGCAGTACAATACATGGTACATCTGAAAATGCTTTTGCAAAACTAAGTATAGAAAAAGTATTATCTTCCGTGACAAATATGTTTTTATGACACTTTTGAAAATTGATACCATACAATTGTTTCCTCTTAAAAAATCAACAAAAATTATATGGCCAAATAAATTGCCAGAATACATAGACCCTACTGTACAGCCTTGCATTGGTTTCCCACTATACACATGTATCCCAGAATTATTCATAATACATGTAACCATGGAGGTAGCCACCTCCATGATGTAACCCACAATTTCAGAGTATACAGTATGTCAAAGGTTCATTGCCCGTGTGATGATTGATTTTGCCTGAAGCAGGAAGTCTGTCATCCCGTGTGCATGTTTACATATTGCATAAATTCTCACAAAACATCAGGAATACATGTAGTCTTTTACAGAAATTGAAGATACATACAGATACACATATTGGTAAAGAGGGTGCACTTACTGTACATGTGTACTGGTAGAACAATAAAATTACACATGTTCACTTTCATAGTACATGTACATGAGTATGTGTGCACATGTAGTAACATTGTGGGGTACCGTGGCCGAGCGGTTTAGGTCATTGACTCGCAATCATAGGTGAAAACTTGGGGTTGCAGGTTCGGACCTCCCCACGGCTACGGTACCTGTGCCCTTGGGCAAGGCACTCAACCACACTTGCTCCATCCTTCGGAAGGGATGTAAAGCCATTGGTCCAGTGTGTTAGGTAATGGAAACGCACTCTAAAGATCCCAGAGCATTCTTTCGTGAAGAGCAAGGGGGATCATCCCCGGTGTCTCTGGCCATTTCTAATTCTAATTCTTCATGAGTTTCCTCACGCTTGCGAGTGACAGTGCAATGAGCACTATTGAGGAATCCTTGGTATGAATACCAGAAAGAAATAATAATAATAATAATTAGGCAATGTCTGAATTGGACCTAAATCACGCAAGTCTACAATAAATTTCTCGTTGTTGTACATGTACCATGTACCATGTACATTTACTAGTCCCCATCAGGCCCCCACCCCCCACCCCCTCCTCCCAAAGAGCCTTTCAACTAACACACAATTCAAGGTTGTACCGGTACCCCTTACAAGTACATGTACATGCAGGTATCCAGTGTACATGGTGTAATCCTTCATGTACAATGTACCGTTACGTACGTGTACATCAATTGATGGGTGAAGATTCTCTTGGCAGTCTTTTGTACTGTGAATTAGGTAATACTGTACAATGTATCTGTGTATCAATTAGCACTTACGAATACCCAACAGTCTCACACTACCTGTTAAAATTCCAAGGATCTACATTTGACTGTCATGCCTCCCACACCTGTCAACTTCTCATGTAGGGGATGAGATGGGTTACACAACGGCTTGTCGCTGTGCGATGTGTTAGTGATATGTTTGTGGCTTGGGTGTCGAGGAGGTGTGTACTGATTTGCACTTGATTCTGGAATACGATGCCTTAGCTGTGATGTCACATTGGGGCCACTATACTGGGGTTACTGGTTTACGCTAACGTTTTGCTTCCATTGTTGGTGTATCGTGCAAATTCTATTAAAGTTATATTGTCTGTGGTTCTCGTCAAATTTGTTTTTTTTTCTCCGAACGAATTTTTAAAGCATTTTTTTTTCATTTTAACAAAAAAAAACCATCACATTTTGTATTGTAGACAGCAAAATATCTATTACAAAAAAAAAAGGTGCCACACCAAAAACACATGGACATAACATCTTTAACAAGCACAATATTCGGCGAACAAGTGACTCGGGGCAATTGACTTGAGACTCGGACTCGAGGCTGATGACTCGAGACTCAATGCTCGATATTGGTGACTCGACTGACTTAATCACCATTGAAAGGAAACAACCAAACATACACTTATGTAAACGAACGATGAAAGAAAAATTCTATGCGCCTCATTGAGATATGTTAACTCAAGACCTCTGACTCGCCAGGCAGATGCTCTACCAGCTGAGATACAACAGTATGTACCTCGGGTTTTCCTTACGAACTCTTTTCTCAGTTGTGCACCAATGCAACACTAACAGAAAAATTAGGATCATAGGGAAAACCTGAGGGAGTTAGGAAATGTTGGTAAAGTACCGTATAGACTGATCCGTTTCTTATTTTACAACACACATTTATGTATCCGCCATTCTGAGGTCTCCCTGGCCACGTGAACTTCACATTTTGTGTGAATCCCAAACTGTAGCATTGTGTCGTCACTGGAAACAGACACACGCCTTTTGTTTTCACTAACAGCAAACAAAACGTACAGTTCATGTTCCCATGCACACCTCAGCATGGCGGAGTGCGTCCTTGGTTACTGGATTCCCCTATGTATACAACTAACCTGAAGAAATTTCAGCTCCATAAGGCCTGTCCGCATTGGACTATTTTGGGGAAACTTACCGAAACGATGGGTACTTTTCCCATTTGTAATCCAGTGCGGTCAGCCTAGGAGGTTTTCCTCTCAGTAACTTCTCCCGATTCCAGCGGTTAATTTTCCTGGCCCAGGAAAATTGACCAGGTAACATTTCCTGAGACAATACCGGTAAGTCCAATGCGGACACATCGAGCAGGTAAAAGCACTCTGGAAGCGCACGTCCGGGCTGTGAAGTTCATCCTGCTAAGGGACACTGCACATGCCCTCCCACGGTCTTGGTAAATTTTCCCATGTTGAAAAAGTCCAAATGCGGACACCAGTAAAATTGAGCCATTTTTCATTTTACCGTCGTCTCGTTAAATCCTGCTGAAAAACAAGTCCAATGCGGACACAGCTAAAGAAAGCTAAAGATACATTACATGTACATGTACATGTACACCCTTACATAAAACCTCCATTACATTACATACATACATGTATTAATTTTCCACAGAAGAAATCTCATGGTGTTTGTCACCAATGCTCTGAACACTTTTTTGTGTGGGTTTGTTTTTTTTTCTTTCTTTTTTGACTTCACCATACAAAGTAAATTTTTGGGTCATTGCAAATGCTACACAATGGGATGCTCCATTTTTAAAAAATATTGGTCTAGTTGAAGTAAGAAAATTCGAAATCAAGTTGCCTGGATAGACGGCTTGTCTTTGCAGTTGTCTGCATGCACATTGTCAAGTTGTCTTAAAGAATTACATCTCAATCACTGTCAATAGACTGCCGAAGTGAATACGTCACCTTTTGTTGGTTGCCTAGCAGCCTAGGCAATTGGATCTAAACTAAAAATCACTCAACCGTGTCCCAGTGCTTTTCCAATGGTACTTTTCCCGACGGCCATGATAGTTTAGATCCAATTGCCATGGCAACGCACGTCACACTTCGGCTGTCTATGGATGTATATTATGTTTTGATTTCTGGATGTTCAAATAGATTTGGCAAGTGTTTTTGCGGTAGTCATGGTAGTGATTAACCAACTCGGTTCCAAGAGCGACAACTGTAAATATTCTCTTTGAAGGTTACAAATAAATGCCAAGAATCTGATCTGGCGAGCTATGTCAAATTGAAATTACTGTATCCCTCCGTTAAACCCCAGCGCCCAAATTAAAATCTGTCATGACGAGGTACCTCCGTAAATCTGGCCGACTAATGACGAACACACTTGACACCCTCGCCGCGAGATGATGACTTGTGTCAGCCGACAGATATTGGTTTTCATGCGGAGTGCTGGTACGCTCGCGCATCATTGGCATTGCAGATTGCGTGTGAGGGCCTTCTTGGGAAATTAAACTTTAATGAGAGTTGTACGGGCTGGTCTTGAGTACTGCTTTAATTGGAGGTGGTATTTACCAGTAAAAGAGTGAGAATAAGCAGAGACAATCAGTGTTTGTGTTCCAGTCTGAAATATGTCAATTGAAAGCCAAATTCAGCCAAATTGTCTCGGTACTTTTTTGCAATTGCACATATTTTATATAGTTTCCTCAGAAAATTGATGTGCACCTGCATGTACATATATATCAAGTGTTCCCTCTCCCCCCTCCCACCCCCTTCCCCCAAGTTGCCTTACTCCTTTTCACACGAGGCAAAAAAAACTTGCAAGGCTTGAGTTATTTTCTTATGCTTGGGAAAGACTTACAAAAGTGCCATCGTGTGAAAGGACACCCATGCTTGAGAGTGACAAGCATTTCTTGAGAAACTTTCTCAATCCTTGCGATATTTTGACGGAGGTCCAGACCTACGACAAAATCTTCCACTTGCGGAAGATTTCTCAAGGTATCCTTGAGAACGATTGTTTGAAACGATTTGTACAACGTCCTTTGTGACAGTCAACGTAATGCACATTATGCGTAGATACATGTGTACATGTACACCGTATACATACATACGTCCTTTGTGACAGCGCAGCGTGCACTCGGCCTGGTCCCGCGAAATTTGAAGCGAATGTATTCAGCAAGTACATATGCCCAACCGGCCGTAGCCCTGATCACCGTTCCGATCCTCGGCGATTTTGAACATGTTATTTATTTTTGATTGGATGGCGGACGACTCCAACGTACCCCTGTGTCTTATTTTTCTAATGGAATTAGTGTTCTCGGCTGTTGCAGTACACGCAAAATCATTGGTCTGGCGGTGACTAGTGGAGAAAGGATTCTCATCTCAAGGAACGCCTGTGATGGTTTTCATGTAAAAGTATGCCAAATCACCCTACCGTGTAATCATATATAGTAAACAATCCCTGCTCGTAAATTCTGTCTCGGACCTTGCGAGTTTTTTTGATGTCGTGTGAAAAGGCCTTTAGGCGAGAATTTGATCACATTTTTTTTATGTCCCATAAAAATCAAACTTTCAGTGCACTTGGGAGCAAAACACGTATGTTTTGTCACCCCGGGTTGGGATTTTGTCACCTAAATTATGCCCCAGGGCCAAAAGCGATAACCCCCAAAATATTGGACAAACAAAGTTAATTGTATTTTCTGTCCATATTTTTATTTAAATTAAAAAATAATTCAAAATTGCAGGCAGAAAACGATCTTGCTTTAAAACCATGGGACTTTAATAGCTCATCCATACAGAGAAAAAAAGGTTTTGAAAATTCACATTGTCAAATTAACATTACATTTACTAATACCGGCCCCCTTGCTGTACTAATATTTATGTGTCATGCACTACCGGTAGGCTAACTTGTGTGAATGCTCCGCTGCCATGCCATAATGAGAGAAGATGCATTTGACTGCACGCTCTGCCAACTTTCTCTGCGAAACGTTGAATTTTTAATTTTTTCATTAGTTGCATGCCGTATACTGCTCTGTCTAGCTGGCCAGAGGGGGTATACATGTAGTTTTAGGCACGAAGGATTTCAGTAGAGTCACTGAGAAATGAGGGGAAAAAGAGGAGAGATCGTTACAGGTGTGGGTTAGCCATGCATGTGATGAAGCATCAGAACCTTAATGATTTTGAAAATTACCTTCACAGGATTCTTGAATTTTTCATTCCAAGTACGTACGTATACACAGTACTAGTGTACAATGTATTGTTTACCCGGAGAAATTATGCACTTTTGATGTGTTAGCGATCACGTTTCTTTTTGCATTCCCATTGGAATTTTTCTTCCGTGCCCATGTGAAAAGTTATCTCGACTCTGCTGTAAATTTTCCCTGCGCAAGCCCATTGTTTACTGCAGAGATACATAACTTACATGTACATTTATGTATACTACCCGGTAGTCCAAAATACGGTACACTCCTGAGTCTTTCCACTGTCATTTTGGCAACACAGACCACCTGATCAGAGTCTGAAGCTGCAAAGCAAAATCCACCATGCATGTATAAAATGGACCTTAATTTGGATTTCACCAGAACTTGCTAGAAAATACCACTTGACACAAATTGATCTAATCTCCATCACAGCAGGATGCGTACTAACACTTGATCTGGTGTAGCGCGGTTTGAGAGAGGGAGAGAAACTTTGTAGATATTAATAAACCATGAGATGTGTATCTTTTAGGTGACACTCGAGTTTCAGGGTAGTTGATAATTGAAAAGTGAACTGCAAAAATGACAGTGGGACTTGTCGTTCTTGACACTGTGGTGTTCCTTGGTGTATGGCATGTGGTACATGTACCTGTAAAAATAGTAGGATGTCAGAATTCCAATAAATTCTACATGTACAAATGTACGGTAGCTGTCAAAAGCTGCTTTAACAATTCTAGTAAAGTGGTTTTCCAGTCCTTTCAGTAGAATTATTTCCTGGCCTCAGATGTTCCAGTTGATAAGAGGGTTTGGGAGCAGTTACATGTACCGGTACATGTACCGTAGTTACCACAATACATGTACATCTCTTCTAATGCCATTTATGCAAAAATTCAGAGATTTTGACAGTACATGTGCGGTGTACACAATACATTCTTCCTCAAATTACATAGCCTGTCTTGTACAAAGTTTTCTGCATGTGGGTGTACCTGTAACCATGGTAACTGCAGACCATATCGATGGACACCCCATCTAAAAGCGAGTCTCAAATCTACACTTCTGTTTTGCCATAAATCACCAACCAATCAAATTACGGGCAGTAACTGCAGACCTTATAGGCTGTGGTAATAGCACACAAATCATAGCAGATGTCCCTGCCATCCCATTGTCATTTTCCATAATGTACAGTACATGTACTTTGTACGACTACCGGCACGATTGGTGTTAATTGTCATTTTCAGTGTGGACATGTGAGTTTCCCGCATCGTTGTAGCGGAGGACTTGTTAACACGTTTAGGAGACATTCACTTAATTGTTACTGCTTTTGGTGTACCGTACATGTACACGTGTACACTCACAGTAATTTACGAGAAAAATGGGCAAAACAGTTTATAACAAAGCGGCATTTGGGTGTACTTTTGTACAATTATGGTGTATTGACTAGGCTTGGGCGATTCCACGCCGGAGTTGAGTAGAAATCGATTGCCTTTCATCTAGATTCGATTCCCAGTGATAGCTTGCCGATTCCAGAAATTACCGAGCAATTCAGAAGACAAAAACACCAACTTAATTCTGCAAGAATATTCAGTCTCTGATCATTTCCACATTATTAAGAACGTGTGTGTGGTACAGGCCGGCATCATTTCGTGGACGTTTAGTGCCATTCGGTGCCAATAATTGGGTCGTCATCGCAACGGTACATGTACTTAAACACGCTCATCTGCCTATTAAAATAAACATGCTCATACAGCTCAGTATAATTGTTTGATTTTTCCTCCGAAAATGCTGGAGTCGCCGAAACCTAGTATCGACATGACAATAATTGGTTAATGAGTTCAGTTGTTTTCATTCCTCCATGCTACAATTAAAAATAAACCCAGGCTACAGACAGTAATGTTTGAAATACCGGTAATCCCTGCATTAACTGGTTAAGACTAACAATCGGCAGTGTTCGAATTAGCACTGGTCCGTTGGCCAAATAAGAGTTGAAATTGTCTCGGGCCAGTTGGAAAGCCTCCTCAAATGGTCCGGCTGGCCAGTTGAAATAAAACAGACCCATGCCGTAACTCACACATTGTTTTAAAAAAATGCATTAGGTACATGTATGGTATTATCATACAGTGCCTCCTTTTAGAGAAAATTGAAGGGAAAATCTACCAAATTTTCCTTGTTTATTCGCTCACATGTGGTTAATTCAAACAACTGGCTGTGAGTTAATAAAAAATATATAAATTAAAAACAAAATATTTGAACCAGGCCACTTGAAATGCCGATGGGCCAGTAAACTGGCCCTGTTGGCCAATTGGGAAAAAAGTTAAAGGCAAACACTGAATCGGTGATCAATAATGAACAATTTTGGTACTATTGAACATCTTCAGGAAAGAGCGAAATGTGGCAAATTTTGCTTAAAACAGATAAATCTTTTTAGGGATTTTTGGTGCACCCAATCTCCGATCCTCTGCATGTACAGTGTATCTTCCCATCTGATGTAGCGACTGAACAATCTCATAAACGTGGTCACAATTTTTAATCACTGGTGCTACGGTACATGTATGAGGCTATCATTGCCTGTAGATGTAAACAATACATAAACTCAATGCAATTAAATAAAGCTCTAGTTTATTGGGTTTAATGTTTAACTTTAAAGTCTGTTTCAGCCTTAAAAAGTAGTATAGGGCCGTCCATAAAGTACATACGCATGAAATGCTCACTCTTTAGAAATGCCCCCTCCCCCTCCCCCTCCCCCCTGTACGCATGGTGTATGCAATGTCACGCAATTCTTCATTCTTGGTAGTCTACATACATGTATACATGTATACATGTACGCAGAATGGACAAAATGGACCATTTTGGTGCTACGGTACAAGGGTTATATTGACCGTTAAGATTCAACTACATGTAAAAAGGCTTTTGGTTGAACCCCGAAATTAGACTGCTTTTAAGATGGTGTCCGAACATCCCCGTGGATTAACCAAGAAGTTAATTACAACCCTAGCCTCCGTCTCAGAGCAAGCTCCCACAAGCCACAGGAAATGTTATTTGTGGTAAGTCACGCACTACTTGTTCCTCCCCCGAGCCGCCCTACAAGCACCGAGAACAGGACTTCAGCAATGCCCGCTTGAAAACCAAATCAATATCGGCCGTCGAACGATGAACAAACAGGAATCACAATATCACGCGTTGCCCTGGGTCCGGCTTGATCTATGGCCACGCATGCATCAGGAAGGCACGATTTGCGGGGCTTGAAGCACCTCGACGCTTTGTCTCGAATATTAATATTATGTTTCTTTTTTATAAATGCAAAACTAATCATTGATTGTTGGTGAGTGGTCGATGTGGGCATGTTTGTCAGAATACATTTTTATAAATGTATGGTGATTTGAGAGCTACATGTACATGCGAGTCTTTCCACGGTAAAGGAGGCATTTTGGCAATACAGACCATATTTTACAGAAAGTACCTTTGTCTGGTCTCAAAATAAATAAATAAGTTTCAGTTGTTCTGAAGAGAAAACTTGGGCCCAAAAAGGGTTACAAATAGTGTGACAACATGCCTTTCTAAAAACCCTGTGTTCCAATTTTTTAATATACGCTCGTAACCGGGACGGCCTAAAATGTTACACAAGTGTCTGTCCCAGTTACGAGCATATGGTCTTTCTATAAATTAGGGGTCCAAAAGTGTGACATTTAGTGTCCCCCGTTACACCTGATGTGTTATTTTTCGTACAAAAATCATTAAAATGGCTTTTAAACCATTTTGTATGAATTGTACTTTATGTACTCACTCTTTGAGATGGAAAGTATAGGTTTTCCCGGCCAATTTGAACAAAAATCCATTTAAGTTAATACCCGACTCATTCAATTTCGCTTGAAAATAAATGCTCGGGTACATCAGCATTCAACAGTTAAAAAGAGTCATTCAATTTCAACACTTGAGCATTTATTCGACAAATAAAATCATTCAATTTAAAATGGTCACTTAGTTCATTCAATTTCGTCACAGCCAGCAGCAACGGGCTGGTCGACTATTCATGTTCATCAACTAGCAAACATTTAAAAAATGTTTGCATTCAAGTTCATTTCTGTGGTATGCGCTTTCTGGTTCGTATTTGCCTATATTTCAAGAAGTGGCTCAACAGAATGTGGGACAAATAACTCATTAAATTGCGTGAGATGGTACAACAACAGCCAAACTTACATGCCGAGATGCCTAGCATGTCAGAACATTGAAGGTTTAAGAAAACAATTTCAGATATATATTTAAACGTATCAGAAATAAACAGAAAAAGAAAAGGACCTGTGAAAAAAATCCACAGGGAAACAACGTTTTAATTTTATAACGATCCCCTTATAAGAAAATCACATATTAATTAATGTTTAATTTGCATGGTCTTAACATTAACGAATAACAAAAAAAAAAAGAGTTAATTAAAGGCCAATTATGCAAACGATTACAATGCAAAAACAAATGCAAGCAAAATATTGTGTATTGTTTTTGTTATACTTATGTGCCATAAAACTTTATTCAACCGTTCTTTAGACACATTTTACAGTTTAATCATGGGGTAACAAAACAAAAGGAACACATTTGCAATTAAGACTAACAATAATAATTTAATGAAACGCAAAAGACAGATAAGCCACACAACTGCCAGGAAAAGAACATTGTCGCTAACTTTAAACGCAAGCATGTAAGCCGTATCATACTCATGTTGAATTTGAACGCTCAAATGTTGAAATGCGTTGCCCATTAACGAAAAAGAAAACAACAATAGGTACAAAATCGCAGTGCGCTTCGATGACTCTGAATTTGATTGCACCTATTGGGGAAAAGGTGGTGGATATTCAACAAAAGAATGCCGATCTTGTAGTCTTGAATGCCTATAAACGGAATAGAATGAAAAGAAAGGAATCATGGGTGCACGAAAACAAAATTGAATTCAATAATATCGAAAGAGTAACCCTAGTTTGCTTGAATTAGAGAAATTGCATGAATTTGAAAGCGCAATAATGAAATTGAATGATCTTTTGCTGAAATTGGCCAGGAAAACCTATATTTAAAGAATGTGTCCTGAATTTACAAAACCAAGCTGTAACGGGGACACCAACATTGGACCCCTAATATATAGAAAGACCCATATATTGGAAATTTGTACACAGGGTTTTTAGAAAGGCATGTTGTCACAATATTTGTAAACCTTTTGGGCCCAAGTTATCTCTTCAGAAAACTGAAACTTATTTCTTTTATTTTGAGACCAGACAAAGGTATTTCTTCGAAAATATGGTCTGTGTTGCCAAAATGCCCCCTTTACTGTGTTACATGTAAAACAGCAAATAACAGGGAGATTGAAGTACCGGTACTCTATGATTTTTAGTTTTTAAACATTTGTAGTTAATTACGTGACATATTGATAATTTTTTTTCACAACGACCATCGAAATATTATTGTCAAGGATGATTGCTACATTATGTAAACAGTAAGCCGGTGTGTCCCTTTAACTGTAGAAATCACAATGACACTACCGGTACCTTTTTCCAAGCACATACATGCACATGCTTTTAAAAGCATGTGCATCTCACTCTACAAATTATCTTCCATACCCCTCCAAAAATGACTTTGCTACGCCCCCCAGACCCACCGCTAACAAATTCAGCCTCTGGTCGTAAAGGAATGATAGCTCACTAATTCATGTTTGGCTTCGGCAGTCATTACCTTTTCCCTAAAAACAAGCAGCGCTGTTCCCCGAGGAACCAGAAAGCCATTTCGTATCTAATCTAAACTCGTCATCCCTTCCAATTTTACCTTCACACCCTTGGGAGTATGGTAATACCAGGCAGAAGTCTTGCTTATTCCAATTGGGGCAGTCAGTCAGTCATGCGTCCCACTGTAATTCTCCCACTCCCTGAAGTTTGATGATGTCGTAACATGAGATAGTAGGGATAATTACTTGGATCCACAGTGTGTCAACAGGATGCTGGGTTGGTAACTGTGTTTATGTTCCGACACTGTACTATGAAGACCAAAAACTAAAGGTGGGTTAGACTAAAAACTGTGTAGATCTGTAGTCACAGTACTGTGTCCTCAAGTGCGTAATTTGCACAAATGGTGTGTAAATTTGTCATTAGTATCATGCAGGGGTGGTTGGGGGTGTGGGGAGGGTTAGGGTAATGTAGAGTGGGGATTAAAGTGGGGTGGACGTTTTGGTTGGGCAGCGAGGGTGGGGTTGGGGTTGAAGGAGGGGTTGGGATAGGGCTTGGTTGTTGTATGAGGTTTGGAAGATGGGGATTTAGGATGAAGGATGAGAGGGAGGGGGAGATTGGGGATGGGAAATCGGGAGGGGGATTTTGGATAGGATCAAGGATGGGAATCAGGAGATGGGGATTGAAGGTATGGGGATGGAGTTGGGGGATACATACATGTATATATGGGGGATTTGGGGATGGGGGATTTGGAGGGTATGGTTGCAGGCATTACTGCAACCCAGGCTGATAGCATTGAGCGAGTACAAAAGAGTGCGCTTTGTATAATACAAAAGAGGGCGCTTTGTATAACTGCATTATCTTATAATAACCTTCTGAAAAAATTTAATATTGACAGATTGTCGATTAGATGCACCATGTAAGCAACTCGTTTTGCCAAATCATTGTTTACTTCTCCTACGGTAGACATCGCCATTTCTTTGCCCCAAACACAACAATTTACATCAGGTCGTAGTCTCAGGAATGGCAATCAAATTGATATCCCTCGAGCAAGAACTCATACCTTACTTTGTGCAATTACTTAATAATAACTTACTTAACTCATAAGTTTTCTTTTTCTGATCTGGTTGTTCTCTGTTTTGTAACGTCAAATGAAAATGCTCATCTTTTACTATGTGTTTTTGTGCTCCAATTTGTTTCTCAGTTTAATTTTAATGTGTGGTTTTTTTTCTATTATACATGTTATATATTGTAAACCAAATGTTTTTAGTACTTGACCTTTTATTTGGTCAATTTTTAAATAAACCGATAAATGAATGGGGATGATGTCTGGATATGAGGGATATATGGAGTAGATGGGGAGATAGGCGGATGTGGTGGAGGTATTAACATAATCTAGACAAGTAGGAACGGAATAGACGAGTGTTTATTCTAAAAAGGAAATTTGTGCAGGGAAGTTTTAGAAAGATATCACACTGTCTGTTACCCTTTCGGGGCTCACATACATGTACATGTACATTGTACATACCAATTGATATAATATGTGCAGAGGTTTAAACGTATGCATTGACGGTGACCCATGGTATTTTTTTCCCCATCAAACATGGATTTAAAAGGTTTTTTGAAAAACTGCATGTACATGTACATGTACACTGAGCAAAAATATAAACGCCCCATGTAAATTATTTATGTAACATGAATTTAATATATTTTGCAACCCCTAGGCTAATAACAGTTTCAAAGTGTCACATGGGGCGTTTATAATTTTGTTCAGTGTATATAGCTGAAATATCTGCAGGCTAGTTTACCAACTTTCTTAGATAGGCCTATAGTGTTTATAATACCGTTGGTCCAGGGATTCAGAAAATGTTTCATCTGCAAATGACAGAATAGCCTTTAAGACTACCTCTCTACCTCTGATTTGATTAAATGATGCTAATACCACCTGGCATTTATCCAGCCTCCTCCCGGCAATTGTTTCGTCTCTCCCTGCCTTCATCTTACTAAGATCAGAACGGCCTCGTCTGTCAGTGGACGGACTGAAACTGGTACACGTGATTGGGGGATATTAGGGGTATCCATTGGGAAGGAAAAACATCCCACGGCAAATTTGGACTCAACTCTTACAAATTGAAGAATAAAATGGACAAGAATGTAATGCTGTAATATTTTGAAGTGGTTTTCCTGCAGTTTTTGTTTAGTATGTAATCTACCTAAATAGTTAGATTGGGATTTTTGAGAAGTCCCAATTGATTTAGTTGTTTCGGGCTTCTAATTTTTTCGTTTCAGATTTTTAAGATGCCTCTATGCATACTGCACAATACATGTAAAAACAATTTAGAAATTGTTCCAGTTTTTTTTCTTTTTAAAATTCAAGGCTAGAAATACCCTCCAAAATGCTGCAAGTTGGCATTATAGATATGTAGAACACATGTTTGGTAAACCGTTACAAATAGTTTTATCTCTCTGTGTCATTGAAGATATGCATAATTAAAACCAACCGGAGTAAAAGTTAGCTCCGTACTTTGTCTAACTTTTGAGAAAAGGTCAAAAAAAGCTTTCCAGTCACTTCGCCCGAAAACCACTTCGCCCTGAACCACTTCACTTTGAACCACGGCCTGTGTAAGAAGTGGCCTGTGTACGAAGTGGCATTTTGGGCAAAGTGGCTTTTGGGCGAAGTGGTTCAGGGCAAAGTTAATTTTCGTCTCATGAGATGAAAATTAATTGTTTTACTCATTTCTCAAAGAATATAGCACTTCAAACGAAACCATTTTAGGGGAAGTTTTCTGCCATCATCATGTTTACAATGTACATGTGTATATTGTGTAAGTTACAATGTATGTCTAAATCTGTGAACATTTCTGATTTTCAAGATACATGTACCAATCATGTGTTCTACATGTAATGTTGATGTCCCCCAACGTGGCGCGGCCCCTAACGTGGCGGGCTTTACTTTCCGTTCTCTCTTGGCGCAATAAACAATCTGTTGCACTTGGCATTAAATGGAAATAAAGTTCCCAAGTACAGTAAACCTCGGATAAGTCGGATCTAACGGGACCGAGCGATTTTATCCGACTTACGCGAAAATCCGACTAACGCAAAGATTTTTAGTAGGAATAACATACAAAATCAAAGTAAAACGTTCCAAGCGATTTTGTCCGAGATAAGTGAAAATCCGACATAAACGTATCCGACTTATGCAGGCCTTCATTTTAAAGGAGCGCGATCGCGCTCGCGCTCCTCCGCGCTCCTTAAAATTTTTAAGGAGAGCAAAAAAAAGCGCTCCTCACAATTTTAACAAGAGCATTTTTTTCAAAACGCTAATTGTTGAAAAAAGTAAGCGGCTTGAGTCTCAGAGTTAGAGGTGGCAACATCTAAAGAACTCGCGCTTTTATTTTTGTTCCCCCTCGATTGTTGAAAATAAGCTAGCTGCTGCTTCGATGTTGTTTATTGAAAGTGGCAAACTAAACGAGCCCTAATAGGGCTCGAACATAACGGTGGTCCGGTGGCCAAATGCCAGTCAAAACTCTCGCGGACCAGTCAAAACACTGTTTAAAAAGTCCGGTTGGCCAGTCAAGATAATGTGGTATTTAAGTTCTTTAAAACAAAGTACATGTAGCCTAAATATTCAATAATATTTACGCAAGAAAAAAAAAGCGCATCAGTCGTTCATTGATCGCGGCCGTACCGACACTGACATGTGGGAAAAAAAGTACATCGCACTGTACTCGCACCAACACCGCATGCATGTGGTGCATGTACTGTAACGAACTCTGGATTCAGCTGAATACCGTGTACACGTACGTATTGATAAAGTGTTGGCTGTACGCAAAGCTTGAACATTATTCCGTTCATTTCGCAAACTCCAGAACCGCAATTGCGTTTGCGAACATCCCCCTGTTGCGGACTCGCATAGACGTGCTGATACATGTGGAGTATACTGTAATCCAGTGGGAGTGTGTGGTGTGTGGAATAGCGTGCACGTGCTGCTTTTCTTCGAAGCTTCGGGAGCTAAACACAAGTGCAGCGTGTATGACTACTTTTTCTTACAAAATAAATAAACGCAAATTCCTTAATCTGTGATTGCAATAAATGTGTATTGATCAGCGATGCCTCTTAAGGATCGCATGAAACGCTCCAAGCAACTGGAACTGGACAGATCGGCCTGCAGTAAATGCAGAAATTAAAGCTGGAATCGTTCCTGATCGGCTCTGGGCGAGTTCAAAAATCTGCTCAAATTTTATCGAAATTGGCCGTGGCCATCAACATGTACGTCATGTATTTATGAAAAATAATTTATTTTATAAATTTGACATCCGACCTGAGCAGATTCTGTCATTTGTGGACTATGTGAAAGGATTACCGTCCCGTAGCCTACGTGATTTTACCTGTTGGTCGGTGGGTTTTCTCTCCGTACATGCCGTATCCGGCCGGCGCCCTGTTTCGTTTTGAGTCGGACGAGTTGTCTCAGCGGACGAGTTGTCTTGGGCGAACGTTTTGGGGACCGGCTATCCCGGGCACAGGTTGTCCCGGAGACGAGTTTCACGCAATATTTGGATTGTTTTCTGGTTTTTCTTATTCTGTTTAGTCCTAGGCCTATCTGAATTTTTGCTTTTCTAAAGTGAGGAAACGGTAGCTAATTTACTTAACTTACTAGGCCAATTTTTAAAAAATTATTTAGGCCTAATTTATTTATTTTTTTGGTGGTTATTAAATCGCAGTTGTGATTGGTCAATGACAAACATTAAAATGTGACTGTGTGTGTCACTGTTTGTCTCCCAACTCTGGGTTTTTTTTTTGCAAACTAATGGAATTGTCAGAGGTGGTATAAAAAAAAACGGTTTCATAATTAAACTCTTTAAATTGAGTAAGAAAAAGTTGAACTATACTGGTGAATGTTGTGTTCCTTTTCTTGAGTATGTGTTTATTAAAGGCATAGACACCTTTGGTTGTCATTTTGAGTAACTACAAATAGTGTCCAGGCCTTTAAACTTGCGTTTTGTTAGCGAGAGCAAATCACTCTCCTTAATTCATTCTTTTGATTTAGGGAGAGCGATTTTAAAATCACTCTCCTTAATTCACCTTTTGATTTAAGGAGAGCGATGCACAGCTCTCCTCAGATTTATTAAAATGAAGGCCTGCTTATGCAAGGTTTACTGTACCTTCATAAATTATAAAACTGAAATACGGAGAAGAATCATTCAGTTACTAGAAATTCACCGGAATGTGAAGGCATCGCCGTTCGCTTCAGGTTGTCATGACACCATACACGGAAGCCTGTAACAGACATTTCACGTGAATAAAACCAGGCATACTGGCGTTGTGTACAGTGTCACAGTGTGTGCGTGCAAGTGGTCTTTGTGGGCCATCGTAGTAAGGCATCAAACCGTTTCAGCCAATCAGCAACGTGCTCCACGTTAGGGGACAGTCCGGGCGATTTCGGGGAAAAAAGTGTTCATCGTTTTGTCCTGATTGTTTGTGTTATTTTGTAAGTTTGTTAATGAGTCAAAATATTAAAGTATTACTTTTTCTTGGATCCTATGAATTATACTACAAGGTGTGTAAGTTTCAACTAATTCTGCTAGGGGGTTTTGCTATAAGGTGAGCGGATTTCCAGTGAGTTGTCGTAGTGCGCCAAGTTAGGGGACATCACTATACCTTTAAATGCATGAATCTTCAAACTTCTGGACGTGTTTTTGCAAGGCCTGACATACATGTATGTAAACGGCTTTTCCAACAATATACATGTATACGTAGTCTCATATTAAACCCCCTCTAGTCTCTGTTTATCCATAAATGAAACATACATGTAATGTCCATGTACTTGAAGGCAGATTAGAAAGAGTTCCTAATCCTTCCTTCCACCTGCCCACATTGATCTGAAGAATCCCTTGCCATTGGCAAACCAAGTGCCACTTGAACAAAGTCTTATAAATACTGTAGCTGCCAGGCACAAATCTGCTGTCCCTTGTGAATTATTTTCTCAGAAAATAGGGACAGGTCATTTTCATCCAGCTTCAGTTTTATCAAACATGTCAAAGGACACTGATACACTGCACATGTAAGGTATCTGGAAGTGCAACACAACAAAATTTATTCCAAGTTGGTTATTTGTACAGTAAAGTAAGCCTAATGAAATTTAAACATGTGTAGAGCATGCTGACCAAGTTGGCCTCAGGAAGTGTGTATCTTGAAGGGGCATCGGGGCCAATTTACAATAAGCTCAGGTATCTATTGAAAATCCGGAATTTTACCAGTAAACCCATTTACTGGTAAATAGTGGGTAAGTAGATACTGAGCTGCTCTATCCAGAAAAAAAAAGGAGCTTGCTGGCCTTCTGTCACGCTTCGTGAATTTGCCGGATATAGGTCACATGCAGGGGTCATGCACAAGCATTGGATCAGTCATTGTTTACGTTTTCTCCCCTGTATGCCCACTTGAGCAGAACGGTGCATGTTTCTGTTCGAGCTTACCGGATAAATTCCCCGGCATTTTCCTTCTTCGAGAAGGAAAATTGTTGTAGGGCATGAGGCAGTTGGCCTCAGTGGCCTCTGCTAATTTCAAGGCCAGGTTTTTTTGCATGGCAATTACACCGTGTTTACACTCGAATCGGCAAAGGTGGATACAGATCCCACATTTTTATTGCGACCACAAAACTGAACATTTGCCGCGTTTACACTACACCCCAAATCGTTCCAACTCGCTTCAGAAACCGCAAAAGTCACCACTAAATGTAACTGCAGCGCATGCGTGAGCTGTTAGGTGTTGCTACACTAGTGCCAGATTGGTCAATTAAATCTACTACACTGCGGGCACCGCCCCAAGGACACTCAAATTGCCAAATCTGTATTCGGGTAGCATTTACACTGCGGGGTTCAACCCTACCCCAAAGGTGACTTGAAAAAGGCGAATCAGACCCGGGTCTGATCCGCCTTTTTCAATTCACCTTTTGCGTTTACACTTAGTGCCTACCCGGCTTCAACTCCCCTTTTTGGAAATTGCGGAGTTCGATTCGGCAAAGGCGAATCGAGTGTAAACGGGGTGTTATATGCCTACATGTACGTACTTAAAATGCACCATATTGATACATGTACATGTACATGTACACATCGCATGTACTACACAGATACATACATGTACGTACAATTTTAAAATCATGTCTGTCTCCGTCATCAACATTACATTACAAACATCATTCTGGACTGGTTATTGTCGGGGGAGAATACTTGAGACAGTTCTATAGTGGTACACTGTAGAGAAAGTGAAGGTCGTTCAAGTGCTTGATGAGGACGACTCTTAAGAGGATAGAAACTGCTTTTTGAGCATGTCCATCAACAGGCACGGACAAGCACTTCGTCGTCTCGCCAGAACGATCATTGGATCAAGGGTTATCGCGCATCATTCCCTTGTGCCGTCCCCGCCTAATGCCTAAATCCAGTAATTCAAATTCCAGCTAAGACCACGAGATACACGTGTTAAAGGCGGCATTAAGGTGAACCCGCCTCTCGCCAGCGTGCTCAGCCTAAAATCCAATTATTAACAACGCCACGGAACCGTAACAATCAAAGCCATCTTGCATTGTACTGAAAATAAAGACCTGATAATATGCAGATCAAGTAGTATACAGGACTGTTTTTCTGTCCATTCGGCTTTGTAGTACTAAACCTTCAACGGGAAAACGGCATTCTGTTTAGATTGACTGATTGTAAAATAGTGTTTTGACCAGTACTAGTGTTGATGTCCAGGGGCCAATTTCATGAAGCTGTTTTATTATAGCAAAAGAAACATTGCTTAGCACAGAATTAATTTGCTTTGCAAAATGGGTTACCAGCCAAAATTATACATGTATGTGATGTGTATTACGATTGACTGGTTTTCTGCTGCTGTTGCTAAGAACACAAGTTGATATAAAATTTGGACTCGTCACCCAATTTTGCAAAGCTAATAAATTTTGTGCTGAGAAAAATTGTTAGCTAAACAGCGTTATATGAAATTGGCCTCGGGCTTTCACAGTAGTGTTAATTACAAACATAGCAATCAAGCCGAGGCAAAAGTCATTTAAAGAAAGGGACAATACTTGTTTAAAGTTGTCGACGAATTTAATCAAAAATATTACCGATGTATATTGCCCAGTGCATAAACCTTCATTAGAATCAGAGAATTTTGTTTTCAACGTCGGCAACCCAATTAATTTTGATGATAAACTCTGCAACTACGGTAATGCAACTACATGTATGTGCTGCGCCATATCTGAAATTTTGAAAGGGAACCATGCAACGATTGCATGGATGCACATCAAGATTAATGCCTTGTTTCCCGACTCCCGTACGCCGTGAAGTATGTAAAAATATAGTTGTGTCCTGACTCACGCCCTCTCAAGTCCAAGCACCGAACTGCAGAAGATTGTGACTTGCATTGTACATGAAGCGTACAGAGTTAGGCAACCCTTTTGCAAGTGTTGTCCCTTCTTTGAAGAACCGATAAAGTTTGTTGTCACATCACGTCATACATGTACATGTAGGTACTACAATGTACGCACAAAACTGAGCAGGACGATCCCATGGGCTATGAATATCAATGCTTGATGACTGAGATACATTTTTGAACCTACATGTACATGGGATGTATTTCTTATTCAAGTGTCTCAGATTCACGATCAATCGACTGTTTTCTTAAAAGACACCAACAAAGCAAAACTGTCCCCCAGGCCGTCCTATTTACAGCAATTAGCCCCTAATTAAATCTCGGGTGCACTCATAGGTCCAATGTTACCGCTTCACCCAGCCTATTCTTGACCTTGTACATAGCAGCTGTCCATACTTGGCATATAGTCAATTCAAAATGCGGTTTCCATAGTCGTCAGTGTTTCCAAACTAATCACGTTTTCATTCTTCATGCTTAAATTGATACATGTACTAGTAGTTGAAACAGTTTCTCAATGGAACCCAGCACGCGCAGATGACACATTCTTGGCTGGGCAGTAGGCCTAATAGTCAGTGACTATATCCACATTTCTGTCAATTGCGAGAGCCTCGTCTCATAACGTCGTATTCAGTCAGCTCCGGTGTGAGTGCCTGTCTTCGGTGATCTGACGAGAGATCTCGTAAGGAGAGTTCATGAAAGCATATCTTTCGCAGAGGAAATGAGTGGCTCCAGTACGCGGATTTAAAAGCCATTTAAGTGCTTGCTATTTGTTCGTCAATGGTGTATGTTACGTAGTAGGTCATTCACTTGGGAAATAAATGTTGTGGGTCCGCTGTTTGGCTGGCTGGGCTAGTACTTGTATCCAGCATGATAATTCCGTAAGTGCTTTAATTTTCCTTCTGATAACTGAAACATTTAATCGTGGCATTCCCATGAGAAATCTCAGAGTTACAATTAACCAAGGTTAATAATTCGAAACGCAACTTGACCTTGAAAAGTTTTAACCGTGGTTCGAGAGGTTAATTGAATCTGCATTAGCATTTGTCATAATAGGAGCCAAATATGATTTTCTATTTCACTGAAAAGGTCTCTTTTTACTATTTCTGCATCTTTTTTTTAATTTTTTTATCTTTTTGTTTGGTTTAAAGTTAAATTTTAGGCATTGCAAATTACCAAGAGTATTTGTATGGAGACAGCAATTCATACAGAAGTTGTTTTCTGTGATTTTTAAATTATACTTTTTTGGTGAATTGCAAAATTATTGGCTGTACATGTACACTGAATGCTTACTGTGCTCCTGGGGCGAAGCATACATACTGTACATTGTAGTTTTTAGTCAAAATTCAATGTACATGTACATTGAATTGCAGCATGATGATGCTGTAGGGGTTCCCAATGAAAGCAGAGCTTGTAAATACGGGCCCGACATGTTGCTACATGTAATTACTGTACCTTAATGTAAAAAATAATATTTAAAATTACAAATATTTTTAAAACACATTCATAAACGCACAAGACAAACTGGGTCATTCTATAAATTTGGGGTCCAATTTTTCTGTCCCCTGTTACATCTGACGTCTTGTAAAATGTTGTAGTTTGTAAATTCAGGACACATTCTTTTAATACCTTCTACGGTATCTCAAAGAGTGATTACATAAAGTTCAATTCACAAAAATGTTTTGAAGGCATTTTTTTAATGATACTTGTATGGCAAATAGCAGTATGTCGGGTGTAACGGGGGACAGAAAAATGTCACACAGCCCTGCACACTTTGGACCCCAAATTCAGGAATGACCCAACTACAAACAGACTAACAAAAAACAAAACAGTCGACCTAACAAGAAATGAAAATCAATTAACCAGCACACTGGTTATTGACAAGAAATTTTTAGGATTGAGGAATTTTAAATTGTCATCTGAAACGAGGATCTTAGTATGCTTTCCTTTGTGTTAAAATTTGCTGAAAAGATGCTTGACGTCATACAATGGCTCTGCATCTGAGATAAGGCTGTCGATGCCAATTTGAAATTTTTCAATAAACTTAACAATTTGTTTGTATTTTCTTTCAAATTAAAAAAACATTTGTTTGCAGTTTTTATTAAATGTAAAACCTACTACGTGTACAAGTATGTGTGCAGTACAGTACAGTGTTCATTATTGGATTTCTAAAGCACAGTCAAACCTTGATAATGAGAGCAATATCAGTACATGTACAACTTTCTACTTATAACGAGGAATGTTTTAGGTCCTAATTCCTTTGCTATTCTTGTTTGCATTTTTGATAATACGGTACAAAGTTTCTCTTACAAACAAGGTAATCTGCAAAGTCCCAAGGACTTCATTTTGGCAACACAAACCATATTTTTGAGGAAATTCCTTTGCCTGGTCTCAAAAAAAAAGAAATAAGTTTCAATTGTTCTGAAGAGATAACTTACAAAATGTAGGCCCAAAAAGGGTTACAAATAGTGTGACAACATGCCTTTCTAAAAACCCTGTGTACAAATTTCCAATATACGCTCGTAACCGGGACGGACACTTGTGTTACATTTTAGGCCGTCCCGGTTACAAGCGTACATGTATATTGGAAATGTGTACATGTTGTCGCACTATTTGTAACCCTTTTTGGGCCTACATGTAAGTTATCTCTTCAGAACAACTGAAACTTATTTCTTTTATTTTGAAACCAGACAAAGGTATTTTCTGGAAAATATGGTCTATGTTGCCAAAATGCCCCCTTTACCGTGGAAAGACTCACCTGTATTTCAAATTTAGTATTTTCATTTCTTGAAACAGTATTAACCAAAATGCTTATTTGATTAATTACTCATTGAGTATTACTAGTACAAGGTACAGTATCTTCAACACCAACATGACAAAGGGCTTAATGCTTGCCGAATTCATTGAATCCTATAGTTACTACCGGTATAACTCTCTATGAACTTTCTCATGAATACAGGCTGACAGAGACTCACCACCTCGCCGAAGCCAAAGAAAAACAGAACGCTAAGCTGCGGGAGGCTTTTGGAATCGGAGAAGGCTACGTGGACGGGAGTTCGTTTGACTCAGAGCGCAAGGCCAGGGAGGCGGAAGCCCGCGCCATGCAGGCCAAGAAATATGAGTAAGTATGAAATGCTACCTCGCTTATGCCCCACAAGGGTTTCGGTTAAAGGACCATTATGTCATGTGCAGATGAAACTTTTAAGAATTCCAGGAACAGCAGCATACTAAAGAATAAGGTTGATAAACTGCCTTGTAGAAATTTTAGCCATATACACCAGGGGTGAGATTTGTCCGGATTTCCGGAATTTTACCGACGCGTCCGGATTTGAGAGTTTTCTGTTTTTCATTGTGAAATCCCCGATTTTTAGCAGATTTCCTCTTTTTCGTTGTGTGCTCTGCGATCCAGATTTTATTTTCCGCTTTTTTGCCCTTCCAGCCGGCCATATTTTTTTAACGAGCGCCCTCCATTGATTCAGTTATTTCGCGAAGCAAACTTGTGCAAGTCTAGTCGCCACGCAAGTGCCATGACATACAGCGATGTACATGTATGTACTGTGCCGCTCAGCGAGCAGACCGAGACTGCAACGAGTAGCGAAGCAGACGTACGTACAAGTCTAATCCCTAAGCAAGCGCCATCTTTGCCTGCATCGTAAACTGGCGTCGTACGTTGCGTGTGGTGCGTGGCTGGCGCGATGCGACAAGCAGTGGGCAACGGACCGATTTTACCCTCGGCTTTCGCTTCACCGTCTTCAACGATCGATGTTGCCTAGATTCTTTTTAATATTATCCACATTTGTACAAGGTAAATATTTAAAACAAAACTGGTTCTTGTGATACCTGGTTAAAATGTTTTTGACATTGCAATTTGCACGATGGTGGTGTTTAAAACGATCCCAAAAGTTGAAATCTTTATTGTCTCTACGTCTCTCCAATGCCCCGCCCCCTCCCCCAAGGAAGCCACGCCCCTTCCGGAATTTTTGTTTTTCTCCAATCTCACCCCTGATACACGTAAATGAGTCTTTCCACGGTAAAGGGGGCATTTTGGCAACACCAGACCATCATTTTTAAGGAGCGCGATCGCGCAGGCGCTCCTACCGCGCTCCTCGTAATTTTCGGGGAGCGTAAAAAATAGCGCTCCTCAAAAAATAACGGGACCATTAATGACCAAGTGTCCGAAAGCCAACGCTCTACGGTGCGACTAAAATGGTAGCATTTGCGACCAGTGATTAAATTCTTATCGCCATTGGCGAACAAAAAATTCGCACCTTAGTCGCCCAAGGTGGGCATCAGTGATGTTTACGGGCGGTACAATCCAGTGTTCTGCTCTTTTGAATATACTTGCGGCATGCAAACGACGATTGCGCATTGCATTTTTCCAATACGCCACGTGCAACACACGGCCACAGCTTGGGTCTGCATTGTGTCCAACACAGCTTGTGTGCAATATACGTGCATAGACATACATGCATCTGGTATCCGACTGCGGCCCCAGACTGGCTCGGCCCCAAACTCGGCCCCAGACCAACTCGGCCCCCATTGCCTTGTGTACAAACTCGGCCCCAGACTGACTCGGCCCCAATTGCCTTATGTACAAACTCGGCCTCAGACCAACTCGGCCCCTATTGCCTTGTGTACAAACTTGGCCCCAGACTGACTCGGCCCCAAATATGCTAAACATTTGATTTTTCCCCAGAAGTCCATACAGTGTGTTTTCAAAGATTTTAAGGAACTTTTTTTTTTATTAGGAGAGCTGTTACATGTAGCTCTCCTCGATTATCTCAGGAGAGCAATTTAGGGCTCTCCTGACTTTTTTAAAAATGAAGAACTGCAACACAGACCATATTTTTAAGAAAATACCTTTGTCTGGTCTCAAAATAAAAGAAATAAGTTTCAGTTGTTCTGAAGGGATAACTTGGGCCCAAAAAGGGTTACCGGTACAAATAGTGTGACAACATGCCTTTCTAAAAACCCTGCGTACAAATTCCCAATAGACATGTACGCTCGTAACCGGGACAGCATAAAATGTAACACAAGTGTCCGTCCCGGTTACGAGCGTGTATTGGAAATTTGTACACAGGGTTTTTAGAAAGGCTTGTCACACTATTTGTAACCCTTTTTGGGCCTAAGTTATCTCTTCAGAACAACTTTAACTTATTTATTTTATTTTGAGACCAGACAAAGGTATTTCCTCGAAAATATGGTCTGTGTTGCCAAACTGCCCCCTTTACTGTGGAAAGACCCACATGCAGTAACACTTCAGAAAACCTTAAAAATTGAATGAATAAGAAGAAAATTGTTTGCAAACGATTTACATGTTGAGAAAAAAACATTGCACCTTCAGTTGGCAATTTCGCCCACAAAGTTGCCATTTTACACGAGAAAAAAATTATGCTATCAACACTTTTAGTCCAGTTTTTCTTGTCAACTCATGAAATAACATTTTGGGTGACCGCAAATAATGCAATGAGGCTTTAAACGTCAATGACGTTAGGTCTGTCCTCTGGCCGTCAAGGGGTATAAGTGGCAAGATGCTTGTACCGTACATGATGCAAAGTTCCTGTCCTGAGCAATCTTCGCGTAATTTGACATTATAACTGACATCAAAGTGTCACCGCTGCGTGCGTGATCTGCTGTCGCTTTGCACTTAGTCACGTCCCCTAAGGGGAGTACTGATTTTATTTTTTTGTCCACGTTGCTGATACATGTAATGTATACATTACATAATGTACATGTAATGTGTACACCATGTATGGCAAGATGAGAATTTCAACAAAAGCTTGTATTTGATGGAAATTCAGTGTGTGCTTTATTGTCAATTGTATCTGGGCCTTGCCATTGCAAGTGAACAAAAGCCTTCATCATAATTAGTGCCTAATAAAGGCCTGTCCGCATTGGATATTGAAGTATCCTAAAATGAAGTACTAGTATCCCAAATGAAGTACTAGTATCCCAAAGTTGAAGTATCCCAAAATGATGTGTTGACACAGCTTTTTTTTTTTTGGATTCCAATCAATAAAGGCATGTTTTTAACACGTACATGTAGATGGTGTGTGTCTTTAAGTTTTAAAAAAAAACCTTTCACGCGCAGGGTTGAAAGTGACGCGCGTGCTAATGCTACATTCACGCGCAGGGTTGAAAGTGACGCGCGTGCTAATGCTACATTCACGCGCAGGGTTGAAAGTGACGCGCGTGCTAATGCTACATTCACGCGCAGGGTTGAAAGTGACGCGCGTGCTAATGCTACATTCACGCGCAGGGTTGAAAGTGACGCGTGTGCTAATGCTACATGTCATGCATGTAAACATAGTTCTTTTTTTGTGGCCTTAAGTCCAATGCGGACATCCTAGGATGTTTTCCTCTCAGTAACTTGACCCGAGTCCAGCAGTTACTTTTCCTGGCCAACTGCTGCCCAGGAAAATTGACCAGGGAACTTTTCCCGAGACGATACATGTACGTCCAGTGGGGACCCAGCGAGTCGGTATTAAATACGCTTTGGAAGCGTACGTCTGGGACGTGAAGGTCAAACTGCGAAGAGACAATGCGCATGCTCTCCCACGGTCTCGGTAAAATGTGTCAAAAAGTCCAAATGCGGACAGCAGTAAAATTTAGCAATTTTTCATTTTACCATCGTACATGATTGGTAACCCGTTGCAAATGGTTTTATCTCCCTGTGTGATTGAAGATATGCATGATTAAAACCAACCTGAGCAAAAACCAGCTCCGTACTTCGTCTAACTTTTGAGAAAATAGTCAAAAAAGGCTTTACGATCACTTCGCCCTGAACCACGGCCTGTGCACGAAGTATTTTAGGGCGAAGTGGCATTTGGACTAAGTGGTTTGAGGGCGAAGTGGTGCAGGGCGAAATGGTTTTGGGGCGAAGTGAATTTTTGTCTCATGAGACGAAAAATAATTGTTTTACTCATTTCTGAAAAACTATCGCACTTTAGACAACCATTTCAGGGGAAGTTTACTACCGGTACCGTCATCATGTTTACGGTATATTGTGTAAGTTATGTGTAAATCTGTGAACATTTCTGTTTTCAAGATTACCAATGATGTGACATACCGGTACAATTTTGGCTGGTAACCCATTTTACAAAACAAATAAATACAGTGCTTAGCAAATTTGGCCCATGGTATGTACACTGCACATGCACTCTTCCCCAGAGTGTCTATTTTCCTGATTCCTGAAATTTCTTTGATTTTTTTTCCCCAAAGAAACACATTTATAAAAGAATATGTAGACACTTCTCCAGTATCAAAACAGACCAGTTATAATTTGAAACCAGAAAAATATTTAGCCTGTGACGTCGTGAGCCCAAGTCTTGAAGACAAAATTGTTTCTTTAGCCCACTAGTGGTCTCTTGGAGCATGTACAGAGGAAGTGGGTGCTGCTAGGGAGATGAAATAGCAGTCACATCACCCCTTGGCTTTCAGCATGAGTGCCCGAGTATCCGGAGAATATCCTCTGGTGTTGACTCTGTGGTGTCACGGTCTTCATGGTCTTGTAGTAAAAAAAGCAGGAGAGGGAAAAAATTTGAATTGAAAGCAAAATTTTTAGTTGGGGAAAGATTTTCTTGGGAAAGGCTTCTAGATAAAAAAAAAGTGATTATTTTTAGGGATTATGACCCAGGGACCGTCGAGGTGAATACATTTGATACAAATGTGGACAACTGTCCATGTGTTTTGGAAATCTGGATGCAGTGAAAAGCAACTTGACTCCACCGGAATTCGAACCGCGGGGCTACCGGTATGAAGCCAACTGGTGGTCTCGATTCACGGTAGTGCAGTTCTTCCTCACTGATTGGGATTGGCTATCACGTGAGCTTAGCAAGCCCTTCAGAGGGATAAACCCTTCAATGAGATAACCACCCCTCCCAGAGATCGTTTACCGTAACATGTTTAAGATATGCCCCAAACCCCTGCTCGGCTTGCCCCAAGATTTCTAAAGATTTCTCTTGATGTTTGCAAACTCTATTTATGATATTAAAAAGTCGCTTGGTATCTAAGGGTAGGTACCGTATATTTTTCTGTTGTTAAGTTAATGGGCAGGATCCATTAAATGCAAATTAAAATGTGAGGTCTATGGTTGGGGGCGATACACTTTTTGGATTTTTGCATAAATTAATGTTGGCTCCGCCCTATACAAACCTTAAGTCCCCTGTACAAACCATACCAGTTGGTCCAAAATTGTGACATCAAACAAAGTGGATGTTTTGGCAAACGAATAGGGCTGCATTATTCAATAAAAACATCCTGTTAATTCACCCACAGGATATTCATTCTAAAACACTTCCGAACTGGATGAAATGTTTAGTTTGGTCTGGACCAAAGTTGCTATTCGAACATTTGATAGATAATCGAATATTCAAATATTTGTTTGGCACACCACTACACTGATACATTCAAGCTCAGAATTCCTGCTTGCATAAATACCCGGTACAATGTCGTGGAGTCTTCCAATGTGACTATTTGCAGTTGTTGCAATTTGCCAGTGGCCTATAATTTACACATCCTAACCAGATTGATTTGTCCTTTGCGGCGTGACTGCACTGCGCTTAATGACCCATTGCCACAGGCATTTTCTCTCACTATCTCAAGCCTGCTGTTTGCATGGTTAATTGTCCACTAATCCACCGTCGCCTGCACTTACAGACTGAATAGAAATTGACTTATTATTGCCGTGCTTTGTCGCCCGTTGGAATTTAATTGCTCTTGAAAATAAATGCTCATTTCACACACTGCATGTCTTAATGGAACAACCAAACTTGGGATGAGAGCAAAATCAAATGGGCCTTATCAGAATTTGAACCCGAGACCTCTGACTCACTGGACAGATGTTCTTCCAGCTAAGCTACGGTACATACATACATACATGTAGAGCGTGATCCAATTCCACGCGTGAGGGACGGAAATTCAAGAGACAAATGCCTTTCCTTTAATAGGCACTTTAGTTTTCATTTGTTGTTGACTGTTTGTTTACCTTCTGCTGATGTTAATACACACACCCAGTTTATCACATGTTAAAATTGTCTTTACAATTTTATACGGAGGTTGTTTTTATGCGTGAAGGCAATTTTTTACATGCATTTTTGAATATTTCTTGAAAATGTGATGGCAAAGTTTGCCCAGTCAAATTTATTATGTTAATTTTTGTAATATGATTGTAAAATATGGACATTTCTTTGCAGATCGAGGTATTATCTTGATTAATTTAAGAAATTTTGAAATCTTCAGCCAGTGTTTACCAATTTGGATCACGCTCTATACACAGTGGTATAAGCCCTTCTCCCTCAGGTTTTCCCCACGAACCCAATTTTTCTTTTGGTGCTCTATGTCGAACGCAACTGGGCAAAGTAATCAATACAATATGTAGTACATGTATGGTGCCTAATCTCCATTGGATTTAACCAAACTTGGGATGAGATTTTTCTTTCAGAATCCCAAGTTTGGTTGTTTAATTTCAATGGTGATTAGGTACCATACCAAATTGCGTTTGTCTTAATTTAGGCTCAATAATACCATTCATAAAACCTTCAAAACTCCATGCGGAGCATGCATCAAACACATCAATTGTGCATGTACACTATGATATCGGTGTCGATACAAGTTTGTAAAATAACTACCGGTACCGGTATATTGGAATGTGTACGAACGACCATACAAAATGCTGCTTGCATGGATGCTATAGAAGACGGTAAAAATACTCATATCATTAGACGTTTTAACTTCCAAAATTTTCTCTTAAAGATAGTATACATGATTGTTAAACTGTTACAACTTTTTTTTATCCCCCTGTGTAATTGAAGATATGCATGATTAAAACCAACCTGAGCAAAAACCAGCTCCGTACTTCGTCTAACTTTTGAGAAAACAGTCAAAAAAGTGTTTGCAGTCATTTCGCCCCCAAACCACTTCGCCCTGAACCATTTCGCTCTAAACCACGGCCTGTGCACGAAGTGGTTTTGGGGCGAAGTGGCATTTGGGCGATGTAGTGTTTGGACAAGTAATTTGGGGAAAAATGGCATTCGGGCGTAGTGGTTTGGGGCAAAAAGGCACTTGGGCGAAATGGTTTTGGGGCGAATTGAATTTTCGTCTCATGAGACGAAAACTAATTGTTTTACTAATTTCTCAAAGACTATAGCACTTCAGAGAAAACCATTTCAGGGGAAGTCTTCTACGGTCATCATGCATGTTTATATTGTGTAAGTTGGGCGTAAATCTGTGAACATTTCTGATTTTCGAGATTACCAATGATGTATACTGCCTTTAAATCCCTGATCTCCATCCTTTAACATGTTGAAATTGAAAAAAAAAGAAAATATTGCTGAGATGACGACAAGACATATGCAATTTATAGAGTTGAGTGGTTGCCTTCAGGCCATCCCACAAACCTAATTGGCCGAGTGCGCATACACGTTCTGATTTCAAGCACTGACTGACGGAGCAACGCGGGCCATTGACTCGACTGTCATAACAGCCACGAAATCCCAGCCGTGTTTTCTTAGCGTCATTTTCGCCGTCATTAAAACTCGAACAGGAATTGTCGTCTCATTTCCACACGGAAGAATGTTCTACTTATAAGTCGGAACAAGTAGAGCAGTTTTGAAAATTAAAAACCAACTTGAAATCCATCCAACTTGTTTTATTGATTTGATGTAAGGAAATACAAATGTGCTTCTGGAAATGAAATGTTTTTGAACATATGCTTGCGCAGATTGAAATTGTGCGTGGAATGTGACGTGCAAAGCGGCACGCATGCTGGGCTGTTGCAAGTCATTCGCAGTCACCACGTCGTATAGTTCTTTTTTTTTTTCTTCAAAAAAGAGGGTTGCACTCTTGTACGATTTCATATCACTTCCATCTTTTATCTTCATCTAAAAAGGTCTTAATTCCATGTCTGCATACTTTTGTTCCTTTAACCCCGATTGCCCGGGGAATATGGTTTAACACAAGATGTGTATTAATTTTATTACGTAACTTTTCGGTATTAAGTACAACATTTGACAAGTTCAGTAGCCAAAGATTCCCCGAGTATACTGAGCACAATATTTAAAGAGTTGTCAAATTAGTGTGCGCATGACGCATATAAATTAAATTAGGGTGCGTTTGCAAAAGTGTCATCTTAACACTGAAGTAGTATGTGGTTCATCGCATGCATTTTCTTTCAATATTGAGGGGCAATTGGTCACTTCGCAGATAGGACACCGCACAACACAGGCCGTGTAGTCTTTTCCACAGCGTCTGTATTGTCATAAATGAACAACCTAATAATAGTACTTTAACAGATAACGTTATATTTCGTTCGTTCTCATTTTCCTCGAGAAAGACTACCCTGGAGTCAACCAGTACGATTCTGGCTATTCGATCGCCTGAGGGGGTCAGATAGGAATTTTACAGAGTATTTTTCCCCGCATTATCAATTTGCAGGTTTTATCTCTGTTTTTTCGCCTATCTCAGGGTATAGGGGCAGATTGGTTGGGTTCGGACGGTGTGGTTTGTGGATGTGGGTCCGGCTGGTGTGGTGGTTAGGGTAGCCAGTTGCGTTGGTTGGGGTGGCCGGTCGTATTGGTTGAGGTGGCTGGTTCGTATCGATTAACCAATGCGGATCGGACATTTTAGCCGATGTGATTTTTTTCTTTTAGAAATCCACTAATGTTGTTTCAACTAGTTTGATAAATCGTGATTGAGCTTTTCCAGAGCGAGATCGTTGTGTTTATTACGTGTATAAAGTTTTAAGTGGGCCTACTTAGAGTGGGCGTAGGTGACTGCAGCATCACAGAATAAAACAGATAAAATATAGTCCTGATGTCACGTTGTTTGATTTGATGTTACGTACATCGGGGCTGAAATGAGATATGGAAATTATGTACATGACAAGTTACAAATATAACACTTTGTTGCACTTGCAATGGTGTTTGGGGTCAATTCCATCGCAACTCGCCAAACCTGTGGCAAAATTACAAAGGGTTCGGCAAGTTGCGATGGATTTGGTACTCCTGAAAGCACAGTATGTTTTAATTTTACAACCAACCCTAGCTGTGAGAGAGTCAGACTATTTCCACTTTCAGGGAAATGGTGTTTTTATCAATGAAATCTGTGCTATGGAACTAGTCCATTAATTTACAATCATAAAAACACTACTTGGAAGTTGTTTGGGGGGTTAAAATCAGGGTATTTGATTGTTATGCTAATTCAAATTTACATATGCACGAGCAAAGTGGTGATGTCACATTAGGAAAACACAGGAAAATCTCATTCAACTGTTTCCACAATTTTCTCCAATTTGCTGAAACTTTTGTAACCCATGACAGGTAAGGTTTGTTTCACATGTTGCCTGTTGCAAACCATGAAAAAACTAAGGCTGGAAACTGCACCATTTTTCCACAATTCCAGTTTGAAGTCTTATGTTTTCTCTTTGCTTTTCTGCTGTGTGTTCCTAAAGAGACATGCCTCAAACAACGCCCTCTTTCTTTTTAATGTTGAAAAATGCCACTTTTTATTCATGGGGCATCAAAATGAACAGTAGTATTGTCTTTCTACGCAAGTAATCCTTCATATGCAGCAAAAACTGCATAAAGTTATTGAGCATTTCGGTGCCCTTTAATGCTTTATAATTACATGGTGTTTGAACATATGTACATGTAGCCAAAGGCATTGCGGTACATTGACAAACGTTCAATTAAATACAGAATTTCGGAAGTGCACACATACGGTACATCATTTAATAATTTCCAACTCCAGCAGTTGCTTAATTAAGTCAGAACTGACAATTGACAAATGACAAAGTTCACCGTGCTTTAAAATTTCTAACTCTGTTTAGTTTAGGTCAGGTTTGGACAAGTGCCGTTGCATAAAAACGCAGTGTTGTAATCAAATTTAACCTCCCACTTTAAGCCAACTTTATCTTGGAAATGCGGATTGAGAGTGAATTGATACATTGTGTAAACATTGCAATGTAAAACTGGCAATGTAATTCTTCCGCGACCCAGTTCGTCCCGTAAAAATTACAGTGATGGAGTGTAAAACTTGAAATTGACAGTCAAAACTTTACAATTTTGGGTGTTTTCCAGCCGTCCACATTGGACTAAATTTGGTAAAATTTACGACAATCTCAGTAAGTTTTACCAAAATTAGTCCAATTAATGCAGACAAAGCTTCAAAGGCACAGGCTCGTCAGCAATGCGCGCGTTCCAAATTTGTGCCATGAAATATGCAGCTCCGTATCAAAGGCATGGAGCTGCATATTTCGTGGCACGAATTTGGCGCGCGCGCATTGCTGACGAGCCTGTGCCTTTAAGGCCTTTTTACACTATGAAAATCTCCGTGTTGTACACGGGTCCGACATGCACGTGTTAACTTTTCACACTGCAACATTTCAACACGGCTCGACCCGTGTTGAAACTAACCCACCTCGACCCAAGTAGAGAAGTTCGACAAGTGTTGAAAACCACAGTCTGAACGCCTCTGGGTTAAGTTTGCATTGCACTGTAGTAAATGCTGGTTTGCATTTTTCGCGCGTTATTAAGTGCACAGTTCGTGTTCATATTTTTACCGTGCTAAACTTATTACAACTTTGTTCTTTATTACCGGTATATGTCCTATAAATCGGGCCCAAAATCGGACAAAAGGCTGACATGGAGTGAAGGGAGGTATTTATTTATTTTATTTATTTATTTATTTATTCACCACATCCAACAGCGGAAGAACCGCCAATTACAGGAATGGGATCAATTAACATAGATATTCGAATAACTACATGTATCAACTTCTAAGTTGAATTAGAAATGGCCAGAGACACCGGGGAATCCCTCCCCTTGCTCTTCACGAAAGAATGCTCTGGGATCTTTAAAGTGCGTTACATGTAACACACTGGACCAACGGCTTTACATCCCTTCCGAAGGACGGAAAAAGTGTGATTAAGTGCCTTGCTCAAGAGCACAAGTGCCACGGCCCGGAATCGAACCCACATTCTAGTACTGGCACAGGAACTTGAGTTCGACGCGCTAGACCGCTCGGCCATAACACCCCACTACATGTACGTTGGCCATTTGGGCTGACAAATGCTGGTGTTGCGTTTAGTCGTGTGAAAACGTATCCAATTTGACCCTTGTTGAAATTTTAAAAAGTCTACACGGGAAGGAACCGTGCTGATTTCAACACAGGTTGGATGTTCATAGTGTTATGAATGTCATTAACTGACCAGTGTAAGCCAAAGGGTGCAATTAGTTTAAAGAGAACTACTCCCAAGTGCTCCAAGTGCACACTTTATTGTACTGTATGTAGGATTGATGATCAGCCTTGAAAGCCTTGCAAACAAAGTAATCATTGGTCAGCCTTCTCTCAAAAGGCGTTACGTTAATTGCGTACTCTTGTTGCTGATTATCCTTGATCTTTTGACAGATTATTCTAAAGGGACTTGATTAAAATCTTGGGTAGGGATGTGACCTTGTGGATTTAATCTCTCTTCTGGATTGGTTTGATTAATTAAAATGGGATCGTTCGGTCTTACTTGTACACTCGACCAAAAAGTTCTGTCACCAGTAAGACATTTGTAGATATATTATGAAATTGGATTTAATGTAGGAAAATACTATATCAAATTTTAGCTGAACATATCACTCAAAGGAATAGAGCTCAACGGAGTCCATGATGGCAAGCTTCACGGAACAGGAATGCAACAAAGGAGTGTGGGGTCAGAATGAAAAACACCAAAAAACAACGATGTCAACTTTATTGCACTCAGGCAAGGGGAGTTACAGTTCAGTATTTTGCTTCCACCATACCTATTACAATGGCACGATTCAGATTGGACAATTTAACCATTTTGATTTGGATGTTTTTGACAAGACATTGATAAATCCAAACTCACTTAAAAATTTCCTAATTGTCTGCGCACAAATTGCCCAAATCACAAGTTGCATTGTTGTTTGGTGTTTTTCATTCTGACCCCACATACTCCTTTGTTGCATTCCTGTTCAGTGAAGCTTGCCATCATGATCTCTCTGCCTCTATTCCTTTGAGGGATATGTTCAGCTCAAATTTGATATACACTCGACCAAAAAAGTTCTGTCACCAGTAAGACATTTATAGATATTTATTATTAAATTGGATTTAATGTAGGAAAATAATATATCAAATGCAATATATACAGTGCACCATGCATAATGTACACCGTAATTTGTGAAAAGGATGGCTGTGCGCAGTTGTTCGCTGTGCATGCAGCTTTTATATGTGTGTATTCTGTGTCTTGATACAATGTACTGCTTGCTGTGTGTGAATGCTTGCTGTGCGTGTGGCTGCTCGAAATGCACGCGACAGCTCACTCCGTTCAGGACAACTTGCAGTGCATCACTGTTCACTACGTACAATGTAGGTTCACAACTGCCGGCTTCCACATACACTTTCGTCCCTCCTGGTTGTTAGTCTTGCGTGTACATGTACATGTACATGCACGGTGTAAACCTCAAATTAATACGCAAGTGTGCACAAACGAACAAACACATTTTGAAAACAATTTGACCCGAAATCCAGACACACACAAAATCTGGACACAATATGTGACTACGCTTCAAGGCCACTGTGAAAATTGGCCACAGTTCATCCATGGAAGCCAAAATAAAAGTCTGTTCAACATCTGCAATGATCGAGTAGGCCCTAGTGATTTTAATATTCGATTGATGGAGCCTCGACTGAAAAAGGCAGATTGGCGTGACACGGAGGCAATTTGACATGTGTGCATCATGCACTACAGTGGTTGAATTTGGTAGATAATTTCTCATTTATATTTACCCATTCATAAATACCTTGGACAAATTTACTCATCCCTTATTGACTGGGAGCACGTCACATGGCAAGTCTTAAAAGGACGATAAAGGCCAGTGTTAAACACTTGTTAGCCTGCACCCTAATCAGTGCATATGGAACACGCACACGCACAAAGAAACTGCACTCCCTCGAAAGCAAAATGTGCACTGTGACAATTAACCGGCCAGCATTACGCGTAACATGCGCTTCAAACAAAAACAACTCAATGCACAGCAGTTTGAACGAACGTGATGCATGTCATGCATGTAGAAAAGTGATGCAAAACATGACAAATTGACAAGATTATCAAAGAATTTTGGTGAGTGTTACTTATTTACACAAAAAGGCATTTATCAATGGGAATAAAAGTAGGTTTGACGAGTCTTAAATAATACGTTTAAAACCAGCTACACGTAGGGGCCTAGATGATGGCCCTTGCTTGCGGCCCAGACCATTATCATTTTTCTAAGTTCCTAGCCGGTATTAAACGTATGTTTTAGACTGGCCAAACCCACTTTTATTTCCTAATTATTTTTTACACACAAACGGAAAATATTTCATGTTATTTGTGAAGATGGACAAATGGCCTGTATAGGAAGTTTAACTAGTCCAAGTAACAGTGGAGTTTCCCATGTACAGGTATATCCAGTCCTACTGTACATTGTACATGTACATGTACTGAGTTGCCCAATGGAGATGCCAGTCAGAAAACCCTTGCTTCAGACCTACATGTACACCTCTAACTTCCCCCTCCCCCTCCCATCCCTTTTCTTCCCCTCCCCCTGCCCCATCACCCACCACCTCTATTTCTGATCCATGCTTGCTCCTCTGAGCATTCAATTTGAATTTCTTTAATCAAGACAAATCAAAGCCGGTTCCGTCAGGCAAGATTAACTGCTCAATCATTCCAGCCATGCGGATGAGGTTCAGGGATTTTGGGCCCTGACTGGGAATGCATGCAGTCTCTATGTGGTCCTTGACTACATGTATAAAAAAATGCGCATGCATGTACATGTTCCGGTATTAGTAATGTAATAAGTATGCGAGAATTTGATAAGTTGCACATATGGTAAAATTGTACATTACGTTCAAACTTTGAGCGGGAAAAATTAACAGATCGGCACCTCATCCCTCACTTGAACAAGTGAGAACTCGCCCCTGCTCTTTTCCCCACTACAGTTTTCGCCCCAGGGAAAGTGTCTCGCCCCGGGGCCAAATTTTTCAACCTTGGTCCCGAGCAGGGACTGAGTAATCTTTGGGGTGGCTCGGGGTGAGACTTGCAAGTGGGAATCGGGGCTTATTTTCACCCCGTTGTCGCCCCGGGGCCACCTCGAGATTTTGTCTTGTGGGAAAAGGCCTTTAGACTGTTAACCCTATTCTCAAGTAATATTGAAGAACTTGAATGAGTTTAAAACCAACTACATGTACATGTGTAGGTATTTATCATTGCTCAAGTCCACCATCGTAAGTAATCCCGTCCAAGAGGTATGAGTTAATTTAAAAGGGTAGCTGTGATCCCACACTTCAGGTGTGAGCTCAACCAGTACAGACAACTTACATGTAGTGATGAACGGATGCAATGAAGGAATATTCTTCTTTTTGGGGGGTGGGGGTAGTGGAAATTGGCCCTGGGCCTTTTTGAAACAATCACATCAATGAAGGGCCCTCAAGAAATAGGGGCTCTGAACAAACCTGTTAGTCTCCCCGGCAACCAAGCTCGAAATTGAATTAATCCAATTCAGACGTGTTACTTTTGCCGCCAAAATATTTGCTGTAAGGCACCGACCTTGTCTAAACAGATCGGCCAAATGGCAATGCGTAGATCTGCGAATATAAAAGAAAGTCCATTTTCAAGCCCTTCTTCCAAATGAAAACATGCTGGCACTTCAGTATTTATAAAGGTTCATGTGCGTATCTACAGTCGGGTTGTCAAGTCTTAATTTAATTCTCAAGTCTTGAAGAGCAAGTCTCGATTCAAGTCCGAAGTCTGTGATGGCAAGTTTCAAGTCAAGTCCCAATCAAATCGGAAAAGGAAAAGGAGGGGGCATGTGCGGTTTCCGAGCTTTGCTGTGGGCGCTCATCTCCCGACTCCTTGGCTTTTGAGCCTGCATTTTTTTTATAGGCTACCCGGCGATAGAGCCTACTACTGCTCGGGTCTGCAGTTTCCTTTCCCAGGTACCCATTTTACCCCTGGGTGGAGAGAAGCAATGGGTGACAAAGTACCTTGCTCAAGGATACACACACCATGGATGGGCCGGACCAGGATTCCAACCCACTACCTTTGGAACTAACCCGGTTTTGAATACGGAAAAGCATACATGTACATGTAAATGTGAAAGGCAGAGCACGCAAGATTGTTCAGGCATACCCTGCAGCCCAATTATATGTACGTATACGTGCACAAGAACACTTTTTTTCTGTATACAGTATTTCGCAAGTTTTACTAGCTTATCGGAAGTTGAAAATACACACCAACCATATGTCATAAAGTAATATTTTACGTACCTCTGAAGAGTAATTTCAAGATACGATTGAGACGTGATTGAGATCGAAACATGGTTGAGATCGCGATGGGATCACGACGGGATCTTGATAAGATCGCGACAGGATTCTGATGAGATCGTGATGGGATTGCGACAAGATTTTATAATGTACCGGTAATCTGCACAATAATCTTGTGCACTTTTTTTGGTGAAAGCAACTGCAGGAATTGGAGTTTGAAACACCAAAAGGGTCATTTTTCAAAATTACAATTCAGTGGCTTTTTTTCTTCCTGTTCTATTTTTAACTCGCGGATTATTTCTAACAATTGTTGTGTTATTCTCCTCTAATTGTGTTTGTAGAATCTTGAGAGAGTCAAGTAAATCACCACCCCCCACAAAGCACAAGAAGAAGCGGTCTGGACGCCATCGCAGCCGGTAGGTATCTTGGGGAGATTGCTCCTTTAACTTCATATTTTTGTAGCACGACACAAAACATGGTACATGTATAAAGGTGTACATGTACGTACAGTGTGTACATGTACAATCAAATTACGGCAGATTGTATCCTAAAGAGAAATACGTGTACAGGATGTCAAGGAAAAAAGCATTGATCTCAGCATGAAGTACTGTAAAAGCCAATATTTTCGCGTACAGATATTTTCGTGCATTTCAACATCGCTGACATTTTCGCGAGTTGTTATTTTCGCGGATGGAAATTATTTTTTGTTTCAGGGATCGCCACAATTGTTGCAAACAATATTTTCTCGGGTTGTTATTTTCGCGGGCTCTGTCTGGTGCGCGAAAATAAAACCACCGCGAATATTTCAGCTTTTACAGTACACCCTAAGAAAATAGCAGATATCAGGCACTATTTTTTCTTTTCTTTTCGAGAAGGGGAGGCCAGGGGTGTCATTCAAATGCCCAAACTCCCTTGCCTAATGGCCTGACATTCAGTAATTCATTCTGCATTGGATCCCTGCTTTATAACCCAAACTCTAAAATTCCATTCTTGAAATTTCATTTTGCGATATTTGACAGAAATTACGTCAAATATCAGTGTGCACAGTGGAAAAGTTAACCTTGATTTGTACATACATGTAACAATAGAAATAAATCCGGTTGTATACAAGAAGTTAAAGTGCACATCTTTTGTAATGTCGTTCAGACATGGACAAGTTTTCTTTTGAAAGACAATTTGCTGTTTAATTTGCCGTATCCTTGAATACATGTGCTGCTTTTGCACAGTACATGTAAGTTGATTAACGGTATCAAATCAATTGACGTGCAAGGTAGATTGTTCCATTTAATGCGGTTCGTTTGTAATGTTTGTTTCGGACCTTCAAAAGCGGTGAAATACATTTTACTCTTTAGAGCTGACCCTGAATGCTGTTTATGGAAACTATAAATGGAATTTTAGGTGAAGGAAAGATAATCAAATTAGGCTGGTGTACATGTAGTGCGTTATACATGTTTAGTTGATTTTACTCCGTATAAAATAAAATGCATCATGTGTACAAATAGCATGACCTTCAAACACAATTTGTTCAAGTTCTTACCGTATTTTGTGTTGACTTTTTAAAGAACATTGTTTGTGGTCACAATTTTACTTAATAACAAATTCAAATTGGTCTTGTACACTACTTAAAATAAGTCGGGGATATTGTGAGGTGTATGAGGGTATGCACTCTGCTTGAATGATTTTGTATATGATTAGACAATTGTATCTGCTGTATTGACAGACACGCCTTGTTACATGAATAAACTGTATCGAATAGCCGCCATTTCGTGGGGCACCTTTTGCTACTTTAACCGTTTAACAATGGAAGCACAATATGTGCAACCATGCATGTCCTCAAGGAAGAAAGGAACTGCCCCACGAAATGGCAGCTATTCGATACGGTCTATACATGTACAGGTGAACACAAACAAATCCAAAATTGACAACATACCAATATCCCTAACTTATCGTGAGTAGTGTTGCTGAATTTAATGCAATTTTTGTGATACTATTCACTTCAGCATTCGTACAGAAGGGAAAAAAATACATACAAGTGAACGTACATGTATAATGGGATCTACAAATATGTAACTAACAAATACTCATCTGCTGTCTCACGACGTGGTCAGCATGGCGACCATGGCATTTTTACTGCAAACCTGCAGGTCTTCATCAGGACTTTTCACACCAGAAACATCTTGAGGTTGACGTGGCATATAAACACAATTTTCAACCTCACGTCAACCCCAAGATTGGCTTTACCCCATGTTAAACTCTACCCTACACCAGACCAGCTCTAAACTTTCAACCCGAACCGAAAATAATTCAAAACTATTAACGCTGATTTCAACTTGGGTTGAAACATGTCTCATGTGAAAAGCTTTTATGCTACATGTAAAGAAAGTCTTTCCATGTTAAAGGCCCTGTAGATGATCTGTTTTTGAGCGATTCTGCGAATAAAACCATTATAAATCAAAAGAAAGACATCAACAAACTCATCCGAAGAAATTTCAGCTTTGTCAAATGTACCACGTTTAAAAAAAAAATGAAAATCCATATGCATTTTCCTGGTCTTGGCGGAGTGTTTCAAATATTCGTTCTCAGTTGATCGGGTACTATATGTGGCTTGCGTCATACACTCTGTGGCGCACATACTGCGTGTGCGCGCGATCCATAAAAATGCATCGCGTTGGAACACGCACACGGAGTACACAGCGCCCATGCATTTTGGACCGCGTAGATGCGAACCAAAAATAAGTAAATCGTTTGCAAACGATCTAAATAATTTCATCTTTACGGGTGATTTTCTGGTAAAATTCTATCATTTTGAGCGAAACCCTTTCATTGGATATTTGCTATTAATTCAATCTTTACTTTCAGAACTTTTCCCCTGTAAACTTGTCGATTACTTTTTGGGGTCATTGCAAATGATCCACTGGGCCTTTAAAGCAGTAGGCCTATACTCCCATGGGAAAAGTTCAGTACATCTTCAACCTACATGTATTAATCATTTTCAAAGAAAGTATCATTTGTCATTAAAGACTCTTTTCTCTGTGTAGGCTGCACTGGCCATTAACTTCATGAATCCCCAAGACAATTGATTTTTTTCCTTCTGGGGAAGTGGCTTTCTTTCTACTGTAGATATTATAAAGTGGGAATCCATACGGTCTCCCACTCATGTTTCTGGCCATGCAACCGAGCATTGATCATGAGAGACTTGAAGACGCTTAGTAGTGACGGCAAACATAACATTCCCACATGACCAGTCCGCTATTGTTTGCGTCACTCTTGAGCTAAAATGCGCACGCTCAAAATGCCGCAGACAATAGTGGACTGATCACGTGTTTACTGCCGTATCAAGCGTCTCCGAAGTCTCCCATTGTACTGAGTACCGGTACATGTGCAATGTATACTGAACATCAAAAGAAACCTAGATATTTTTCTTTTTGTATGCATCTATGTTAAAACCTTTATGACTGATGACCGCTATTCCTAATTGTCAATTTCACCAATTGGTAACCCGAAATTGAGCATGACATGCTTGAGTGCCTCTCTAGTTGTGAACTGCGCAATTTGACCTTTCTGCTGAAAGCAAACCTCGGTGTACCGTAGAGACTTGCATTATTTCATTTGCCTGCACCGAACATTGCCATACACACGCTCAGAAAAACAGCACATCTGGCCACATCTTATTGCCCAGTAAATGTTACCACTTTGGTAAAATTGTTCAGTGTCAAGGCAATAATGATACGAAGAGTGACGGATTCGGCAGAACTTGGACAGCTAATAAGCTTTTATCAAACATTTTCATTGAGCTTTGGGTTTGTGTAAGGCAGAACTTGGTACAATTGATAACACAGGGTGTGGTAAGACGCCATACTAATGGGTGTCGACCAAAAAGGATCTGTCAACGTTTTGTCTGAATGGTGTACAGTACTTGTTAAAAAACAAAGCAAAACAAAACAAAACAAAAAAGATCTAATTTTGGTCTCCGGTACACTCCTTTCGCAGTGGTTTTGTGCGGTTTTTCCGCACAAACCACTGCTCAACTTTGCATGAGATCCTGCGAAGAGCGTGCGTTACAGTCGGGTGACATGTTTACTGTGTCAGGTGACAGAATCTTGCCAATCACGGCAAGTGTTATTCAGGCCTGGTGTTGGGTGACGTCACGCACGCTCTTCGCAGGATCTTATGTGAAGTTGAGTAGCGGTTAGTGCGGAAACACCGCGCCAAACCACTCCGAACGGAGTGTAGGTCTCCGTAGACTGCCAAGGATAGGCAGCCCACACAGACTACTGTACTTACCACCTTAGGATGGTTTCACATCCCTGATCAGTTCATTTCCATTCCCTGGTTCTGCTGTTGACTGTATGCCTACATGTACGTGGGTCTTTCCACACTAATAGGCCTATTTGTAGAATCGGTCAATAATTCCTTTCAGATGTCTTCAGTTTATCTCAAACTTAAAGAAATTCCCTTGTACTGTTCCCAGGAGATAACTTTTGCACTAAAAGGTAAGAAAATGCTGCCACAACATACATTTCTGAAAAGCTTGTGTACAAATTTTCCATATATACGTACATGTATGTAACGGTGGACAGACAAAAATGTCACAATTTTGTCTGTCCACCCATGCATACGTACAGTATATGGAAAATTTGTACACAAGCTTTTCAGAAATGTATGTTGTGGCAGCATTTTCTTACCTTTTAGTGCAAAAGTTATCTCCTGGGAACAGTACAAGGGAATTTCTTTAAGTTTGAGATAAACTGAAGACATCTGAAAGGAATTATTGACCGATTCTACAAATAGGCCTATTAGTGTGGAAAGACCCACATGTATGTTCTGGTGAAACACCTGTTTCATCTAAAATGCAGGTCATAGTGAGTTTTTAAAACATACTTGTGGCTATTTGCACCCAAGTATTTTGCCACCATGATTAATTGTCTTGGTTTGTTACTTATTTTCACACTGCCAGCAAAAAAAGGAAAAATGGAGAAATTGACAGGTAATGTACATTCTAGTGTAAACAAAGCAGTTCATTTCTATTTTAAAAAAATAGATGGGAATTTAGCATGTGGAGAGGGCACTTTTTTAGACGAGAAATTTGCCAAGGGCTATATATGATGAAAAATCAACAGAGTGCTATTACTGGAAGTCGTTTTGCACTGCATCGTGACTTGCACTGGCCATTTAGGGCTACTGTCATAAGGTACATGTAGGTCACATCTATTCGCGCAATCGTGATCCATCTGGGTGTTACAATATGTCAAAAAATTGCACAGTTGGCTGGCTGCGTTGATGCACGTGCACATAACACATTAAGCACCATTTACAATGTACGCAAATTTGTTTGAGTAATTCAGGACAGAGCTGTTTGACATCAACAAGACAGTTTTTCGCCATGTTTGCGATGTGCTCATATTTAGACAAACTTAAAAGTCCCCCTCTACGACTGCCAAGTTGAACCTTTCGATGTCCATATAGTCTGATCTCTTAATAAGTGAGTTCGGAGTTTTTACCAAATGTGTACTAATTATACAAGCTTCATGTAATTTGAGATGATAGGGCATGCTGGCCAATTTGTTGGAAAAAAGTGCATTGTTAAAACCTACGTAAAAAAATACCGTAAAATATTGTAAGTCTATTTTCTGCCGTGGTAAAAAAAGTGCGCCTTAGATACACAGGTTTTTATATCAATTGAAAATGTTCAGGAAACGAAAGGATAAATTGGAAATAGACCAACTAAAATGAACGTTTTCTAAATATTGATTGCTACTCTCTGTTCATTTTGTACACAAGAATGAACTTATTCTCAAGTCGAAGGGTGTGCAAAGTGATACGCGAAAAGCAAAATAAAACTCCGAACTCACTCAAAGGCACAGGCTCGTCAGCAATGCGTCCGCGCCAAATTCGTGCCACGAAATACGCATCTCTATGCCTTTGCTATGGAGCTGCATAATTCGTGGCACGAATTTGGCGCGTGCTCATTGCTGACGAGCCTGTGCCTTTATAAGCGGTTGAGATTACACAAGATGTTAGCTTGAATCGTCATGTCCGGATTAAAAGATAACACGGAGATAATGATTGATGATGGAAACGGCAAACTCGACAGGTGTGAGAAATGCAAAAAGCAAGATGCGTTAATCATTTCCCGAAAAAGGCTCTGGGTTTGTCAATTTATTTCAGCTGTATTTTAGTTTGATAACATGCAGTTTCTGAACCAAGCTAAAGAGACCGTGGTAAATGCACTCATATTTCATTATTTTCCGATGTGACGAAAGTGTATGTCAATATTGCGACTGTATGTCATAGTCCACAGTCCATTCAGTGTAAGCTTTTGTGGGAAGAACGTATGAGGGAGGTTTAGATGCACGTAATACGCGAGTGTGAACTCGAAGGCATCTGAGAATTTTGCTCGTAAATTACATTGGCATTCAAGAAATGTAGGCAAACGTAGGCAAACATTACATGTACTGTAATGATGACAGTTACCGTGAAAATGCTCTAATGCAATGGAAAATATACATGTACACAAGATCAAGTTAACATTTTTTTTTTAAATGAAGCAACTTTCAAATTTGTGGTAACATGAACTGGTGGGTGTTCTTAAAGTGTTGCATCGTCCATGTGCATGAATAAACATGAAACTAATTGAATGCCCAAGCATTGATGATGTTATCACCAATGTCTGCAAATATTTCGTGTTCACGTGTGCGTTTAAATTGCATCTAAACCACTCTAATCTACAATGTATGTAATTGTTTATTGAATGCTTGTTTTTTCCTCACTATATCCAACTTTGGTTGCTGTCCCATGACAGGTCCGAGAGTACATCCCCCGTGCGCAAAGAAAAGAAGAAGAAATCACACAAGAGAAAGAGAGACAGGTGATTTAATCTTGGTTCATCATGTGATATCAATCTGTCGGGGGTGCCACCCCTAGTATACAGCAAGTTTTCAGAGACTGAGAGTATTATCAGTGTAACATTTTTTATGCCTATTCTATTTAGCATTGTGCATGGTGAAAGTCTTTGCATGAAGCTTGTAGTAAGTGTTCCTGCTTTTTAAAATAATATTTGTAGGTGGTGGAAGAAGCACTTAATGGCACAGGCTCGTCAGCAATGCTCGTGCGCCAAATTCGTGCCACGAAATACGCAGCTCCGTGCTTTTGCTATGGAGCTGCGTATTTCGTGGCACGAATTTGGCGGGCGTGCATTGCTGACGAGCCTGTGCCTTTAAGGCCTGTCTGCATTGGACTTTTTTTGGAAAAGCTTACTGAGACGATGGGAACTTTCCCATTTTTAATCCAGTGCGGACAGCCTAGGAAGTTTTCATCGGTTTTCCTGGGTTTAGCGGTTACTTTTCCTGGTCAACTACTGCCCAGGAAATGGACCAGGTCACATTTCCCGAGACGATAAGTTCAATGCGGACACATTGAGTCAGTAAAAGCGCTTTGGAAGCATACGTCTAGGCCGTGAAGGTCATTCTGCGAAGGACACTGCGCATGCTCTCCCACGGTGTCGGTAAAATTTTCCTGTGTCAAAAAAGTCCAAATGCGGACAGCAGTAAAATTTAGCAATTTTTCATTTTACCATTGTCTCGGTGAAACCTCGGAAAAAACAAGTCCAATGCGGACACGGCTTTAGTAACCACTTTGTTCATGTAATATAAATTGTCTTGTCCCCTTCATCTAAAGTGTGAGACATATTTTGTTTGTGGTATCGGCCAGGCTTCCAGTCAACTAATAAGAAATGACACCCCTCATCCCTCCCCCACCCCCACCCCCACCCCTCCCCCCCCCCCCCCCCCCCCCACCACCCCACCCCCCAAAAAAGAGCGAGGAAAACACTATGAAGATCGGAAAATGAAAGTGAATATGAATTCAGCTTTTAAATGGATACATGTACATGGGTCTGTCCACAGTAATGGGGTACATTTCTGTAACATTCAAGTAGTGAGGTGGATTAAGGAAAAAATCGTTACACGGTGGACAAAAGCACAATTTTTTCACCAAAGTATCAGTTTGACCCATAGATTTCAAAAAAGTCATGCTCCAAAAAATCTGAGAATTGGATCACCTTGAATTACGTCATTATGACGTCATAACCTCTTGTTATGTAATAAAGCAAACGTAAATGCCATGGTGGGATTTCTACATGCCAAAATTATGTTTCTGAGGTCAAGGAATTCAATGAGGGTGGTATTAGTTTGTAAAAAATTAATATCCTTTATGGTGACTACATGTATATTGATGTAAATATGACGTCATCATCGTCAATACTACACAAATAACACAAAATTTGAAAAAAAACAGATTTTATTGCCGTTTTTTCACCAAAATGCTAATCTTTTTGTGTTCAAAATGGTAACAGTATAATTACCGTGGCACTGATCTACAAGATACCATGATGTCATTATGATATAATAAACAATAACTATCAACCAAAACAATCACACATTAACACAATGAAACAATGATTCTGACCGGATATAGGTTATGACAGGATATTTATTATATTGAATAGCGCATATAACAGTTGGTTTGTGTAGACGAGGGATTATAGTGCGTTACCATTTATTTAACTGCATCTTACAGTTACAGTTATTAGGGTTTTTTACAGTTTATTACTATTAACCACCTACGTAAAGGGGCAGGATCGTCGCTCAAAAAATTGGCGTTCTCGGGAAACCTGTACCCAAGTCAATCAATGCTGGTCCATTTGTTTGACGTCACAACTGTTTAAGTCTAAAGCGTTTATACCCAGTGAACTGCAAAGATATGTACATGTTGTTTGGCAAGTTAGGACATACTTCCTTCAATTATTGTTAAACTCATAGTAATCCTGCCCCTTTAAAGTCCGTTTTGATTTTAAAGTTTGTTATTGTTCAATAATGAACAGTCTCAATTTCTGGTATTAAAACATTTTATAGATTAATGTTTTGATGAAGCAAGCATCACATCTTCCAATTATTTTAGAGTTTTCGTAATTACTGTATCGTTTCAGATGACTGAATTAATTATCAATGCCCAAACTGATTATTTTTGACAGTTGCAACTGCAAAGGTCTGTGCAGGGTAGACCAGCTCTTGATGCACACACGTTTGACATCCACAGTAGTTGACTGCCTTTTTGACCGCCGGGTCCCTTGCTCCTCATTCTGTGTACCGGTATCATGTTTTCGTTTCTTTTCAACTTGCCTTTCCAGTTTTGACTTATTAAATTTCTGATGACAGGATCGATGCCACTTTGCCTCATTTCGCACAAAGTTTTCTGCTGTTTATTCTGCTCCATATTGGAGGTTAACAGGTAACGCGTCAAGCTTCATGAATTATTTGACATTCATAAGGAAGTCATTGAAGACAGTGAGAGAATCATAGTTGCGCCGCGTCTGTGGACAAGATAAATTTTCCGGTGTAGTTTGCTGGCAGATAATGCAGGCTGTCCAATCCATGCTGACTATTACACCTACACATAAATAATGATTATAATTATTATTAGTATAATTTAAAAACAAATAATGATCATCAACAAAGGACCAGAATTAGGAACCAAAGAACTATATGTAGAGATGGGGAACTGTTGGGTTGTTGAGCTTGGGGGTTAGGGATGGCACACAGGTTCATAGATGGACATTTGGAAGCTTCTAGGTTCTATTTGCAATCAGGTTGACATTTATTCTGATAATTATGTGTAAGGATGACAAACCTGCACCTGTAGCGTCAGGGCAGGCAGTGATATAAAAAGAGTTATTTTAGTTACAGTTTTACATGTTTCTGTACTCCACTCAGCAACTGTATAGTAATACAGGACAGAGAAAACCTCAAGCTAGGTGATCCTCAAAGCATTTGCACCGACCAAAGCAACGCAGCAATCCCACCCAAGAGCACAAATCCGCCTGTAATCTCTGAACAACTGCCAAGTTTACAGTTCATAAGATTATGGTTATTTGTATAAACAAATTAATAAAAGACCATGACCTAATTATCTTAAACCGAGGCCTATATACATGTACATGACCATATTACATACATTGTATGCCACCAATACAAACACACTAGTGTTTCTCTTAACACCAAGTTCTCCATTTCAGCTATTCAATACCACTTTTTTAGCTCACAATTTCACTCTTTCCATAGCTTCTTAAATTCCACCAGTATCATTAAACAAATCTATAATAAATTGCTGTAACAATGTCGAGCTCCAAGTATAAAATACAGAAATAATAAGTTCAAAATTTGATAAAAATAAAGGCAAATTTACTTTACCTGTAGCGTCAGGGCAGGCAGTGGCCTCAAACCCGCTGTTACTAGGCAGATCCAAAAACAGAAGTTAACATGTAGTTTGTGACACCTAAAACTCATTTTTCTAATACTTAATTAAAGCTTAATTGACAGTAAACCATCAACAAAATGCATTGTATTCAATAAATAATAGAATAGGTAGTTAAAGGAGTGTGACCAGATCACTTTTTTTTTACCCATAACTTCCCGGGACTTACCTTATTGGTCATGAGATTTTTATATCATAACATCCGTTATATTTTTCTGATTACGAAACTGAAACTCCCGCGCTTCTAGGCCGCATATTTCCGAGGATATCGTCGAAAATCCACCGATTATTTGTAAACTAATTTTCCAGTATCAACGTTTATCCGATGAAAGCTGACTCGATAGTTTTGTTCAATTTTTTTACTGGAAATTGCGAATTTTTTCGGGTTTTTGGGACATGGGAGGTGTGTATGGGAGTTACTTGATAATATTGGTAAGTTACATCGAAAACTATTTTCCAGAAACTCTGGTCACGCTCCTTTAAACCAAAGTCTGATTGCCCTACTTTCACAACCATAATATTCATGAACTGTATGTTGGGACACAGCATTATGCAAATAAGATGGCTTTGTTTTAACAAATTAGATCTATGCAAAAGAATTACATGTATAAAGTTGTGACCTTACTGCCGTTGCATGATAAAAAGAAATGCATTTTGTTTGACCCTACGACTGTTGCATGATAATAAGAAAATACATTGTAACAAAATCTTCAGTGGGAAGCAAGTGTACTACTACTGGGTAAGTAAAGATGGCAGCTATGCTTGGACTTAAATAATACACAAATAAAATAGCATTCTATATTTAATGTCAGGGGAGCCACACATCCCTTACATATATAACTGATGGTTCTTTCGCACAACAAATTTCTCGGAGAAGATTATGTCTCGAACGCTAATATTACAGAGACAATTAATCCTAACAAATGTGTTAAAGGAGCGTGACCAGAGTTTCTGGAAAATAGTTTTCGATGTAACTTACCAATATTATCAAGTAACTCCCATACACACCTCCCATGTCCCAAAAACCCGAAAACATTCGCAATTTCCAGTAAAAAATTGAACAAAACTATCGAGTATGCTTTCAGCGGATGAACGTTGATACTGGAAAATTAGTTTACAAATAATTGGTGGATTTTCGACGATATCCTCGGAAATATGCGGCCTAGAAGCGCGGGAGTTTCAGTTTCGTAATCAGAAAAATATAACGGATGTTATGATATAAAAATCTCATGACCCATAAGGTACGTCCCGGGGAGTTATGGGTAAAAAAAAGTGATCTGGTCACACTCCTTTAATAGTTCATGTGTACTTTGATCTCCAAAACTGTCTGTGGTTTGGTCATCATAAGACATTTTAGACACCAGTTGCCCAAGAAACAGTTTACAAAGTTATATATGGCAATTGCATTGTCTGAAACTGAAACAAAACCATTTCAATCCAAAACCGAGTTATAATTTCAAATGTTACTAACATTGGTCTGCTAGCCATCACAACCATGAGCTGAAATTGAAACATGTTAAAATATTTTAATACAAACCACTGATTTTCCCACGTTGATGATGATGTATTTTATACCATCATATGCTAATATAGACAAATTTAATACAAAAATGATGAAACTGTTTGTTTCAGCGCAACACAAACGTTGCCATGCGATTCCTTGGCCTTTGATACATATAATTCGCTACTAAAATCACTTGCCTCGGCATTATATAACTAAAAACATGCCGTTTTAAGGAAATGGCGGCCATTTTGAATATATTACGTCATAATTAGGTCAAGGTCATTGCAATTTTTTTGGAGCATGGGATTTTATTAATCTACATACCCATAGGAGTCTTTAAAAAAAAATTGGTGCTTTTGTCCACCGTGTCACGATCTTCGTGTTTTTTGTCCTTAATCCACCTCACTAAAGATCTTAGGTCCCAGTTCACTTCAAATGTCTTAATTTTATCTTTAAATTATCAAGCTAAACTGAGGAAATAACTTTTTCACCAAGGAGTAAGAAAAATAGTCCTATACAACATACATTTCTGAAAACCTCGTGCACAAATTTTCCTATTACGCATGTAACAAAGACGGAAACAAATGTCACAAAATTGTCTGTCCACGTTACATGCATAATAGGAAAATTTGTACACAAGCTTTTCAAAAATGTATGTTGTGGCAGCAATTTCTTACCTTTTTGGGCAAAAGTTATCTCCTGAGAACAAAACAAGGACATTTCTTTAATTCTGAGATAAACTAAAGGCATCTGAAAGGAATTATTGACTTATTTTTCAAATGTACCCCATTACTGTGGACAGACCCACATGTACCTACATTTCTAGATGCAGGATAATTTGCCATCATTCCTATTGAGATATGTAAGGCCAAGAGAGAAAAAAAATAGCCGTGTTTCCGGTTATCCGCCCCAACCTAGAAAATCATGTGGAACCTACATCTTTTCATTAAAAAAATCAGTAAAAATAAACTTATTGTTCCTGAACTTCCTACCATCGGTTTTATTTTTTTAACCCCAAATGCTTAAAAATGTGGCTCACTCTCGTGTGTGTTTGTATCGGCAATAACCTGCTTTTTAAATTTAGATATTGTGTACAGTGCTACATGTAGAATGTGATTTTTACATGAACATGTTAACTGAACTACATAAAGGATACATATATTCACCCCGGCGTTCACTTATTCATACTTAATAATTGGGGCAAGCTGGGCAGGGGTTTGGGGTGTATCTTAAAATGATCCATGGGAGGGGTGTTATCTCATTAAAGGGTTCATCCCCCTGTCTTGCTATTAAAGCTCACGTGATAGCCAATCCCAATTGGTGAGGAACAACTGCACTACCGTGATTTCAGACCACCAGTTGGCTTCATAGCTCAATTGGTAGGGCGTCTGCACGTTAGGCAGAAGGTCCGCGGTTGTTTTTTACCACATCCATATTTCCCAAACTCATGGACATTTGTCCACATTTTTATCGAATAATTTCTAAAGGTAAAAACGTACTGACCATCACCGCACCCTAATATTTTTGGGTACAAAAATTTGGAGCAAAATAAAAAAATTGTTCCCACCTACCCACCCTAAATAGTTTTTTGATGTCCATGTAATAGGAAACGGGTATTTTTTTCTTGGCCTAATGCTGTTCCGAGAATTCCCAAAAAAGTTTGATCTGCAAAAGAAACAAAAGGCATTTCAGTCAGGAACTCTACAATTGAGCACAATGGACATACACAATGTACATGTACGATTATTAACAGTGCCCTAAACCCTCGACCATAGTCAGCCAAAGTGTGACGTGGGTTGCCATGACAATTGTCTCTAAACATCATGGCCGTCGGGGAAAAGTACCATTGCAAAAGCACAGGGACACAGTTCAGTGATTTTTAGTGTAGAGCCATTGCCTAGGCAACTAACAAAAGATGACATATTCACTTTGGCAGTCTATTGCAACTGGAAGCAACTCCCGGCAACTGATCAATGTCAATGTACGCGCACTTGCAACTAATGGCAACTGGAAAAATCCCAGTTGTCGCGAGACGCTCATGTTCTACCGGTACTTTCTGGCAATTAGTTGTACCCAGTAGCAGTCAGTTGCGTCGATGTATGCGTACTTGCAACTAGTTGCTGTCAGTTGCAGCAGGTGTGCATCTGATCATGTGATGAGCGCACATCAACAGCAGTTGGAAGCAACTGTTGCTTCCAGTTGCAAGGTCAATGTACAGTTGAAGTCAGAAGTATAAATGTATGCAACCACATGTTAAAATAGGTGTGCTTACATCATTTTTGTAAGTCTTTACTAAATTCTTGATTTTGTGGAATTCCTCACGTCCATGCAGTACTTAAAACATAGCTTGTACACCTTGCAATGGTTCGGGTAGTCCTGTACCATTTTGGGTGATGATGGTAGTTGTGTACATGTATTTATACTTCTGACTTCAACTGTACAAGTACTCTAGGCTTTTACCTAGTTGCCGTGTCGATGTGCGCGCTCTGGAAATGTATAATGGCTGGATGCTCCCATTTGCCGCTAGTTGCACAACTGATCAGTTGCTGTTGATGTGCACGCTATACACACACACACCGATCAGTTGAGTTGCTTCCAGTTGCAAGGTTGATGTACGCTAGGCTTAAAGCACGTTGTGTATGTATTTGTACACATGTGCGTGCTGCTTGTCACGATTCATACAGGTCCGATGATAAATATTTTGAAGGAATGCATTTGTAGGTTTCCATTCCAACATTTGGCCCTTCCTCCTTTAGCCATATGTACATTGTACAGTACAGGCATGTTTGAAAATGACCGAATAACTTATTGCAATTGCTCTGTGGAGCATGTACACATATAAAGTTTTGCATATGTTGCTGTTGGTCTTTGTACTGGGTATAATCGTTTGCGTGTGGTTATTGCAATATATTTGTGCTTGTTGTATATACATTTTCTGCAGTGTCTAAAGTAATGTCAAACCAAATTCAAGTTCATCAGTGTTTGTTTCAACGCAACTTACTACATGTATCACTCTTGCAAGTGAAGCTCATTCGGGGAGAAATGTGTGAAATGCGCTTGCAGCAAGATTGCAACCCCAGTGCAGCCCTGGGTTAACCGTCAAGTGGGCTGCGCTGGATTAACCCTAAAAGACATGATTTTAATAGTGTGTTTGGAAAACACTGTCTGTCCCCCCCCCCCCCCCCCAAGCTGTTTGGTTTGGTTTGTTGTGTTCTTGTTTTGCTGTATTGCACTTTGGCTTGTGAGGTGAGAATGGGATATTGAGAAAATTGTGGTACATGAAACTGTATCCACACTTTTTGTCAGTGGTACAGCAGATAAACAAGCAGCATGCTTAATTATATGAGGGGAAACACACCCTGTTTACACTTGATCCTGAGTTATGGGTCGAACAACGAGCTCAGGATCAGCCTCGGATCACAAACTGAGTGCAAATGCTCTCAGGACCAAATTGGCCCCGGATCAGACCCCGAGATCAGACCCCCAGCTCGGTTCGATCCCGAGCTGGGGATCAGTTTGCGTTTAGATAAGCAATTGATCTTTACCGCATCCGTTTCACAGCCGTAGCGGGGGAAAAGCCCGCGAAATCCAACTGGCCTTGTACACTGTACCGTACACTATGCACAACCCATGCACACATTGATCAGTACATGCACACATTGATCAGTACATGCATGCACACATAGAGCATGACCTTTAACTGCAACTTCTGGCACCACGCTCGAGATGTAAACGCGGCACTCGGGATTATTTTATTGTGGTTAACACTGACGCATTCTTCTTGATCCGGAGTTCGGGACCAGTGTAAACACGTTCTTACATAATACAGCATAAATTTGAATCGGTAAATTATTGAAATAATGTTTAAGAAAGGTTACACTTTCATTACTTGCAATGTGATTGACCTAGCCCACATACGTTTGTGAGTTTTGCAGTTTTTAGAATCACTCGCATTCAGTTTTCTTTCGGTAAAAACCACCCGTTCAAAAGTTAACAAATGTTTTCTCTCGATACATTGTATAAGTCCATGACATTTACTGTATCTCCCATTTTTGTTTAGTACTTGTTTTTTTGTCTTCTCACTACAACAACTCACATGAAAGAAGTCTGGCTTTCTATTGTGCAAAAGTGTTTAATTTTGTAAATAAGTACATGTACACGGTATGTACGATGCGGTGTATTGACCCCTTTCGAACACGTGCGAATATGCCATTTTGGGAGTCAAATAATGCTGAGTCATTGTGGAAGCAATGTGCGTGCGCGTTGTGTGTGTCTCTGGTGGGCGTAACGCGGTTTAGTTCACCAATGGGAGCCTCGGCATAGCGCGTTACGCGCGCTATGGACACACACAACGCGCACGCACATTGCTTCCACAACGACGCGGCATTGTTTTACTCCCAAAATGACGTCATTGGCATGAGCTCAATACAGAACATGTACATGTATGTACGGACAGTACATGCTAGTTTGCATCACATATTTTGAAAGTGTTACAGTTGAATTTTGAATCGTAGGCTGGATCCGAATTAGTGGCTGTGGCTGTTGCTATGCTGTTTCTCAGGACTGTCGTTGTCCGCCCATAGCAACAGCCACAGCCATAGCCACAGCCACTAATTCAGATCCAGCCTCACATAGGCTTCTTTCCAAATCTGGGCTTAGGTTTTAAACTCTGGCTTCGACATACATGTACATATGTAGCCACATGGAGTTTGGGCCCAAGTCAAGGTTTGGAAAAAGCCCCTATTAGAACAGCTATTTTGAGCCATAATATGGTGCTTCAAAGTCTTATAAATATGACATTGTGTACATATTATAATCCTCCAGCTGTAAGTACATAGCTAGTTTTCATCGAGTCGAAAAAACTCTGTTCTTGGTGTGTTGAAAAAAATAAGTACTGATGTTTTCTTTCTTTTTTTTTCTTCATTTTTTACATTTCTCATTGCCCCCAACTCCCATGCGTCACATGTATGTTGTTTGCATGGTTGCTTAATAAAAGCATTTATTTAAATATCATAACTAACATTTTGAAACGGTGACAGGTGTTTTTACTTGTATTGAGTTTAATGCAACGTTGAATTTGAAGAATACATGTACTTTGGCCAAGCGGTTTTGTGCATTGAACTCACTTTGTTTAATTTTGACTGGTTGCGGGTTCGATTCGTAGTCATGTGCATAGTGCATGTGCCCTTGGGCAAGGCACTTTGCCATAAGTTGCCTAGCTCTTTTCACCCAAGAATAAATGGGTACCTGTAAGGGTTATATCCTTTGAGCACTTGCGTCAGGCTGCAGGGGGTTGTGCCCAATGACCAGGGTGATTATATTATAAAGCCCCATGAATATCCCGCAGGGTACATGTAGATATGTACACTCTACAAGACTATAGAAATTGTTTTCAAATTTCATGTATAATAGTACATATCCTATCTGTAAATATTTGCACACAAACCCATGAAGATTCTGCACTTTCTTTTGTACATAGTATGTACTGCATGATTTTTCATGTCATTTTTGCATGTGTTCTTCTTCCAGTAATTGACGTATTATGCACTATGTATGCTCATCTATCCTATTCTGCATGCCACAACACGCGCTCCTTATTGTCAGGGAGTCAAGCTCACTTTTATTGTGGCCTATATACATGTAACTCTGGTTTTATAACGGCTTTGCCTACATTTTGCTCACATAGTAGTCAGCTATTCACCTGTGTGTTTCTGTACATAATAACAAACCTCAAATAACCCTCGATTTGTCTTCTTTTTTGTTGTTTTTATTCCTGTGCTTACTTACGCAACCAATAGTCCATAAACTTTGGCTTTTATATGTGGAACACCCAAGGTAAAGACTTTCCGCCTTACTTTGTTTTGTAAAGAAACCAGTCTCAAATGATGCAGAAGTGTTTTTTAAACTTCCAAGTGTGGCATAATCCAATTTCAAGTATAGTCCTCTTCCCGAAAAGGTATAAGGGAAATTTTAATTATACATTTACACATGATCGACAGACACATTGTTAGACATGTACATGTACGTTATTCGAACACACAAGCCTAGCGTACATTGACCTTGCAACTGGAAGCAACTCAACTGATCAGTTGCTGCTGATGTGTGCATAGCGCGCACATCAACAGAAACTAATTTGTTGCACAACTACATGTACCGGTAGCAGACTAGCGGCAACTGGGAGCATCCAGCCATGTCTACATTTCCAGAGCACGCACATATCGACACGTCAACTCGGTATAGCCTAGAGTACATTGACCTTGCAACTGGAAGTAGGCCTAACTGTTGCTTGCAGTTGCTGTCGATGTGTGCGCACGTGATCAGATGCACACGTGCAACTGACAGCAAATAGTTGCAAGTACACGTACATCGACGCAACTGACCGCAACTGCAGGGTACAACTAGTTGCCAGAAAGTAGAACATAAGCAACTCGTGACAACTGGGATTTTTTCCAGTTGCCAGTAGTTGCAAGTGCGCGTACATCAACCTTTTCAAGCAACTGATCAGTTGTTCCCAGTTGCCACGAGATGCTTCCAGTTGCTGGAAATGCCAGTTGCCACTAGTTGCTTCCAGTTACTAGGTCGTTGTATATACGCTAGGCTTAACATGCCAATTAGAAAAAACATATACATGTACGTAGCTATTTTTCAACTTCTAGTAGGTTTATACACAAACATAGACAATGAGAGGCTTTAAAAAAACAAAATCGACTGCATACTTGCAATTGTTTGTCAGTTCATAAAAGCCAAAATCATTGCATTACAAGTCAGTATGCCTATACTTACAAAGTGCGTACACGGAGGTCATTTTGTGAAATTAATTAATGTCGCCATAGTGCATTTCTTACAGAGTGTACTCAGAATACACTTGGGTGGTAAGGCCTGTCTGCATTGGACTTTTTTTGGGAAAACTTACCGAGACTATGGGTACTTTTCCCATTTTTAATCCAGTGTGGACAGCCTCATAGGAAGTTTTCCTCTCGGTAAATTTTCCCGTGTCAAAAAAGTCCAAATGCGGACAGCAGTAAAATTTAGCCATTTTTCATTTTACCATCGTCTCGGTAAAACCTGCCGAAAAACAAGTCCAATCTGGACACGGCTTTAGTGTGTGATGTCAGGGATTACATGTAGGGATATACAGATATTTATTGTAACATTGTAAGCAAATGAAAAACCAGTTTAAAAGTGGGTTTGTAAAAAAACAAATTAAAAACAAAGCCCCTAAACATTTACACTTGGTCTTTGAATTGATGTCAAAAACAAAAAATGAGGCACCTAAATTCAAACAAGAATAATACATTTACTCTAGGTTGAAAAAAATTAGAGTGCTGTTTTTTTTGTTGGGGTGTATTTTTAAAGTTAAATATTTCTCTACATTGACAAAAACCAAAAGCGTAAGCTGTTTTTAAAGACAAATTTATTTGCTTTTTTCAGTAGACAGAGGGTTACTTTGCATATTATGAAGTACATTTAGCTTAAACAGTAATTTGGAGGTTGTGGTATACATACTTTAAAATTTCCATTAAAGGCCCTGTAGATGATCTGTTTTTTAGCGATTCTGCGAATAAAACCATTATAAATCAAAAGAAAGACATCAACAAACTCATCCGAAGAAATTTCAGCTTTGTCAAATGTACCACGTTTTAAAAAAACATGAAAATCCATTTGCATTTTCCTGGTCTTGGCAGTGTGTTTCAAATATTCGTTCTCAGTTGATCGGGTACTATGTGGCTTGCGTCATGCACTTTGTGACGCACATACTGCGTGTGCGCGCGATCCATAAAAATGCATCGCGTTGGAACAAGCACACGCAGTACACAGCGCCCATGCATTTTGGACCGCGTAGATGCGAACCAAAAATAAGTAAATCGTTTGCAAACGATCTGAATAATTTCATCTTTACGGATTATTTTCTGGTAAATTATATCATTTTGAGCGAAAACCTTTCATTGGATAGTTGCTATTAATTCAATCTTTACTTTCACAACTTTTCCCCTGTAAACTCGTCGATTACTTTTTGGGGTCATTGCAAATGATCCACTGGGCCTTTAAACCTGTTACACATGTATATTTTGTGAATAAAAATGTATCAGAATTACACAGAACGTAATGTGTAATGGCGTCTTTACATGAAGAATTTTCCTCTAGGATTTAAAAAAGGATAGAAATATTCATTTTCTTATAGTGAATCTCAACTCTGTTTTATACTTAATAAATACATTTTTCTTAATAAGGTGATAGAATCATTGAATAGAATTGGTGGCGGAATAAAAGTGTCATTCATGCTACCAGAAATGGGCCTTAATTGCGCTAAACCAGTTTATGCCATTTTCCAAAGATATTTTGTAATTTGAGCCACAAAGCTTCGGCTTGAGCGACTCCAGCATTTTTGGAGTCGACTCCGATTGAGCCACAAAGCTTCGGCTTGTGCGACTCCAGCATTTTTGGAGTCGACTCCGATTGAGCCACAAAGCTTCGGCTTGTGCGACTCCAGCATTTTTGGAGTCGACTCCGATTCCAAAAAAGAATCGCGATTCCATGTATTCTTCAATTTCATTTTTCGCGGGATGACCGTATTCCTGAATGCGTGAGGGTGCTGTCAAGTTGCCTACGCCCATCACGAACACAAAATGTGCTAAACGCGCTACATGTACGTGCGCACACGTTCCAAATGTTTACTTTTAATGGAAATCTCTGCCCGCGCCACTGGCCCGCGTTGCGCGTACGCATCTTTTCCCCCACTTTCCCCCAAGTCACCCCCAGTTCGAGTGCCCTCACGCGTTCAGGAATACGGTCTTTACCGAATATGTTTAATAGGTAGTTGCGCATGTTTATGTACATGTACGTGTACATTGCGATAAGTACTTATTGTGCCGACGAGAACTCAATTGTTGGCACTGAGCAGCACTAAACATCAATTTTTTTTAATAATGTTGGAAATGATCAGAGGCTGAATATTCTTTAGAATTGCTTGGTAATTTCTGGAATCGGCTATCTATCACTGGGAATCGAATGTAAATGAAAGGGGAATTGATTTGTACTGGATATTGATTCCTCAAAAATCTGGAATAGCGATTCCTGGAATCGATTCTACTCGACTCCGGCGTGGAATTGCCCAAGCCTAATGTATGTGACAGGACGTCTATCATGTGAATGTCGCACTTAAAGAGAGAAAAGCTCATAAGCTTTGGGGCCTTAGGAATGAATCATTTTGTTATATGGGTAATTCCATAAAGTTGAGAGACGGTGTTTCTGTTACATCAGAGACCTTTTTTACCATATATTTTTGAATTTATGAATTTCATGAGTCAATTACCATGTATACTAAAAAATGCCAGTGGTTGAATGAGAGCGGCTCAAGTGTAACAAATTATAGAAGCAACAGTCAAAAATAAGGAATTTTGTGCAAATGCAGGTGTGACATTCAATGTTTTTGAACACATTTTCGTGAACTACATAAAAATGCAAGTTAGAATCATTCAAATTCAAAATATTGTTTCGGTCAAGAACTGTATATTCATGTCAAATTCAACGAGATCACTTTCGGGATCAGAGTGACATAAGCTAAATTATCGTGGTGTCCCAGTTACATCCGCAACCAACATTTGATCAAATAACTCAAAATTGCCATGTACTCCATCATGACTAAAAACTCAAAATTTTTTAAAGAACAGACAAAACAACTATACAAAGCGACATCACGATACAAATGACAACTTGTTGGTCAATTATTGGCCATTTTGTGAAAATGAAGAAATGTCACACTTTGTTTCTCAACTTCGTGGAATGACCCATAAACTACTCAACACTGGATATTGTGTTTATTAATTTGTTTGCCTAAGGATTCCTTATTAGTTTTGAGTAGATCATCTTTTCACGTCTTGCATCAGTTATAGAAGTGCTTGTTTTTTGCAAATTTGCACAGAAAGTACCTTTAATCCATTTAAATGCCTTTCCAATTCTGACTACTCGAAAATATTTTTGTTGTGGAGTTGTGAACTTTTAATCAAAATATTACACACGAGAAATGCATCTTCCTAAAAACTTGGTATAGACTCTTTGCACCGCCGACCCCGAGAGGGACAGGTTTTCATATTCAAATGATGTGACAATAGATCCACAAAGTGCCTACTCGTGCATGGTGCACCTTGACAATTGGTGTCAATTTTGTGGGATAGCCCCAATATTGATGAGGGTTGCCTCATGTATTTTCTGGCCTTAAGCCTAGGCTCTTTTCTTGGCACTTTACATCTACCAACATTTTCAGATGAAACTGGTAAATATCAGTCGATCTTGGTAATTTGACATCCAAACCAAACTGATCCACCCACCTTCATCATGTGTGCATGTTTGTTTTGACCTGTCGCTCTATCCTCCTCCATCTTTACCGGAGCAAACTTTAAAAATCCGCCTTGGCAGGCTAGTAGACCCAAGGTAATAATAACCACGTAAACTACATGTCCTTGTCCGTCCGTGTAGGCTGTGTTCAGAGAGCGTGTTAAAACTCATTCGGTTTAAACATTTCAGAGCAGTCTTGCACACTGTGAATGAGCTGCAGCACGTGAGAAAGACCCCGTTCTCACTAGAGAAATCGCTTCGTTTGACGAAGATTAGTTAATTATCGTTAGTTAATGAAGCGTGCATTCACATCTCACTTAACGAAGATCGAACGAAGGTCAAATGAAGAGCGGTACCGTTAACATTAGTCGACTGCTAACGAAGATGGAATGAAGCTGTGGGAGGCCACTATGCCTGGACGCACATGTGCGTCGAGCTTCAAGTTTCTGACGCGCTGTGTGGTTTTCAAGTGGTGTGTCAAAAACCATGCTTGTTTGGCGTTTCACGCATGATGTGCTTGTGCTACCAGGCCTGATAAATCGCTCACATTACAGATTTGCTTCGTCGAATGAAGTGATCTCTTTTTGGAATGAAGCGATCTCTTTGTCGAATGAAGTGATCTCTTTGTCGAATGAAGCGATCTCTTTTTGGAATGAAGTGATCTCTTTGTCGAATGAAGCGATCTCTTTGTCGAATGAAGTGATCTCTTTGTCGAATGAAGCGATCTCTTTGTCGAATGAAGCGATCTCTTTGTCGAATGAAGCGATCTCTTCGTCGAATGAAGCGATCTCTTCGTCGAATGAAGCGATTTTGCTTCGTCGAACAAAGCGATTTTGCTTCGTCGAACGAGGAGATTCTAATCTTCGTCGAATGAAGAGGTGTGCGTTCACATCTTCATAAAATCATTGTCGAATCTTCATCGAACGAAGCGATTTCTCTAGTAAGAACCGGGTCTATGATGCTGACGCTGTTTATCACAATTGAAGTGAGACTTCGAATTTTGGGGATGGAAATATGGTCCCCAAAATTTAGTCTCCACAGCATACCTTTTAGACAACGTCTTAGCCTGAAGGTTTCACCAGATCAAATTCATATTTTTTTGTTCATTCTACGATTTTAAAACGCTGTCTGAACGCAATCTCTGTTTAATACTTTCCCATAGCTTCATCCACATTGTCTTCATGTACAAACTTTTTACAATTTCTCAGCCACAGAGTTATTGTCGTGTTTTTCCCACTGCTTGTCACTTTTCCCTTTTTTTTTGGTAGTGTTGCTCTGATTTGCCAGATCAATCCACATATTTTGTAATTCATTCCTGAAGCTTTGAGAATATTAATAAAACATTTTATTTTTCTTGAAAAGTGGTTGTAGATGTACATGTAATACCTGTCGGCCAACTTGTAATTCTGGCAAAACAATTAAGCAGACAGATAAAACGATGGGCATATACATACTGTAGATACAGGGTATTTTTTCCGTATGCATTGAACAAAGATTTGAATGAAATGTCCTCCAGGAATCAACAGATCATCCAATTCTAAGATATACTTCCCACTTGCACTTCTGTCGGAAATGTTGCATTTCTGAGATAAATAAATGATAAAATTACTGCATAAACTAATGCACATCATTACGGTGCGAGCGGTCCGTGCGTAAGCGCGACAACAGAGGGCGCTGTGCGCGCGCGAATTTTTATCTTGTGCACTAACTGAATGCAATTTTTAAAGGAGAAAATGCTACTTTCTACAGAAAGCAACATTTGCGACAAAAGTGCAAGTGGGAAGTATATCTTAAAATTATATTATCTGTTGATTCTGTGAGGTAATTTCCTTCAAAACTTTGTTCAATGTATACGGAAAAAATACCAGATTGGTATTTGCACATTGTCATAGTACATTTATATGGATTGATAATGGATTTTTATCTTATTAATTAAAGCATGCATACATAATTTGTTTATTTACAGTGTATTTGTGTTTTCCGTGCATGTTCTTGTAGTTTTACGTTTGGGTTTTCTTTTAAAAAAAAAATCATAATTCTTTGGTGCTGATATTTACATGTACATGTACTCAGTTGCTTTGGTTCATTTCCAGTCCTCTCTCACCATTGCACATTTTTGTTGTCAAATGGTTTTGGTAGTGCTTTTGGAATGTAACACAAAGTTGCTCCATTAGTGTAAAAAAATTGCTCGCATTTTTGTCAACTGTGGTGGTGGTGCGTCAAATGTTTTGCTGTGTTTAGCCTTTGCACTTCATGGCTTTTATTAATAGTCACTCAGTGTTTGTTTTCTTGAGTTTTGCTAACAGAATCGGTGTTGATTAGTTACTTTATTTCTTTTGTGAAACCCTTTGTCACATCATTATGCGGGTTTAAAGACTGCTAAAGTAGAGTCGCTTTAACAAGCGGTTTTTATTAACAGAATAACACAAACTTGATATTAACACTTTCTCTCCCATTTCTTTGTCGTTAATTTGCTGCTCTCAGATCAGGAAAAAAGAGTAAAAAACACAGGTATTCCTTAATGTGTAGACTCTGTTTCAATACATTGGAGACATTTTCCATTGAGCTTCGTTAACATGTAAATGTTTTCATTGCCATATATGTGTCTGTTTTCAATACTGGAGAGACCTTTTCCTCCAGGATTATATCTCTGTACAATGTCATTCATCTTCTCTCAAAACAAAAGAAATGTCTTAAGATAGATCTATAAGGAGATAACTTCAGCTAAAGAACTGCAGCGAATAGTGCCACAACATACCTTCCTGAAAGCCCTGTACTGGAGAGACCTTTTCCTCCAGGATTATATCTCTGTACAATGTCATTCATCTTCTCTCAAAACAAAAGAAATGTCTTAAGATAGATCTATAAGGAGATAACTTCAGCTAAAGAACTGCAGCGAATAGTGCCACAACATACCTTCCTGAAAGCCCTGTGTGCAAATTTTCAATATACCGTATGTAACAAGGACACCAAAAAATGTCACAAAGTATGTGTCCTATGTTACATACGTTAAATAGGAAATTTATACACAGTGTACTGTTTTCAGAAAGGTATGTTGTTGCACTATTTGTTACTTAAGTTATCATCTTAGATCTGTCTTATGATATTTTTTTTGTTTTGAGAGAAGATAACTGGCATTGCAGAGTTATGATCCTGGTGAAAAAGTCTCTCCAGTATTGAAAACAGACTTATATACATGTATGTATGCATATGTACATGTATGTGTGTGTGTTGTTTCATGCATGAGGTTTGTTGGTTTTTAGAGTTCAAAATAGACTTGAAATAAATTCGGTAATACGGTCGTGTTTTGTCCGTCTAATGCCATTTTAGCGCACACGATTGATAGCTGTTTTTATGTGCAGTAATATATTTTGGTTTCAACTTGTATTACCGACTTGAGAAACCTGATTGCGCGACAATATTAATGATTCAAAGTGCATTGACGCTGTTGCCATAGCAAGAACCAATCATGGTGATCCACGCACCGCACTCCATGGTGTGGTAGCATCCATTTTTACCAGGGGGTGTTTAAATGAATATGCAGTAAGAACATTTTTGTCAAATGTACCACGTTTAAAAAAACCATGAAAATCCATATGCATTTTCCTGGTCTTGGCGGGGTGTTTCAAATATTCGTTCTCAGTTGATCGGGTACTATGTGGCTTGCGTTATGCACTCTGCGGCGCACATACTGCGTGTGCGCGCGATCCATAAAAATGCATCGCGTTTGAACACGCAGACGGAGTACACAGCGCCCATGCATTTTGGACCGCGTAGATGCGAACCAAAAATAAGTAAATCGTTTGCAAACGATCTAAATAATTTCATCTTTACGGATTATTTTCTGGTAAAATTATATCATTTTGAGCGAAAACCTTTCAATGGATAGTTGCTATTAATTCAATCTTTACTTTCAGAACTTTTCCCCTGTAAACTCGTCGATTACTTTTTGGGGTCATTGCAAATGATCCACTGGGCCTTTAAGGAAATCTATTTCACAAGCACATTTATTTTGAAAACGTGGCATGAATATTAATAAAGGCCCGTTTCTCGACCAATCAGATCTCTATGTCCAATTCTGGTAGCAAACCCCATAGCCCGTGTACAAAGTGAAAGACAGGTTTCTCAAGTCGGAAACAGGAGGTCGACTAGACTTGTTCCCAGTCCAATCGCGACTACGCTGCTGCGGTTTACGAACCAACCGGTCCTGTTACCGACTTGACGTCAAGTCTAAGTTCAAAACGGCTAAAGATCTATCTACACGAGCCAACATTTGTTGGCCAACAAGGATCAACATGAAGTTGGAACTTGTTGGGCGGTACTAAACTGCGCGAACTAACATGTTCCAGCATATATCGATTGCAGATGTTTGCTGCCTATAACATGACAGGCATTCTAATCTGCTATTGGCCCATTTTTCCAACAAGCTCCAACCAAGTCGGGCGATAGGAACATGTTCCAACATGGACCAACTTGTTGGATGATGTTGGGCATTGTCTGAAGTGACGTCTGTACACCATCCAATTTTTGGTCTGCCGACATCGTTAAACACATGTTGGACAATGTTGGCTCTAACAAGCTCTAACAAAGTCGAGCGATAGAAACATGTTCCAACATGGACCAACTGTTATGGCCGAGTGGTCTAGTGCGTCGAACTCAAGTTCCTGTACGAGCCAGTACTAGAATGTGGGTTCGATTCCGGGCCGTGACGGGTTGTGGCACTTGTGCTCTTGAGCAAGGCACTTAATTACACTTGTTCCGTCCTTCGGAAGGGATGTAAAGCCGTTGGTCCAGTGTGTTAACGCACTTTAAAGATCCCAGAGCATTCATTCGTGAAGAGCAAGGGGATTCCCCGGTGTCTCTGGCCATTTCTAATTCTAAATCTTCATGGGTTTCCTCACGCTTGCGAGTGACAGTACAATGATCACTATTGAGGAATCCTTGGTATGAATACCAGAAAGAAATAATAATAATAAAAATAATAACTTGTTGGATGATGTTGGGCGTTGTCTGGAGTGACGTCTACACCATCCAACTTTTGGTCAGCCGACATCGTCAGACACGTGTTGGACCTTGTTGGCCAAGAGATGTTGGCTCGTGTAGACGGGCCTTTAATGTAGTAGGCTACATTAGCTGCCTGATTTCTTTGCAACGAAAACCTTCAAGTCATGGCTAGTTTGGTATATCACTTCACTGCTTTTAGTGTTTACTGATGACCGGTACAGAGTATAAAATCACAATAGACCGAATGAGAGATGACGTCAACAATGTAAACAAAACCTTGATGCGCACAGGTTTGATCAAATTGTTTGAAGTACTCTAATGAAATGGCCTTTGGGGTATAGCGTTGGTCCGTGAATTCAACGTCGCAGACGCTTCGCTAAAGTAATTTTTTGTTACCAAAAATACTTGAGACATTTTCAGAGGTGACTTTAGTGCCGGGGGCTAACTGCATACATACATGTACCACTCAGTTAAAGAGCGTGATAAAAACTACAGTGAGTTTGACGTACTTAAAGGCAGTATACATCATTGGTAATCTCAAAAATCAGAAATGTTCACAGATTTACGCCTAACTTACACAATATAAACATGATGACCATAGAAAACTTCCCCTGAAATGGTTTTGTCTGAAAAGCTATAGTCTTTGAGAAATGAGTAAAACAATTAGTTTTCGTCTCATGAGACGAAAATTCATTTCGCCCCAAAACCATTTCGCCCAAGTGCCATTTCGCCCCAAACCACTTCGTCCGAGTGCCATTTCGCCCCAAATTTCATCCTCCAAACACTACATCGCCCAAATGCCACTTCGCCCCAAAACCACTTCGTGCACAGGGCGAAATGGTTCAGGGCGAGGTGGTTTTGGGGCGAAATGACTGCATCAAACCCTTTTTTTACTGTTTTCTCAAAAGTTAGACGAAGTACGGAGCTGGTTTTTGCTCAGGTTGGTTTTAATCATGCATATCTTTAATCACACAGGGGGATAAAACTATTTGTAACAGTTTACCAATCATGTATACTATCTTTAACACAAACATAATAAGCACTGTTTCAGCGAGTACTCCATTTAAGCCCATCATGCTTTGCGTGGAAAGGTATATTGTTACGTCATTTCGTTTGCAGGCTGTACCAAGAGTAATCAATACTTGTACGACATTATTTTGTGCCTGCTCATTTCTTGAAACTTGACTCATCATGGGCTAGTTCTGAAGGACTTTTGGTGGACTTTATGATTTTATCATCACCGTACTTGTGATAGACTTGACTACTAATACTGCCCTCATACTCCTATACATTGTAGATTTCTTGTTTGCACATACATGTATGGTGGTGTCGTGCTTTATAGTGCAGTTAGTTACATTGTGCTCTACAAGAAGACCAAAGTAAATGCAAATAATTTTTGCCCATTCACGACGCGGTATGCACTATAGTGCGTTTCCCGAGGACATGCTAAAACTCAGTGTCCTCGGGAAACGCACTCAGTATATAGTGCATACCGCGCCATTGAATGGGTTAAAACTACTTGCATGTAATGATACATGTAACTTACTTCATGTAAGACAAAAGTAGTTTAGCACTGTGAGACATGCTGTATAACGTTGGTGTTGGGTATGTAAATTTATCGCATGTGGGAAAACTTCCTTCAACAATTTTTGCACCTCCCCTGCATTCTAACCTACATGTATACCAGATTTTCACAAATTGCGTCTTTGTCTTGCTGCATTTACCATGTACACATATATTACAATTTTTTTTTTATTAAAAGGAGCGTGCCCAGATCAAATTTTTGAACCCTCCGTTTTTCCTATGAGTGTTGAGATTTTTATTCCATATCATTTGTCATATTTTTCTCATTATTATTCCGAAATGTTGCATTTTCAATCCGTATCAATCCGTTTCAAGGATATCTTTAAAAAAAATACCAATGTTTTGTAAACTAATTTATCTGGTTCCATAAAGCGGTGCAGTTATTACAACAAAAGTTTTGCTTTCATATTCAAATTGGAGATTGCAAATTTCATGTTTTCTTCCCATGGATAGTATTTTGGGCTCGGCTTCATTTTTAGGTGATTTTCTTCACTTTCACGTGTGCATGACTCATTAAATTAGATCTGTGCTCGATTACATAATACAGACACAAAATGTGTACACTTTATTAATCCATTGCAGGTAAAGCAAAAAATCTGCATAACATGTACAGTATCCGTTTGTATACGCATATGGAGGCCGATAACCGTTATTAACATGTATGAAAACAAGTGTACAGTGGTTGCGTGTCACAAGAAGCACATACATGTAAAGTCATAAAGTATCCGTGTCCGTACCGGTATCCGCGACGGTGCGAAACCTCTCTAAAATTGCACAGGTCTAGCTGATGGTACATGTAATCATGTAAATCTCATATTAAAGGCACAGGCTCGTCATTGCGGCATGAGGCCAAATTCGTGTAACGAAATGCGCAGCTCCATAGCAAAGGCATGGAGCTGCGTAATTTGTGGCACGAATTTGGCCTCGCGCGCGCAATGACGAGCTTGTGCCTTTAAGCGGTATTAAATTCCCATGTTATACGGTATTCAATTTGATACATATTTGCAACATTACAGGCTTGTAAAGTGTAAGTTCTATTTACAATCCTTCCTCCATGTTTATTATCCTCAGGTCTGGTAGCCGATCCAAACGCAAACATAAGAAGCACCACAGCAGAAAGTAAGTACATGTGATGTAAACATGGTGAATGTTAACTTAAAACCTATGCATTCCAAAAATATGAATGCCCCTAGAACTATGGGGATATCCCCCATAGACAGAAGTATGATTTACCAATATGGCTACCCAGCAACTTTGGCAGGCACACATTAAAACATGGCTACTGCCCAATTCTCACAAAAACTTCGTCCGATAGTTCTTGAAAACTTTGCCTTGCATGTCTACATGATTTTGGCAGAATTTGTCCATATATGTATACATATAATGTATCTCGGAAATCCACCCTTATAAGCCCGCCGCACACCTTTGCGATTTACCAGATAATCGGATCATCAGACCAGATACCGGAAAGGAGTGTGCTGAAATAATTCGGGCCGGTCTGACCGTACACGTACCATATACCCGAGCAAATCAAACTTGTTTGATTTTTCTGGATCTGGTGTCCAATTATTTTCTGAATATCATCACCAGATCTGAGGAAAAGAAAAGCCATCGACACCAGCATGACAGCGATTCACCATCAGACTACAGCTCGGATAGTGGTGACTACTCGGGTTCTGACAGCAGGAGGTGAGTCACAACACGGACTGCTAGTGGGGGGCTGCTTATTTTTAGTCCGAATAACTTGGACCCTAAATATCGCTGTTTTTAACATGAAGACATGACGCGCGATATGTAGGATCTAATAGCGGTTAAGAAGGCACCACACTTCAGTTAAGACTCGGCCCACACTCGCCCAACAAACAGTTTTCACCCTAAAAATGGTCACAAAATAGGCTTGACACACCATCTGGGGTACAAGTAGATATCAAGGTTTAAGCTGAGGTACATGTACAGTGACTTACTTACATTCTTACAGAAAGTGCAATGGACTGACGGCTGCCGGACCTAAAGATTATCTCAGAATAGTCGGAATCTTTTGGTTTGGTGACCAACTCAATGAATCCCCGTTTGCCATGTGAGGGCGCTGTTCAAAACAGATGTGTGCAGCTGTCATGGCCGTGATTGGGTCAGCAATGCGACAAACATGATAAATATGAGTGATAAGTGAACGATGATGACACCAGCGGCAAGCAAATCATGTTTGGCAACTTTACACCTAATTTTGGAATGACTCTGTGGTATTCGAGGGGAAAATGGATTATTTTTGTCCCGGTGGCCGCGTTTTGTCCCGGCTGATAATCTTTGTCTGGCCGTTAATGGCACCTCTATCTGATGATTCTGTCCGGGCACACTGCCCAGAGAAACCAGCTAGTGAAAAACCCTGGTGTGCTATAAAAGAATCAATCATTAACAATATTTGTTATTAGCACATCAATAAAATTGTTGTTGTTGACCAAATTTATTTATTTATTTTTCAACAAGCTCTCGTAGCCCCTCGCCCAGAAGATCTAGGAAATCACGCTCCAGCTCCCGCAAGAGGGGTAGGCATGGCTCTGTAAGCCCCGCCCGCAATGGCAGCAGCAGGCGCAAGTCACGATCGCCAACTCCGAGATCGGACCGCAAATCGCCGCGGGAACGAGAGTCAGATAAATCGCAGAGGAGGAGAGACACGAGGTGCGTTATGACCGCAAAAGGAAATTGCTGCCTCTGTGTGATTTCTTAAGGACTAGGATTGGGAAACATTAATGGGCGCTAGGCTTCAGGCCGCTTATGGCCGATATGTTTGGTTGATATTTTTGGCATTGCAAATCTTCTATATTTCACTGTTTTTTGTTTTGTTTTGTTTTGTTTTGTTTTTTTGCTAGGTCCCCACCCTCTAGAAGAGGGCGCTCTCGCAGCCCAAGCCCACGTAGACGAACAAGAAGTCGCAGCAGGTCAGTGGGCCATTCTTTCATTGGTAGTGTTAGGCTATGTTTGGATTACATGGCTACAGTTCGAAATATGGCTGTTTTGCCATATTTTGCATTGTATTTTTGTACACATCGTGTATTTCGTTCAAACTGCTAGCTATGTGTCGAGTTTTTTTTTTCGATCGCGTGCATTACGCGTAATGCAGACATGTTGTACGCGCACGCACACGACGGGGTACTTCGCCCAGTTTCCTTTGGGCACGTGCAGTTTCTGTGTGCGTGTGCATGTTCCATACGCGCTGATAGGGCACGGGCACGAATGCTAGCCAGGCAAGAAACTGTTTAAAGCTGGCCGGCCGGTCTTTATCGTCCATTTAAGACTGACCACGTGACGTGGTCTCGGCCAATAGGGATGCGTAAAATGTTCCATATGCGCTGATAGTGCACGGGCACAAACGCTAGCCAGGCAAGAAAGTGTTTAAAACTGGCCGGCCGGTCTTTATCGTCCATTTAAGACTGGCCACGTGACGTGGTCTCAGCCAATAGGGATGCGTAAACTGTCTAAGGTATTTATGAATAAAGCAGTAAAGTGAAAGTCCAGCAAGTAATAGTTTACTATATCCTACAACATACCGTACAACGTTTGAAAGGATCCACAGTGTTCTCCATGACTGAGTCTAAAATTTAGCAGGGCAGCATCTCACATTTTCACCGCTTGATATGGGCGCTCTCTAGGGAAGTTGTAAATTGTATGGTTTATAATGCACATTACCGATAATATGCCACATCATCGGCGTTGGTTGTATCTCGAAAATCAGAAATGTTCACAGATTTACGCCTAACTTACACAATATAAACATGATGACCGTAGAAAACTTCCCCTGAAATGGTTTTGTCTAAAGTGCTATAGTCTTTGAGAAATGAGTAAAACAATTAGTTTTCGTCTCATGAGACGAAAATTCAATTCGCCCCAAAACCATTTCGCCCAAGTGCTACTTCGTCCCAAAACCACTTCGTGCACACGCCATGGTTGAGGGCGAAATGTTTCAGGGCGAAGTGGTTTTGGGGCGAAATTACTGCAAACCCTTTTTTGACTGTTTTCTCAAAGGTTAGACGAAGTACGGAGCTGGTTTTTGCTCAGGTTGGCTTTAATCATGCACATCTTCAATCACACAGGGGGATAAAACTATTTGTAACAGTTTACCAATCATGTATATTATCTTTAAAAAGAAAAATTCCTTCATTTTGATATCTACAAACAATGCATATTTTTACATTTTAAGGTAAAATAATTCTTCCAAACCTTTGCAGAACGCGATCACGGACCCCCATATCGCGCAGGCGTTCTCGCTCTCCCAGCTACCCACGAATTCTAGAGTCACCGAATCGGGCAGTCAAGAATCAGGCCGAACCAGAGAAGAGAAAAGATTTCTCCCCGATCCGCAAACGACGAAATTCCCCAAGCTTTCTGGATCGCCGGAGAATAACCAGGTAGGCTTGTTGTGATAAATCAGGCGATATGAAAATGAAAAGATTTGGTGATTTGCTATGTGTTTGATATCTAAATTGGATATGCTGATGTGTGTTGTAAAGGGGAGTTTCATTGGAAATATTTTTTTAATTTGTGATCTTTCTGTAATGAACTGTGAAACTACAAGTTGTGTACGGTGTGTGTGCTATACTGGTGTATCCTAGATGGACACCAGCGCAATTAAATGTAAAACATCCTTCCATAATTGATTGCTTTCCGGTGACGTCACCCCTTCCATCCACCATTTTGGTGGGCATTTTTCATGACCCACGTGGCTCGAGTAATAACTGGCAAAAAGAGCAAGAAAAGCGCATTGGTTGCACTTACCTCTGTTGCTTGAACTTGCTTTATGTTGTTGCGCCATGGCTGTTGTATCGAGAAAGATAAAAACGCATTACTTCAGGCTAAACGTCGCAATCAAGTAAAAGCACTTTAGTTTTTACAAGCCGAGTGCATGCTCAATAATTTGAACGTATTACAACGCGTGCGTGCAGCATCTTCGAATGAAAATACGCTGGTGAGTATTTTTTACGCGTGTTCATGTGCGTCTATTGGCGCGCGCGTGTACGCGTGACTGTTGACAACCAAACATTCCCGGATGTTCTACGTCATCGAAAGCAATCAATAGAGACGATGTGCCCCTTGTTTACATCTAAAGCAAATCTTGCCTGGCGTTGTGCGCACGCATCATGCTTAGCATTGTGACGATCGCGCGTGTTATGTTTACACACAAAACGCATTACACGCGCACGCATTCCAAACCGACCCAAACCGGTTACGGTGATGAAATTTATGTAAAACATGATGCGTGCGCAAAAACGCCGGGCATGTTTTGGTTTGTTGTGACGTCGGAGGGCACATCGTCTAGAGAGGTTCCGCAAGCCGACGCACGCATATGTTGATGAGCTATATCCGTAACTGTTAGTGGCATTACTGTGGTTTCACAAATCAAAAACTATAGCGGGTTAGCTACAATGAGTCTATTTCTCGCTGCGGGGGAAAACAACCAACACAATATGGCTCTGATACTATTTTTCTTTCAATCCATAGCTTTGAAATGCACAAAACTTTGTATTCATAATTTAATTATAATTGACTCAATTATGAGAATTCTTGTTGTTCACCGAATATGATTACAAAATCTGGTATTTGTACGCAATAGTAATACTACATTAAATTGGGAGGTCGTAATTCCTGACCCTGGCCTAACTGAGATGTCAGTCTTGCGGGGGGAAAAGGAGCCAGTCATCGGACTCTCTCCCCATCCAAACCAGTATAAAATCTTCTATATTTCAAATTTAGTACTGTAGTGTTTTTGTTGTATTGTTTTCTTCTAACCCTATCTTGTATCGACAAAGGTCTCCAGACAGGAGCAGAGACGACCGCCATTACTACGACAGAAGAGATAGGAGCTACAGTCGCAGCCGTTCTCGATCCAGGGGGCGGGATCGTTACCGGAGATAAACTCAAAATTGCTCAACTGGACTTGTTAGCTTTTTACATGTGTGTGTATAATGATGGAGAACCTCCATCTTGGATTTGTTTGTTCATTTGTTTTCTCCACCCAAGCATCTTGCGAGAATCTTGCAGATTCGTGCTTAGCTCTGACGCCATCCACTGACAGCGCTGACAGTTTTCAGCTAAACATTTTCAATGCCACTAACCAACTCATTTGCAAATAATATTTTTTTTGATGAAAATGTTTGTGTACTCTTGCTCCAGGAAAATCTACAGTTCTTCAGTTTTCAGTTCTGAAAAAAAAAATATTTTGGGTTGAAAAACAAAAAAGATCGAACAAACATTATCATCAAATTTTGCCTGCAAATGGAGAACTGAAGTCCGTGTGTCATCCTTTGTCAGTTTTCAGGTGGTTCTAAAAAAAAATCAGACAACCTTTTTGCCATGTTTTTGCAGTGATTGCTTTAACTGACTGGTTAAACAGCTAGAATCCCCCCGTCCACATTTTTTTAGTTTTTCTGTTTATCATGGAGGTGTACATGATGTATGAGTCTACAACACCATGACAACTTGTTTTTCACAAAAAATCGACAGGCTTTTGCTTAAAACGTAAAGCAGTTCCGACCCTCTTTACCCGTATGGAGCTAACAATCGTGTTGACTTCTCTTTCTCAGGATTGCGTCACGGGGTCACGCGCATATCATGAATACCTAATAAGCGTTTCAGAAATCGCGAAAATCTCATTTTCGAAAAGCGCACTTTTGCTTGCAATTTATCCACTTTAAACTGACAATTAAAAAATAATAAAAATCCACGTCGGCAAGAGGGATGTTTGGACTATCGAAAAAAGCCTAAATGCTGGATTTTCGTGAAGGGGGATTCTTCCTCTTTAATGTTTAGAACCGTCTGTGTGGCAGCAGGCATCACTTCAGTTCTCCATAAATAATGCATTATTAAAATAACAATAACATATAGTTAGGTACACATAATGCTAGGCGTGTGAATAGAAAATTGATCCATAAATCACAGGCCAAAGCTATATGTAACAACATTGTCATACATTGAAACATAGTTCTCCAAATGTTAACCAAGAGCTTTGAAACTTTGAGGTTAAAGGATGAAATTGTTCTGTTTTCTGGCTTGTTAATTTCTGCATGCTTCTTAACTAGTTAGTTATTTGTGACCCGCTTTGGTGAATTGAGTTGGATGTCACACAAAAATGTTGATAACGCTTTTTAATGGGGCGCGTTGTTCTACAGTAACTTCTGTGCACGCGCAACATGTAATCGGTATTGTCTCCAATAGAAACACACCAGACAACGGTTAAGGTGTTGCGCACCGCATCAGCAATGACAGTTTAATGCTGGTGCTCCCTGAAGAAATACGTGACATTTGACTCATTCACCGCTTGTGCATTATTCATACATGTACATGTATGTGCTTTGCTTTTCGACTGTGCAATTTGCATGTTGTTAGGCGTTCATTTGAGTGTTTTTTCATGCATACACATGAGCAAGCATTATTCACATTACTGCATACGCTCATGAATGCATTTTGTCTTTTGCTGTTGCATATATGCATTTATACCTTGCCTGTATTACAGTATTCATTTAGTGCATGCTTCATCTGTGTTTTTTCATAATATATTGCATGCTTCACTGTTGGAGTTATTTCACATTGGGTTTTGTAAGTAGACATTTGTTTTTTGTGCCACTAAAATTATGTTGAGTTTTAGAGCATTGTACTTTTTAAGATTATTGGCAATTTTTTATCATAATTTTAATTTTAATAGCAGTAGACTGATCCAGTTTATAGCCATTCCCGCACAACAATTTTATCGAACGAAATGTTCTAACGTGGCGCAATTTTCGCTCTGGACAATTAAACTACATCCATCAGCCAATTTCACGAAAAGTTGCGTAGCTTGCGCAACTTTGAAATTGACATGGCGTGAGATTGTTGCACGGCTTGCGTAATAATAAGTTGTGTGCAGTATTTCGTGAAATGAAGTTACAACTGCATGCGTACTGTGAAGAGCACGTGTGATCTAGTGGGTATTATACAGCCGTGCTCGTGATCGAATGGTTATGGGTTCGAGCCCCACTCGTGTCAACGTGTTTGTGTCCATGAGCAAGACACTTAATCTCAATTGCCTCGTCAACCCGAGCGATATATGGGGAGCTGTTAGGGGGAAATGCCACAATCTAACTGCTGATAGGGTTGTGCGCCTTGGCCAGGTAGCCACCTAGTTGAAGCGAAATGGTTCTGGTGATTTCCTGATGGCAGCGGTAATAATGGCAACAGCGCCAGGAGCACCCCCCGCACGGGGCGACATGTGCGCTATATAAGTGTCCACCATTATTATTATTATTAACAGCCAAATGAAGTTAGTTTAAAAGTTCATTATTAGCAGGTCACATGTTTAATTTTATGTCGTATATGGAGCATTGAATAAAAGGTCTTGCTTTTATTTCCAGAGAAAATTTATTTCTTTGGCATTCACTTAACACAAAACCGTGCATGAATTCTAATGATATTCTGAAACCTAATTAATGATGCTCAATGGAATGGCCGCGGTGTGCATCTAATGAAAGCTAATATCTGGTCCTCTTGTGATTCAGCACATTCATTTCTTTTCTTTTTTTGTAATTTACCAGGGCTGCGTTCCACTTAATTCATCAGGGCTGCATTCCACTTACATGTATGCGATAGGGTTTTAGTCAAGTCCAGAGCCGATAAAATCCGTGACAAGTCCCGCATGCGCACAAGTCCATCACAAGTCCAGTAACAAGAAGCAAAGGATGAACACGCACAAAAGAATGTCTCTGTTGGAGTTCATTTGAATAGCTTGTGACTTGTATTAAGACCAGGGACTTGTGGTGGATTTGTGAAGGCTTGTGAGGACTTGTACGTGATGGACTCAACTACAATCTTGGCATGCAAACGTTAACAAACATTGGCGCCAACGTTTTGCCAAATGTGGAACAGATTGTTGCAATAAAATTGATGTCCAAATGGCAGCGCCCAGTGCTGTAGCATAGCAACGTTGTAATGTTGCTCGCTGCAAGCCAAATTTTTGAGAAAATGTGCGACGTTACCACTGAGCGCGTATCCTCAATGATAAACGAACAGTTTCTAAAACTGGGAAAGCATCATTTGCTTAGGTTTCTTCCGACTTGTGGCTGTGCACCATTTTCAAACAGTGACTTGCGAACACATGTATCACACAACAAAAAAGTTTGTTGGCCAATGTTAGTTGCGCAAAACTTGTTTCGCTCGAAGTTATTGGCGAACGTTACGCATTGCCAACATTTGCAAATGTTCTCGTAAGTGGAATGCATTTCCCTCTAATAATACACGGATGCCAACGTTTGCCACTGGACACATTGTTTTTGTGCACTCGTCTATAAGATCCTGGGCACCAGCTGTTAGAGAACATTGCAAGCATTGGCATACATATAGTTGGCGTAGCTGGTACTACACAGCCCTGGACTCTACCCAAATGCTGGTTGAGGGCTTCATACAACATGGGTGCCATTTAATCCTCTTAACAAAACACTTCACACTACACTCTCTAAATGCAAAAGAGTAAAAAAATCACTCTTTAAAAGATTGACTCCCTTATAAAACCACTCGGAAACAGTGAAAATCACTCTAAAATGAGTGAAATTCTGTAAAAAGTGTGGCAATCACTCCAAAAAGAGTGGAAAAAACCACTCCACAAAGGAGCCATATGGAGGACAGCTCGAAAAAGAGCTGTCCTCCATATGGCTCCTCCTTCGAGTGGTTTTTCCACTCTTTTTGGAGTGACTTCCACTCTTTTTACATAATTTCACTCATTTTAGAGTGATTTTCACTGTTTCTGAGTGGTTTTATAAGGGAGTCACTCTTTTGAAGAGTGAGTTTTTCACTCTTTTGCATTTAGACAAACACATTTGCATTTTTGTTTATCAACCGTAGTGAATAGCTGTTATCTTGTTGGGCACCTTTTGTTACTTGAACCGGTTCAACAATGTAACGACAATATGTGCAACCATGCATGCATGATCCCCAAGGGACAAAGAAACTGCCCCACAAGATGGCGGCTATTCGATACGGTCTATAGGACGGTTAACATTTTATTCGTAGCTCTGTGTAAAATGAAAAGAAAATGACTGTGGTGGCTGCACGCTATCTGTCTCCTTTATGTCCGCTTGCATGCTTTTCTCTAACATTTTCTATTTGTTAGATCAGAAAACAATGGCAGCCAATAAGTTCTGCCAAGCGACCGTTTAAAACCATACATGTGGTCCAGAGTTGTAGTCGAGTCCATCACAAGTGGAGTACCGTGGCCGAGTGGTTAGGGCCATTGACCCGCAATCATGGGTGAAAACTTGGGGTTGCGGTTTCGAATCCGGCTGCGGTACCTGTGCCCTTGGGCAAGGCACTCAACCACACTTGCTCCATCCTTCGGAAGGGATGAAAAGCCATTGGTCCAGTGTGTTAGGTAATGGTAACGCACTCTAAAGATCCCAGAGCATTCTTTCGTGAAGAGCAAGGGGATTTCCCGGTGTCTCTGGCCATTTATAATTCTAATTCTTCATGGGTTTCCGCACGCTTGCGAGTGACAGTGCAATGAGCACTATTGAGGAATCCTTGAAAGAAATAATAATAATAATAATAATAAGTCCTTACAAACCTTAACAAGTCCACCACAAGTCCCTGAGTCTTGATTCTAGTCACAAGCTAATAAAGTGAACTCCAACAAAGGCATTCTTTTTTGCGTGTTCATCCTTTGCTTTTCGTTACTGGACTTGTGACAGACTTGTGATTTTATCGGCTCTCGACTTGTGATGGACTCGACTACAACCTTGATGTGGTCACTGTTGCGATAGTATTTGTCAATGTTTTCCACCGTCTAAATAGCACAATTTCTGCATTACTTTAATTTCAAATTAAACACTGACTCAAACTTGCCATAAAAATCAAACTTCGGTTTTTTAACAAGCCTTAGAATTTGTTGAACTGTATCCAAACCGGTGATTTCTTTTTTACTAGGCCTTGATGAAAATTAACTTTCAAACTTGTGTACCCAAAGGGGAAAAACATGGAGGTTGAATAAATTTGTTTTATTGTGTGTTGTCACTAAACCAAGCCGTGCACTGAGTGTAAACTATTGTAACGCTGTTTTGCGGTTCTAGGCGTTTGACAAGCAAAGTTAAACCATATAGATGGCTAACGACCAGAGCAGGCTGTTAATTGTCAGATAAACTTAATAATTGGAGACGCCAGAAAATAAAAGGTGGACAAGGAAACTTAAATACCGTCTTGGTAACATCTGATCATTTATTCTCAATAATATAAAAGAACAATCACTTACAATCAAGTCCACGTTCTTGGTGTTTTTCTTAGTCAACTTTACATTAATTTACAAAACGATGTCGTCTCGACGGATTCCCAGAACTAGACTGCCACGTGCATTGCGCGTCCCTATCGTGGCGCGTCCCCAGGCTCAAATACTGCCTGGATACAAGTGCTATAAATAGCACGCGGCACGTGACTGGCGAAGTGTTTCCTCCTGTAAAACTTAAAGCACGCCCTCAGCCACGGTCGCTACATCACCCCCTCCTTTAAGAATAATGTGTCCCCACATTATATAACAGCAATTTAATTGTCGTGTCAAGAAGTGGACTGATTCGCTTTAAAATAACTTTAACAATACATAATCAGCTTCTCATTAAGAAAACTCTCTTTAAAAAACACTGAGTAAACTTTGAAAAACGCGAAAACTTTAAACTTGGAACATCAAGCGTCGGATCTTGAGTCTCGGGGTTACTCATATACGAGACGCTCCCTCGTGACTCTGGCCACCACGACCTTGCCATCAAAGAGCTCTTGTGTGGTGCGCTCAACAACTCGTCCTTCGCCGCACTCTGTCTGGACTCCCTTAGTTTCGTAGCGCCTCTCCATCGTCAGCACTCTTCGTACGGGAGGAGGGGACCTGGTCCGGCTACTCTGGTCCTTTTCCACAGCTCTCCGGTCGGACTTGTCGGGATGAAGGCTTAAAAGGTCGAGATTCCGTCCAGGTGTGGGGGGAACCTCAGGATCTGGTTGGGTCTGGTGTTGGGCCTCCCAATGGCGGTCTAAGTCATGCTTGCGACGGAAGAGGCTTGGACAGTATGGGCATTTCATCTTCTCTCTCCCAATATGTTGCTCATCTATGTGTCGTCTTAAGCTAGCTGCATTGGCAAACGGTTTCTGGCAGTCTTTGCATGAATGTTCGGTTTTGGGGGAACGGCTCCTGTCTCGGCCCATCTTCCTGCAGGTAAGGTAAAGAACAGTAAAGAGAACGTTAGGTTGTCTTTTTTTTGTTGTTTTCCGTCAGTCTTATTGCTCATTACTTGACTACTAATATTGCCATTCGCCATATCGTTGCGGCGGCCGACGGGGGCGCCCGTGCCTTGATACCGCCATTGGACTGTTGTCCGAGACCTGCGCGGAGTCGGCACTTGGGGAACCTGATGTATTACTTCCCAGGTTTCCATCTGTGGGCTCTGCTTCACATTCGCTCGAGTTGTGTATATTCGGGACATCACTCTGACAATGCCAACTAGACTCGTCTAAGTCAGAGTTATTGTGTACTGAAGTGCGTCGAGGGGAGGTGGATCCCGGGCCGGGAGAAATGGATCCGGGGCCGGGGGAGATGGATTCGGGGAGCAATGCCTCCTGTTTTTCTCTTCCAGGTTCCAGCCACGATCGATCTACATCTCCATGGTACGGCTTCAGTCGGTTGACGTGTACCACTTTTGGTTTGTGTCTGGCGCTCTTGCGGATTCGGACAAGTACATCACTGAGTACTTTTGTAACGAGGAAGGGACCGTCCCATCTCGGTTGCAGTTTGGGAGATAGACCAATCTTTTTGGTTCCCACTCGTTCCATTACCGCGCTTCCAACCACAAAGCGGTCGTCACTGGCCTTATGGTTGTAGTGTTTGCGCTGATACTTGGCTGCCTTTTTGAGGTGTGTCCTGGCCATCTCGTGTGCAGATTCAACCCTCTGCTGTAGCTCGTCAACATAGTCAGTTGGCTCGAACCCGGCTTCTGAAGAGAGGCTACATATTTGGTCAAGTGGAAGTTCAACTTCTCTCCCGAACATCATCCGATTTGGGGTCAAACCAGTGCTCTCGTGCACAGAAGCGCGATACGCCATCAAAACGAATGGAACGTGGAGGTCCCAATCCTTTTGGTTAGCCGCGGTATAAGACGCCAACATGGCCCTCAGAGTCCTATTGAAGCGTTCAACCTGTCCGTCGCTTTGCGGATGGTAGGGGGTTGTTCTCGTCTTGTCAATACCAAGTAAAGTGCACATCTCTTGGAACAACCGACTTTCAAACTGCCTCCCTTGGTCGCTGTGAAGCTGGCAAGGTGTTCCAAACCTACAGACGAACTCTCTGACTAAAACCAAGGCAACTGTCCTTGCATCCATGGTGGCTATTGGATATGCTTCGGTCCACTTGGTGAAGTAGTCCGAAACCACCAAAATGTACCGGTTGCCCCCGTCCGTCAACGGAAATGGACCCACAAGATCTAAGGCCACTCTCTCCAAGGGCACCCCAGAGATCTGTTGTTTCAGCAACGCCTTCCGTGATTTACTTGGCGACTTGTGCTTCGCACACTCTAGACATTTCTTGCACCACTGTTCTACCGAGTCCCTCATTTTCGGCCAGTAGAATCTGGCCTTGACTTTTTCATACAGCTTTTTGATCCCTAGATGTCCTCCCGTGGGTGAATTGTGCAGTCGATGCAGGACATCTTTCTGCATCTCGCGAGGTACCATCATCCGGTAACGGACTTCACTGCCGGTGTTGTCTTCCCACATTTTGTGCAGGACACCCTGGCGTAAGTAAAGTTGGTCCCAGATGCCCCATAGCGTCTTTACTTCAGCACTTTCTGGAGAGACTTCCACCCATGGTGGTCTTGATCCCCCAACTTCGAGCCACCTAATGGCTATTTTCAAAGCGGGATCCTGTAGCTGTTTTTGACGCATGGTTTGAGCATCAATGCCTGTACGCCAATTAGACTCGGATACCCTGGCTACCGCCAGTCTCACCGACGATCCTTTAGGTGGTTTGGCGATTCCACTATCACTCTTGGGTTCTTGTTCCCTACTCTTGGGAATGTCGGTTTCCGTGCCGGGGTTGGGTATTTTCCCAGTGGTGGAGCGGTCATTTTGCTCTGTTTGGCAATATATTGTCTCGTCAGGCACCCGTTCGCATTGGCTACATGGCCTCCTTGACAAGGCATCGGCGTTTCCGTGCCGGGGCCCAGGGCGGTGTTCCACCTCGAAGTCATACTCTGCCAAAATTTGGAGCCAACGTGCGACCTGCCCAACGGGTTCTTTGAAATTAAACAGCCATTTCAGGGCACCATGGTCCGTACGGATCTTGAATTTCTGTCCATACAGGTAAGGGCGAAATTGCTTCACGAAGGAAACCAGGGCTAACAATTCTTTTCTCGTGACACAGTAATTTCGTTCGGATTTTGTCAGGGCTCTACTAGCGTACGCTAGGACCTTCTCCACTCCATCTTGTTTTTGGGATAACACTGCCCCGATTCCAAAATCACTGGCATCTGTATCTAGAATGAATGCGCCGGTAGCTGAGGGATATGCCAGGATCGGAGCAGATACTAGTCTCAGCTTCAATGTATCAAACGCGGCTTGACTTTCGTCGGTCCAACCGAACTTGCTGCTTTTCTCCGTGAGTTTGTGGAGAGGTCTGGCTGCCGCGGCGAAGCTTGGAACAAAACGTCGATAATAAGAAGCAAGGCCAAGGAAGCTTCGGACTTCGTGTACATTTGTAGGGACAGGCCAATTACGCACCCTCTCGACTTTCTCTGGGTCTGTCTTCACCCCTTCATTCGAGACAATATGTCCGAGATAGGACACCTGTCGCTGTAGCACATGACACTTTTTAGGCTGCAGTTTCAAGCCGGCTTCTTGAATTCTTGTCAGAATTTTCCGCAGGCGCTCCACATGCTCGTCAAACGTCCGACTGTACACAATGATATCATCTAGGTAGACTAAGCATATCTGCCATTGTAGGCCATGAAGAACTCTCTCCATGAGCCTTTCAAATGTAGAAGGGGCGTTGCACAACCCAAAGGGCATAACTTCGAATTGGTACAGGCCACAATGGGTTGCAAATGCCGTCTTCTCCTTGTGGTCATTGTGCATCGGCAACTGCCAATAGCCAGATGCGAGATCTAAGGTGGTGAAGTACTGAGAACCCGACAAAGTATCCAGGGTGTCGTCGATGCGTGGAATGGGGTACGCATCCTTCCGTGTCACTGCGTTCAGGCGCCGAAAATCTATGCAGAAACGTACACTGCCATCCTTCTTCCTGACCAGTACCACGGGTGAGGCCCATGGACTCGACGCCGGCGTTATGACACCCCTTTTCAGCATCGACTGAACCTCTTCCTCCACCACGGCCCTCTGTCGGATTGGCAGCCGCCTGGGAGGTTGTCTGATGGGTGTAGCACATCCGGTTTCGATACGGTGCTTGGCTAGCTTGGTACAACCCAGGTCCTCCGAATTGGCGGAAAACTGATTCTGGTACGTACACAACATCTCCCTGAGTTGTACCTTCTGGTCGCAGCTTAAGTCTTTGGAACTTCTCTCGTATAAGTCTTCCAGATGAGCTGGTACGGCAGATAGACGATTATCATGACAAACATTACTCTCCGCACAGGAGACCAGGCTGACACGCTCAGTTTCACTGGTTTGGCTTCCCTGATCCACGTCTATGGCGGGCCCGATAGCATCTACGGTTTGGAATGTCCCTGCTGTTGCACCTTTATAGAGGGTCACGTGATTACTGGTCGGATTCAACAGTCTCAATGGCACTGTCTCTTTACTCGTATTTACCACCAACGGGGCTATCATGAGGTTCTCTCTTTGAACCAATCCACGTGTTGGTTCTATCAACCCATACCCAACGTTAGCGGCGGTTCCATCGAGGTACCCGGCTACAACCATCTCTGTTTGTGGTGGGACAATAACTGTTTCCTTCACAGTCACGCGACAGCGGTGCAGTGGTTCCGCTGTACTTCTGAGAGATATCTCAATCCCTCTCCACTTCAGATTCTTTCCACTGATGTCTATACTGCAGTCCTCCTCCCGTAGGAAGTCCAACCCTAACAGCAAGTCATTGCCGACATCTGCTACAATGAACTTATGCGTTATGAGTTGACCTCCTAACTGGAGTTCCGCTTCTACCTCCCCGTTTACCGGCAAGTGTTTCTCGTCGGCAAGGTAAACCTTGACATCAGTTGTTGTCATGCCAGCTTGCACCTCGACAGGCCATTGTCTCACGACTTTCTCAGCAAGAATAGATGCTGTTGCCCCAGTGTCAACTAGAGCCACCACATCCGTTCCATTTATTCTCATGTCCACGTACAGTCCCTCTCCAACGACATGTGCATTCCGTGCCAAACTTGTTATGGGCCCGCTTTTACCAGCTGCGTCTTGGGCCGCAGACACAGCCTCTAACAGTTTTCCGAGGACTTCTCTGTTCTAGGGATATGTCCAGTCACCTCCCCCTTGTCATCCCTGTCATTGTTGTTAAGATCGGGGCAATTTGGTTTGATATGACCGAACTTCTCACACTTGTAGCATTTTGGTCCCTTCCCGTCTGTTCGGCGGTATTTTCCTTTATTCCTGGTATAGAGGGCTTTCTGCAACTTTTGCAGTTGATCCGCCATTGCTTGTACTTGTTCCTGCAATGTGCTGTTCGCGGACGGTTGGCCAGTTGCCTGGTTACTTCCCATTTCTGGGGCTGCTGGCGTCGTCGCAGCGCAAACTCTCTTAGGCTCACTGGTGAGGCGGGCCTTTTCAGCCTTCTTCAGAGCCTCCAGTTCCACAGCTGATGCGACTGTGTCATCAAGAGTAGTCGTCCGCATCTGAATAACGCGAATTCTTACGTCGCTATCCTGTAGAGCGTCTAGAAAATGATCCCTGCCCATGCGGTCTCTTCCTTCGGTTGGCAGTTCAACGTAAACTTTGTCAACCAGTCGCCTTATGTCGTCTGCCATTTCTACTAGGCTCTCCGTGTTCTTCTGTCTTCGGCTCCGTAACTGCGCTCTGTGCAGTTCCAGTCTTCCTGTTGGATCAAATCGCGCTTGCAGGGCTTTTACCAACAGCCGGTAGTCACTCGTGGTTTCCTTCGGTAAGCTGCCTAAAATCTGTTGAGCAGATCCATTCAGCAATACCGCAAGGTACTGCATTTTATCATGGTCATTCCACCCATTCAACTCAGCACATAACTCAAAGTGTTTGTGGTAAGCTGTCCATGGCGTCTTCCCATCATACCGGTCTGGCTTCATCAACGGTCGCTCCTTTGATCGCCCTACTGCCTTTTCCGAGTTTTGGTTTTGCATACCAGACTGTTTCCAATTTGCTGAAGGAGCCTCGGTCGGTCGTCGTTCAATTACGGGAGTATACCCTGTTGCCCTGTCCAAGCCAGGACGTAGTTGAACCTCGGGAATAAAGGTCGGTGCCCTCGGACCTCGTCCGAGGGGGGGTTCAGTTACATAACGACCAGCATACCGGTTGAGCGACGGGGACATATTCATTGGTGCACGTCTTACCGGAGGGTTTAGCCCGGTTTGAGAGGCGTAACCAAAGTCGTCCGCGCCATATGCCCATGTATCATTAGGGTGACTTCCCTTCTTTTCAGTATAAGGCACCGCCGAGGAAACAAAATTCCGGCGATATCCGGCCGGTTCAGTCACCGCGGCGTAGTCAGATATGACTTCCTCGATTGGGGACTTGTGGCTTGACACGTACGCTCCGGCCGGCTGATGAATGCCGAAGATCTGGTTAGCCAGATTGGGTTGTTCGCCGGCAAAATAATGGCCATTGCCAGTATTTCCGTCGGCGAACCCAGAGGCAATTTCAGCCGGAACGGTGTTCTTCTCAACTTCGGGCCAACTCGTGGTCTGTTTTATGTACGCACCGGGACCGTGGGCCGGTTGAACGAAACGCTGAGTCGGGTCTTCCTGAGTAGTAGTGCTGCTACCTCCAATTGGCTGTACGTTAGCCACAGTACTGGATCTTGGTTTTAGGCCTGGAGGAGGGGAGGCGCGGCTTCGTTTCATGGTCCAGTCTGGTAAGTTACTGACTTGGCGTGTCCCACTCGACCGGATATTCTCCCTTGGAGGCTCACCCACCCATGTGGCAGGATATGGTAATGTCCTGGGATCCCGAAAACCGTAGGGAGTGCTTTGTAATGGCAAAGTGTAGTTCCCGGGTTTAGCTGATTCAGTCCGGCTGTTCTCCGGTAATTGTCTTGCCTCCAGTTCACCGGCAATACTTGCCGACAGAGTTTCAATTTCCATTGCGACATCTTCCAGCTGTTGGGTAAGCATGTCGTACAACCGTCGTTTCCCAGTCGGTGATGAAACGAGTCCAGGGTTAACAGCGTGGTTCATCATAAATGACATGGTTACCAATTCACTGTCTTCCACTAATTACCTGTACTACCTACCTTTTCCGGCAGTAGAAACGGAATTCCGGTTTTCTTTCCGGCTTTCCACGTTTCTCCGGACCGTCAGTCGGCTATGGTTTCCCGGACGGGATGTGGTTTCCGGCCGGCGTTCTGGTTCTTCAGGCAGTCAATAATTTCCGGCCGGTGGTCTGGTTCTCCGGGCGGTCAAGGAAATTTCAGGCCGGTGGTCTGGCTCTCCGGTCGGTTACAGAATCTCCGGGCGGTGGTCTGGTTCTCCGGGCGGTCAAGGAAATTTCAGGCCGGTGGTCTGGCTCTCCGGTCGGTTACAGAATCTCCGGGCGGTGGTCTGGTTCTCCGGGCGGTCAAGGAAATTTCAGGCCGGTGGTCTGGCTCTCCGGTCGGTTACAGAATCTCCGGGCGGTGGTCTGGTTCTCCGGGCTGTCAAGGAAATTTCAGGCCGGTGGTCTGGCTCTCCGGTCGGTTACAGAATCTCCGGCCGTTGTAGCCTTTATAACCGTGTTAGTGACACGTACGGAGCGTTTTGTCCTGAAACTCTCCCTAAAAATCAATATTTAAGCCTATCGTCTGATCGTCCCTGAAAATTATCACACCCTGGGTACGAAAATCCTAACCGCTGCCACCAATGTAACGCTGTTTTGCGGTTCTAGGCGTTTGACAAGCAAAGTTAAACCATATAGATGGCTAACGACCAGAGCAGGCTGTTAATTGTCAGATAAACTTAATAATTGGAGACGCCAGAAAATAAAAGGTGGACAAGGAAACTTAAATACCGTCTTGGTAACATCTGATCATTTATTCTCAATAATATAAAAGAACAATCACTTACAATCAAGTCCACGTTCTTGGTGTTTTTCTTAGTCAACTTTACATTAATTTACAAAACGATGTCGTCTCGACGGATTCCCAGAACTAGACTGCCACGTGCATTGCGCGTCCCTATCGTGGCGCGTCCCCAGGCTCAAATACTGCCTGGATACAAGTGCTATAAATAGCACGCGGCACGTGACTGGCGAAGTGTTTCCTCCTGTAAAACTTAAAGCACGCCCTCAGCCACGGTCGCTACACTATCTTACAAAAATACACAACTTGTTCAAAGTGACGACATCCAACAACACCAACCGTAAAAAGCCACTAGCTTATTGCATTCTGTTTGTATTTGTGTAACAGTACATGTAATTATTTCTACTAATTAATAACAAACTGCCTTTGTTTCTAACAGGTCAGCTCATCATGCTCACGTCATCTCCATTACTACTATTTAGTAATTATTATTAACCACTTTTAAGTTTTAACCAGTAACATTTTTCCAAAAATTGCTGCCATTCTTAGTTTGCAGTGTTCTTTAGGGGCTGTCCAAAGTTGTCAAAATTTTCTAAAAGTTGCCAACTCCCTCCCCCAAAATACTACTTATCAATAGTTTTTTTGTCACTACCATGAAATGTCAACATTTTACAGTGTATGTAAAGGACCCCTGGACCCCTCCGCCCCCGCCCCCTCCCCCTCCCCCTCCCCCTCCCCCTTCCCCTCTCCCTTCCTATGCTTTGTAGCTCCGTGAAAACGTTGACAACTTTGGACGGCTCCTTACATCTGACAAAACAAAACACATTAAAGGCACAGGCTCGTCAACAATGCGCGCGCGCGCCAAATTCGTGCCATGAAATACATTTTTCATGGCACAAACTTGGCGCCCGCACATTGCTGACGAGCCTGTGTCTTTAAAGACAAATTATACCCATGAATCAAAAGACATTGCGTGAGGCACACCTCTGTGTGTGTTACGTGTTAGTGTTAATTAGTGTTATAGATATGTTATCTTAATCGGAATTGTGACCTCAGAACAGACACCGTGTTAACAGGATGTGTTAGTTTTGAAAGTCGTGCGCAGGACCGCAAATTGAAGCATATGTGAGTGAGGTCGCAATTCTCCGTGATAGTGTTAGTGTAACAGATATGTTGACTCGGCGTCTTGGAAAATGTCAAGACGGTAGGGTTTTGCACGACTTTCAACACTAACACTAACATAGCATTGTGACCTCTGGTCTGCGTTACACGAGCTTAACCACTAATAAGTGATTGAAATTTGCAGAATCTTCACGGAAAAACAATTCTCAATTGTGGGTAGAATGCAAGACCAAACACGTTTATAAGTTGTGCTGAAAACTGAACCTCAATTTATTGAGAATTACGAAAGTTCTAAAATAATCCAAATTAACACCACCCACTTCGTTCAGATTAACCTAACATGCAGATCTTTTACACTAACACGATCTGTAACAGGAGCTGTTGAACTAACATCAGATGTAACACTAACACGTCCTAAACACTATGTTAACATGGAGTAAATACGGTGTTTGTTCCGAGGTCACAATTCTGATTAAGTTAACAGATCTGTTACACGTACATTGTAACATAGAATTGTGACTTTGCCCTGTGTACAGTGCAGAAAGATAACATGGTGTTAACCTAGACATTCAATTAGAGGTAGAGATTAATGCCGTGTTAACAGAAATGTTAACAGATCTGCAGCCGATTTCACGAAACTTTACGCAATTGCGCAAGTCCACTTACGCCATTACTTGCACAATAACTTATGGCGTAAGTGGACTTGCGCAATTGCGTAAAGTTTCGTGAAATCGGCTGCTGTTAAACTAACACTAACACGTAACACACACAGAACTGTGACCTCACCCATTGTTCTGAACAAGTGCAACTCGTGCATTATTCTTATATACAAAGAGCAAGAAATAAGATTCAGTGAAAAGTGGATACGAACTTAATAAAGAATGACCATTGCAGCGATACCTCTTTGTATGGATGCTGCCCTGTTGTCCAAAAAGAAACGAGGCAAAAAAATTGTTTCTGCGTACAACTCTTATGGCAATACTCGATGTGCATTCTTATGGCAATACTCGAAAAGGTCGAATGCAAAGACGTCATTCTTTGCCCAGTTTTCGGACAAAATGGCAGCGCTCATAATCACTGCAGTTGTCATTCTTCATGATGTTCAAGTCACTTTGTTGTCGGTCATATTTCTTTGTTTTTTTTTGATACAAATAATGTACGAGTTGCAAGTCTCCTTTAAAGGCACAGGCTCGTCAGCAATGCGCGCCTGCCAAATGTGTGCCACGCACTACGCAGCTCCATAGCAAAGGCATGGAGCTGCGTGTTTCGAGCACGAATTTGGCGGGCGCGCATTGCTGACGAGCCTGTGCCTTTAACTGTTACTACAAAGTTTCCCCTAGAGTCTGCCTATTAGGAATATACATGTTTTTATGCTTTGAGAGAGTAGAATACGGCATGTATCTATCTGCTTCCCATAGGCCTACACCACAACGCCAAAGATTGATTAACACATACTACCTTGTACTAATTAACTGACATGTTTTCAGATTCACGGCTTTATTTGGCTCCATCTACAGGTTAACAGTTTTCACAAGTCGCAAATTTATTAATATAACAGTGTGTGCTGTACTAACGTTTGAATTACAGCTAATATCATCCAGCCAATCACATCAGTTGGCGTCATTAACCATTTTCTAATTTAACAAATCGCCGTCAGCTTTTCATTCATGATGCACTAACTTGCACACGTGTTTAACACTTCACATTAGTCACAGTACTTTAATAGGGCTAATCTTTATTTCTAAATGCTAATTCTGAAATGTTTATTACTGATTTTTGTTTTATTTATGATGGAATTTGAAAGGCGCTGTTTAAAAAGCACTTGCACCCTCTTTACAAAATTCCGTTAATATGGCATAGTTTTCGAAATATTTACAGGCAAAAAAGGGCATTGCCAACCATTGTTTTGATAACTTTGATAATAATACAACAACTGTTGCATACGTACTGCTTACCAATTAGTGGCCTCATCACGTTCCGACCCTAACAGACTATTTTAAGGTCGGAACTTGAGGCCACTAATACAGCTATATTTGCTGCAAATGATGATGTACAAAACTAAATTTGCCGGTAACTAAAAATTTCGACATAATGCATTTTCTTCAAAATACCTGAAATTTCGAACTTGAAGAATTTGAAATCAAATATGTGACCCGCTCTGCAAAAAAGGTCTTAAGTCGCGCTGGCTAGTATTCTTTTTGCGACCATAAAAAGAAATCTGTGGCATTTCTACGCTCATTAAAATACCTAAACACAAAAGAAATTCCAGGCGTAACGCAGACATTCCAGGGGGAACACAGACTGTACATTCCAGGCGGTTTCTGGGCACCGCCAGGAATTTCCATTGTGTTTTGGTATTTTATTGAGCGTGGATTTGCCGCGGATTTCTTTTTATGGTCGCAAAAAGAATACTAGCCAGCGCGACTTAAGACCCTTTTTTGCAGAGCGGGTCACATATGGGCACACTAACACCACTTCAACCACCTTACATTAGCTTTTTCTGACCTTAGCCTTTTCTAAGCACCCTTATTGAAAGAGCAGTTACACTTTGTGCATTGGAGTGTAGCCTTGAAAAAGGCTAGAGAGAAGTGAATGAAGTGTTTAAATGTTTGATTTCATTGATTGCGTCCTGCAATTACACATGAAGGCCTGTCTATACACGAAGCAACATTTGTTGGCTAACAAGGTCCAACACGTGTTTGACGATGTCAGCCGACCAAAAGTTGGATGGTGTGGACGTCACTCCAGTCAGCGTCCAACAACATCCAACTAGTTGGAACATGCGTATGAACATGTTCCTATCGCCCGACTTTGCTGGAGCTTGTTGGAGAAATGGGCCAATAGCAGATTAGAACGCCTGTCACATAAAGGCAGCAACCAACTGCAGTCGAGATATGCTGGAACATGTTGGTTCGCACGGTCGAGCACATCCATGTACTGCCCAACAAGTTCCAACTTCATGTCGGTCCTTGTTGCATGGTCAACAAATGTTGGCTCGTGTAGACGGGCCTTTAGACAAGTGTGAAATTTCATGACACAGCTAATGATTTCAGTTGTAGCCCAAGTAGGCCCTTTGATTTCATAAAAAGTTCAACTGAAGGTCAGATTCCAGTGTGCATTTTGGCGGTGCAACAGCAATTATCTCTGAAATCATGACAACCATCAACAACACGACTTCATTGCAATTGGCTTCATCATGCTACCTAGGATCCAGCCTAACATAATTTGTAATGGCATGCTGCATCATTCAAACAATTTGTTTGGTTTTTTTTTTTTTGCACAGATTATCCTTTTTATTGTCTCTCCAGCAACATTTGTTTATTCAGTTTAACAGCCCACTGTATTATTTACCAACAAGTTGTAACAGATAACCTTGTATACAAACTGTTTACAGCAATAGTAAGAGATACCCTGTGAAGTTTAAAAAGAACCTTCAGTTGACAATAGACTGCCGAATTGGCTCTAAACATCATGGCCGTCAGGAAAAAGTACCATTGCAAAAGCACAGGGACACGGTAAAGTGATTTTTAGTGTAGAGCCATATTGCCTAGGCAACTACCAAAAGATGACTTATTCACTTCGGCAGTCTATTTTTCCCACAAAGGTACCACAGGAAGAAAATCATGTGGTGTTTCTTATCTTTGCTGTCAACACTTTTTAGTCAAGTTTGTCAACTCACAAAGTAACATTTTGGGTCACTACAAATTATGTATCGTGGCTTTATTAAGAGTTAGGTTTGTTGTGACAGTGAAATCTTCCCAAGTGGAGAAATCATCCACTAAAAAAAATAATGTTAACTCGGAAGCCTCCATGCACTAACCCATTCCCATCATAATTATGCAGCAAATCATTGACCAATACACCACCATATGCTTAACTTAAATTGTAGCTTAAAGGTAGTATACATGATTGGTAAACCATTACAAATAGTTTCATCCCCCTGTGTGATTGAAGGTATGCATGATTAAAACCAACCTGAGCAAAAATCAGCTCCGTACTTACATGTAGTCTAACTTTTGAGAAAACGGTCAAAAAATGGTTTACAGTCACTTCGCCCTAAAACCACTTTGCCCTAAACCACGGCCTGTGCACGAATTCGTTTTGGGGCGAAGTGGTTTTGGGGAGAAATGGCCTTTGGGTGAAGTGCTTCAGGGCGAAGTGGTCCAGGGCGAGGTGGTTTTAGGGCGAAATTAATTTATGTCTCGCGAGACGAAAAATAATTGTTTTGCTCATTTCTCAAAGACTGTAGCACTTTAGGCAAAACCATCTCAGGGGACGTTTTCTACCGTCATCGTGTTTATATTGTGTAAGTTGTGTAAATCTGTGAACATTTCTGATTCCTCGAGATACCAATCATGTATTCTACCTTTAACTTCATATTTTAGCCCATTTTCTAGTGGTTTGACAGACCAAGATTTCACTCACACCAAGATTTCAGCCTAACCTTTTTGCTAAAAAAAGCAGCAGCATTTTTTTTAATTTTTTTTTTGCTGGGGAGGCAATAGTATACAAATGTAACATTGGTTGAGGGTGGATAGCTGATATTAGCTCCCCAAGGTATTGGAAGTAGTTGGCAAATAAGTTGCTGAGGAGAAGCTGAAGGAACTATTTTATCAACGAGGGGAGCTGATATTACCTTATCATCACTCAAAATAAACCATGTTATTTTTGTTTTGCCATATCTCAAACATATTCTTCCCTGGTTTGGAAACACTGACCGCAGGAAAAAGATAAGTAAAATGTTACATACGCTGTTCACAATAAGTTAGAGACTAGATATTGTGGGGTGTGCGCAGATATTTGATTGAGGTACATTGTACATGCATTCTGCTTGAATGATTTTGTATATGATTGGACACCTTGTCACAAGAATAGTTGAAGGAAAAATCTGAAGGAAAAAACATTCCAAAATTTAACCACACTTTTATCCCTAACTTATTATGAGTAGTTTATGTTCAGCCATGCATCTTTTAATGTAGCTCGGGTGCAGTGTTTCGCACAGTGCTGTCACATACCGGTACTGCACGCAATATGCGTTACACCCGGGAATTAGTTCCATGATTACTTTGTAAAGCGCATGCATAGTAAACTAATTGCCGGGACGCCAGGAATTATTTTACTATGCCTGTGCATTTTATAGCGAGTATATACATGTACTAGCATGCGCATAGAATGGGACTCTTGTTTATGAACTTGAATATGTATGAGGTATGGCAAGAGAAAATAAAGCATGTTTTGCAGTGGAGTGATTTTGCTGCATTTATTGATATATGATGCTAATTCCGCCATTGTTGCTCTGTCTATCCACAGTGCACGTAAACTCCCCATTCCCTACCATCGCTCTCCAGCTGCCAGCCCCACCACCAGCGAAAGCTCCTACTTCTCTTACGACAGCTACTCCTACAGCCGATCGCCGTCGTCGCGCAGTCCCCTGGGGTCGCGCTCATCACGGTCACGGTCCCGGTCTAGGTCTCGTAGCTACTACAGCAGGAGTAGTTACGAGCGGTGACATGCAGCCACAACTTAAGTGTATTTGTAGATTACCACACGAGAAGAAGCTTAAAGGTTGGTTTAAACGTCAATTTAATGTCCTGCAGAGTTGTTTGCGCTGCAAAAAAAAATTGCACCACAAAATGTTCGCAGTCTGATTTACATCAAATTTGCATGATGCAGAGCTGCCAACCCTCCCGGATTTTGCTAGAGCTTTCCTGGAAAATGACTGATCTCGTGAATCCTGACACTAGAGAACCATCCTGGATTGTCTCTTAAAGGTAGTTTACATGATTGGTAAACCGTTACAAATAGTTTCATCCGCCTGTGTGATTGAAGATTAAAACCAACCTGAGCAAAAATCAGCTCCGTACTTCGTCTAACTTTTGAGCAAACAGTCAAAAAATGGTTTACAGTCACTTCGCCCCAAAAACCACTTCGCCCTGAACTACTTCGCCCTGAACCACGGCCTGTGCACGAAATGGCATTTGGGCATGGTAGTGTTTGGACAAAGTGGTTTTGGGGCGAAATGGCCTTTGGGCGAAGTGCTTTAGGGCGAGGTGGTCCAGGGCGAGGTGGTTTTGGGGCGAAATGAATTTACGTCTCGCAAGACGAAAAATAATTGTTTTACTCATTTCTCAAGTACTAGAGCACTTCAGACAAAACCATTTCAGGGGAAGTTTTCTGCCGTCATCGTGTTTATATTGTGTAAATTATGTGTAAATCTGTGAACATTTCTGATTCCTCGAGATACCAATAATGTATTCTACCTTTAACAACCCCAGAGATTTATAGATGTATCTGAAGTAAGGAGATCAGCTTATTTTCAGTGTGTCTTCTTTAAAATCCGGGAAAGTTGGCATCACGCGATCAAGAAGTAGGCACTATTGTCACTTAATTTACATATAAAAACCTGCCTCCTTTCATGGCCGCCAGTGAAAAGGGTCTATATGTGTGATTGACCAATTAAGCTGCTTCTTGTGTGGTAGTCTTTTTCACATTGTTTTCACAAGAATACTGTCATGTTGTTTATAGTGTATTGCACTAAACATTGTACACATGCAGTGCACAGCTAATGAACCTGAATTCATTACTGTATTTACTGCCAAGTGGAAGTATTCTTTGAAAAACAAGTTCAAGTGGCAAGGAATCTTTCTAAATTCAAAATAGCAAGTTCAAATGTTTTCAGGAGTCAAGGAGCGTGTTTCTACTTCGGAAACGGTATCCTTCCAAAATACACAGCCATAAAACCTGCTCGGAGAAGGTTTTTTTGCGGATGCGCGCAACAGTATTTTGCCAGTAGAAACAGTTGATTAGGGTGGATTCACAGAGTTATTTTGCGCGTAATTTTGACACGCGTCACTTTTAGAAAAAGCAATGTGGAAGGAATTTGGAGTGAAACGGTTCACTAGAAAACCCCACGAAAGCGACACAAGCCAGGTTTAGGCGCGAAATGGCTCAGTGTTAATGTACTCTAACACATTTTTAATAAGGCACGTCATTCCAACTGCTGCGCACACTTGGCAAATAATCAGCATTTTGTCTCCGGCAAAAAACATGTAATGCCGGTGCTCATATTAGGAACACGCTCAAGGTTCATGCACTGGAAGATGCCATGTTGAATTTAGAAACATTCCTCAAAAGACCGGGATCTGTGCAAAAATTTAACCTGAAGTATATTACGTCAGGATATAGCAATGATAAAATATTGTAACTGCCATTTGTTTTTCTGTGTGCATATAGGGTTTGACCAAAATTTTACAATACATTCCTTGTGTTGGGATTACCAAAAGGTGAGAATTTTATGTAAAGGAACTGTGAATATTAAAGAGAGTTCATACAACGAATAAGGCTTTTTGGAAAAAAATGTTACTATTGATCAAGAAATTTGGCTTGGTCAGAGAGATTGAATATCAATTAGGGTTTGTTTTGCCCAATCTGATTTAACTTTATAAAAAAAAGTTAACCCAAATTAAAAGTGATTTTTCACCCACTTCCTGTAATTTCAGACTGAATTTGTTTTTACCCAAATATGGCTCATTATACGTGACATGTACAAAACTGGCTTGTCCATGGGAGCCTTATTTGTCATAAGCACGATTGAACACAATGAAGACCTCCAAAGTGGTAAGAAGCTCACGTGGACAAGCCAGTTTTGTACATGTCATGTATAATCATAAGCCATATCTTGAAATCTAAATCTGAAATCTAAGCTAAATCAATAATATTTTCAGGAATTGATTGCTTTCCGGTGACGTCACCCCTTCCATCCACCATTTTGGTGGGCATTTTTCATGACCCACGTGGCTCGAGTATTAACCGGCAAGAAAAGCGCATTGGTTGCACTTAATTACCGGTACCTCTGTTGCTTGACCTTGCTTTATGTTGTTGCGCCATGGCTGTTGTATCGATAAAGATAAAACGTATTTCTTCAGGCTAAAAATCGCGATCAACTAAAAGCACTTTCGTTTTTACAAGCCGAGTGCATGCTCAATAATTTGAATGTATCACAACGCGCGTGTGTGGCATCTTCGAATGAAAATACGCTGGTGAGTATTTTTTACGCGTGTTCATGTGCGTCTATTGGGGCGTGCGTGTACGCGCGTGACTGTTGCCCACCACACATTCCCGGATGTTCTACGTCATCGAAAGCAATCAATAGTGCCAAACAACCTACTCATCAAAACTGGGTAAAAACAAATTCTCTGGAATTACAGGAAGTGGGTGAAAAATTACTTTTAATTTGGGTTAACTTTTTTTTTTTAAATACCCTGTACTTAGCACTGTATACTCGGTGCTTCCTCGAGACACTATGACATAAACTTAGCGTGCTTGGGTGGGACTCGAACCCACAACCTCCTGCATACTACATGTAGGCAGACGTCTTAACCACTCGACCACCGAGCTGGCCAGTGTTGAGTAGCCGGTTCGAAGCATTGGGTTCTCGGGAAAACCCGAGGGATCTATGTCTCATAGCTCAGCTGGTAGAGTATCTGTCCGGTGGGTCAGAGGTCTGGGGTTTGTACCCCGATGAGGACCAGGTGGGTTTTCTCTCATCCCATATTTGGCTATCTTATGAGAACACTATGGAAAACATCTAACAAAATGCAAGCACGTTTCTATATTTGACAATTGTTGATTCATTGGTCTTATTTGTTCTTAAAATTCTGTGAAATACAGGCCCGTAACCAGCGAGTTTTGCGGGGGATCGAATAGTGCCGTCAGGCACTAGTTTTGAAACCGTAAAATGCGGGCTATACATAACATTGCATACATAACGAAGAATGCATGGCTATATTGTGCGACAAAAAATTTAATTATTCGAATTATTGAATTTTTATTTTGTAGAGCGGAACTCCCTGTTCCGCGGGGGTGATCTTCCGATCCACCAGATCTCCCCCCTGGTTACGGGCCTGAAATATGTTGGGAAAACCTTGAAGGTGCATTCTTTCAAGGGTACAGTCAAATATTTATCTCAGATAATACAACGTACAATTGGGATAATTTGTTTTCCCTTCTTTCGCAAATGTACTTTGTATACTGTAATAATGTAATAAAGCTTGCTTTATACGACTTTGAATTTTTGAGGAAAAATAGTGAACTACAGTGTATATTGTACAGTGTTTTGGGGCAGTTTTAGTGTGCTATTTTTAACACACAAAACGAAGTTGATTTTGGTAAATTTAAGAGTTTTCAGTCGAGCACTTGTTCGCCACTACCATGGGATATGGTTGCTACAGTGTATTAAAGCAATACGAATCTGTAAATAAAGCACACGTATGTAGTTTCATAGTCTTTAGTTTACCAGCGATATTTTCTTAGCTTTTCTTGAATGGACATGCATCAAATTTTATAATGTGCTCTGTCTATGTGTATTACAAGGCAATGATCATATGCAAAAATACAAATACTGTTATATATGTTTTGCATAATATTAATGTTGTCCAATTCTTATATAGCACATTTCACACAGTCTCAATGCACTTCACATGTTACCCCTGGTCATTGCGCTGAGTAATATCATTATTTGATCCTTCTCAACTCCCTGGGGAGTATGCGGTCCAGTGCAGCTTACATGTATACGCACAGGGGCTAATCAAACATCAACTTTCACGGGTACCCATTTCCTCCTGGGTGGAGAGAGGCAATTAATGGCAAAGTGCCTTGCCCAAGAACGCATGCACCATGGATGACTCGCGATGGGATTTGAACCCACAACCTGTGGATTTAATATGCTACGCCACTCGGCCATGGTGCCTCATATAGTGCATGAGTTCGACGATAGTTTAAATGTAGTCTACTTGTTTGGTAATTACCCTCCAAAACAATTTCTGATTTATTATCTTTAAGCTTACTTGTTATCAAGATGATAATGGTAGTAATCAACCTGTGAAATTATTTCGTCTAAATTGCCCCTATTCATGAGAAAAATGACAATTATTTGAATCTCCAAAGATCGCCTACAGGCGATCTTTGGAGCCATTCATTCATGCACAAAAACCGTACCTGGATTTTTCAGGTTTTCCTAAGTATTACTGCATCTATGTGGCTGAAATTTCTACCAGGTACTTTACTCAACAAGGTAGTTTTCAATTACCAGTGGAATTCATGCCGTATTTAATAGTTTACCAAACAAGTATACTACATTACCTTTAAGGACTTTAATAAATGTTAAAGGTAATATACATTCTGCGTTGAAGTCCATCGACCACATCAAAAACTGCCTAATGCCTATGCTCCCAATAGACCTTTATCACGGTTCGTCCATCTTCGTCTTGTTCCCCATAGTACGTGTGGGGCACGAATAGTATGTCTGCATTAGCGCGCGATAGCACGTGTAATCACCCGTGGAGATCACAGTCCGCCCTGCACGCTCATCTCTTGATTGTGCAACGCCTGTACCATCATGACCATTGTGATGCACACAATGAACAATTTCAAAGCGGGACCAAACTATTTTTTTCTGCAAGCCTCGCTTTGGTTACGTTCATTTCAATAGGAGAAAAGGGAAGATGGCCGCACCGTGATAACGGTCTGTAGGAACACGCTCAAAATGAGTCTTTGGTAAAATGTACACAAGGTTTTTAAAAGGGTATGTCGTTGCACTATTTGTGGCCGTTCTTGGGGGTGAAGTTACCTACATGTTTGCTCATTTTGAGAGAATTAAGAAAAAGCTATTGTACACAGATATGATCTTCGGTACTAGTGAGTTGACATGTACTTAATAATTTAAGGACGACCATCTTACGGATTCAAGAAATAAATTTAAGGTACAAACAATTTTAGGAATTTCGCATTTGCTGCTCATAATTCTGCACTATAGTTCCAGTACTTTCAGATTCTTTACAGATGCACAGGCCTTCACATATTGGTAACCGTGCTTCGTGTTATACATTGTCCTTCCTTCATTTCCTGCGTAATTTTGCTTTTAAGCAGCCTGTTCATACCGAGATATTTTTACCCAGTTTGCATGCATATTCTAGATTACAGATGTTACTGTAAGCACAGTTGAACACATTTATTAGTTTTGTGGTGATTTTCATCAAAATGTAATTTATTGTAAATTTCTCCATGATTTGAATAAATTTCCACTAAAATATAAATTTGTATTGTTCTCGGTTTTGTCAACAAAATCATTTGACGCAACCACACAGATTTGGTCATTACAACATATTTAATATGATTGGACGATAGCAGGTCACGTGTCGTTCAATATTTAATCCATTTAATGCTACGTCACGAACCGTGCAATTTTGTATGTTCCATACATTTTTTCCATTGCACGATGCATGCACCCACTGTACATGTGGGTATTAAATGTGACGACCCCTCACACAAAAACTGTTTACAACTAGCAATCAACATGGCGGGTTTTGTACAATATGACGGACGATGAAATAGTTGGGCAAATGGGCTAATGGACAATTCTGATGCCGCCAACATCAAAATAAACTGGAAGGGTAAGAGCAGCCTGAATAATTTGTAACACAAATTGTAGGATGACAAGGTTATATAAAACAAATAATGAATACTTTAATTCATGGAAGGAATATTTTCATTCGGTAAAAGATGGAATATGTTCCATTAAACTCGGCTTCGCATCGTTGAATGGAACATTTCATCTTTCACCTCAATAATAATAATGAGTCTTGTAATGCGCACATATATCCACCTTGTTGGGTATTCAAGGCGCAGCAAACAAAAAACAAACAAAATATTGAAAATAAAAGAAACAACCAAGTTAGTCCTTGAAAACTTGAGACATGAGATACGTTTTGAGATGTGATTTGAATTTTGTTGTACAGAGACAAGATCTAAGATGAAGTGGTAGAGAGTTCCAGATGCGTGGTGCAGCTGCAGAAAAAGAAAATATTCCTCCCATTGCACTCTTGAACATTCATTATTTGTATATCACCCTAAATGACATTCAATATCATTATTATATAAAATGAAGCTTATTTTTCCTTGTTTTTTTTTTAAAGATTAATGCAGGATTTATCTTCATTTATAGTGTCGAAAACCTTCATTCTTTTCCTAGTCCTATGTTGACAACGACACGCGTTTTCTTTTTTTAACTTGCCGTGCATTAAATAAGTGCGCATGGTTTGGATTAAAATGTGCTGTATGCTCAAAAGCTTCATTGGCTTTCCGCACTCCTGCGGAAAGCCTTTGAAACTGTTCTGATTTTTTTTTTTTTTTTTTTAGCTTTTTTTATTCTTCTCCCAAAACCCCATAGACAAAGCGCATGGTCTTTCGGCCTGGCAAAATGGTCACTTGCAAAGCTCGGATCATCATCAAACTTGGTCACAACAATCACCTCATAGTGAAGTACTGCACAAATGTGTTTACATTTTGATGACGTCATCAGGTGTCAGATTACAAGCGTTTGAAATATATGGCCTTCAAATTGAAACTTCTGTAAAAATTCAACCGTTTGAGATACAAACTTTATTCTTTCGGCAATGGTCATGACTATCCAAGGTCTAAATTTCATACACAGACATTGACCTTGAATCTTGCTTCCTATTGGTCGAAAACGAGGCTGCCCTGTCATTTAAAACTGGTAGCAGATACAGAGATCGGGTCAAAAGTGTTAGTCTCAGGACCTCTTGGGCATTCCAAAAATACCAAAAGTTAAGTCGTGACACGAAAGAGCGCCCTCTAGCGGCAAGTTGAAAAATGGCCAAAACCTATTTTGAAGAGATGTCTGTGGCGAAGTTTTTGCAAATTGGCCCAAAATTGGTGCATATGTTCAATGAGGGTCAGTGAACATGCCCATACCTTCAAAAGTTTGATGACGTCACCAGGTGTCAAATTACACTCAGTTGAACATGCGTTCTTCTAACGGTTATATATAGAGAACGAAAAGGCCGATGGAGGTCAAATTTTGTGTTTTAGGTTTGTTGTGACTTGGTCTAATGCATATTAGCAGCAAAATTTGGTGGCGTAACGATGACGTCATCAAATAAGCCCGTTTGTGCAGCATACATTTGCCAAGGTCGTTCACTTCCTCTAATGGGCGTATGACCTTGAAACCTAGCAGGGACGTAGACGTGGTCATTAACATATAACATACCAAGTTACATTAGTGTGACGTCCTTTGTTGATTTGTTATGAATTTTTGAATCTGGCAACCTATACCACAGCATACACACAGTGCAGTATATACGGGTGTACATAAGCATGAACAATCGCCATACATCTGCACTACCCCATTTCCCATAGACAAAGCACATAGTCTATCTCGCTGCTAGAAGGGTCGCTTGCAAAGCTTGGATCATCATCAAACTTGGTCACAATAAGGAACCCATACTAAAGTACTATACCAAAGATGTTACATCTTGATGACGTCACCAGGGGTCAGATTACATGTGTCTGAAATTTAATGCCTTAAAAATTAAAAAAATTGTAAAAATTGAACCGTTTGAGATACAAACATTTTTGTTTCGGCAATGGTCATGACTATCCAATGTCTAAATTTCATGCAGAGACAATGACCTTGAATCTTGCTTCCTATTGGTCGAAAACGAGGCTGCGTTGTCATTTAAAACTGGTAGCAGATACCGAAATTGGGTCAACGTTGTTAGTCTCGGGACCCCTTGGGCATTACAAAAATACCAAAAGTTAAGTCGTCACACGAAACAGCGCCCTCTAGCGGCGAGTTGAAAAATGGCCAAAACGTAATTTGAAGAGATATTTGCGGCAAAGTTTTTGCTAATTGGCCCAAAATTGGTGCATATGGTCACTGAGGGTCAGTGAACATGTCCATACCTTCAAAAGTTTGATGACGTCACCAGGTGTCAAATTACACTCGGTTGAACATGCGTTCTTCTAACGGCTATATCTAGAGAACGAAAAGGCCGATGGAGGTCAAATTTTGTGTGTTAGGTTTCTTGTGACTTGTTCTAATGCATATTGTCAGCAAAATCTTGTGGCGTCACGATGATTTCATCAAATAAGCGCGTTTGTGCAGCATACATTAGCTAAGGTCGTTTACTTCCTCCATTGGTCGCATGACCTTGAAACCTAGCAGGTGCCTGGACCTGGTCATTAACATGTGACATACCAAGTTACATTAGTATGACATGCATGATTTGTTGATTTATTATGAATTTTTGAATCTTGTCACTGTGCATGTACATATACATGTACGGTATGCATTTACATTGTACAAAGTGTAGATGTAGTATTATACAGCATGCAGTTTTACATGCATACAAGCATACAAAAAAAGAAAAGCGGAAAGCCATATGCTCTGTTATCAACAGACATACTTCTAGTTTTATATAATAATTGTTAATACTATAATAGTACCCGCAATGTTTCCATACAAAACTACAATTTTAAGGAAGTCACTTTGTTTTATTTTAATACAATGTACTTTGAAAATGTCATAGTCATAGGGATCAGCACCCTTGAGCAAGCCGGGGCGAGCATCTATCAAGTAGAATTTCTCGTCGTCCAGTTTTAGTTGCTTCTGTATTTCGTCGTCCTAGCTCCCAAATGGCAATTAATTTCCGAATTTCCTCATTCCCCAGATCTGCCTTTCAGATATTTATACTGGACAATAGAACTCCAAAGACATGAAATATCAGAATCGCACGTGTTGAAAACGTTATGCCAGCGTATGTACTCTTATAGCATGGACCATGGCGCAGCATCTTGACGCTAGTCATCGAGCTCTTATATATGCGCTACTGCCTTGGTGTGCACATCCCGATACGATTAACCTCCGCCGAGTTGTACTCTCGTACACGCGTACCACCTGCCACAACCACTCTGCTGAGAAGTCGTCTTCGCTTAATCGGTCATGCATTGCGGAGACCCGAGGTACCTCTCGCCATATTCTTAAACCCACACAACCAGCAATCAGAACCCTTCCGACGTGGCGGAAACTTGCGCCGCACTTACATTTCACAGATCGTAGTCGATCTCAACGCCATCGGCCTTAAGCGGGCCTCCCACTGTGCGATTTTTGCTACGAAATTCCTACGAATTGGTACGATTTGTTACGATTGTGTGTAGAGTCAATGGACAGTATCTGGTTATCGTACCAAATCGTACCTAATCGTACCTAATTCGTGGCCAAAATCGCACAGTGGGAGGCCCGCTTAAATCAAAGTCACAACGTCTCCTGCCAAAGGGCTCGAGTAGCGTCAACTATATATATAGCATGGATATAATTTTTTTAAATGCACGTTCATGTTGCGCTTCTGTTATGGTCTTTACGCAAATCGAACTGAGCGCGCTTTCAACTGACCTTCGCCATTGCTTTCGAACTCGCCCCGTGCCGTTTCACACTACTACCGTTCTCGCCCCAGGGCCAAAATTTGTAACCCTTGTCTCGAGCAGGATTGAACTCGCACCGGGGAAAGAGCAATCTCGGGGGTGGCCCGGGGTTGAGAATTTCAAGTAGGAAACGAGGCAAATTTTTACCGCCGCGTCACCCCGGGGCCACCCCCAAGATCTGGACTACATCATGTAGTGGGAAAAGGCCTTAACAAAGGTTTAAATAAGCTGTGCAGTACGTGTCATGGTGGCCTGGCAGCTCAAACGTGTGTAACCAGGGGCCGATTTCACGAAATGCTACAATCCTTCATAACACGAGTTGCGATGGGTAAACCTTCGTAGCGTACGATATGTATATTACAATTTCAACGATGCGCATCTGCTATACACCAATCCGGTAACTAATATCTCCTCCCTGCACATCCGCCATAGCTGGGGGGCGTCCAGTGCATGGGCTGTGCGTTTTGTGTTGCTGTTAGAACGAAAAGCGCTCATCCATTACATGCACGAACGAGCCTCCTTCGCGTATACGCGACGCGCCCGCCTTCGCGTACACACAACCCTACAAAGACGTGCAACTTGTTCGAAGTAAACAAATGCAGCTTCAGCAACAACAAAAACATACAGTTCATTCAGTGGAAGCCCCCCCAGCTATGGCGGATATACAGGGAAGGAGACCTTATTACCGGATTGGTGTATAGCAACACACCATAAGCTACGATGAGGCAATGGGTCATCGTAGCATATGTTTTGTCACAGAGCTACAAATTACCCGCAAACTATTCAAAGGAATGACAACTTGTTTTTCAAAGAAATCACGGTGGTAAGTAAAACCACACAAAATGACATTCTTTTCCACCCTCTTACAGCCAGCCCTGTAAAAGCTTTGATTACAACGCTCTTCAAGTCAGTTGACGGCCTTCTACTTGTTCCAGGATACTACTTGCTGATGACCGCAATGTACAAGTTCCAGAAAAAAGCAATGGTACTTGCAAAGAGCACTCGATACTGCACAGTATGAAACAAAAAGAGACATGTACACAAGTTGTACAGTATATAATTTTGACTGCTAACCAATTTTTAAAAAGATTTTCCCCCTGCTAAACAGCTTGATTAAATTGGCCCCTGATCAAGGGCAGACTATCTTCAATGTGCAGACTGCCCTGTCACAACCATTTTTTGGTGAACAGGTCACGAGTCATGTCATGTAAATTAAAAACGTGGTCAAAAAAAAATCATAAAAACGGTTGTAACAGGCCCTCCTTCTTTCTCCTGGCTTGATGCTCGCCAACATCTTCTGTTCAAGTCTAATAAGATGCTTAGTCCATGCACCACAGCTTTTGCACAACATTTTATTGCGTCTGCTGCACAACAATGTTTTTATGCAGACTATGACATTTTCAAAGGTTGCGTAAGCTACGCACTTTTTCATGCAATTACGCACTTGGGTCCATCAGAGATCCTCACAAGTAATTCAATTCAATTCAATTTTATTACGTCTGCGTTAAAAAGCAGATAATACCTTTTCAAATACAAAAACACGCAATGCACAGAAAACTATTAAAACACAAAATACATATACAATAAAAAAAAAACACTATATATGAGATTGCACATTAAAAAGAGCCAGACCACACAACTACCGCTTTGCTGCCGCATGAACTTATGTATGGAGTTTGGGAGGAAAGACTTCCTACATGTATATCGGTCAAGATATAAATCCTGATCTGTTCCAAACATAATAATGGTGAAGTGGATGGTCCATGTAGTTCGAATGAACTACAATAAAGGCATTCTTTTGTCTGTTCAACTTCTTCCTGTGTTACTTTGTGAAGGACTTGTGAAGAATTTGTAACTTTATCATTGCCAGACTTGCGATGGGCTTGACTACAGCCCTGCATGTGAGACTGAACTGCACAAGCTGTCTACTATTTGTTCATGTACACTGTTACCAACCTGAAGAGGAACGTAGTTGATGTTGATATACTGTATGATAGTCCACACTTTCCAATTCATCTTGAGCACTGTCCAGTAAGCTAGCTTGATGAACTCCACAGAAGCCTTGTGGCTCTTGCCCTGACGGACAACGAAATCTGTTAACCTGCCGTCTTTGGATTTAAAGGAGCGTGTCCAGATCACATCTTTTTTTTAAAGTAAAATTTTCGTGGGTTTTGTTTTGTTTTTTTTAATTTAAAAATAATCATATACATGTACTGGTGTTACTGATATAATTCAACTTTAGTTTTAACTGCGTTTACCTCAAACCTTTTGATGCAGTAGAAATATCCCAGAAGGAATGGCGGTGTGACAACGAATCTATCCACAATCACCTTGAGGATTTTAGAAGTATTCTTCTTGCCTGGGACGAGACGTTCCAGCCAGCGATAAAAGTAATGTGTGACTGGGCCTGTGTACAAAAAGCTGCATGTACAAGAACAAAATAAACACAAATTTGAAGAACTGTATGGTATTACCTCGTGTTCGTTTAAAGTTCTGTGCGTCAAATTGTTTTTGTTTGAACGCGTGCATTACGTACGCGTGTTGTATACGTGCATGCACCGACTCTTTTCGGGATATTCTTTGCCGTCCTGCTGAAGCATGCCTTTGGATCTGCCACAGAGGGCATCTACCTCCGAACCAGATCTGATGGGAAGCTCTTCAACCTCTCCAGACTAATAAGAGCAAAGTCCAGCTGAAGTGCCTGCAGGACTTTGCTGACGATGCAGCAGTCACCACCCACTCAGCTGAAGGCTTACAGCGACTCGTGAGCCAATTCAGCGAGGCTTGTCGAGGCAGCTACGTACCACCATGTCCAGACTGACAAATAGTGTGGTACAACAGCATGCTGATGACGGAGCACACTAAGATGCAGGTGTACAGGGCTTGCATAATGAGCACCCTTCTATATGGCAGTGAGTCCTGGATCCTGTGCATGCGACAGGAACGCAAGCTTGAACGCTTTCCACATGCGCTGTCTCCGTCGCATCCTACATGTAGGTATCACCTGGCATGACCAAGTCTCCAACAACTCCGTCCTGGAATCCCCAGCATGCATGGCATGTACAGGGTACCCCCTGCTAAAACAAAGACATGTGCACTGGCTTAGACACGTCGTGCGAATCGACAGTGGCCGGATCCCCAAGGACCTTCTTTACAGAGAACTGGCGCAGGGAAAACGCCCCACTGGCAGACCTCACCAGCACTACAAGGACGTCTGTAAAAGAGACCTGAAGGCCCTTGGCATCGACACACACACCTGGGAAGCCACAGCCTCTGAACGACCAGCCTGGAGAGTGAGGGTGCAGGAGGGCCTCAGCAACTTTGAAGAGTCACTTGCCCAGCATGTCCGAGGTGAAGAGACAAAGGAGAAAGGCCAAGACCCACACAGACAGACCAGCGTCAGCCTTCATCTGCACCAACCACGAGAGGGACTGCCATTCCCGGATTGGACTACGTGTATACAGCCACACCCGACACTGCCCAAGAACTATCGGCCAGAGCGCAACTCCATAGCCTCTCGAGACTGATGGATGCCTGCTACTACATGCATGCACACAGCCAGGTAATTGTTTGTCACAGTGCGTCAAATTTGCTTTTGGGCAAGTGTGGTTCTTGTTTGCATGTGTGGGTTCCAAACACGCTAAAAACTGACTAGGACGCCACAGGCTGGACCCAACTAGAAAATGTTAAAAACCAGTTGGGCACTTTATCGTCCCAAGCTAGTGACGTGCTTTTAGCCAATTGGTATGCGTAAATGTCTATGGTACATGTATATGAACATTTGTTATAATAATTCACTCATGCCCTACCCTGTAGCAGCAAATGCCCCAACGTTTCTCCACACCACTGGTGCCTGCCATCCTCCAGATAGCTTCTGTGCTATAACGTTGCTCAATGAGGATATAGTTCCACTGAAACACAAACAAACCCATGTTGTTTAATGAGGAGTTGACCATTGCTTCAGACCGTCACCTTGGCTCAAGTACAAAAAGGTGTTTTCTATATTTGGGTTTTTCCAATCAAATCTGTACTTGGTAAGTCATTTAAAGGAGCGTGTCCAGATCACATTTTTGAGCCCCCGTTTTTCCCATTGGATTTTGATACACGTACCAATATCATTTCTCAATTTTTTTCTCATTAGAATTCTGAAATTGTGTGCTCTTAATCCGTCTATTTTCAAGGATTTTTGTATCCGTTCCATAAACATGATGTTGATTAAAGCAGTGCAGTGATCATACCTTTTTGCTAAGTTCCACATCCAAATTGGAGATTGCAAATTTTCTGTTCAATTCCCAGGAAGTTCCAGAAATATCATTTCAAAAATGGCGGCGGCCTTCTAGGCATGTTGTTATTGCTTCAGGCGCGTAGCGCGCCTAATGCGAATTGCTACGCGCCCAAAAAAGTCCGGCTACTGGGAAAGGTCTACCACTCTGGCCATCACACATACCTTTAAGAATGTGTGCGGCCAGAGGCATTCGGGCTATGCAGTGCACAGTTTTTATGTTTAATGTAGGCCTAGTAGTACCGGAATAGTTTACTAAACTTTGGTAGATTTTTGACAATGTCAATAGGCCTATCAATGGAAATATACGGATTGAGAGTGCGAACTTTCAGAATAGACATGGTAATAAGAAAAATATGACACATGATATGGTATTAAAATCTCAACACCCCTGGGTAAAATGGGGGCGTCATCAATGTCGTTAAAACTGTGAACTGGACAGGTGGTCACGCTCCTTTAAATGCAAAACAATATCGTTGAGAGGGGCGTGGCCACTGAACAATTGCACTCACCTTGTCACTGATTTTGTTAAAATCGGATAGGTTTTTAATAACCGCAAATATTCTGCCAAAAGTCGTTTGTGGAATGCATCTTCTTTGGAAATATGAACTGACATTCTGGGGTATGTGTGGACATGGGCGCTCCAGTGAAATACTGACGAAACTAAACAAAACAAATCAAAAAGTACATTGTGTAGGCGCTTAGTAGCTATGTAAACAACGCAAAGCAGCAAATAGCAGGTACAGGTGCAAGCAAGCGAACAGCAAGTTTTAATGTGTCTGCTCGGTGACCGTTTCATTTTAAAGATAGGGTCCGTTTACAAAAGAATCCCGAAAATTGAAGTGTTTCCTGATAAATTGCACAAATCTACAATACAAAAAGTAAAAGCTACTTTCTTTTACCTTTGCAGTGTAACTTACGGGAGCAAAAAAATTAATCTAAAGAAATGTAAAATTATAAATAGTTCAATCGTCATTAAAAATACCTATTCAATAAATGTGTGTACCCGTCATGTCTGTCCTAATGTGCGTTCGATTAGCTTCTTTGAGTCAACCTTGACCTGGGATACTACATAAATATCATGTGAACCGGGTTAACAACGTATCAATCGATGACAGCTAATCGAACAGTACCACTATGGCGGCCATGATGGATGAAATCTCACGAACATGATGGAGTCAGGAATTTGAGGAAACAAGTTCTAACGCCAGTAATTTGCAGGGTATTGTCACCCGAATGCGAGATTCCCCTTTGTGTTTAAAGAGGGAATGCATTCATTATGATTTCGTCAGTAACATCGTTCTACATCTGTTTGATTTTCGAAGGTAAAAGCATGGAGCAAGTTTACTGAACTCGACTGTTTCCACGTTACTTAATTTGCTTGCCTAAGCTTAGGCCATCGGAATGAAAGTCATAGAATACCGTCCGGAAGATTTCAAAAACACATTCATTATTCATTATTCATTATTTTGAAAAACAGGTGCCCGAGGGGTACATAGACAATGTATGTGCTGCCCCCATATAAGGACAGCGTGCGAGTGAGACACGACTCGGATTAATCAGATCAACTCGCCAAATACCACGTTTTATTCTCACCATAAATTCATATGAAAACCTCTTACGGTTTCTTTAGTATTCTATTTACGATTTGGTTTCATTATTTTTCTTTCATATTGATCATAAAGTGGACGAAATTTGGGAAATCGGGACTTTTCTTACGTTTTCGTCTTCAAATCGTTTTCACGTCTGCCATTATTGCATGACAGGCAGACACCGATGAGACGTAATTTTTCATTGGCCAAAATTCGATGTCGCGATGGCAACAGCCAATCAGAGACGGAATACATACGTGTACAGAACATCCGAAGATTGCCGAAGTGAGATCGGGGGTATGAAGGTATTGTCGGTATGCATACGTATTGCGCTATTGAACGCGCCCCGGGACTTGCAGTCTCGCGCGGCTACACCGAAACGTAAAAACACGAACAGTGGAATTGTGTGTCAGCACTTGGATCTCGCGCTCAAGACTATCGTCTGCCGTCTGATTTCGAAGAATTTGGTTGATTGGTCGGAATTTCTCGGTTTGGCGCCATATATATATCGATTTCTTTCATGAACAAGTATTGAAAGTACGTTGAAGTTCCAATTTTTTTGAAATAATGAAAAATTTTTGAATAATGAAAAATTTCGGCGGCGGCCATTTGGTCATGCGGGCGGAGGACGGTATTCTATGACTTTCATTCCGATGGCCTTAGCACAGGATTTGTTTGCTTGATTGCAAGCCAAAATCGTAAGTGATGTGTATTGAAAGGTGTTTTCGGATTTTGTTTTCATATACATTGAACACGGATTTGGGTGAATTTATGGTATTTTTTTCGTATAGGGGGTGCCTACATTGAACAAATATTTTAAGGAAATTACCTCCTGGAATCAACACATAATGTAATTTTAACCTTGCGACGCGCGTCCATTTTGTTTTTACACGAACGCGCGTCCGTACTATTTTTCATAGTCGCATTTCGTGTAATAACCCCAATGCTGTTCGGTTTTATGGCTTCATATGTCAACACAGTGCTTTCCCATAGTGTCTGAATGTATTCCGATCCCAGCTGGTATTATTGATTGCTTGGTTAGGTCTGGCGGTAAAACCCAAACCTCAAAGGCCCCTTTATGTACACAAAGTAATGGGAGACTCTTGGGGCAGCACTTTGCTTTCCAAAAAGCTGGGTCACCGGTTCAACCAGGGTTCAATCATCCCAGCTGGTGTTGTTGAATGGGGCAAGGCAACATAGTATCATTTATTGCTTGGGTACGTCTGGCGGTAAAACCCAGACCTCAAAGGCCCCTTTTTGTACACAAAGTAATGGGAGACTCTTGGGGCAGCACTTTGCTTTCCAAAAAGCTGGGTCACTGGTTCAACCAGGGTTCAAGCGGCACCTACCATGTTGTTTGGCTTGCTTTGAACTAGGAATACATGAAAAATAGTACAGTGGCACAACGGAGGGTTACGATATACTTCCCACTTGCACTTTTGTCGCAAATGTTGCTTTTCAGTAGAAAAATCACGTTTTCTTCTTCAAAAATTGCCTTCAGTTAGTGCAAAAGATAACCATTCACGCGCGCGCGCAGCGCCCTCTGTTGTCGTGCTTACTCACAGACCGCTCGCCGCGTCATTTTGTGCATTACTTTATGCAGTAATTTTATCATTTATTTATCTCAGAAATGCAACAAGTGTCAGTGGGAAGTATATCTTAGAATTGAATAAGCTACCCAAATCCGTGTTCAATGTATATGAAAAAAAATACCGTGCGAAGAACACGAGTTGGCGTATAATTTGGGCTTGTAATCCATTTTATAAAGCAAATAAATCCTGTGCTAAGCAAATTTTTGTGCTTACACATGTAGCAGTGCCATGAAATTAGCCCCAATTGTGAACTTTCGCTAGATTGAGCGTAATCGCTCCATTGAGCGATTTCGCCCAATGGAACAGCCCAGTTGTTCAAGCTGCCAGGTTCAATCGCTCGATCGGGCTGCGGAACGGAGGCGATAGCCCATTTGGGCGTTGGTGGGAGCAACTCATTTGGACGATTGAGCACGGTGATAGTTATAACATGGAGCTATAAGGTTATAAAATATTCATTCACAGCAAAATCCATCAGCATATGAGGTACAGGAATAGGATTTTACAGCTTAATGTAGAAATATATGTCTTCCAGACAAACAGCCATTAACTTATTTTATCCAAGTACAAATGACACAAATAATTGAAAAAACTTCAACCGATGCCACAAAAATCCTCTGAGTGTCTCCTAACGTGGCGCACTTAACACTGATTGGCTGAAATGTTGAGAACCATGCCAAGGTGGCCTGTGATGACCATTTGTACGCACGCACCGTGATACAGGATACAACGCAGATAGGTATGATTTTATTAACGTGAAATGCCTATTACAGGCTCTCGTGCATGATGTCACGTCAACCTAAAGCAAACGGCGATGCCTTCACATTCCGGTAAATTTCTTGTAAATTAATGATTCTTTTCCATATTTTAGTTTTGAAATTTATAGGTAGGCCTACTTGATAAGGTAGGCCTACTTGATAACTTTATTTCCTTTTCATGCCAAGTGCAACAAATTGTTTATTGCGCCAAGAAAGAACAAAAATCAAAGTGCGCCACGTTAAGGGAAACACCCCTATATTTCGCCAGCAACTAGTCTCCGGCTGTCCATAGACGAGTGCACAAAAACACTAACCAGTGGCGAAGTTGGCAATGGTTTGCGTAAGTGGAACGCAGCCCTACGAATATAGACCTACTAATGGATGATCGGCAAAATTGTATGTAAACCGTACCTTTTTCTCGGCTTCCGCTGTTTACGAATTATCGAATTTACCGCAATAGAACATGCACAAATGCGTAGTTTAATGCGCAAACTCATTTAAACGAAGCTCGTACTCCATTCTGCAGCTTGATTGCAGCTCAAAGCGGCGGCCAAACGGTAGCTTGATTGAACTGCACAGCCCAATCGAGCGATTACGTTCGATCTAGCGAAAGTTCCCAACTGATGACATGTTTGTGTCAAGTCAACTTGACCGTCATACCAACTCGACCGTTGTGGGTTCAGCTGGAGAAGTCAGCTCGCCCGTTATCCGACTTGACTATTGTGTGGGGTACATACCATGCACGGACACCCAGGATTTTCGTTGTTATGACATATAAACCACGTAAAAATGTTAGTTTGGTTTTAAAAATGCAAAAATAGGAGGGGAAAAATGTCATGAATTTACCAATGTCAAGGAAAAAACGACGTTTTGAGAGTCGTCTCTTGGGTTTTGCGCATGGGGTCTCAGATGGTGTCCGTGCATGGTAATCTTTCCTTACCCTCTTGATGAGCAGTCAATATTTGTACACTGTTCCACTGTTATCTCATTCTGTGTCTTATTTGTGTTTTTCCTTTGGGCAGTAATCTTGCTCTTTGAAACGGATGCTGTTCCAGGTAGCACGACCAACTCGACCGTGGCACCAAACCTTGATCTTAACAGCTGGGATGTGCCTCATTCAGGTACTCTTAAGTTGTTCCACATCTCACTAGCTATTGTCACACGTATACAAACTACATATACACATGGGTCTTTCCACACTAATGGGCCTATTTGAAAAATCAGTAAATAATTCTATTCAGATGTTTTCAGTTTATCCCAAACTTAAAGAAATTCCCTTGTACTGTTCTCAGGAGATAACTTTTGCCCAAAAAGGTAAGAAATTGCTGCCACAACATGCATTTTTGAAAAGCTTGTGTACAAAAGTTCCTATTACGTATGTGACGTGACCAGACCATTTTGTGACATTTTTTTCTGTCTTTGTTACATACATAATAGGATTCATGCACAGGATTTTCAGAAATATATGTTGTAGGACTATTTTTCTTACTCCTTCGTGCAAAAGTTATTTCCTCAATTTAGCCGGATAATTTAAAGATAAAATTAAGATCTGTCAAAGACGCTGGTCCAATGGACAAGTGAAAACATATACTGACTCATGGAAACATTCTCTGATACCTAATCCACATTAAACATAATTCTTACTCAATGCGAAGAATTCCTGGTTACCACAAACAATTCCTGATCGCTTTAGACATTTTCAGATAACTACATTTCTTTCTCCGATCTCTCCAGACATGCCCCAGTGTTGGATCAAAAAGCAATCTCATCCATCCTGCACTCAATGACCTTAAACCAGATAGTGTTGCAGTATCTCGGTGCCATTTTAAAAAGCACCAGTGGACCACCAAATTTTCAGCAGGACCAGTAGAGTTCGCTAATCTACTGGTCCTTCTGACTAGCATGAAATTCAGGTGAATTTCGACCCCTGCAGAAGGTCCATGGTTTGAATCGTGGTGAAGACAAGTTATTTTTTTATTGCATCCAACATTTCTATCGATTTAATTCACCCCGGCGGTCCCTGGGTCGTTATCTCTTTCGTATGAATATCCTATAAAATAAATGTCCTATTCGTAAACAAGGTTTGACTTGCATACATAGCTCTAAAAATTTAGTTCTAATCTTATATTACTGCCCAATTAACTGATGCATATTAACTCTCTTCACCCTATTTGACCAGGTATGGTTTGTGAGTTTGGCTGGACATTGTACAAACCCACACAGACCTGTTTCCGCAGTTTCCCCTCAGCGTTTGTCCAACAGAGCGCATTAGACTTCTGCACCACCGTGGGCAGTAGTCTGGCAGCCGTGTCACAGCAAGAGCTGCAGTACATGACGGGGCTGGCTTTGGTGGGGGAGACCGTGCCCCAGAGGTGGTGGATGGGGTACGAAATGCGACGCACAGGTGTGGCTTTGAATTTTTACTCTTTCTCTTTTTGTCTTTTAGGTTTGTAGTTTCATGTCTTATGAGACAATTATATGTATGTATGTATGTATGTAGGATGACACAAAATGATTAAAGAGGAAGAATCCCCCTTGACGAAAATCCAGCATTTAGGCTTTTTTCGATAGTCCAAACATCCCTCTTGCCGACGTGGATTTTTATTATTTTTTAATTGTCGGTTTTAAGTGGATAAATTGCAAGCAAAAGTGTGCTTTTCAAAAATGAGATTTTCGCGATTTCTGAAACGCTCATTAGGTATTCATGATATGCGCGTGACCCCGTGACGCAATCCTGAGAAAGAGAAGTCAACACGATAGTTAGCTCCATACGTTTACACGCAAAAAACTTGGAAAACCGTCTCTTTTAGATGGTGTTTTTTGAAGAATTTTGTTGTTCCAAAAAGCCAGAGATATGCCCAGTAGCTGCGTGGTTGCATGTTTTACCAGACACTATGAAAAAAAAAGAGCAGAAAGATTTTCTTTTCTATTGCCAAGAGAGAAAAATGAGTCGCTCATTCTATAACTTGTACGGCCGATGTCCAAACACGTGGAAACTACGCCCGCAGTGGACCGTACACAGACCGCTGTGAATGCCGTTCGTTCCGTGACAAAACCACCCGTCGCAATGCACCAGTATTCACTTCAAAAGAGCTTCACTGTGAGCCACAATTTCATCGTTTTTTCACAAAACAGGTAATAGTAGATTGCTGTTATATTACATGAAGTGTTTTTCACGTTTGTATTTTGAATTACAAGGACAAAATAGGCATGATAAACATTCACTTCGTGTATTTTCCATTCAATACTGCACAGACCGTTTTGTATGTTTCTCAGGATGACGTCACAACCCTGTTGATAAACAAGCCGAGTGACCTCGAGCGTTTCAGAATTTGGGTGAAGAGGGTCGGAACTGCTTTACGTTTTAAGCAAAAGTCTGTCGATTTTTTGTGAAAAACAAGTTGTGATGGTGTTGTAGACACATACACCTCCATGATAAACAGAAAAACTAAAAAAATGTGGAAGGGGGGATTCTAGCTGTTTAAGGTCTTCAAGGCCCAAGTATTCTCTGGGCAATTCCATAGTTAGTAATGTTATATTTTTAGCAATTTACTGTAGTTCCATCATCTATTTTATCAATACGCATGCATGTCATGTTTTTGGGAATCTTCATTGAACGAAGCGATTTCTCTCATGTAAATTGGGTCAATGGGTATGGTCAACTCAATCGCTCCTTCATATTTGTCCACGATAAGGGTCCGGTGTTGAATCCTGGTCTCCCTCTGCTACGGTCGACTAGGATTTTGGCTCCAAACCGGGATGAATTTCTGATCTCACGATCCTACCAAGGAGTGCCAGGAAGTCTAAGGGCAAGTTGAATGCCCCTAAGAAGCAACAGCAGTGTCCTGCTTTAACAGGATTCCTCAAGGCAGCACTATAGGGCCCCCTATGGGCCACTGCGGCTATACCGGCAGCCCCAAGATCCAATAGGGCTCTAGTAGGGTCTTGGTACATTTTACTATGATCTCAATTTTTCCCAGTTCATCCTGGCAAAGTACTGCATGCAAAACTTCACCGGGACATGCTGCCGATTGAAGACGGTTGGTAAGGATTGACTGCGGGTCACTAGGTTTGAGTACTGTCTAACTAGGATTGACTACAATTAACTATGAAGTCCAAACGTAGCGCCACCGGCACGCAAAACCGGGAATGTGTGACTTTAGCCTTTTTTAAAAAAAACAACCTCTTGTGCAATCCTTAGGTACCAACTCCAGCATCTGGGAGCTAGTGGACCTGTCCAGTGATGGTGAAGACCTCAACTGGCTGGGCCTGGAGCCACCAGGCGAAGGTGATTGGGTGGATGAGACCAAACTCTGTGTTGCTGTTAGGCTATACGGCAAGACGGTGGCAGGTGTGTCACCGTGGCAAATAGAGCTCCGATCCTGTACAGACAAATCAGGATTCCTCTGCACACAAGGTGAGTTTACCAAAAGTGTTGTAGACTTTTTACAGGAATGCCAGGCTGATGGCAGCCTACATCGACAAAAAGACGTTCGACTCGGTCAGTTGGGATGCCCTTTGGAAGATCCTTGGGCACCGCGGGATCCCCCCTCGGTTGGTGCATCTCATCGCCTCCCTGTACTCTGGAACAGAGAGTACTGTGAAGTGCGGCAGTGGCGTCTCTGACTTCTTTCCAGTTAATACTGGAGTTAGGCAGGGATGAGTACTGGCCCCGTCACTTTTCAACACTTGCATGGACTGGATTATGGGACGGAAGGTAGGAGGAACCGACTAGAGTGTGGTTCGGAGATGTTCAGATCACTGATCTGGACTTCGCCGTGATCTTTGCCGAGACGATAGAGATTCTGATGGGAGCTCTCGAGACACTGAGTGGGGAGGCGGTGAGGCTCGGATTGCGAGTCTCCTGGATCAAGACCAAGATCCAGGTTTTCGGTGACCTTCTGGATGCAGCTGTCGATTCTCGTCTTGCATCGGGCGAGAGTGTTGAGATCGTGGAGAGCTTCACTTACCTCGGTAGCGTGGTTCACTGCTCCGCAACTAGCGAGGCTGATGTCACTTGGCGTCTAGCGCAGGGAGTTTGACGCTCTCGGCATTTGAGCAGATGGACGAAAGTCCAAGTCTTCCGCTCACTGGTCCTGCCGGTCTTGCTTTACGCAAGTAAAGCGTGGACCTTGACCAGCGGGTTGAGGCAACGACTGGTTGCGTTCCTGACTACTTCCTCGGGTACCACTGGATAGACCATGTGTCAAACCAAGAGGTGCTCGACAGGGTGTGGGTGGGTAGGGTCACCTGCTTGATCCGAGAGCGCGAGCTGTGCCTCTACGGCCACATGGTTCGCTTTTCCCCATCGGATCCGGCGAATCGGATTTTCAGTGCCAAAGACCCCAAGGTGCCGGGGTGGAGGCGACCTGTTGGTTGACACTGGGTCATGGTCGGCGCAGCTGGGGGACCACCTGGAGGGGCGGGGGATGGGTCCTGCGCAGGCCCGATCGATCGCTATAAGAAGACCGGAGGGGTGGGGGAAGAGGGTGAACGCAGCAGTGCCGCTGCAGCACATGCTCCCACACCTCACCTGACCTGATGCCAGTTCCACCAGTTGCCGGAATTCCATTTTTTATTTATGTTTTTTAGCCAAGAAATCCAGCAAGAAAAAAGACGGATCAGTCGGCATTTGTCTCTGCTCATTAGCATTTTTATGCAGAATTTCCCTGTATTTCCGTTGGGAAATACAGGGACTGGTGTCCTCTATACTGGTGCATATTTACCCATTACATTGCTCACATACTACATGTACATGTATGTGTGAATTTATTTGCGTGCATGTTGCATGGAGTGCTATTATTGCTATAGTGCATGTCGAGTGCTTGGGGTTCAAATGTGTTAAGTGCAATTTTGGCCATATTGAGTTATTTGCATATTCTTGGATAATTTGGGATGCTCTTTTCAATGCACACATCAGTTAAGTGCTAATAACACATTGTCATGGTGAAAACTGCATGAGAAGTATGTGCAGATTGTCAATTGCCCAAGCTAGTTTGGTGCACAAACATGTTAACTGTTTCTATCACAGATGTGTTAAGTACTTTTTTAGTAAATAACTTCGGCTTTTAATTAATTTTATGACCCATGTCATATTCAATCTAAAGTATATTATTACAAGAAACACCATTTGTAAGGAGGAGCATGTGGAGTATACCCCTGATTGGTCACAACTATTACAACATTCAACTGGATTTATCTAAAAACTATAAAATTGCACTTAACACATTTGAACCCCAAGCACTCGATGGAAGTACTATGATTTTTCTCTTATTCCAAGTTTGATTGTTTCATTTCAATGATGATTAGGCACCATACACTGCACCTTACTTTGCTCAGTTGCGCACCCATGCAACACAAAGAGAACAATTTGGTTTCTAGGGAAAACCTGAAGGAGGAAATCTACTGTGCCTCATGGCTCAGCTAGTAGACCAACTGCCCTGAGATTCTGAAGTCTTGGATACAAATATTGATTTTTCTCTTATCCCATGTTTGGTTGTTTTGTTTCAACGCTGATTAGGCACCATACCAAATATTGTGTTCTTTAATTTGCTGAAAGATATACAGTCCGTTTTTCTCCGAGCGAATTTTTAAAGCGTTTACTTTATTTTAATGAAAAACCAACAGTGTATTTTGTATTTTAGACATTGACAACCCTGTGAAAAACGCTGTTTTTATACAGCCGTTTTTTGTGCCGTGCCTAGACTTGCTCTGGTCTGTTTGGTATGTAATGCGGTGCGTGCAGCGTGCCTTCTGGACTGGTAGCCTGTCAAATCTCTTTTCTTCTGTCTCAGAAGACTTTCTGAGACAGAGGAAACAGAAGAAAACAGTTTTGACAGGCCACCGCTCCGGAGGGCGCACTGGGTGCTGCGCAAGCACGGGAGGTCAGACTTTGGCAAGTCTATGCCTTAAATTATTGGCTGACCGCCAATAATTTGAAATATTCGACGGTAATTGTTCTATAACTAAACGATAATTGTTCAATAACTAAACTATAATTAAATCTGATTCTTGTGTGCATTTGCTTATATCCCAGATGCCACGTTGGTCTGCATTGACCGCAAGGGCGTTGAGATCCACGAAGGTTCCCAGTATATCCCCCCTGGTCACGATGCCTGCACACGCTGCCATTGCTTTGAAGGCAAACCAGGCATGTGTCTGACAACCATGTGTGCCAAACCACCATGTGAACTGTATCGGCCGGACCCAGAGGAATGCTGCCAGTATATATGTACTGATGGGGATGGCGGGGACGATCAGAGCTGTAAGATCAATCTAGTCTTAATACATTCCTTTTGGAGTAAGCTTCAAGGTCCATCATTTGCAAGATGACTTTTTTTTAATGGAATTCTGATATAAGGGCATAACATATCTAAAGAAGAATGTTGGTAAACTAGCCTACATGTACAATAATTTTAGCTACATCATACATGGTTGCAACAATACTTCAAAAAACCGTTAAATGCCATGCATGGTTCTTGTGTTAAGTAAATAGTTAAAGGTAGTGTACATGATTGGTAAACCGTTACAAATAGTTTCATCCCCCTGTGTGATTGAAGGTATGCATGATTAAAACCAACCTGCGCAAAAATCAGCTCCGTACTTCGTCTAACTTTTGAGAAAATGGTCCCAAAATGGTTTACAGTCACTTCGCCCCAAAACCACTTTGCCCCATAACTACTTTGCCCTGAACCAGGGCCTGTGCACGAAGTTGTTTTGGGGCGAAATGGCCTTTTAGGTGAAGTGCTTCACGGCGAAGTGGTCCAGGGCGAGGTGGTTTTGGAGCGAAATGAATTTACTTCTCGCGAGACAAATAATAATTGTTTTGCTCATTTCTCAAAGACTATAGCACTTCAGACAAAACCATTTCAGATTACAGGAATTTATTCTGGTGTTTTATAAAACAAATAATGAATGTTTAAAACTATTGCAACAAAATAATTTCATACGATGTATGGCAACAGATGTAATATTCCACCCGGCTTTGCCTCATTAAATAGGACATTAAAGGCAGTATACATGATTGGTATCTCGAAAATCAGAAATGTTCACAGATTTACGCCTAACTTACACAATATAAACATGACCGTAGAAAACTTATCCTGAAATGGTTTTGTCTAAAGTGCTACATGTATAGTCTTTGAGAAATGAGTAAAACCATTAGTTTTCGCCCAAAAACCATTTCGCCCAAGTGCCATTTCGCCCCCAAAACCACTTCGCCCGAGTGCCATTTCGCCCCATATCACTTCGTCCAAACACTAGATCGCCCAAATGCTACTTCACCCCAAAACCACTTGGTGCACAGGCCGTGGTTTGGGGCGAAATGACTGCAAACCCCTTTTTGGCCGTTTTCTCAAAAGTTGAACGAAGTACGGGCTGGTTTTTGCTCAGGTTGGGTTTAATCATGCACATCTTCAATCACACAGGGGGATCAAACTATTTGTAACAGTTTACCAATCATGTAAACTGTCTTTAAATCTGTCGCCTCATGAAATGATTGGTACTGCACTATTGCATTCATTACATGTATTTGTTGATTATGTTCTTTTAAGCAGTGGATGTATCCGACAACCTGCGTTGGGTCTTGACCATGCTGACATCCTTTATTCTACTTGGTATGATGCTGTTCATGGTGTACCGCATGAGACAGAAGAGAATAGCCTACCTACGTTATCGTAAGTGCTTTGAGTTTATTGCAGCGATATTTCACGCTGTGAAATTAGTGGCCTCGCGTTTCGATTCTAGCAGAGTCTGTCTCAAAGGTGAAACGACTAGGACATACAGAAAACAGCACATACAAAAATATACCATACATAGAAAACAAAATACAAGAAAGGTAAGGAGGATCACCACGTAGGGATACTGCAACAGAGAAAATTCAAGATAATTAATACACAGAACTGTTGCAACCGCTAACCAACCAGCAAGACCTGTAGTAAAATCACACTGTAAAATTAGTGGCCTCACGTTTCGACTCTAGCAGAGTCTTTCTCAGTGATATTTCATTTAGTTGTTAAAGATCTACACCAACGGATGCCGTAATTTAATAGTTTTACTTTTTTGTTGAAGATCAATTTATGATAAATAACCTCATGTTTGTTTCCCCAACTTTTGCGCGAGTTTTGGCTGTTTTTGAGGCATCTTTACTGACCCTTTTTTTCGCGAGTCAGGCCCGGTTTTGTGAAAAGGAGCTTGACGTCACAGCTCATTTACATCTCATGAATATTTAAATTCGTGACGTCAAACCTGAGAAGCGGTGGCTAGCGTGCGTGCGTGGCATAATCTTTCTTGCGTTGGCCTGCCGATAAAGCTGAACAGAGAGAATTTGCCGTTTCATTTTTTACTTCCCATCGACAATTAATAATGGCAGAAAGCGATGATTCGTGGGAAAAGCATAGCATGGACGAGGAGGAACTGTACTCGGATCGAGAATCCAGTTCCAGTTCAGATAGTAGGCCTACTAGCAGTTCGGAAGATTTGCCGTCGGGGGACGATTCCGATGCCAACGCGACCGGTGATCACGATGAATTCCGCGGCGTGCAGCCATACCGCTTCGAGCAGCATTTCTTGTGCAACCCCCGATTACACACGATCTGGGCATTTTCAGGAGAAATCCTGGCGAAAACGCTACAAAATATGAAAGAATCCCGTGATTTGCAAGCGGCATGCATGCAGCTCGATCACAATCACACGCACGCATATGTACGATCGACCCGATATAGCACGTGTATCGTAATGCACATGATACGTGTGGGTCACCAGCGATGCCATGCGCTCAGCCGGGTACCAGTTTGATTGTTTTCTCCGGACTGACGACAACGATTTCAAGAATCTGTACAGCGCCGCCAACGGTCAATTGGTGAAAAGTTTTCATAAATTGGGCAGAAACGGTCGGCAATTTTGAGTTCAAATATCTCGTCATGGGAATGCAAACAAAGCGTAATTTTTTGATGAATAGGTAATTTAGTATCTACTCTAACATAATAAACAATTATGGCAATACTTTGGCATTCGTTGGTGTTGATCTTTAATAATAATAATAATGAAAATTTATAATGCGCCGGTTTCCATAACTGAAAAAAAATGCTCATGGCGCAGCCTTTATTCTGCTTGGTATGATGCTGTTAATGGTGTATCACATGAGGCAGAAGAGAATAGCCTACCTACGTTGTCGTAAGTGCTTAGTCTTCAGTGCAGTAATTGTGTATTCCACGTTTTGTTCTGTTCTTTTCTAGTTTGGTAAAGATTAAATAAGTGGATATCTAGGGATATCGGGATCAGTTTGCAGTTACATAATTAATCTTTACCGCATCCTGCCGCATCAGCTCCACAGCCGTTGGGGGAGAAAAGCCCGCGAAATTCAAGTAGGCTTGTACGCTGTACATGCAAAACCCATGGAAACATTGATCAGTACATGCGCACATAGAGCATGACCTTTGACTGCAACTACTGGCACCGCGCTCGAGATCAACTACAGAATGTAAACGCGGCACTCGGGATCATAGCGGTTAACACTGACGCATTCTTATCAGGGGATCAATCTTGATCTCGAGCTCAGGACCAGTGTAAACACGGTCCAAGTGGTCTCAATCACAACAAAGCAAAATGTGTGAACATGACAAGGAGTGGCGTAACAGAAGTCACAGGTTGGTAACACACAAACCCATACTGAATACAGTAAAAAAAAAAAAAAAAATCTGAAACATATTCTGAAACAAGTGAGAAGTTTGTTTTGATGCTCAGTGTGGAAACAAAGCACAACTCTCAAACAGCGGTCTCACGACTGTCCAAAGGAAACCAGTTTATATTGCCACGTGTTATTGTTTAGGAGCACAGCAGATGCATGGAGACAGCATAGCTGACTTTGAGCCTGGTACTGGGCCTCCTCCTGTACCTAACCTGGATGATATCGGTGGTGCAGTCTTCAGGGAACCACCACCTCCATATTCGTGAGTCACACCTTCACAAAATAATCGACAGTTTCTCTTTAACATTTATGGGCCGTCCAAAGTTTTCAACATTTTCACAGTTCTACAGAGCATAGTATTTTTCAAGGCGCTCTACCGCCCTCTTCCCTCCCCCCGAAATACTACTCAACATTTTTTGTCAGTACCATTGAAGTGTCGAAATTTTACAGTGCATTTAAAGTCGTACGCGGCCCTCGACTCCCCCTCCCCCTTCCTACGCTTTGTAGAACCTTAAAAATGTTGACAACTTTTGACGGCTTCTTGAGAATCTCCCATCATTCTGTTTGTTTTAATTGTTTTGCATTAAGAAAATTGAGGGTGGGTGATTTAGCTTGTCAGGGAGAATAAATGTTAATTAGGGTTTGTTTCACCCTTGGGGTTTGTTACATCGAGTAAGGACAAAACAAACCCTAATTAAAGGAACACGCAGGCTTCGTTGGGGTATTTTGGACTTGATTCATTTTGGACTTGATACATGATTCTGAAAGTTTTTCCGAAATAGAGCATTTTACTACAAACCAGATTTCTGGTTCGGATAAATCACATGGCCTTGTGAGCCGTAGAAACCACCGCGAAGTGCGAGTTGCTTTTGTCAATCGTGGTTGGTTTCACTTCTTGTTGGAAAAGAATGTCCTACGAACACTATGTACATACTGTATTTCCCAATTTGTAGACAAACCTGCCAACAGGTTTCATAAGAAGGGTTTCTGGGTGGTGATATGGACAACAGAATCTCTCAGATTTTCGCATCTTTGCGGCGATAAGATAATATGCGAAGACAAAAACGGCACTATTGCGAACGTTGAAGAAACCAACTAGTTGCGTTCGAGTTGCTTCCTCGAGTCAGCTCTGACATGGGGAGGATCATGCAAGGTGTGATGAGTCAGAGAAAACAAGGAAATGAGGTTTTAAAACGCGTGTCGACACGTATCAATAGCCACCTTTATTTACAAATACATAATACAGCGCCGAGAGCTGCTGAAGCGTATAGTCCAACATTTGGCCTCTTTTGTTAATTTTTAAAATTTCTAGTTAATTACGTGACATTTTGATGTTTTGTTTCCACAACGACCATCAAAAAATTATTGTCAATGATGCTAGATCGCTACATTATGTAAAAAGTAAGCCGGTGTGTTCTTTTAACAATAATTATGCACATTTTTTGCTTTATATTAAACCAAACTTTAAAAGCCACTTGATGAATACAAAAATGATTCTGTGTGATTAAAGTTTTATCTGTTTTTAGCTGATTTTTAATGCTTTTATGTGGGCATGACTCCTTCAATTTGATCGGTGTCCACAAAGTGTACATGTACATTAAAAAAAAATAAAAATAAAAATAAAAAATATTAATCCATCACAGATGAAGTGAAAAATCTTCCAAATGGGTTTTATACTGCACGTATGGAGGCTGATAACAGTTGTCAACATGTTGGAAAACTTGTAAGATGGTTACGGACCACGAGAAGCACATAAAGTCGTGACGTATTCGTATCCGTGACGATGCAAAACCTGTCTTTTATGCATGGGTCAATTTGTTCAAAATATCTGTTTTTGTGAAAATGCCTTATTTTTTTTTCTTTTCATTTTCAGATTTTTAAAAGAAGAGCGCCACATTCCATTGGAGCAGCCCCCACCATACATCTCCACAGTGACTCTAATGATGGACGTTAACAGAAACCGCGGTAGACGTTGTGTCTTTCAGCAGGACAGCGATGCGGTGGCCCTATTGGATGGCTCCATCAGTTCAGAGCCAAACACACCTACACTTGTAACAGGTAAGTCTGGGAACAAGACATCGTTAAAGCCCCAATACAACATTAATTGCTAGTCGTGATGCCGTGGAAAACTTGTTTGTTGGCTCGTCTTCGTCAACAAAGTTTCCGATGAATTGTTGTAGTATTCGTTTAATTATCCACGTTATAAAAGGTACATATCGAGTACTTATTTCAAACTAAATTGGTTCTGACGTCCTGTATTTTAGTTGAAACCTTAAAAGAAATCGCGTGGTGATTTGACGGCCGAGGGGGAAAAGGACCCCCATCACTCCCCCCTCCCCCCCTTATTTACCCTGTTTTTATGGTACTTTTCCTATTTATATACTTTATACATGTGCATACATGTGTACTATAGCTTCATGCCTTCAGTACCCTGCCGACATGCTTTAAATTTTCAAGGTGCAGAACACTGAAGATAATTGGAAATTTATGGAAAGTTTTGTTTGAAATTGCCCCTGGAAAGCCGGAGCCAGTTTCTGTCTGCTCATGCACATGGGGCCAATTTCACGGGGCCTGTTTAGCACAAAAAAATTGCTTAGCATGGAATTTATCTGCTTTATATTGCAAATGTGGGTTGCCAGCCGAAATTGTATGTGATATACAGATATTTTGGTACTGTTTCAAAAAAAAAAATTTGACATGCAAATTTGGCTGGTAACCCATTTTACAAAGCAAATAAATTCTGTGCTGAGCCAATTTTTGTACTTGGGTAATTCCCAAAATTAGGAGTCCAAAATGTTTGGTGTCCCAGTTACGTACGACACTCTCTGCTTCAAAAATCACCACTTATGACCACAAATTCTCAGTAATGGACTGTGGCCTGTAATCATAGGGGGCAGCATCATTTTCTTCAATATTTTGTTTTCTGATTCTTGAAAAATATTCAAAACAAAAGACCATAAAGGCTTATAATTTGTTCCATGGTATTGAATAGGAGTTTGGTGTCCCGGGTTACCTACGCCAATAAAAATTGACTGTAGAATGAGTTTGCATTAACCTTGGTGCCATATCTACACACAAACATTAAATTTGAGTGGCATTTGTTCAAATAAAAATAATTATTTTCTACTGGGAAACCACTTTCAATCATTAAAAACACTTGGAAATCTTAAAAAGCATGTCACACTTTTGGACCCCTAATTTTGGGAATTACCCACTTAACAGTGCCATGAAATTAACCCATGTCCAGTTCAAATAAGATTCACTTCCCCTAACCTTCGGAAGACTGACATTTTATCTCAACATTTGTACCTATTTATGCACATTGCAGGCGTTCCACCAATTCTTGCCAGCCCCCCTGCATACACAAGCAGTACTGAAAACAGCACAGTATTATCACCACAGATGGAGCAGAGCCCTCCAGGTGGAGAAAGTGCAGTCGCTTCAACACCTGACCATCAAATGACACTGCCTTCAATCAATACGACAGTGTGAGTTGGGATTGGGGTTGTGTTGCTGTAGTTCTAGTTAGGGGCCATTCAAAATAGTCAATGTTAAAAAAAATTGGGGGAAACAAAAACAAAACTTAAAGTTGTGCTTTGCTTCCATTGACCTCAGTGAACCTTGTTTCGATACCGTGCCTCAGCTCCTCCGCGCCCTAAGATCGCGTGAGCAAACCGTCGAATATGGGGACGAGGTTGGGGGTTAGAGTAAAAGAGCAAGTTCGATTCACGACTATACAACTACAGGACAGTTTGATAATTTTCAACCGAACGCACTGGTACGGTGGTTTACGGGCACAATCCACAGACGTACAACATCATGAATTGAGCTCGTGCCAATGACGTCATTTTAGGAGTAAAACAATGCCGCGTCGTTGTGGAAGCAATGTGCGTGCGCGTTGTGTCTGTCCATAGCGCGCGTAACGCGCTATGATGAGGCTCACATTGGTGAACTAAACCGCGTTACGCCCACCAGAGACACACACAACGCGCACGCACTCAGGTGTGAACTCACTGACAATCGCGGACGTCCCTTTGTTTCTCTTTTGTTTGGACATAGTCTTTTTTTCCTTACTCTCGTTGGTTTTGTACAGGAGCGAATCGCGGACGTTCGCTTGCCAATCGCGGACGATATTGTTCTCTTTGTTAGACCTCCCTAAAACGTCCACGATTGTTTGGGAGAACAAGCTCACATTGCTTCCACAATGACTCAGCATTATTTGACTCCCAAAATGGCATATTCGCACATGTTCGAAAGGGGTCAATACAGGCACAATCGCACTGGTCACTGCTACCAATCAGGTATTAAGTTGATGCAGCGTTTTGCGGGGAATCAGTTGCGTAACCGAAAGCGTTCGCACTTCGATGTTATTGCGCATGTGTGATGCCAGCATGACATTTAACCAGTTGTTACCGTAACTCTAGTCATCAATCGAACTTGCTCAACATGGCTATTTATTATGTGCATCAGTTGTGCTCATGAAGCGGTGAAATCAGGCTTCAATTGAGGCTAGTGCATCGCTGAAATTTTCACGTACCATTGAACGTACATGTACAATGTTCGCTGTTCAGGAGAGCCAGTGAGTTGTGCAACGGATATACGTATAAGTTGGTGGGCTGTGCTGATAAGGTATATGTTCTAAGAAATGTTGCTCAAGATTTAAAATCTTGGGTAAAAACAATTTCAAAAAACAAAATCGAAATTCTTTAACATAGATTATTTTGAATGGCGCCTTATTTAGAATTTTGAGGCATTCTGGCATAATTAGATAGAATACACCGAATGAGAGATGACGTCAACAATGTAAACAAAAACACGTCGCGCAGGGGTTCATGGGATTGTTTGGAGTACTCTAATGCATTATTGGCATATGGGTCTTTCTATAAATTAGGGGTCCAATGTTGGTGTCCCCCGTTACATTTTACATCTTGTTTTTGTAAATTCAGGACACATTCTTTAAATACTTTCCATCTCACAGAGTGAGTACATGAAGTACAATTCATACAAAATGGTTTAAAAGCCATTTTAATGATTTTTGTAAGAAAAATAACACATATCAGGTGTAACGGGGGACACCAAATGTCACACTTTTGGACCTCTTATTTATAGAAAGACCCATATGCAGTATAGTGTTGGTCCGTAAATTAAACGTGCTAGGCACTTCGCTTCTTTAAAAATTTGTTACCAAAAATATTCAAGAGACGCTTCAGTGGTTGCTCCAGTACGGGGTCTAACTGCATCCCAATCAGTTGAAGAGCGTGATGTAAAGTACAGTGAATTTGGCATATGTAACACAAATGCAATGAGCAGTCGTAAGGTGAGTACTTCGCGCAGAGAAGTTTGTCACGTCATCTCACTTGTGGGCTATATGTGTCTTTATGGTAGTTTGAGTGCAGGCTTTGATGAGACAGAATTCTAGTATGTTGCAAAGAAGTGCAAAGTTTGACCGCGTATTTATGACAAATAGGTTTTTGCAGACTTTGTTCAGCTCTCAGCAGCTTTAAAATCTTTAAATGTTGCAAATTTGTGTTTATGCTAAAATTTCTATGTGGCAGTGGTTAGTATCCAAATACAACGTGCAGTTTGAGACTGGCCACCCACACCAAATAGTCCAGGGTTGTAATCGAGTCCATCACAAGTCCAGAGCCGATAAAATCAGTGACAAGTCCCACACAAGTCTGTCGCAAGTCTAGTAACAAGTCTAGTAACAAGGAGCAAAAAATGCCCAAGCACAAAAAATGCCTTTGTTGGAGTTCATTTGAATATCTTGTGACTTGAATTAAGACCCAGGGACTTGTGGTGGACTACAACCTTGATTGATATGCCTAAAACCAGTTCGCCAGAATGCCTCCTAAATACCCACTTTTGTAATATTGTGTTAGGTTGGCTTTAGTGATTTTGAGTGTACATGTAGTTAAGTTACTATGTTCACGTGGGGGCTTTCCACGCAAACATTTAAAACCAAGTTAAAGTTATAATGTGCTTCATCGATCGATTATGTGTACATGTATATATTCACATTTGTGGTTGCGATTTTCAATTGTCACACGAAAATTTGTGGTATTTGTGTTTGCTTTGGCTGTCATGAAATTGTCATCTTCGGTAATTTATCTCAGTTAAATGCATGTTGCTAAGTCGCACATAATGCATTTTAGGTGCGTGATGCACTTGACAAGAGCACTGTACACTATCCAATTCACAAAGTATTTTTAGCCAGCCATGAGAGCTGCACTTTCACACACAATAAGTTTCTTCAATTACGTCACACATGCAGATTGCATTTACGGCATTCTTTAGGAAGTCGTACATATATACAAGGCAGAAAACCAACAGATGGAAGTTTTTCAACTGACATCTCCTACAGTAAAACCTCCTATTAACACCACCTGTTTATAGTGGCCACTTTTTACGGTCCCGAGGGTGGCCACTGTATACAGGTTTTGATATACATGTACTGTACTAGTATTTGACAATTTTTGTAATCAAAAGTTGGAGCACTTCACAATTTAAAAAAAAAAATATGTACTTCTTTCTGCAAAATATTTAGCAATTAGGCTAAACAAAATAAATGGTGTGTTTACGCTAACCCGACCTACCTGGAATTTTTAAGGCCAAATTGCCGACCTCAAACTTTTTATTGCCAATTTTCAAGTTGATAATTTTAAATGAGCACTATTTGCAATAATTTCCAACGAACATAACATTTTCTGCACTTGTACATGAACATTTTTAATATTGTTAATAGTGAGTTTCAAACATTGCAAAACAACTTGCAAATGCATGAACTGAAGTGTAAAAAAAAAAGACAAAATAATTTTTTTTTCCTACCTACCTACCTGGATTTTGTTTATGTCGTTACCGTAAACGCACCATTAATTTTGTTTGGCCTTAGCATGCTGTTTTAGGTTTTGGGGGTTTTGTTCTCCTAAGCGCATTAATATGGTTAAAGTAATAGAAGAATAATAGAAAGAAGACATATACATTTGTACTCAATGATGCTTCTTAGTGGTGCATGTGACAAATGTTATACTTCCACTTGGCGTATTAATTGTCACATTCATCTAAAGTTTTTGCAGCTTTAAAATACAATGTATTGTTCATTCTTGTAGAAAACAGCCTAATAATTGTTGGGAACACTATTTGTGTGTTGCCTGTTAAGAGAAAAACCATCTTGTCAGTCTGGTCAAGCATGCAATTGCATGGGCCCGCTACGGTCTGCACGCTAAGTAAGGGGCAGGTCACTTCAGGCTTGATTCAGTCCGATATTCTAAGGGCGCCGAAGCCAACTAGAGGGGCACCACGGCCAACTGTGTTGCAAATGTGTACTGGTTATTAGTGAATTTAAGAGAATAAGGCGTGATGACCAAGTTGGCCTCAAAGTTTACGGTTAAAATAAAAAAGGAACACAAATCATACTCTGACTGAAAGATCGAGAAAGCTGATAAATGTAGCTTATTATATCGGTCAGTAATGTGTATAAACACCACTTGTGGCAAGGCCGATTGCACCAGCCACTATAAAAGCCATTTAGGCAGGGTGCGCCACTCTGCCTGAAATGCTCCCTGAGAACCGAGGGCTCTTTTTCAGACGCGCAGCTAGCTCCAGGGGTCAGCTTATCCCACGCAGGTTTAAAGTTGTAAACCTGACACAAATGGGCTGAGATCTCAGGGAATTTCCACTCTGCTAAGCGACGTTACAATACCCTGAGGAAATCCACGCAAATATGTGGAGTAAGCCGGCTGTTGCGTTCAGCTAACACGCCCGAGTCATTTCGATGTAATTTAGTCATGTTATGACGAAAAGAAACGATTTCTATACGTTCCCGAAATTGTATTGGGTTCCTTATGACTGTCCCGTTCCTACCAAAATTTCCGGCGACGATCTTATTTACTATACAGTTTTTAAAATTAATAACGGGGATGCATGCTGACCAACGTGAATGGAACGGATTCCCCTGTATGCTTTAAATAGCAGCCAATCGCCAACGCGGACAACAGCCAGCATTACCAAGTACGTGTATCACATGCATGCACGGTGTTTACAATCCGCGCGCATTACATTTGAATTTTTACATGAATTTTGTTGATGCGAGTATATACTTGTATGTACAGTGTATTATATCAATTATCGCCATAGCGTATTAGCAATAAACCAATCACGACACTTTGATTCTTCACTTTGAACCGCTATTATGCACCTATCTGTGGTTTCCTCCACCACCCCCACCCCCACCACGTTTTTCTCCCAGGTGCGCTGAACAAAAATAATTTCTCCCAGAAACCACACCCTAGGGCATGTGGGGGTGATGGACAAATGGTAGGTGCATTCTTGTTATACTCCGTGTCAACAAAGTCCTGTTAATCCTATAAATAAACCTATTATTTACTGATGGATTTAATCCAAAATTTCAGACCATATAGACAAGGTACGTACAAATTTTATTGAGCAAGGTGCATCAGCTTTGTCCGAGAAGGTGGGTTTTAAAAGCCGTACAAGAAAAATCCATTTCAGAATCTGCCACTTTCGACTTGGCGTCCTTCTCGATACGGTAGGATCAAATGTCATTGCACACCACTTTGATCGTTTCGCGCAACTCAAGAGATGCAAAGGGACCTCTGACATAGACAAATTTCTTTAAATTGGAGTAGGCCTACACCAAGTCATCCTGAGATCTCAGGGAATTTCTACTCTGCAAAGCGACGTGACAATAGACTGCAGAAGTGAAGACGTCAACTTTTGTTGGTTGCCCAGGCAATTGGATCTAAACTAAAAATCACTCAACCGTGGCCCAGTGCTTTTACAATGGTACTTTTCCCGACGGCCATGATAGTTTGGATCCAATTGTCATGGCAACGCACGTCACACTTCGGCTGTCTATACCCTGAGGAAATACACGCAAATCTGTGGAGCGAGCCGGCTGTTGTCTTGAGCCAACTCACGCCCGAGTCATTTTGATGTAATTTAATCAATTCGGTCATGTTATGCCGAAAAGAAACAATTTCTATACTTTCCAGAAATTGTATTGGGTTCCGTTCCTTATGACTGTCCCATAACTTTCAAACGACGAACCTTATTTGCTCCGCAGTTTTTCAATTTTAATAACAGGGATGCATGCTGACGAATGTAATGGAAGGGATTCCCCAATATGCTTTAAATAGCAGCCAATCGCCCGCCGACGCGGACAACGGCCAGCATTACCGAGTACATGTATCACATGCATGCACGGTGTTTACAATCTGCGCGCGTTACATTTGAATGCCTGTAATCGTGCTTCAATGCACTGCAAGCGTCCTGGTTGGTCCAACAGAGGCGACAAGATTTCTGTCGCTAGTCCCACCGCCAAATGGGCCTTTTTCAACAGGGCCACTATACGCAGGAGTTAGGGAGTGCGTTAAAGGGGTACTGTTGCAAGAGGATGACACCAAGTCAAAAGTGGCAGATTCTGATCTTTTTTCCCGTATAGCTTTAAATCTCATCCTCTCTGACGCAACTCACTCAATACAATTCCTCGTGCCTTGTTTACATGATCTGAAAATTTGGTTTAAATCCATTAGCAAATAAAGTTATTTAGGATCAAAAGTAGGACTTTTTTAACACGTACTTGCTGTTAAAATACAATTCATATTCAAGATAAGTATGTAAATACCACTGTACTTTGGGACTGTATTGGAAGAAGTCTATATTTTGTACTTGTAGTCTGTTGTATAAGAGAATTGCATTATAGTTAAGATGTTCATTTTATGTGTGCAAAAATGTGAGTAGTTACTTATCCATTATTGTTACAGTGCGAGATTTATTTCTGTAAAAGTGATTGAGAATTTCTGATCGGGGCATTGGAATTAAATATTCATATATTCACAATATGTGTATGTGCTCTCATATATACAGTTGTTAAAAGGAGGGAAATTGAACACTCTCAAATGACGTCACTGCCTACAAATTGTCACGTGCATCAGAATCTTGTGCGAAAATATCTGTGACGCGCATCAGCTGCGTCGTATTTCGAAGAAAAAAATTAGCAACACTAGCACGTGTTTAGAACATTTTCAAGGGTGTGCGTGCTTGACGTTAAAGGAACACGTTGCCTTCAGATTTCACGAAATCTCACGTTTGAGGGTGTTCCTTATACTTATTAAGAGTTGTTCTTGCAATAAAACACACTTGTGTTATAATTAGTGAATGGTAATTAAAAAAACAAACACTGACCTCTGACCCCCACTACATGTCCCGCGAAATGTATACGTATTTCAAGCCGTCAATACGATCGTCCGGGTAGTGGGCAAAATGCAGCGACGAACAGGAGTTAGGCTGGCGCCGTAGCCAGTGGTCAGGTAACCTATCAGATGAACGCAAGGTACCATACCATTCTCCGCCTCCCGAGACATGTGTGAAATGTAAACAACACCCACACACACACCGACTGGCTGTCAAAAAATGGATCGTCAAGAGAACAAAGCAGAGGCGTCAAAAAAGAAAAAACGAAAACCTCGCCAATCAGGGTAAGAATATTGTCATGGGACAAACCGATAGAAAGGACTTGGATGATTTATACCCAATGGTTATTGTAGACACGAATGAAAAAAACAGGCACATCACACGCAACGGAGGAAGGAAATATAATTTCTTTCTCCAGGCTGGAAATAAGACTAATATAATTTCTCCGCCATTTATGGGAGTCAAGATTTTGACTCCCATAAATGGCGGAGCGTGCTGCTTCGAGAAATTACGCAAAATTGAAGCATTTCTAAGGCACGTTTGTGTGGATCATTATATTCTACTTTTTAAACATCTTTCAGATCGTGCTCATTATACTTCAAACGCTTGTAATAGCCCAAAAACGCCCAATAAAGCGCAACCCGAAGGCAACGTGTTCCTTTAAAAGTAGGACTTTTAGACACGCCGTATTATACATGTATGTTTGTCAAAACTGGCAAAACGTTACAACCCAACACTTCTTAATGCAACAAAAATATAATCATTTTGACATTTCCTGCAATCTTGGTCATAACATTTTGGGGGTGGGGGAAATTGGCCGAAGTTTACTTTTTTGAAAATGTCTCAGAAATGACTCCTAACAAAAATTTAGCCGTTTTGGAACCGGCAGTTATTTTGCCGTTTTTCCGGCAGTTATTTTGGCTGGTTGGTTTGGGCTTGGCAAAAATGTTTCCCTCTCACAAAGGGATTAGTATTGGCTGGTTGGTTTGGGCTTGAAATAAATTTTATTTCCCTTGATTGAAACTGAGGGGTCAAGTTATTTTGGCTGGTTGGTTTGGGCTTGACATTATTGTTCCCTCTCACAAACATCCTGAGATCTCAGGGAATTTCCACTCTGCAAAGCGACGTACGCAGGAGTGAGGGAGTGCGTTAAAGGGGCACTGTTGCAAGAGGATGTCTCACAGAGGGATGGCTGGTTGGTTTGGGCTTGGAATGTATTATTTCCCTCGATTGAAACTGAGGGAATAAGTTATTTTAGCTGGTTGGTTTGGGCTTGGCATAAATTGTTCCCTCTCACAAAGGCGTTAGTATTGGCTGGTTTGTTTGGGCTTGAAATGAATTATTTCCTTCAATTGAAACGGCTGAGGCTATAAGCCAGGCACTCCGTGCTTGTGGGTAGCACCTAGACTGGTTCCCGCTCCACATACAACGACTGAATAATTCGTCTAGTCAAAACTTTGTGGTCCGGGTACCAGACTGTAGTTAGGTAGCACCATAGAGTTGTATAAGCCGTTACGGCTTATACAACTCTATGGGCGTGTTTGTTTCGGACGGATCCAGTTTCAGATCTGCGCAGATCCAATTCACGTGACTTGAGTTCCTGGTCGAGAGCAGTTACGTTTGTTTCTGCGCATAAAATAACTCGGGATCTGGATTCGGATCCGTCGTGAAACAAACACGCCCTATGGGTAGCACCCAGCTATTAATCACGTGATGTGTATCACGTGATGAGAGACACGTGCGCGATGATAACCGCACGTGAAAGGAATTCCTTGGATGTTTGAGACACAATGGGGGAACAATGGTAGGGGGGTGGGGAATACTCTCTGCCACATCGTGCTGCATATACATTCCTAAGATGTTTAAATAACAATAGGAACAGGTGTACTCTCAGATGCTATGTGGGCGTCTGCTTGGGCGATTCCACGCTGGAGTCGAGTAGAATCGATTCCACGCTGGAGTCGAGTAGAATCGATTCCACTTTAAGAATCTGAGTCACTATTCCAAATTTTCAGGAATCGATTCCTTTTATCTAGATTCGATCCCCAGTGATAGGTTGCCGAATGCCGATTCTTAGAAATTCCGGAACCAAAATACACGGGTTTTGCCGTCTTCCTTTCGCAAGGGTCTTTGCTGCACGCTGCACACCGAGTTACCGAGTTTCCGGTGTGCAGCAAAAACTCTTGCGAAAGGAAGATGGGGTTTTGCAAGAGTACTCGGCTTGGTTCTGATATCATATCATGAATGTTCAGTACCGCTCAGTGCCACTTATGGAATCGATTCCGGGTAGCTAGAATTGCGATCGATTGGAATCGGAATCGATTCCAAAAATGCTGTCCAGAGTCGCCTAAGCCCTAGACTTGGTTCCAAGTCCGATATCCTGAACCGAAATAGACTAGTTCCCTGTCCATACATTTCAAAAATCGGAAACGGAAAACAAAACAGGATCTCGGACTTGGAACCAAGTCTACCTAAGCCCGCGTTTCCATTCTTCGGTTTAATACGTAACCATGCACCACATTCCGGACGCAATGAACCGTGGAAGCAGCAGGTAGATTTTGCAACAGACGAACTGCCGACGGCCGGTCAAGATGCTGGTGATGATACGGGACGTCCTCGACAATCTACGCTAGTGGGATTTTTAGGTACGTAAACTACGATTGTAACGGTTATCCTATTCCTATGTTTTCATGCTATGTGGGAATGGTAAAGATTAAAGTTTTTCTGGGTCTTTTAATTGAAGAAGGGAAAAGTAGTTATGTGGGGTTCGGGATTTAAAATACGACAACGTGGGTTGAGTTAAACCATAGTCAGCAAGAAACAGTTCCTTGCTCTATGGTTAGACAAGCTTAGGTTACCTCGGCTCGAATTTTTTCATGTGGTAATCTCTAAAAGATTAGGCTACCACATGAACAATTTCGAGCCGAGGTAACCTTGTCTAAAAGATTACCACATGAAAAATTTCGAGCCGAGGTAACCTTGTCTAGGGTTTTCTTGTTATGATTCCTTGCTTATAATGGGGCTTAATCAAGTAACCATCCTATGATCCTTCTAATCTGATTGTTGTTTTCGCTTTCAGGATGGAGTCGTGTACTACCGTATGACGGCGGCTTCATGGAAGAGGTAAATTGCGGATCTGTTAAAACTCTTAATTGGAAGAAATTCCTGAAAGATTTTACTTTAATACCATGCACTTTCAACTCTTTGTACAAGTCTAAAAGATCACTAACAAAATTAAGGTTTTTTGTTATTTGATTCGTTTAGGTTGAACAAAGATGTTAAGGCCGGAAATTACCTCCTGGAATCAATAGGGTAATTTTTTCATATACATTGAACACGGATTTGGGTAAATTTATATATTGGAATCGATAGCTTATACAATTCTAAGATATACTTCTCACTGACACTTCCGTCGCAAATGTTGCATTTCTGAGATAAAAAAATGATAAAATTACTGCATAAAGTAATGCACAAAATGACGCGGCGAGCGGTCTGTGCGTAAGCGCGACAACAGAGGTAATTTCCTTAAAATCTTTGTTCAATGTATACGAAAAAAATACCATCAATAGATAATCCAATTTTAAGATATACTTCCCACTTGCACTTTTGTCGGAAATGTTGCATTTCTGAGATAAATAAATAATAAAACTACCGGTACTGCAGAGAGTAAGACAAAATCACAGCGAGTAAGCGCGACAATAGAGGCCGCTGCAAGCAAGCGTACATGGTTCATCTTGTGCACCAACTAAATGCAATTTTTGAAGAAGAAAATGTCATTTTTCTTTAGAAAAGCAACATTTGCGACAAAATTGCATGTGGAAACTGGAAAGTATATCTTAGAATTGGATTATCTGTTGATTCCGAGAGTTTCAAGTTATTTCCTTAAAATCTTTGTTCAACCTAAACGAAAAAAATACCCTTTTTTTATTCAGGCTAAAATAATATTTTCACAACAAAATTTCACTTTTTTAGCAGAAGATAAGCTGTATGAATGAAATAATGCAGGTATTTAAGTAAAATAGGAAAGAATTCTGTTATTCTCCTTATGACTTAATAACCATCAAAACATTTGAAAGGGAAGTGAATTGTGCAGTAACAAACATTCAACAATTTTCTTGAAAATACTGCCCTGTTCCATAGATTCAACCCACGGCGTCTCAGTGGCAACCAGTGAACGGAATTCATACCAAAACAGATTCTGATCATCTTCTCAACTTTTACCGAAACATTAATTTTATAGTGGATAGTGTAATTTTGGAAAGAATTTACAAGTCGGACATCACATAAGCTTTCCTGCACTAAACCCATCGGACAACTGGGAATAATTCCCGGTATTTTTTTCCTTATACATTGAAAATACATTGCGTAAGCGCGACATAAGTTATTTTAAAGGAAAAGAATTCTGATTAACTACTCAACTCTTCACTAGAATTCTCTTATTTAATCCACATAGGAACAATTAAAATTACCACAAAACAATAATTCAACAAAATGAGGCCATTTTGAATGATCATGGTTAGGGTTTTGGGAACCTTTTATTTATTTTATTAACAGCAATACTTTGTCTTTTCTCCTCAGGTTTTTGATCACCAGCCAAGGGTCCAGTTTAAATGTAAGTATCATTCTCTATTGTAACTTTAAAGATGCATTGTTTGAGCTTGAAGCCAAATTTACCATGAATATCTGGGCATGCAATTCTTAGGTTGATGTTAATGATATAAATAGTACTGGAGTTTTATACATTCACCACCAAAGTAGGTACCTATATATTGTTCTGTGTGGAGAGGCAATTTATGGTAAAATGCCTTGCCCAAAGGCACATCTACAACCTTTTGAATTAACCAAGGTATTGAGTACATGACACTTGACTGTTTGGTTATCTAAATTTCATATTAAAATTGGCCCAGACATTTTTTTGTGTTTTTACTTGGTTTATTGATCATAAAAAGGCAAATCCTGGGTGTCCGTGCATGGTAATGAACCCCACGTATATTTTGAAGGAAAGAACTAACCTCCAAATTTAAATCTTGTGGTAAAACTAAAACAAAATTGGAATATGTGGCCCTGCAGTGACATTAAAGAAACTTGGCTTGAGAGATGATGAAAATCAATACCTGCATTTTCCGGAAACCATTAGTTTTTGATAATTTTAAAACTAATTAAGTTAGGAAAATAACTAAATTATTGGCCTTTTCGCAATTTCATTGCTTGAGAAATCAGTGGCAAAATCAGTGTACACAAATAAATTTACTGATAAATTTCTGGTGTCCTTTAATAGCGCATTTCATGTCTCTTGACATCTCAATGCGAACCACCTCAATATTGATACATAGATCGGCAAGTGGCGGCTAAGCCAGAGACATTGGGAAAATTCCCCTTCTCTTCCGAAAGAATGTTCTAGGATCTTTAAGATGCATTACACAATACTGGACCTAGGGCTTTACATCCCATCCACAGGATGGAGCAATTGGGGTAAAGTGCCTTGCTCAAGGGCACAAGTACCTCAAGTAGTCTGAAAACCACAACCTTCGGGTGTTTCCACTTGAAGTTTGTAAGTTAATGACCCAAACTGCCACGATACTTATAACTCATTCTGCAAATTACCTGCACTATGCTATTAAAGAAGAAAATATAGCAACGTATTTGTATCCGCACATCAAGTTGAATTTGCGAAAAGGCTACATGAATACATACATCGTACAGACTTCACCTACTCATCTGTGTCAAAAGTCAGAAGGTTCCATGTTGTGCATGGCCACAATTTTCATTCAGACATGCTGGTAAATGTACAGCACAAAATCAAATGTTTGGCATGTAGATTAAATATGTTTGGCAAAACATATCTGTGTCAAAAGTCAGAAGGTTCCATGTATGGCCACAATTTTCATTCAGACATGCTGGTAAATGTACAGCACAAAATCAAATATGTTTGGCATGTAGGTTAAACAAACTTTACTTATTGCATATGTGCGAAGGGAATGAATTTACTTGCTGAAGTGGTTTAAAATTGGAGTACAAACTGCATGTTACAACATGAACTGTCTGCCATTATAATACATGTATTCCAGCATATCAACATTCACTGTCCTTATAGGTACCCATTTACTCCTGGGTGGAGAGAACCCACGTTTAGAACTAATCATTAGGGAGGTTTTCGCACCGTCACGGATACCGATACGTCATGACTTTATGCGCGTCTCGTGACGCGTAACCGTATATAGTACACATGTTTTCATATGCGTGAACAACGGTTATCGGCCTCCATACGCGTAGCATAAAAACGGATACCGGTTATGCAGATTTTTCGCTTTTTCCGTGATGGATTAATAAGTTTTATGCATTTTGTTTCTTTGTGATGTATCTTCCATGAATACTGATCAAATTTAATTAATCATTCCCACGTAAAAGTGAGGAAAATCTGCTGCAAACAAAGCCAAGCGCAGAGCATATTTAGCAGATAAATGTATGCAAGTAGTCACACAGTGCGAAACCCAGTTCAGTGAGCGCATCAACGGGAACGGTTACCGTTATCCGTATTCGTATTCGTCACCTTGCGAAACCTCTCTATTATCTCAAATGCAATCCACGCCACATGAATTGACCTTTTCTTTTTTGTAGAAAATGAAATGTGTAACATGCAGTTTGTGCTCAAAACACGACAATGGCTAAAAATTGTTTCTAAGCAAATTCTTAAATTTAGTTGTTTTTTTTTATAGGGAAAAAACCCTTAATTCTTACCTATAAATTGATAATCATTGAAAAACCATAAACAAGTTTGTGTGCATTTTCAAAGTTTAACTAAATTAACCTGGTTTTATGAGGAAATAATTCAGTACTCAATCATCAGAAAACCGGAGGATTAGCCAAAAAATGTAATTTTGTTTTTGAAAAATGTGTCTGACAGCTTGGGCTGAGTTTTTGTGATCATGGCTAGAAATCGGCAGTGGATCCAGGCACTATCTGGGTAGTGCTTGAAATGTCCATGAGCCTGGGCCAGGTTTTTGTGATCATGACTAGAAATTGGCAGTGGATCCAGGCACTATCTGGGTAGTGCTTGAAATGTCCATGAGCCTGGGCCAGGTTTTTGTGATCATGACTAGAAATTGGCAGTGGATCCAGGCACTATCTGGGTAGTGCTTGAAATGTCCATAAGCCTAGAACCGCCACTGATTTCCAGTTATACTTGCAAAAACTTGACTCGGGCTGTGCAACATCCAACTCATTTTAGAATAAGTCACATTTTTTCCGGTAAATTTTGGGTTTTTCCTGATCAAATCTGAATTTTTTTTGCTGTAACATTTTACATTCTAATAAAACTAAACATGTGGAAATTTAGTGATCACGTAAACTGGACATGTTTAAATAAACCTATGTGTGTGACATTTTTAAGCATTTCCGGAAAGTCAAGTTTGACTGTCGATTTCTCTCTTGTTGCAAAATAATTTTCCATGAATTTTATATCATTGGAAAGCCCTGTTATTCCTCTTTACGATGCGTCATTTGTTATGATTAAGCAATTGGGGGATGTGCAGTACAGCTGAATAGGGGGCGGGTGTAATGTCACAAAATGCATTGCTATTGTCAAAAAGTGCATTGACACATTCCCATCCTCAAAGCAAAAGGGGAATGCACTGCATGACAATAGCAGTGAATTTTGTGACATTTCACTTTCCAACCACCCCTGTATTCCGCTATACTACACATCCCCCAATCGATTAATCGTAACAAATGACACATCACTGTAAAGAGGAATAACAGGGCTTTCCAATGATACAAATGTCAAGGGAAATGATTTAGTAACAAGAGAAAAATCGTCAGTCAAACTTGACTTTCCGAACTTTTTTTGAGGAGTTTAGCATGGTAGTCATCTACAGGGGGCACCTTATAATACATGTAGTACATGTACAGCATTTGTTTCAAATTTATCTGAAAGTTCCTTTTTACAGGGGGAAAATGTATGTTACGTGTGTGACGTCAGAAATGTCACACACGTAACAGACATTTTTTCCCTGTAAAAATAAATTTTCAAGTAAATTTGAGACAAATGCTGTATTATTATATAAGGTGACCCCTGTAGATGACTTCCATGCTATATTAATGCAAAAGTATTCACCAACAGGAAATTTATTGAACATAATACAGTTTAAAAAGCTACACATGTAACAAGAGAATGGCTCTACACATGATTTCCAGCTAAAAGGTACTTTTTTTGTACGACTGGTAAATTGTTTTAGGCAAATGGAATAAGTTATGAGAAATTTAACTCAAATCATTTTGTTTTGGTATGAAATGCATTGTAAATTGTGTTGATCTGAAATTAATTTTTGTAATTTTCTTTTTCAGAAATGGTAGCTCACGAGGCTGCAAGCAGGGTTGTAGTCAAGTCCACCACAAGTCCCTGGGTCTTAATTCAAGTCACAGGCTACTCAAATGAACTCCAACAAAGGCATTCGTTTGTGCATGCTCATCCTTTGCTTCTGGACGTTTGACGGACTCGACTACAACCTCGGTTCCAGACAGAATATGCGTTAGTTTTTAAATCTTTTCGCGAGTGATGTCTTTGTGCCGTGGTACGTCGTAATCTGGAACAAATTGCCGATGGTATTTTTAGTCAATTGGGTATGTAGACAGAAAACTTGAGAAAGTCAATTTTCAGTTTATCGTCATGTTGTTACTAAACAATATGTAACTTAATTGTGATTTACCAAGTTACAAATGTTGTGTTTTACTGATTTGTTTCTTGAAATTGCAGTTATCGTTTGTAATTATATTTTCTTGTTTTACAGTGAATGTTTAATAAAGCATTTTAATTGTATTTCTTTGTACACCATTTTTATTAATGTTTTCTTTAACAGGTAGAGGAGGGAAACCTCCACTTCAATACGTTAGAAAATCGGACAGGGGGCAACCCCTGTTCGATTTTCAAATTATAATTTTGGTCCACCGCGCCCTGGACTATCTGTAAAGACAATAGCAATTAGGACCTTGTATAAATTAAGTTAATGAACATTTTACTTGAATATATTACTTGGTTTACTTATTGGAGTACAGAATAAAATGAGACTTGTTTACAAATGAAACTTTTGTTGTCAGTGACTTTTATTTTGACTTTGGAAGTTACTTTAACTATATAACACTATTTAAATAAGATTGTTTACAAACATTACTTTATTTGTTAAAGTACATTTAACAATGCTACAAGAGAAATAAATACAATGAAGACAAGAATATTAAGTACAAGTCAATGTTTACAAACTGTTAGTCATTTTTTGAGAGAGAATAATTTGAGCAAGTTTTCGTTTGTTTACAAACTGATAGTCATTTTTTGAGAAAATAATTTGAGCAAGTTTTGGTTTGTTTACAAACTGATAGTCATTTTTGAGACACTGAAGAGTTGTGTGCTAAGGGATGGATAGCAGATTCAATGTTTACAAACTGTTAATCAATTTTTTGAGAGGCTTGAACAAATTCAGGACAGCTTGTTTGTTTACAAGCTGTTAGTAATTGTTTTGAGACATTGAAGAGTTGTGCTTAGGAACTGACTGTAGGATGGATAGAAGGGTTTTTCTTCTGCTGATTCAATGTTTACAAAATGATAGTCATTTTTGAGACACTGAAGAGTTGTGTGCTTAGGGACTGACTGATAGATGGAAGGTTCAGTTGAGTTGATTCAATGTTTACAAACTGTTTTTGGAGAGAGGCTTGGACAGCAGAGCTTCTTTTTGGGAACTCTGTGGCAGAAGGTTCAATCATCCTGATTTCTTCAACTTGTGTCTGCGGGGGAAAAGTAAAAAGTTTTTAAACAGTATAGTAAATCTACAGATGGCACAAATGCAACATTTCCATATTTGTTGAAACAGATAATGTTTTTCTATGCTGTAAACTCAGGCATGCAACTGTGTTACAAGGGAAATGCAAACAAATCTCCGACTTTGTACAGTGTTTTTTTAATTTCCGATGGTGCAGATGAGGAAAAGTTGCATGCCTGTAAACTGCAACTCCTGAAGGCCCAATGGTCATTTTTCGAAAACTGGAGATACTTTATACAGTAAAGAGGGCATTTTGGCAATACAGACCATATTTTCGAGAAAATACCTTTGTCTGGTCTCAAAATGAAAGAAATAAGTTTCAGTTGTTCTGAAGAGATAACTTAGGCCCAAAAAGGGTTACAAATAGTGTGACAACATGCCTTTCCAATATACGCTCGTAACCGGGACGGACACTTGTGTTACATTTTAGGCCGTCCCAGTTACGAGTGTATATTGGAAATTGGTATACAGGGTTTTTAGAAAGGCATGTTGTCACACTATTTGTAACCCTTTTTGGGCCCAAGTTATCTCTTCAGAACAACTGAAACTTATTTCTTTTATTTTGAGACCAGACAAAGGTATTTTCTGGAAAATATGGTATGTGTTGCCAAAATTCCCCCCTTACCGTGGAAAATGCCAGTATATTGGGGCTCACCGTGGGTCAATCTTGGCCACTCTGAAGACGATGCAGTGAGGTCTGCCAAAACAGATCTTGAAAATATTCAGCTCCTGGTCGACATCGCTTGGCACACACGTCTTTGTCACCTGTCACAAATTAAGAAAACATAACGACTACGTTATAAAATGCTGCAAGTTTAGAGAAAATTAAAAGTTGATGAATTTTTCAATTTGGCTGAAAAAATGAAGACACGTTAGGTTGCTTACAAAGATTCACATCTGATTTGTTTAAAATCATGGATTGCCTCACGCATGGTGGAGTTTACAAATAAACTGCTTTGGAGAAATTAACGTGAAGTGTAGAGCAATTAAAATGCAAGATGAGAGGCATTTCCGCAAATATTTGAATGTGTAGTGGAATCTTCCCCAATGAGTGTTCACTGTATAAACTGCAGGCTACATTCACAATCAGAGTTAATTGGGATGGTAGAGACGACCCTACCGGGGTACATCAGTATGGATTTTCAGCAAAGACAAACAAGATTCAAAATTTAACTTTGAAATGTACCAAAACAGGTTGGAAACGGGAAAAAATCGTTTTCCTGATAATTTCTGAGACATTTTTTAAAAAGTCATATATTTTTTTATGCCGATTTGTGCAAATAACTGCTGGACTAACCCCTTGTGATTTAAAAAAAAAATTATTGTCATAAAATTGACCCAAAATGGATTTGCAGTAAAGATGAACAGAACAATGGACTGTGACTTACTGATACTGTAGGTCAACACTGGCCAGATTTCTTCTCCCAGCAAATCTCAACATGATGGGTGGTGCATACATGTATGAACAGTAGCCACAGACTAAAAGGGAAAGAAAATATATAAGTTAACTAAGTTACGGTACTTACAAATCAGAGCTACATGTAAGACTTCAAACCAAATATCTAACACTAAAGTGAAAAATGTGTGGAGGTATGAATGAACTTAATGCATTTTATGAAAGCAGAATTGATCCAAACAAAAGATGGTTTATTTTAGCTAGTTCATCCACACTGCTACAACCGCAGAAATGCTATCATCTAACTAAATATGACGGTGCCAAATCGGTGCCAAAACAGACAACAGGCCCGAAAATGTTATGGAGTTTGAGCGGAATTTGCTCAAAGATGTTTTAGTAATTAAAAAAGAAAATACAAAAATGTGCCTTACAAAAGTGCTTAAAAGATCTGCTCGGCTGTGGGTTCGAGTCCCACCCAAGCACTGGTTTTTAATAATTCAAACTGACAGTCCGACACCAGCTCACTGAGTGGGCGAGTGGTTAAGACAACTGCTCTACAATGCAGAAGGCTGTGGGTTCGAGTCCCACCCAAGCACAAGGTTCTAACATAGTTCTTGGGAAAGCGCTGAGCACATAGCAAAAATAAATATCGTCAAAAAGGGGCAAGGGATTAGTTGTGATGCCAACTGCTCCACAATTCAAATAGACCCTTTTGCACCAATGCACTGAGTAGTTGAATAATTTGAGACAACTGCTCTAGGTTCAAGTCCCACCCAACCACATTTTGATGTTTTTAGCAGTTCTTATAAATTTGACCAAGAAAGGGCAGTTTCGATACCAACTGCTCCATGATTCAGACTGGCCCTTTGATACCAGCGCACTGAGTGGTCAAGTGGTTGAGGCAACTACTCTAGATTAGTTGTGATACCAACTTCCATGATTCAAATTGGCCCTTTGACACCTGCGTAATGATTGGTTGAAAGGTTAAAAACAACTGCTCTAGAATTCAGATGGTTGTGGGTTCAAGTCCACCCAAGCACAGGTTTTAACAGAGTTCTTGGGAAAGCTCCGAGCATAAAGTGCTGATAAATTGCATCAGAAAAGGGCAGGGGATTAGTTGTGAAACCAACTGGCTCTTTGAGACCAGTACACTCAGTGGTCGAATGAGTGAGGCAACTGTTCTAGGTTCCAGTCCCAACTGCTCCATGATTTGAACCAGCACACCGAGTGGTCAAGTCAACTGTTGTACATGTAGTAGAATGTAGGAGAATGAGGATATGGGTTCGAGTCCCACCCAAGCACATTTTGATATTTTTAATTGTTCTTATAAGTTGTCGGAAAAGGGCAAGAGATTAGTTTTGATACTAAATGTTGCAAGAATCAAACAGGCCCTTTGACACCAGCACACCGAGAGGTTGAGTAGTTAAGGAAACTGCTTCAGAATGCAGAAGGTTGTGGGTTCGAATCCCACCCAAGCACAAATTGTTAACATAATGATAGTTCTTGGGAAAGCACTGAGCAAAAGTGCTGTAAGATTATATTGGGAAAGAGCAAGCTATTCCTAATGTAGAGAAGTAGTAACAAGCTGATGATTACAATACCTAAAAGCTGCTCATGATGACAAATGAATTCCAACAAGAGAGAGACTTGTATGTGGAGTCCAATAGTCCAGGTGAGGCCAAGCATGGGCAGCAACACAAGGGAGCTTCATAAATTGGTCCTGTTAAAAGGAAATCAAATGAAATGCATGAGTATGTAAAGTTTACTCTGTTGTGAATGTGGGTGGGTCTTTAAAGCCTAGCGTACATCCACATTGCAACTGGAAGCAACTACACTGTAGTGGCAACTGGTGTTTCCGGCAACTGGAAGCAACTCGCGGCAACTGGGAGCAACTGATCAGTTGCTCAAAAAGGTTGATGTGCTCGTACTTGCAACTACTGGCAACTGGAGTTGCCGCTAGTTGCTCATGTTCTACCTTCTGGCAACTGTAGTTGTACCCAGTTGCGGTCAGTTGCGTCAATGTACATGCACACGTAGTTGCAACTAGTTGCTGTCAGTTGCACGCGTGTGTCTGAATACGTGCGCGCACATCGACAGCAACTTCCAGTTGAAAGGTCAATGTACTGTAGGCTTTACCAATTTGCCGTGTCGATTTGTGCGCTTTGAAAACTGGATGTTCCCAGTTGCTGCACACATCGACAGCAACTGATGGTCGAGTTGCTTCCAGTTGCAATGTCGATGGACGCTAGGCTTAACAGTGTTCAACAGAAAAACCAACTTTCTAAGTAACAGAAATGAGGAAAACATACTGACAAATTTGTTTGATGGTGCTCATCCCACAAATTATGTTCATAACGAACGGGACAAACTGTCAGAGAAATAAACAGGCTTTCCAATGATATCATAGCACACAATGCTAGAAATACAGTAACTTTTTAGACACTCCCCCTCCCCTCCCCCTCCCCTCCCCCTCCCCCTCCCCTCCCCCTCCCCCTCCCCCTCCCCCTCTCCCCTCCCCCTCTCCCTCCCCCGCCCCCTGTACGCATGGCGTACACAGTGGCTTCACCCCTGTATGCATACGCATTCCATATACCTCAGCATTAGTAAGCATTGGTAAATGGTTCAGTACTACATGTATAGTGCTACATGTATACTACTAACGATTCGCATGTCGCCTCCAAAATCTGATTTAATGGGAAAAACCTAAATTGAGGAGTGAAAAAAATGTGAGATGAGTGACAAAAATGTGTGGCCTGTCTAATATGTTTGTCAACTTGTCCAATTCCTTTCTCGTTTTAGTAAAAGCAAATTTTCAGTTTGCGTACATACGCATTGGCTTGGACCCTCCCCCTTGCCACCCTGTACGCAATGTCAACAACCCCCTCCCCACTCCTTTATGGACGGCCCCTAACAGAGACATGATAATCAACAAAACAAAGTTTGCAAAAATCTTTGAAAGCTGTATTCAACTCTTGTAGCTTTTTGGCTGGAAGTAAATGGACTATTGAGCCACTGTGAGTAACATGCCGTAGTAGAAACAAACATATTTGGGAAATATGGTATGTAAATGAGCAATTTTTAAAATTACAATTTTGATAAGGATAGTACACCTGATGTCAGTATTACCCGGTAACTCATTTCATTCAATACATTGGGGCATTCTGGGTAGCATCATGAAACCATGGCCACTATGTGACTTCTAAAAAATAAAACTGGAACTCAGTTTCAGGGTTATACACCATGCATGAATAAACATGAGAAAATATTGGGGCATTCTGGGTAACATCATGATGAAACCATGGCCATGATGTGACTTCCAAAAAACAAAACTGGAACTCAGTTTCAGAGGGACACCATGCATGAATAAACATGAGAAAATATTGGGGCATTCTGGGTAGCATCATGATAAAACCATGGCCATGATGTGACTTCCAAAAAACAAAACTGGAACTCAGTTTCAGAGGGACACCATGCATGAATAAACATGAGAAAATATTGGGGCATTCTGGGTAACATCATGATGAAACCATGGCCATGATGTGACTTCTAAAAAACAAAACTGGAACTCCGCTTCAGGGGAACACGATACATGAGCAAGGGCAAAATAGTAAATTTAGCATGCTGCAGTGACATGTAAATAAGTAGCCAGATTTGCATGAATTTGATTAAGGCAAGAACAGTACATCAATATGTCAGTATTAATTAATGGTGCAGTAATATGTAAATTAAGCATTTATTTGCATAAATTTGAATACGAACAATTGAATACTACACAACCTATTAAAGTTAAATGCCTGCTGCAGGGGCTGACCTCCGTAGAAATTCAAGGTGCCATTTTAGTTTGCAAACTACCATTAGATGCGCCTCATGTCCGTTTGACATGACTCTCGCGGTTGCTGATTTTTTTCTCATCCCATAGTTTGGTTGTTTCATTTCAATGGTGATTAGGTACCATACCAAATATTGTGTTTGTTACTTTGCTCAGTTGCGGTCCCATGCAACAATAAGAGAACAATTGGGTTCTTGGGGAAAACCTGAGGGAGTATACCACTGTGCCTTATAGCTCAGCTGGTAGAGCATCTGCCCGGTGTGTCAGAGGTCTTGGGGAAAACCGGAGGGAGTATACCACTGTGCCTTATAGCTCAGCTGGTGGAGCGTCTGCCCGGTGTGTCAGAGGTCATAGGGAAAACTTGAGGGAGTATACCACTGTGCCTTATAGCTCAGCTGGTAGAGCATCTGCCCGGTGTGTCAGAGGTCTTGGGGAAAACCTGAGGGAGTATACCACTGTGCCTTATAGCTCAGCTGGTAGAGCATCTGCCTGGTGTGTCAGAGGTCTTGGGGAAAATCTGAGGGTGTATACATGTACTACTGGTGCCTTATAGCTCAGCTGGTAGAGCATCTGCCTGGTGTGTAAAAGGTCTTAAGGAAAATATGAGGGAGTATACCACTGTGCCTTATAGCTCAGCTGGTAGAGCGTCTGTCTGGTGAGTTAGAGGTCTTGGGGAAAATCTGAGGGAGTATACCACTTTGCCTTATAGCTCAGCTGGTAGAGCATCTGCCTGGTGTGTCAGAGGTCTTGGGGAAAACCTGACGGAGTATACCACTGTGCCTTATAGCTCAGCTGGTAGAGTATCTGCCTGGTACGTGTGTCATAGGTCTTGGGGGAAACCTGAGGGAGTATACTACTGTGCCTTATAGCTCAGCAGCTGGTGGAGTGTCTGTCTGGTGAGTCAGAGGTCTTGGGGAAAATCTGAGGGAGTATACCACTGTGCCTTATGGGTCAGCTGGTAGAGCATCTGCCTGGTGTGGCAGAGGTCTTGGGGAAAATCTGAGGGAGTATACCACTGTGCCTTATAGCTCAGATGGTAGAGCTTCTGCCCAGTGAGTCACAGGTGTCAGGTTGGAATCCCGATAAAGCCCTTACGACTTTTCTCTCATCCCAAGTGTGGATGCCGCTGTAACTATTCGCCGCGACACAGATTACACTACGAGAGGCATGTCAAACAGACACAAGGCGCGTCTAGTTTGCTTATTACTAAAATGGTGCCTTTACATACTTCACTTTATTGAATTGATTTCTTATGGGTGGGCTATCTTGCACTTTTGCTGCTATATCATCTTTGAGGAAGCCCTACCCATGCATGCCTATAAGCGGAAGCTACACACATGTACATGTAGACAAGTTTTAATACAGTGGAAAGTCACCATAAATGGGCATCGTATCTGAACCATACAAGTGTTTGTTTTGGTGGCGTTTGACGCGAACAAATGATTGGGAGCCATGAGCGATGTTCACTGTAGCTGAATGTTCTTTTTGGTGTTCATTATAGCGAAATTCCACTGTAATAAAATTGGAATGATGGCCAAAAACTCACCTCTCCTGTGTTTTCAGTATCCATGGCAACACGTCCATTTTTGTAGTGTGTAATATGAAGCTCCACAGTCTTTGGGCTCCATCTCCAATCTGTGAATACATAATGAACAAAAATTAGCAACTGTGACAGAAATGCAACCAATCCAGGCTGAGTTGGCCCGATGCCCCTTCAAGATACACTTTCTGAAGCCAACTTGGCCATCATGCCCTATTGAGCTCGTGCCAATGACGTCATTTTGGGAGTAAAACAATGCTGCGTCGTTGTGGAAGCAATGTGCGTGCGCGTTGTGTGTGTCCATAGCGCTTGTAACGCGCTATGATGAGGCTCCCATTGGTGAACTAAACCGCGTTACGCCGACCAGAGACACACACAACGCGCACGCACATTGCTTCCACAATGACTCAGCATTATTTGACTCCCAAAATGGCACATTCGCACGTGTTCGAAAGGGTTCAATCCCAGGCTTTGACATTAACCAAGGCTACCAAAGCCAATGGCCTTATGCCCTGCTGAGTTGGCCTCATGCCCTGCTGAGTTGGCCTCGATGCCCCTTCAAGATATACACTTTCTGAGGCCAACTTGGCCAGCATACCCTATCCCAGGCCTTGACATTAACCAAGGCTACCAAGGCCAATGGCCCTGCTGAGTTGGCCCCGATGCCCCTTTAAGGTACACACTTTCTGTAAAGCTATACTTTCTGATAAGCTGATAGCTCAAATTGACCTCTCGTGCTCCTTGATCCTGTTTTGCATCTTCCATTTTTATGCGCAAGTTAATTTTAGCTTTATTTACAAAACTAGCCCCTGTTCAGCCAGGTGTGAAATTCCCAACATGATGACGACGTTAATGAAAACTCGAAACCTATGTCTACCGATATTTCAATATTTGTGAGCCAATTTTCTAAAAATACTACAATTTTCATTTTATCTACAATTTTATGAGTGTCTACTTTTTCTGATACACCCTGTATAACTTCAAATGTTGATAACTTAATATATCTTCAAGCAAACTTGAATCCGTCGTTTTGATTGGTGGATCCATGGCAACCAACAGTGTGATAATGTTTCATAATACTCTTCCGATTCTCATATTGCACTCTGCGTACCGGTAAATGCACCATGGTATTCCAAGATAACTGTGTCCCTACGCATATGCGCGGAGTACATGTAGTACTTGCAGAGTGCGCGTGTTATTAGTGCGTCAATTTTGCTTGAAGATAATATTAGTTATCCCGCGAGCACGAGTGGAATACGGCATTATCATGATTATGTAGGAACGTGACAGTTAGACGTCACGTGACCACATTCGTGTGACTAACTATGTTCCTTTTTTTGTCTGTCGCCTGAGCTGTATGATTTTTAAACATCTATATCTGGGAGGTTTTAATTTTGTCAAAAAATTAGTTAGTCGTACATTATTACATAATGAAACTATTTATAGCCCGATACCCAAAATCTTGGAATCGTCCAGATTGTACCGTTACATTGTTTTAAATTGTTATAAATTTAAATAAAGAAATTTATATTGATAAAATTCTCACTTTGTCTGTTTTGTTAGTTTGCTTTATTTGTATTTCTTCTTTCAAACAAACAAATAAGAAAGAAACAACCTGCAGTAAAACCCCCGTTGATCATTTTTAATTTAATTTGCTTAAGGGCGATCCGGTTGGCGTAGTGGTTCTTTCCTCGCCTTTCCTCTGGCGTACCCGTTTCGAATCCTGGGCGTGTTTGTGGATTGGGTTTACCCCTAGAACTATGGGGGATAATGTATTCCCCATAGGTAATGTTGTTTTTTTCCAATATGGCGGCGCCTGAACTTTAAGATCGGACAGAAACGTTTTCGGCTAGCGCAATAATCCGCTGCCCAATCGCCACCAAACTCCGTATGATAGTTCTTGAGACACTCACCTTGCGTGTGTCTACGGAATTTCGGTACCATTTGTCCATTAAATTCTCCTAAAAAATGTTGGGAAATGAACGGGAACATGTGCGATGCGTCCACATGCGTGATCCAGGCATTCGGTAAAAGCCGGAGTTGCCGGAACTCCCGGAGTTGCCGGAACTGCTTGGATTTTTTATTGGTCCCAGCTGTTCCGGCAACTCCGGGAGTTCCGGCAACTCCGGCTTTTACCGAATGTTTTTACATGGCTTAGTTACAGTATGCAACAGGGGCCCACTAAAATCAGAATAGCCTACATGTCCAAAAATGTCATTTAGAGAAAAATAAGTTTCAAAGTTTTATTGTAGCTGAAAAAGGTATTTTTTTCGTATACATTGAATAAAGATTTTAAGGAAATTACCTCCTGGAATCAACACATCATGTAATTTAAAGATATACTTCCCACTTGCACTTGTCTTTTGTCGCAAATGTTGCTTTTCTGTAGAAAAATTACATTTTCTTCCTCAAAAATTGCCTTCAGTTAGTGCACAAGATAACCATTCACGCGCGCACGCAGCGCCCTCTGCTGTCGCGCTTACGCACAGACCGCTCGCCACGTCATTTTGTGCATTACTTTATGCAGTAATTTTATCATTTATTTATCTCAGAAATGCAACATTTGCGACGGATGTGTCAGTGGGAAGTATATCTTAGAATTGAATAAGCTATCGATTCCAACATATAAATTTACCCAAATCCGTGTTTAATGTATATGAAAAAATACCCTGAAAAATCAGAAACTGGAGTAGAAATAGTAATTTTATAGATCTATGTTACACGTTACTTATTGTAAATGTTGCTGCATGGGCCTCGTGTTCCTTGATCCCCTGAGTGGGCCAAAGGTGCCCTAAAACTGAACTAATTTTAGCAAAAAATGGACATATGTAGATCCCGTTCTCACTAGAAAAATCGTTTCATGCGACGATGATTCGACGAAGAGATTTCCTGATGTGAACACACCTCTTCATTCGATGAATATTAGAATCTCTTCGTTCGACGAAGCAAAATCGCTTTATTCTATGATAAAGTAACGAAGATCACTTCATTCGACAAAGCAAATTTCGAATGTGAACGCTCCCTTCATTCAAAGAAGCGATTTGGTAGGCCTGGTTGCACAAGCTCAGCGCTTGAAGCTCGATCGGCGCTTGAAGCTCGACCAGGCATAGCGGCCTCTCACAGCTTCATTTGATCAAGATTAATAGTTAGCAATCGCTAAAAGTGAAAGGTACCGCTCTTCATTCGATCTTCGTTAAGAGATATGTGAATGCACGCTTCGTTAACTAACGATGATTAACTAATCTTGGTTGAATGAAGCGATTTCTCTAGTGAGAACGGGGTCATAGGCTGTTATTATTTTAAGGGCCAAATTTATTTTTTCTATATCTATATCTTGCCTCCTGGTTGTCTTTTTGGAAAGATTACCATGCACAGACACCCACTGGGAACCACATACACTAAACTTATGGGACAACTCTCAAACATCCTAATTTTTTCCTCAGTAAATTCAAGACACTTTTCCCTCCTAATTTTGCATTTTTGTATCATCAAACTAACATTTTTACATGGTTTATGTCATAACAAGGTAAATCTTGAGTGTCCTTGCATGGTAATGACACCTTTTTAAAAAGGCCTGTCCACATTGGACTTTGTTTGGGAAAACGTACCAAGACGATGTATACTTTTCCCATTTTAAGTCCAATGGAGGACATTTTCCTCTAATTTTTTCGTGTACCATGTAAAAATTCAACAAAGATTTAAAGGAAATTACCTCCTGGAATCAACAGATAATCAAATTTTAAGATATACTTCCCACTTGCACTTTTGTCGTAAATTTGCTTTTCTGTAGAAAAATCAAATTTTCTCCTTCAAAAATTGCACTCGGTTAGTAAACAAGATAACCATTCCCCCGCGCACGCAGCGCCCCTTGTTGTCGTGCTTACTCTTGGACCGCTTGCACCGTAATTTTGTGCATTAGGCCTGCTTTATCATTTTGTTATGCAGTAATGTTATCATTTATTTATCTTAGAAATGCAACATTTGCGACAAAAGTGCAAGTGGGAAGTAAATTGGATGATCTGTTGATTCCAGGACGGCAGGAGGTAATTCCATTCAAATCTTTGTTTAATGTACAAGGAAAAAATACCAATTTTGGCTTCAAAAACGGTGTTTTAACTTGTAGGCCTAGTTGTTTTCAATGAAAAATCCAATCATGGATGGTCATGGACATCTCAAACCAGGCCAAGTAGGCCTAGGTGGAAACTTGGGCATTCCTTACTTTTAGGCCACCCATTTTTATAATACCTTTTATAGCGGTAAAACTGACTTTTTTGCACTAATTTCACTTTTGTGGAAACAACCAACTCTTCTTCATTCCTCTAATCCATAGTTTTTTAACATTTGGACAATAATTCCTTTAAAAAATACAATTTCTGTTACCTGTTTTGTCAGCTTCAGCATTGCTAACTCACTTGAATTTGGCCTGCTGCTGTTTCATGTTGTAAAAAACTCCCACTCATTGACCAATCAGAGACCGGGTATTAAAGTGAAACCATTCTCAGCTAATCAAAAACGGCCTTTAATGCTCATTGAGCATAAAAAGCCATCTTGAATTTGTTAAACCTTTGAGCAGTTATTCCTGTTTTCACCCCACAATTTCCCTCAAAAATCAAAACCCTGCCTTCTTTTCACAAAAAGTGGTTTGTTAGTGGTTTGTTAAAAATTACACTTTTAATCTCTTGGAACGGGGTACTAAAAGTGTATGATTTTAATTTCGAGGCAAAATGACAACCAACCACTACATGAAAGGGGTGTTTTCTGTTCCTACGGTAACCCGCAGGGACAGAATCATTCTGTCCACAAGCGCAGCAGGACAGCTCGGTCCGGCGACATGCATGGTCGAGACAACTCGACTTCCAACACTCCCATGACTACGCGCGCCTCCGGACATGCTGTCCGTCGGCCACCAGTCAGGCAGCAATAAAACCCAAAATTGACACGAACGGTTTGCAATGAAAATTGTTATTTACTCTCACCTTGTTTTGCTATTGAGCATGCAGTTGTCAAGCAGTAGAAAGTCCGGGAAAATGCACATTATTTCACTTTTTCTTTTGTTTGTTTTTTTTTCGTAAAAATTTATCACACCTTTCTTTAAAACTTGGCGGGCTCATGACGTTGAGGGCGCTGTTGAATGTCTTTTTATTAAAACAGGTGGACCAAGCCAGAGGTGCTTTTCCATATGTTTAGTCTCAAAGCCAAACAGCGGCGACCAGTGGATTTACCAGTTGATATTCATTGTCAACTATTTGACCAAATAAGCGAGTTCGGCATTTCGATGTGCGCAAAGGGTTGTGGGTAATGTCAAAGGTCAAGAGTTCCTAAACTCCGATCATGCCTGCACGCGTGCATACGATTGTGCATACTCGCGTGTTCAAATGTCTCGTTTTTCAGCTTTTTCTTCCTTATACGTGGTTATAACTTAACATGAGTGACGAACAGTATAAGAACTTATAGGTTTGGATGATTTTCTGCGTTGGAAAGTTGAGGCTTTGAAGAGATTTTTGGCTGATAGATCAGAGGACTGAAACGAACGGGACGGAAAGAAGAACTTGCAGCATTAGCCTTTGCTGCTGCAACACAGTTGAATGTACCTGTTCTTCCAAGTGCTAGCGAGGAAAAGCAGTTGCATACTCGACAGTATCGGCAACTTCTGAAAGTATTGAAATTATGACTTGCTTCCGCGTTTCTTTGTTCCGGGTCGGTGAAATGGATTAAGTCGGAGAGTACTACACTTCTTGTCCATTCTCCTTGACAGAATGTAGGCCTACCATATAAGTCATGAAAATGTTGAACAAAGGCTGATTTTGTATTTGAGACGAGTGTGATATATTGTCATAGCACCAGAAAAGACATCCAATATTGTAAAAATTGGTTAAAGCTTTTTGAAATATTTGCCCTAATGTTCAATCTTCGCCCTAAAACTAAAGCCAAGGCCACTACAACATTGTTATTTAAGGGATCTTCATAAAACGTTGTGCACATATAATAACAATGTATGACAATTTCAAGACTTTAATGTAAAAATGCACATAAAGTACTACACGTCTGCATATTAAATGTACATGTAGATAATATATAAGTTTTGCTTTGGTAACTCTAATAAAGATCTTTGGTACTGAAAATAAATAAGTTACTATACATACATACATGTGTTAAATAAGTTACTCTTTTCAGGTTATAAAAAATATAAAGTTTTCTCTGGTAACACTAACAAAAGATCTTTGGTATGCTTTGGAGAGACATTTTCTCTTAAATATAACTCATAAATATGAAAATATAGGTTACATAAACGTATGTATGTTTGTTAAATAAGTTACTCTTTCCAGGTTTTTGATAATAGTTTTTATAGACGTTTTCTTTGGCAACACTAAGAATAAAGATCTTTGGTATGCTTTGGAAAGACTACATTGTATCTTTTTTCTTAATTATAACTCATAAATCTGACAATAAATAAATTCGGATTTATCAAAACAAAGAAAGTTGCCACTGAAGGTGAAGGGTTTAACTGTACATACTTTTATTGCCAATTTATGCTACTTGAGTGAACTTGTACAAATGACAAACTGCATCATGGGAAGGAGTGATCAAACTCAAAATACTTCTCAAAATACTGTTTTGTTGTTTGTACAAGTCCATGCAAGCATTAACCCACTCCACACATTTTGGTTTCAAGACTGGCAACCCTGTAAGTGGATCACCTTCTCTTTTTAGCAATGGGCACTCTGATGTTGATGGAGCAGAATGAAGTTGATACCCAAGGTGCAAGACGGGATCAGGATTACGTTCAACATGTTGTGGCCCGCATCATGCCTGTGCAAGAGACAAAATAAATTTAAACAATCTGTGGGGAAAAATTTAAATTTGATGATAAACTCAAAATTAAGATTGGAAAATGTCACAATTTTTCAAAGGAAAAACCATTTGAGAGTTTTCCAAAGCTTTGGTGTGGCATGGGTGTGGTGAGAAATGTGCATGGTATGTGTCGGTGCATGATAATATTTCTTACAGGTGTGTAGCTGTCATTACAAAAAAGGAGGAAAATGCACAGAATCTTCATCTTTGTCGGCCTGCAGTATTAATTAAAAAAAAAATATCAGATAGGTGAGGAAACAAAAAAGAGGCAATCGGCTGATTAGCTATAGTTGCATGCCTGTTCCGAGTTTCTGTTGAGGATCCCCAAATTTCTGCAAAAGTGCTGACAAAAATGTTTTTTTTCTTCACATTTTCAAGGTCTAAATTTACTTTAAAAAGTAAAGGTTGCCATCTGATAAAGTTACAGTCACTCCCAAATCATTCGCGAAAACAGCTGTGTATAGTAGACAAATATGCACAAATATTTCTACATTCGTCTCTGGACTATGGGGGAAGAAAACACATTTATTCCTCCATGTCTGGACCGAGCTAATAAAGCAGGGTTCTTCGCGTTATTAAATCAATGTCAACGAGTCGCGAAAAGTCGGTCTGTTTTATCGTGGTTTTCCCGGCTTTTTGCGCATTACAGGATCGGGAAATGCTGCAGAAACACTTTCGGTAGTATAAAACAAAACAATAATGCCAATAATTTAGGACCTGCCTTATTCTGTTATCTTAGGGAGCATTTATAAGACCGCAGTCCATCGTGTCCGCATAGCGATAACACAGTCAGCAGCGAAAGTTAGGAACTCTTGACCTTTGACATTACCCACAATCCTTTGCGCGCATCGAAATGCCGAACTCGCTTATTGTTGACCCAGTTCTTTTATATGGATGTGCAGTCTGGGGCTACTCAAATATTGCTCAGGTTGAGAGTTTACTTCGAGTTAACTACCGTAGCCTACTGCTAATTGTATTGTTTACGGAGAGCTGTGTAGATCATGGGTAGAGCTAACTCACACTGTTCATTTACGTATGTTTAATTTTTGGATTCGTATTGTAACTAAACCTAACAGTCTCTCTTAAAGTTGCATTGCCCGTGTTTCGGTGAAAGGATTAAAACAATTAATTTACACAAGCGAACGAATTTAGAAAGCTTACGTGTCTCTGTAACGAAAAATATCAAAAACTTAAATTTCCGACGTCGGGAATTGGAGATACAAGCCTTTTTCTTGAAACGTGCTTCACATGTTGTACATGTACATGTGCGCGTACGCTCATATGTACGATGTACACATGTACGCGCACATGTACATTTACGTCATAACCCTGTCGATTAATTGACCTGCCAGCCATTTAATCATTTCTTGTTTTTAATCGACTGGCATTAATCCTTGACGGATTTTTACGTTCTTGGTACCAAATGAAAGCTGATAACTTTTTCTATTCTAGAAAAATACCTATTTAACTTAAAAAAACAAATTTGACGCCCAAATCGGCCCAAACACGGGCAGTGCAACTTTAGCGGGCCTCCCACTATGCGATTTTTGCCACGAATTTCCTACGAATTGGTACGATTTGGTACGATTACCGGAGACTGTCTATAGACTCTACACACAATCGTACCCAATCGTAGTTAATTCTTGGCAAAAATCGCACAGTGGGAGGCCCGCTTTACACAATGTATCGCCTTATGAGATCATTACTGACCAGAATCTAATCTAAGTGGATTACTTAAGTTGCATGAAATATTTATTAGATGACACTGGTTTTTCAATGTTGTGGGAAGAAAATAACATTAACGCTTGTTTTAAGAGTAGACTACTAGTAACTGGCAGAGTGATATTGTAAATAATATACTTTGTTCTTTCTATAAATCTGTTAAAGGAGCGTGACCAGAGTTTCTGGAAAATAGTTTTCGATGTAACTTACCAATATTATCAAGTAACTCCCATACACACCTCCCATGTCCCAAAAACCCGAAAACATTCGCAATTTCCAGTAAAAAATTGAAAAAAACTATCGATACGTTGATACTGAAAAATTAGTTTACAAATAATCGGTGGATTTTCGACGATATCCTCGGAAATATGCGGCCTAGAAGCGCGGGAGTTTCAGTTTCGTAATCAGAAAAATATAACGGATGTTATGATATAAAAATCTCATGACCCATAAGGTAAGTCCCGGGGAGTTATGGGTAAAAAAAAAGTGATCTTGTCACACTCCTTTAAAACAAACTTAAATTTAGAAAATTATATTGTTAAACCTAATAACTCCTGTAGAACAACCCTAGCTCGTTTTTGTTGTGGACATCATCATTTACCTGCAACTGAATTACGTTATATTTCATCCAACTCATCTAACAGTGATGAATTTCATTATGTTCTTGTTTGCACTGCACTTTGCAATGAAAGATCGAGTTTGACTAAGAAGTTTTACCAAACAAAGAGAAATTGGGTTTGCTTTTTAACATAACCAGCTCCCATCAACTGTATATAGGCCTAACCTTGCAAAATTTATAAAGATTATTTTATCCAAGTTCCCATAATAACTTGTATTGTATCTACAGTCTTCTCTGGTTACTCCTCATTTAACTTATTTCGTTTATACTTGTAAATATGTTTTTCTTATTAATTAACATACTTATTGTCATGTAATTTATACTGGCTCTCATACCCCTCTGGGGTCGCAGAGATAAATAAACCATTCCAACCATTCAAAACCATTCCAACTTGAATAAGTCCCTCAAGGTATAAGTGAACAGTGGTGACTTTCTACTCCAACTTTCCCAAAATGATTAAACTTTCAAAGCGTGACGTGCAAAGTCAAACCTGAGCCTGCAGCGGCCTATACACACATGGCCTATGGAGACAGTCAAAATCTTGTTAAGGACATGTCTTTTCACTTATACCATTGCAAAACTGACGAACTAGGCCTATATGCCTTTATTTGTAAACAAGAAGAAAAAAATCACGTTACTGTGTGTCATGCATGAGTAGGTGCTTTGTGGGTGTATTGTTACACATTTATATTTATAATTCCTCTCCCCCAGGGGCGGCTCCAGGGGGAGGGGTGCGTGAGGGGCGCACGACCCCCCCCCCCCCCCCCCCCCCCCACCCCCCCCCCCCCCCCCCCCCCCCCACCCCCCCCCCCCCCCTCCCCATGCATAATTTGCTGTGATTTGTGAATTTGTATCTAATTTGTTTGTTATAGATGCAATGTGACTTTTAGTTTGCAATATGACGTTTATTTTGCCACCGTAACGTACAACATCCCTCATTCACTATGAGCAGGAGTCAAAGACAAAACTACAAAAGGTGTCATTAGGTATGACTCGTGCAGTAGCACCCACACCACATAGCAAAACTACATGTAGGCCTATTACTTAGTATACATGATTGGTAAACTGTTACAAATAGTTTTATCATTGAAGATATGCATGATTAAAACCAACCTGAGCAAAAACCAGCTCTGTACTTCGTCTAACTTTCGAGAAAACACTCAAAAAAGGGTTTGCAGTAATTTCGCCCCAAAACCACTTCGCCCTGAACCATTTCGCCCTGAACCACGGCCTGTGCACGAAGTGGTTTTGGGGCGAAGTGGCATTTGGGCGATGTAGTGTTTGGACGAAGTAATTTGGGGCGAAATGACACTCGGACAAAGTGTTATGGGGCGAAATGGCACTTGGGCGAAATGGTTTTGGTGCGAATTGAGTTTTCGTCTCATGAGACGAAAACTAATTGTTTTACCCATTTCTCAAAGACTATAGCACTTCAGACAAAACCATTTCAGGGGAAGCTTTCTACGGTCATCATGTTTATATTGTGTAAGTTAGGCGTAAATCTGTGAACATTTCTGATTTTCGAGATTACCAATGATGTATACTGCCTTTAAATATGAATATACCGGTAAATATTTGTACGGGAAGGATATATGTATTTATAATATTGTCACGTACTGAATTGTCAATAAGACTTATAGTTCGCAAAGTTAAAGAGCGAGAATCCCCCTTGACGAATACCGCGATTTCTAAAACGCTCATAATAAGGTATTAATGATATGCGCATGACCCCGTGACGCAATCCTGAGAAACACGAGTAAATAGGTCGGCAGTTCCATGATACGTTTACACGCAAAAAAACTCCGAAAACCGTCTCTGTTCAATGGTGTTTTTTGAAGAATTTTTCTCGTGCAAAAACCAAGAGAGATGCCCAGTAGTTGAGTGGTTGTATGCTTTACCAGACACCATAACAAAAGAGCAGAAAGATTTTCTTTTTTATTACCAAGGAAAGAAAAATGAGTCGCTCGTTCTTACTTGTACTGGCCGATGTCACGGTGCATACCCGTGAAAACTACGGCCCTCACGCGGCCCGCAGGGACCGTTCCCACTGCTAGTGCACAGATAGATTGGTTCGCTTATTGCGAAAATATAGGGATCGGTAAAGGGCAGCCATGACGGGCAGAATTCTGCCCGTCACGTGGTTATTATTATTTATTTATTTTTAGTAAGTGCGCAGATTTTGCATTGACATTTGTAACTTGGCCGTGCGTGTCGAACATATCCAATTATGTAAATAAAGTACATTGCCTAAAGCAAAGGGCTTGGCCAATTTTTAAATATAAAAAACACAATGCGCACGCGCAAAGACGACCAATTACAGATCAAGATGAAGCGCCCTTTACCTGTCCTTATATTCTCCTGTGTGGAATATGTGGACGGGAACCAGTCTAGTAGTGCACAGACCGCTGTGAATGCCGTTCGTTCTGTGACAAAACCACCGGTCGCAATGCATCAATAATTACTTCAAATGAGCTTCATTGTGAGCCACAATTTCACCGTTTTTTCCACAAAAAGGTAATAGTACATTATTGTCATATTATATCAAGTGTTTTCCACGTTTGTATTTTTAATTACAAGGACAAAACAGACATGATGAACATTCACTCCGTGTATTTTCCATTCAATACTGCACAGGCTGTTTTGTGTTCTTCTCAGGGTGACGTCAAAACCCTGTTTATCACCAAACAGAGTGACCTCGAGCGTTTCAGAATTTCGGGCGAGGGTCGGAACTGCTTTGCGTTTTAAGCAAAAGGCTGTCGATTTTTAGTGGGAAACAAGTTGTGATGGTGTTGTAGACACATACACCTTCATGATAAACAGGAAAACTTTAAAAATGTGGACAGGGGTGATACTAGCTGTTTAAATGACGCATCGCAAGAATTATATATTGAATACAATATAGGTCATTGCTGAGAAATAATTATTTAATGTTTGCCAGCACGCTATAATGACAAAATGACATCCCCTACTTACTTTATACTTCACCACACTCTTCCCTTTTGTTAACACATCAACACTCCCGAAAATCTGCAGCACGATATGTGGCAGAGGGCATCCCCCTACCATTGTTCCCCCATTGTGTCTCAAACATCCAAGGAATTTCCAAGGAATTCCTTTCAGTTTTTAGGGGGAGTTGGTGCGTTAACAAAAGGGAAGAGTGTGTTGAGGTATAGGGGCGTTAGGGGGGAGTCCCTTTGCCACATATCGTGCTGGGTATACCCTTAGATGTGTTCCACATATTTTGAGTAGAGGAGCATGTCCAGATTTTTCCAGAAAATATATTTCATTCTAACTTAATCGTATAAAATACCTCCCCAAAATATACCCATGGGATCATCCGAAAATCAAAATACGTAACGTGATATAATTTCACATAATTTCACATAATCTACAGCAAATTTTGAAATCTACAAGTCCAAAATATACAAATCTTTAATTGAAATAACATTACACACACATGTATTACGTAATATTTTAGTAATTTTTGGTAAAATGTTTAATAAACAAACAATATAAATGTTTCTTATTAATAAAGTAAATTCGTTTTTAAAGCATGTGTTACAACTGATTATGAAAATATTACCAACCGGTTTTGTGACAAAAATTAACCCATACGTCACTTACCGATATTTACCGATAATGTAACAAACTTTGGCTTATAGTCTAGTAACATTCCACTATATTATGGGGCATTTTTTGTTACTTTATCGACTAGTATAGTGTAGGCTAATTTTTGTTAAATTATCGGTTGGTTACCATGGTTACTACATCAGCATGTGAAATAAATGTGACATCAATATGCACAAGTAATAATCTCTCCTAAACATTCTACGCTATTTTTGTAATTTTTTTTTTTTTATAATGTTATTCTTTTTTTGTTAATATGAATTTTTTTTGGCAGATCCGTTCAGTTTGAATCTTTTTCCATGGAGGAATTTACGTTCATTTTTTCCCCGTTATGCTTTGTTTTGTTTAAAACTGATGCATGGTAATAAACATGCACAATTTATGAATATTATATAAAATATGTATATTTTTAAAAAATATTTCTTATTGTATATACGATAATAAAAACGAAATACCCCAAAGGACCTGTTTCAATCCCTTACTTACTAAATTTGCATATGCAGCACGATATGTGGCAGAGGGTATCCCCCTTACCATTGTTAACATACAAGGAATTTCCAAGGAATTCATTTCAGTTTTTAGGGGGTGTTGGTACGTTAACAAAAGGGAAGAGTGTGCTGAGGTACAGGGGCGAGTCCCTTTGCCACATATCGTGCTGGGTATATAAATTTGCAACCATGCATAAACTGCAGAAAATATGTCAACCTCTTATAATAAGTAACAATTAACATTAAAAAACTGCTTAAAATTGTTTTCTCCACCTTATTACCTACACATATTTAGTTCTGCCCGTGATCAGGCGATTACAAATGATGAAGGAGATGAAAGTAGATGTCCAGAAATACAGTGTTTTAGAAAAAAAATAATCCTACTTTAAATAGTTATTATGTCCATACTTTGCATTCACAGCAAAATGCATTGTATCTTCTTAAAGCAAAAGATACACGCTTTTCAATGATACCCATGTTTTACTATCCAGGGATATGCATGATTGAGCTCCATTGTCTTGAAAATGGTATGTAAAGTTGGGGTATTTAAAGTTTGCTTTCATTTTAAACAAACTTTGGCATGACATAATCTGCAGTTGAGTGGTGTTGAGTGAAGAATAACCGCAACAATGCCATCAAGTTGTCATATGGAAGCTCTTTGCTTCAACGTTCATGTATTTCATGTAGGCCTACATGTAAAAAATCCCATTAGCCTTTTTGAAGTATAGCGGACACAATAGGAGGGTGCACTTTGAAGTGGGTATAAAATCGAGAAAAATGCAATATAGGTCTAACTGTATTTTTCACTTATTTATTTTATTTATAATTCTGTCTCAGTATTATAATTGCAACATGAAAATCATGTTTTTGGAATGAAACACAATTGTTTAATAATTGCGCTCTCTCCTTTTGTTCCGCCATACTTCTAAAAGGCTAATTGACAAGAGAGTCTCGCCACCTATTAATTGTTTCTCCCACCCCTCGCGCTGCCCCACCTAGTTCTCAGGTGGAGACTTGGTCACATTTTTGATGCCCCATGCAGGGCGAGGGACGTTCACACAGAAATCGGATTGTCATCGCATATAGGAGCAAACGCGAATGTTTTGCACCCGTGGGTGGGGATTTTGTCACATAAATTTTGCAAAAGGGGTGGGGCCTAGTCACTTCAAAAGTGACATAGCCCAGGGAAGGGGTAGGGAAAACATTTTGATAGGTGCACAACCCTTTAAAGTAGGATTATCTTTCTTAACACCCCGTATAGAATAGACTGATTCACACAAAAATGTCCTTCAATAATCTGTCTCGTTTAGTTGTATCATGTGTCTACATTCAAACTGGTTACCTGCATCACCTACTGCAGCTGTTTCTGTCTACCACCGGAGGGTACCAGGGATGTACTTGTCAATCAGGGCTTGGTAGTAGGGTCGTATGGCTTCGATATCCGGCAACTCTTCGTCATCCTTGGAGTACAGGTCAAATGTCCTGCAAAGATAAAGGAATTATATTTATTTATTTTTTTCGTTTTTCCGTTTACGTGATAAGTGTCTCTCGATTTTCTTAGATTAAAGCAGAGGCATATGCGCGCGCGCCAAATTCGTGCCACGAAATACGCAGCTCCAGAGCAAAGGCATGGAGCTGCTAGCTGTGTATTTCGTGGCACGAATTTGGCGCGCGCGCGCATTGCTGACGAGCCTGTGCCATACAACATTTACAGTTTCCCAAAAATGTACTTCACGAGTTGACAAGATAAATCCGACTAAACGTGTTGATAGCATGCAAAGGTAAAAAACACCACATGATTTTTTCCCGTGTAAAGGTATACTGTTGGTGGAGAAAATGCCAACTGAAGGTGCCTTAAAAATCATTTGCAAATGTGGCTGAAATTTGTGCACGACAGTTTAATAAATTTATTAACATTATTCGAAAGTTATGTAATGCTGTTGTTCCCGTTTTTAAAAGTTGTCCAATCATGTAATCTGTCTTAATTAACTCGAACACACAAGACAGAAAAGGTTTTGATACGAGGGCATCCCTTTACGGGCTCCTTAAATATGAGGGCCATTATTTTACTTTAAAAAAAAGCTTACTTGAATTCTCGGACCCATTTAAGCATCTTCTTGTCTTTGTCATTACACAGATGGTCGTAGTCTCCACCGTGGTGCCAGGGGAAGCAGGAATGGAAGCGAATCACGTACAGAGCCTGCAAATGAAGAATGAAAACATTTATCGGATTTGAAGTCAGGAAAATGTGTATTATTGTTGGAACTGCCAAATGAATAGGCCGTTTTCGTAATGTATCAAAATTCGTGGATGTTTCTTGTGACATTTACCCGTTACTTTAAATTTGATTTCTATGGTTTGATTTAATGTTGCATACATTCGTTGTTGCTATACATGTATGTAGGACAAGCCTCGGACATAGCCTTGAGGTTGTTAAGAGCAACATTATGTTATTAAAGTAATCGGCTGCGTTCAGAAACGGAACCGATCGCAGAAGCCTTTACAAACATGAAGTGATGTATTTCGCTATGCCCCAGCATCATTGAAACAATAATACTGGGATGATGTGCTTCATACCTCATCTGGTAGTTTGGAGTTGTTTTCAACCAGCACTCTGTACATGTACTCTGCGGATAGAACAAAAAAGCTGCAAGGATTACAAACATTCCGTGGCAGTTCTTGAGAGATTGTCTTGTCTCGAAAGAAAGTGATTTCCCTAAGGCGGTACACATTTATAAGAAAGTTAGAAAGTGAATTAAAACAGGCCTACCGTACCATCATGACTCCATGACATCATCACGTTGGTCAAACCACAGTTTTCCTTATAGATGCCGCACTTAGAACTGAAAAAAACAAAGGAATTCGGCTAATTTTGACATATTATGGCGATAAAGACCCCCTTTTCTCAATAGACTGTAAGTTGACCTCGAGAACTTGCGGTACGCTGCGAGATTCATCCACTTCCGGAGACCATCCGGTAGAGAGCTTTATAGCACGTGTGGCAACCGTTTGTTGGTACTATATTTTGACTCCACGTCAAAATTAGCAGTTTTATAAAAATTCTTGAAATCCAATTTATTACCTGTGCGAAAAGTTAATTGAACAAAAATTTCATAAAATTATAAATCTGACCGTTTATTTCCGTCTCTGAAATAAACTAGTAACCCCAGGCCTTGACGTAGAAAAAAAAAACACGCAGTGCGTGCATCGTTGGTAGTCCGCAAATGGCACGAAAATTCTTGCGCGTGCATTTAACGCGAATACGTTGCATTGTTTGTAGCCGTTTCAAAAACCACTTAATTCGGCTTCGGACAGACTTTGCGATTTTCTGTCCTAGCCGTGTGTATACCTAATTTGTTCAGGTTTTTGTTGGTGGTTTTTATCTACTCTCAACAGAAGTGAACGTTCAAGTTGCTGTTCAAACGTTTAGCCACGTTAATATTACTGAGATGTACCCAGCCTGAGCCTTCCATTCGTAAAGGTACTTGCAAACCGGAAAGAAAAGGTCAAACATTTTTATTCGATTGTGACAAACTCGGAAATTTGTTCATTTTATTTATTGAATCAATAGATTTTAAGATGCCTTTTACATTTATTGGTGTTTGGCGCTTACAAACGCGGTACGGTAAAGTGATAATTCAAAGAAGATCGTCACAACGTTTAAACCCATTGCCATTCCTTGACTGGTCTCCGGAAGTGTGACCCGAAACGAGACTTACACGGTCTATTAAGGATGTGCACATTTCCCATTCTAGCCACCAGTCTTTTTTATGGTGGATTCACACTGAGCCTCATTTTCGCGCGTAAATTTGACGCGCGTCGCTTTGAGAAAAACAAACGGCGTGGAGGGAATTTTGAGTAAAACGACGCACTACGAACCACATCTTCCTTTCGCAAGGGTCTTTCCTGCACTTGTACCTCGCTTGCCAAGAACCTTGCTGCATCGACTGGGTCTGAGCTGTATTACAGGCCTAGGGCTGTTCAACCAATGAGAGACAAGATATCTTTTGACCTGTATCTTTTGACCTTTTAATGAGCCGTTTCGAACAATCATCTCGCGTGTTGTTTATCTCGCGACATCGTAGCCGCAATTACCACAATTTGTGTGGGGAGATCTTTTTATGTACATGTATATCATTTTATCTTGCACGCAGTATAAATGTTCGTAACTGAAGGAAGACTTACTATATTTCGCTAAAAGCTAAACGCAGAATCTCTGAATAAAGATAGGCCTATTAAAAAACGTCTTTACAATGACTGTTTATTTAAACATTGGACCCCACCCCCTAGTAAAAGTGGACGCTACCACTAAACGGAGCGAGGCGCGTGATTGTCTCTTGCTGTAGGCAACAGCGTCCTAGCTATGATGCATTTTGAATGTCGCGCTATACGTGCTACGTGCACATCGGGCCTATCGGCACTGTATGCGATGACCGAGAAACATGCGCTGCGCGTGATTGGTCAGTTGCGATCACTGTCACTGGCTAATCAATATTCATATATATTCCTCAATACAGCTCAGACCCAGTCGATGCAGCAAGGTTCTTGGCAAGCGAGGTACGAGTGCAGGGAAAGACCCTTGCGAAAGGAAGATGTACGAACCACAAAATTGAGCGGAACGCGTTTTTGAAATTCTTTGGTGTTCAGTACGTCGTTTCTCTCCAAGAAACTAAGGCTCAGCATGATTTTACTAAAAACTAAACACTAAATAAAGATACATATGTCTTTTGTTAATAAAATGCCCGGACTGAATCATTTAAACATTCCATCTGGTAAAAAAAATGATTCAACCGCGGCGCGGCGGACGATTGGCTCTTTCTATGGCAACAGCGTGCTTATCAGTTACGCGTCTCGAATTCATAAATATTGGCGCATAAACATGTTTCTCAAGTCGGTATACGTGTCGAAACCAAAATATTTACTGTACATAAAAACGATCGATCCTGCGGGGTAAAAAAGCAACAGACGGACAGAAACACGACCGTATACCGAAGTGATATCAAGTCTACCGCTCATGTCACCGATCGTCACGCGCCCGTCCCGTCTTCACCTTCCATCAGACAAAACAATCCCCACCTCACAACCCACCATCCACCACAAACATGTGTGAAAATGTTCTACGTAGGCCTATACTATTGGCGTACTTGTAGGCAGGGTTGTTCAAATCTGGGTTGTCAACGAAGCTGGCCCTTCCATACACAATGGTTTCCACTGGAGCGCAGCCAACAGCAAAGGTGTCTCCCACAACTGACCACTGTGGACAAAATTGCAAATTAGGCCTACCTTGCAGGACTTTTGCGCAGAAAGGAAACTAAACTCCTCAAAAAATCAAAGTGTTGATAGCTTTCAATAGCGAAAAAATCCCAATATGGTCGAGCCAAACACAAAGGCTCAACCTTTTGTTAAATTCGACATACTTGTGTTGACAAATTTGGTGTGGTTTACTTTGTATTGATATTTTTCCACTCTTGGCTTCAAGGCGTCTGTGCACACGTCACGCTTAAGTGACTTAATTGACAGAGTTTCTGGATGATAATAGTTGATTGGACAAAATATAGACTTTGCACCGTCCGGCGGCGCATAACATGGGGGAGAGGGGAGGTTGGAGCCACCGCGTACGTCATGCGTACAGGGGGGCGGGGCAGGGGGGGGGGGGGGGGGGTCTAAAAAGTCGGCATTTCATGCGTACGTACTTTATGGACGGCCCCTAAGGGGTCCAAAACTTTGGTGTCCCAGTTATGTACGACACTCTGTGCACCAAAAATCGCCACTCGTGATCACAAATTATCAGCAATAGACTGTGATCTGTGATTACAGGGGACAGCACCAATTTCTTGAATATTTTGTTGTGTGATTAATGACAAATATTTGAAACAAAAGCCCATAAAGGCTCATAATTTGTTCCATTATATTGAATAGGAATGTGGTGTCCCGGGTTACCTACGCCAATGTAAATTAGCTGTAGAATGGGTTTGCATTAACCTTGGTGCCTTATCCACACACAAACATTAAATTTAAGTGGTATTTGGGTCTTTCCACAGTAATGAGTACATTTGAAAAATAAGTCAATAATTCCTTTCACTGTCTTAAGTTTATCCCAAAATTAAAGAAATTTCCTTGTACTGTTCTAAGGAGATAACTTTTGCCCAAAGGTAAGAAATTGCTGCCCAACATACATTTTTAAAAAGCTTGTGTACAAATTGTAACGTGGACAGACCATTTGTTGACATTTTTTCTGTCTTTGTTACATAGGAAAATTTGTGCACGGGGTTTTCAGAAATGTATGTACATGTATGTCGTAAATGTATGTCTTTCAAAAGTTATTTCCTCAGTTTATCTGGAAAATTTTTAAGATAAAATTAAGACATTTGAACTGAACTGGGACCTAAGATCTTGTATGTCCATTACTGTGGAAAGACCCATTTATGAAAATAAAAATAAATATTGTTTACTGGAAAACCACTTTCAATCACTATAAACACACTTGAAAATCTTTAAAAGCGTGTCACACTTGTCTTTTGGACCCCTAATTTTGGGAATTACCCGGCCGCATCTGAATTAGAGATGTAGACCCCTACCTGTGGTTCACCCCAAGCTGCCATCACTTTACCCAGATCATGGATCAGTCCAGTCAATATGAACCAATCTGTTATGAAACAATACACGTACATCTTACCAATAAAAATACAGATCAAATATTTGCATTTGTAATGACACTGGCTGAGTGCACCTCATCCTCTTGCAACAGTGCCCCTTTAACGCACTCCCTAACTCCTGCGTACAGTGGCCCTGTTGAAAAAGGCCCCATTTCGCGGTGGGACTATCGACAGAAATCTTGTCGCCTCTGCTGGACCAATCAGGACGCATTGCATGCAGCATGATTGCAGGCATTCAAATGTAACGCGCGCAGATTGTAAACACCGTGCATGCATGTGATACTCGGTAATGCTGGCCGTTGTCCGCGTCGACGATTGGCTGCTATTTAAAGCATACTGGGGAATCCGTTCCATTACATTCGTCAGCATGCATCCCTGTTATTAATTTGAAAAACTGCGGAGTAAATTAAGATCGTCGTTTGAAAGTTTGGTAGGAATGGGACAGTCATAAGGAACGGAACCCAATACAATTTCTGGAAAGTATAGAAATCGTTTCTTTTCGGCATAACATGACCGAATTGATTAAATTACATCAAAATGACTCGGGCGTGAGTTGGCTCAAGACAACAGCCGGCTCACTCCACAGATTTGCGTGTGTTTCCTCGGGGTATTGTTACGTCGCTTTGCAGAGTGGAAATTCCCTGATATCTCAGGATGAGTGCACCTGGGCCTAAAGCAGAAAAGAGAATACTTGCATGTGCTGCTTTTTTTTTAAGGGAGGAGTGCATGGTTAAGTACGAAAATTTGCCCAACAGTATTTTCTGCTACACTGTAAAAACTCCCGTGTTGAATTTCTGACACCAACCTGGTGTAAAACTTGACAAGATTATTTTGGTGTTAAAGTAACACCACATTATTTAAATCTTATTGAATATCTTGGTGTAAATATTTCTGGTGTTAAAAAGTAATGCTAAATGGACATGCGCGAAAATCCAGCTATTTGATTGGCTAGAGCCGTTTCTGATAATTGTTGCCACGTTTGCACATACAAACCACAAGCACTGTGTTGTACTATACAAATATTGACTGCAATGAGGGGCATGGTTAAGATTATAGGCCCAATTAAGGTGATCTTGAAGCCATGACTATGCCCCGAGGCGGAAGCCGAGGGGCATAGTCATGGCTTCGAGATCACCGAGGGCTTATAATCTTAACCATGACCCGAATAAACAGCAGTCAATATTTGTTTTATATACCGAATGTGTAGATTTTTGTCATCTGGTTGGTTAAAAGTAACGATACATAATACAGTCATGACAGTGGTCCTTCGAGTTTCGATTTCGGAAGCTGGTCTACGGCGGAAAAGTTGTATATTTACAGCAAATATTTGTAGCATAATCAACTGGCACTTTAGTAGCACAATTCACCTGACACAGTTTTCACTGTAGGCCACTTCTCTTACTTTCTTAAGGACTTCATCATCTATGACAGACGACAAAATGATGTCGAGATTCCGCCATTACCGTCCTGATGAATGTTCACGTGAAGCGCCCAGCTGCATAGTTGGTGCACAGCTATGCTAACACATGTAATGCGCGCGTCCGGAACCCGCTAAATGACTATGCCCGGGGCATGGCAAAGACTATTGCCCGGTGGGCATATACGCGTCGGGTCTAGCCGATTCAATGCCCCCACTTTTAACCAATCAGATGACATGAATCTACGCATGAGGTATATAATTATAACTATAGACTATCTGCACTTGTTTCCTTAATTATCATATACTTACCCCTCAGGGGGTTGAAAAGAAAACATTATTAAAGGCATTTGCATGTCTTTTCAAAACATGATGAGGATAATGGCATTTTGCCGAACACACCGTTTTATATTTGCCGTTCCACCACGAACATATTAGTGCGGATAAATTGAATAAAGATTACTGTAAATTTAAAATTAAAAGCAGTAAATCACTGAGCTCATCAAGCGAACGTATTTACAGTGAAACGTCATATTTTTAAGGGAAAGTGTCTTCAGTATTGACACCACTGCAGGACAATCAGGTGTCACCAATTGTATTACAAAATAACACCGGTCCTATAACAAGTACACCAGAGTTGGTGTTAAAATATTTCAACTCCAAGTGCTGGTGTTAATTTACACCATGGGTGTAAAGAATCAAATTTAACACCGGAGTTTTTGCAGTGTATAAACAGTGCAAAATATGCGCTAAGAGCAAACCTGATTTGGGATGAGAAAAAAATAAATACAAAATATCAAATGAAGAATATTGTTTTTACCTTTATCAGGATGGCGTGCACGGATTTTCTGAGCAGTCTGGAAGGCATGGTAAATATTGGGCACATTAATCTGTCAAAACAACATTATAATGTTTTTTTAAAAATCTCAACTTAAAGATAGAGCTGTTTGCAGAAATAACAATTTCGCATTGTTTCGTTAACACCCAGATTTGTTTACTCTATTCAATATTATTTTTAATACAACATGGAATTAGCATTTAGGAGTATGGCGGAACAAAAGGAAAAGGCGCAATTTTATTTGGGTATGAATTTTGTAACAATTGTATTTCTTTCCAAAAGCTTGATTTACATGTTGTAATTATTATATAATACAGAGACAGAATTACAAATAAAATAAATAAGTGCAAACAAATTGCATTTAATTATAATTTGTACCGAAATCCAAGTGCTCCTTCCTATTGTGTCCGCAATACTGGTACTATAATGGTACTGATATGATATCACTAACGTTTCATAATGTAGTTTGTACCTCCGCCTCAAAACTTCTAATAGAGGATTTTCAAATTGTCGTCGAAAACGAGGGTCTCAATGCTTTCTTTTGTGATAGAATTTGCCAACGAAAAGACACGAGGCTGCCAGTGATAATTTAAACTTTTTCAACAAGTGGTTTCTTTTTGGGAAGCTAACAACTTCTACAAAGCAAGACATTTTTTTTTTTTTTTTTTCCACGTTAAATCGGCTTGGACCACAGAGATTATTTAAGAGAATATTTGCCCTAAAACATTTCATCAAGTGAAAATTATTAAAATTACAACTCTAAAGATACTTTTTTTTTTAAAGGTAAAAATAATAGGAAACAAAAAAAATGTTAAAAACGCAGAAATCCGTGTAATAGGCCTATATAGATCCGTGAGCAGGATCAAAACTGATAGTTTAAAATGCACACAGTTTCGACCGTTTTGAGATGAAATAACAAACAGTCCAATGAAGTGATTCCACCCGCGATTTTATAGAAAAACGATAATGCATAGTTTCGAGTTTGCCCAGTTAACTCCGCCCCCTTGGATATTGTTGCTATGCCTCACACGCTATCACTCAAACTGTCCACACACACTGCACAAACCAATGGGACTTTCAACGGAAAACACACATTCATTGGAGAAAACTTAAAGGTATTCATGTTTCAGGGTCGACAGTTATCTTAGAACACACTGAGTAAAGGGCCAGTAATACAGGGATGCCATATCATCATGAAATACATCCTTTCTTACCTTTGAACAGCGATTCGTCCAGTAGTCAGGCAGCATGTGGTAAGAAATTAAGGCCCGTGGGCATCGGATGATTAGAAAATGCCACATAGCTAGATGTCTTAATTACACCCCAAGGAACAAGAAAAACCATGTTGGCAAAATCTGAGTGGTTGCAGACGGCGGCCATCTTGGATTTCAAAATGGCTGACATTTTATAACCATTTTCTGCTAGAAAAAAAATTCCCCAACCTCCAACAAAATTTAACAAAAGATTTTTCAGTGGTTATTGGTCCTACTGAATGTGGTGAATGACAGGAAAAAAAGTCTACCAAAATCAAGTCACCAGAAATGGGTGAAATCTGGGCCAATTCCAAAATGGCCGCCAATGACCTTGAAAATCGTTAATTTAAAATGGCTGTAACTTCTGTAATATTTGGAGTAAAACGGTGACTTAAATGTCTACCCTAGGGTTTTCAGTGTCCGGGAATTCACTGGTATCCATGATATTTCAATCCAACCTTCGACAAACAATAAAAGCCACAAATTCAAAATGGCGGTAATAATATATAGGCATGGAAGGGGGTAGAAACAATGGCTTCTCTAACTGCTTATGTCAGATGTAGCTTCTTTTATTGGTCAGTAATGTGCTTAACAAAGCCACCCCAACCGAGCCTAAAGCCACCCCAGCCCAGCCCCAAGCCACCCGCCCCCAGCTGGAAGTTCAGCCCAGCCAGAAGCCACCCCGGCCCAACCCAAAGCCAGCCCGAATCAATCCCGGCCCAGCGCAAAGCCACCCCGGCCCAGCGCAAAGCCACCCCGGCCCAACCCAAAACCACTCCGGCCCAACCCGAAACCATCCCGGCCCAGCCTGAAGTCACCTCGAAGCCAGCCCAAAGCCACCCCAGACCGAAGCCACCCCAGCCGAGCCCAAAGCCACCCCAGCGCGGCCCCAAGCCACCCGACCCCAGCTGGAAGCTCAGCCCGGCCAGAAGCCACCCGGCCCAACCCAAAGCCAGCCCGAATTAACATCGGCCCAGCGCAAAGCTACCCCGGCCCGGCCCAACCCAAAACCACCCCGGCTCAGCCTGAGGCCACCTCGGCCTAGCCAGAGGCCATCCCGGCCCAGCACGAAGTCACCCCGCGAAGCCAGTCCAAAGCCACCCCAGACTGAAGCCATCCCAGCCGAGCCCAAAGCCACCCCATCCCATCTCCAAGCCACCCGACCCCAGCTGGAAGTTCAGCCCAGCTTGAAGTTTAGCTCAGCCAGAAGCCACCCCGGCCCAACCCAAAGCCAGCCCGAATCAACCCCGGCCCAGCCTAAAGCCACCCCGGCCCAACCCCAAGCCACCCCGGCCCAGCTCCAAGCCACCCGACCCCAGCTGGAGGCTCAGCCCAGCCGGAAGCCACCCGGCCCAACCCACAGCCAGCACGAATCCACCCCGGCCCAGCCTGAAGCCACTCCGGCCCAGCCTGAAGCCAACCAACCAAACCAGCCCCATCCCCAGTCCCAGGCCAGCCCATCCCAGCCCCCACAGCCGCAGCACAGTTCAGCCCCCACTAGCCCCAGCTCGGCTCGGCCCAGCCCAGCCCAATCCGGCCCAGCCCCAGCCCCAGCCCCAGCCCCAGCCCCAGCCCAGCCCCAGCCCAAGCTCAGCCAAAGCCCAGCCCCAAGCCAGCCAGCCCAGCGCCAGCAGCCAACTCAGCCCAACCCAGCCCCCAGCCCAGCCCAAAGCCAGCCCAGCTAAGCTTGCCAGCCCAGCCCCAACCCGGCCCAACCCACCTCAATACAGTACAACAAGGCACTCTGAAAACGTTTCAAAACACTTCCGCTAGTCCAGCTGTACCTTCGATTCATACAGCAATGAATTATTTTTATCCTGATTAAACCTGCGTGGGATGAGCTGACCTCCTGAATCGTACATCTCAAAAGCAGCTCTAGAAGTGCATTCATGCAGAGTGGCGTACCCTGCCTTAGCGGCTCTTACGAACGCTGATGCAGCCAGCCTTGCTACAAGACGTAATCATCCATGTTACTGACCAATAATTATAAATATTACGTATCCAACACCAGCAGTTAAAGAGAAGTATAACTAAGCACGGGCCCTCGAATTCTCTCTACCCCTATACCACTGGGGATTTATGACCGCCATCTTGAGATTGTGGCTTTTATCGTTTGTTGAAGGTTGGGTTGAAATTTTATTGATGTCAGTGAATTGCCTGACCATGAAAACCCTAGAGTAGACATTTAAATCATTGTTCTACACAAAATATTAAAGAAGTTACAGCCATTTCAGCGATTTAAGGCCAACGGCAGCCATCTTGGAATTGACCCAGATTTGAAATTGACCTCATCCTTATCACGTGACCCTGACCTCTCATAGTTTAAAACCTCAGAATTCCATTTAGCACCTCGGAAAACCATATAGTATCAACAGAACGATCTTTAAAATCGGCTGATGATGTACCTAGCTACACCTGACACTGCATACAACTGGCACCTGTTAATTTTAATGGCGGCCATATTGGAAATGACCCAGATCCTCGGTCTAATCACGTGGCCCCGACCTCTCATCATTTTGAAAACCTCGGAATTGCATTCGGCACAACGGAAAACCATAGTATAAACCATGATGTTTAAAATCGGCTGAGGTACCTACACCTGACACTGCCTACACCCGACACCTGTTAAAGGAACACGTTGCCTTCGGGTTGCGCTTTATTGGGCGTTTTTGGGCTATTACAAGCGTTTGAAGTATAATGAGCACGATCTGAAAGATGTTTAAAAAGTAGAATATAATGATCCACACAAACGTGCCTTAGAAATGCTTCAATTTTGCGTAATTTCTCGAAGCAGCACGCTCCGCCATTTATGGGAGTAAAAATCTTGACTCCCATAAATGGCGGAGAAATTATATTAGTCTTATTTCCAGCCTGGAGAAAGAAATTATATTTCCTTCCTCCGTTGCGTGTGATGTGCCTGTTTTTTTCATTCGTGTCTACAATAACCATTGGGTATAAATCATCCAAATCCTTTCTATCGGTTTGTCCCATGACAATATTCTTACCCTGATTGGCGAGGTTTTCTTTTTTTCTTTTTTGACGCGTCTGCTGTGTTCTCTTGACGATCCATTTTTTGACAGCCAGTCGGTGTGTGTGTGGGTGTTGTTTACATTTCACACATGTCTCGGGAGGCGGAGAATGGTATGGTACCTTGCGTTCATCTGATAGGTTTACCTGACCACTGGCTACGGCGCCAGCCTAACTCCTGTTCGTCGCTGCATTTTGCCCACTACCCGGACGATCGTATTGACGGCTTGAAATACGTATACATTTCGCGGGACATGTAGTGGGGGTCAGAGGTCAGTGTTTGTTTTTTTAATTACCATTCACTAATTATAACACATTAAGAGTGTTTTATTGCAAGAACAACTCTTAATAAGTATAAGGAACACCCTCAAACGTGAGATTTCGTGAAATCTGAAGGCAACGTGTTCCTTTAATTTTAATGGCGGGCATATTGGAAATGACCCAGATCCTCATCCTAATCACGTGACCCTGACCTGTCATCAGTTTGAAAATCTCAGAATTGCATTTAGCACCACGGAAAACAATAATATCAACACCATGATCTTTAAAATCGGCTGATTAGTTGCCTACACCTTACATAGTTATATGCAATAAGGCTTAAATTGCCGGCCATTTTGAAATCCAAGATGGCCGCCCTCTGCAACATTTTTGAAATTGCCAACAATGTTTTTTGTGCTTCTGAGCACCCTTGTAATACATCTAGGTAGGTGAGACCTTCTAATCATTAAGTTCCCACGGGACACCACATGCTGCCTGACTACAGCCTTGAAACCAAACTTTACCAGGATCACCGCATACAACACTGTACAAACTGTATGTTATTGTGAAATGCACTTTGACCTATGTGTGCGATGTCTACTAGCTCTGTTGTGATTGTCTGCGGGTTCGGCTTGATTGACAGGTCGGAACTATGCATTGGAGATGAATATAAATTTGTGTGCACACACATTTTTTACCCTCATGTAAACGAAACTAGGCCCCAGACTACCGTGGTATAACCACAGAACCATCCTAAATAGGACGGCGGATTCGCACAGTTTTTTTGAAAGCATGGACACAGTTTTGCATTGTTTTTTCGGGACATACCGTAAATACTGAGCCGACTTACATTCAGGTTTAAATGGATTTTATCATTGACATCCTCAATCACAAGTTGCGATAACGCCGTTTTTAACAGTTTTCCATAATTGTTATAGTTTCGCGTTTTGGTTTATGCAACTTACATCTGGGTCAGACTCATCAATGACGTTCCTCATGAATTCCAAGGCCTCCATAATGGTTAGCCGAGCATGGTCCAGTTTACCCCAATGTGCACGCTGTAAACAATAAACAAGCGGGAAAAAATATGTTGAAAGTGATAGGGTTCCAAATTTGACATTGAGCGTTTTTAAAGGGACACATCGGCTTACTGTTTACATAATGTAGCAATCTAGCATCCTTGACAATAATATTTCGATGGTCGTTGTGAAAACAATTATCAAAATGTCACGTAATTGACTAGAAATGTTTGAAATTAACAAAAGAGACAAATGTTGGGCTATACGCTTTACCAGCCGTCGCGATGTATTATGTATCATGTGTTTGTAAATAAAGGTGGCGTTCGATATGGGTCGACACGTGTTTAACCTCGATTCCTTGTTTTCCCTAGCCTTGTCCAAGGCCGTCTGCAGGTTGTTTTGCTGTACGAGGGAATATTTAGTCTAGCGCATGTAAACTGCACACGGCATCAAAACGAGCCACTTTGAGATAACGACTTCCGTAGTAAACCCGTACGGCAATACATACTGCGTACTAGCTGCGTACGGCCTGGCCTAGCTCGATAGACAGCCTTGTCGAGTCTGTCACTTCCGGGTTTAATGTGTTTCTTTATATTTTCGGCCGGTTTTGGCCGAAAATGGGCGGGCTTTGGATATGCGGGTATGCAAGGTATGAATATTTAACATTTGTCTTCAGCCAATCAAGAGGTTCATGAGTAGCACGTAATGCCGCGAAGTATGCATTATGCATGTAATGGCGTCCTCATGTTACGAGAACCGTGGCATGATCGATGGACGAAAACAACAAATATTCTCGGGTTCGTAGCATTTATTGTGCTTGTCTGTTTACGTATTAATTACACTTCTGGGGGACAACGGTCGTAATATGACAGCTTTCCTGAATGATTTGTGGGAGCTCTTAATACTGCCTCGGATAGCTCCATGGATGAACCATGGATGAACAAACTGGGGATCGCAGATCATAGCGTTTTTCAAACATAGCCTGGCGTGCGTCGACCAATGAAATCTCAGCTCACGCTGGGGTGGTTTCCTATTACTGTAATGAGTTTCGCTGGCTGAATGCAGAACCATCCAGGCTGTTGGGTTTAGGACCGTACCGATACATGTACGTGCATGTGTGCATAGTCGTAGCGCGGCGCGTTGTGAGCCAATACGTGCAACAGATTCCGTAGCTCGTAAGCGCTTTGTTCAGTTTTATCTTCAGCGGGCCGTCTACAAGACAACCCCAACGCCTTGGTCAAGGCTATGTTTTCCCCGACTTATCACACCTTGCATGATCCCTCAGGTCAGCGCTGACTCGAGGAAGCACATCGAACGCAACGTTTTGGTGTCTTTAGCGCCATCAATAGGCCTATGCTGTTTTTTTCTTCGGATATTATTTATCGCCGCGAACGCGAAGCGAAGACACGAAAATCTGAGAGATTCTCTCGTCCATATCAACACTCAGAAACCCTTCTTATGAAATATGTTGGCAGATTTGTGTACAAATTAGAAAATACGGTATGTAGGCCTACATAGTGTTCGTAGGACATTATTTTCCAACAAGAAGAGAAACCAACCGCGGATGACAAAAGCAACCCGCACTTCGCGCTGGTTTCTACGGCTGGAAATACAACTAACTCACAAGACCACGTGACGTTTCAGAACCAGAATCTGGTTCCGAAAAGTCACGTGACCTTGAATTTTTGAAATAAATGCTCAAAAACGGCCAAATTTGACGGCGTCTTTTCAGGATATATGTAATTTACTCTGGAAAGCGCTTCAGAATAATGTATGGATCTATTTCGAGCCTAACAAAGCCGGTGTGTCCCTTTAATCAAAACCGTTTGTGTGGTGCACCCAGAGGACAGACTTTTCAGAAAAAGTATAGGCCTATTCACAACAAGTTAATACTCACTTTCTCACGAACATAATCCACTGTTTGGTGGGTATGCATCAATTTGTAGGTGTGCTTAACAGTTTTCATTTGCTCGTCATCTTCGGCTGAACGCTGTTGAAGACAAAATACATAGAGACGGATCAGCAGGCACTATACAGCATAGTGTTGTTATTGGGCAACTATAGGTTCTTTAATATGCCATCTACTACACAGTATTAGATTAAGACTCAGGATGGCAAAGAAGGAGATGCAGTTTTAGAAGTGAGAGGAAAAAACAGGGGAATCTCTTGGGGAAAATACATTCACGGATCCGGCTTTGGAGATTTTCAGATCGCAACAGTCTGTAAATTATCGAGTTACAAGTTGCATTTTTTTTATAGAAATATGTTTTGCAAAAACAAATTGTTGATTTTATTTTATTTTTTGCAACTAAGGCTTTTCATACCAATAGAACTCGACTACCGAGCTCGTCCATGGATCCTAAATGGAGGTTGAATCGTCTGCCTGAATTGACATAGCCTTGCCCTGCTCTTTGAACTAGATACACAACCAGCCATGATCAAACTGCGACCTTTATCATTGTGTTCCTAATATAATTCCGGCGATTGTTGCCGATTTAGTTGTCAACATGTCCACCTTAATTCCTACGACCTTGCAAACCTTATTAAAATTTGCAATGGCGCCGTATACCTATAGGGGACCACTGCACATTGACAATGGATGCCACTAGGCTAAACACGTAATGATTTCCACAGTCCAAAAAGACGTTCCGCAAAATGCACACTTGTGTATTCCACACATTTGAACAGAGTAACGCAGACCTATGTCTGCACATTGATTGTATTTTCGTATCTGCCCATTTTGAAGCCATGCAGGCGAAACTAATTGAGCCAAAATGAAACATTTTATCATCCCAAGTCCTCTCAATTAGGAATCTAATTACGTATATCTGGGAAAATTTTTTTTTTTAAAGTTCTGTACCCTTTTTTCAGTTTTTCTGAGTTGTTGATACCCTAATCACGATACGCAAGTACATTGCCCAATCTGGTCACGGATGGCATCCCAAACAATTATTGTCAATGGGCAGTGGCCCTCCTGGCACCGTATTCAACCGATTGACCGAACAAAGAAACTTACTGAAGTGCACGGTTTCAATTGTCCAATACCATGATTCTGCTCGACATTGTTTTTCAGAAGGAAACGATAAAAATAAATTTTCATAAATGCGTGTGCACGCATTTTTTTATATAAGAAAACAATGCAAAACTGTGTCCATGCTTTCAAGAAATTGTGCGAAGCCTGTGTCCTATTTAGGCTGGTTCCGTGGTTATACTCCATGCACGGACAACGAAATCATAAAGTCACGGTAGTCAGGGGCCTAAGTTTACAACACATTAATGTAGGTTTTCCCGCACATTTTAAAATGTTTTTATTTAAATTCTAAACGCGGTTAGGCCTAACTTCAAATTCGTCTTGAAAATTCCCGACTTTGCATTTTCCATGTTCAATTTCGTATTTGCATGGTCACTCAATTTTGTATTTGTCCAAATCATTCCGTACGTTTACACATATTTACGAAAAAGACTTTTTGATTTCTTCAGCAGTTGCCAAACGTACGACGAATGAAACAATTTAGTCATTTGGAAATCAATTTCACATGCATATATTTCATTCGAATTGGTCATTACTACATGATAACTTTGAATATTTTCTTCATATTTTCCCTTCTATAGGTTTTCCCGCACATTTAAAAACATTTTTCACTTGAATTCATAACCGGTTAACTTCAATTTCGTCTCGATAATTCCCAATCTTTGCACTTCCCAACTTAAATTTCGCTCATGTTCGTATTTGTCCAAACCATTTCGTACGTTTGCACACTTTTTCGAAAAAGACTATTTGATTTCGTCGTCAGCAGTTGCCAAACATTTGGAAATCAATTTCACATGTATTTCATTCGATTTCGTCACATCATTGTATGATAACTTTGGATATTCCATATCCTCATATTTTCCTATTTTAAACACATTAACGTTTTTACATGCATAGACACGTGGGCCCATAGCGTTGACATGTAATGTTTGTTGAAGATTCGGAATCATGAGAGTGCAAATAAACTAACCTGAAAATGTGTCATTATAATAAGCTTGTCCACAATTCGCTATACAGTCTGACCCTCCGAATTTATTCGATAAATTATTGAAATGGTTGAACAAAGACGAACTCAATCCTTACGTGATGTGCATGATAATCGGTCGAGACGAATTCAATTGAAATCTTCCGACATTAGCCTAAATGGACAAAATAAGTTGAAATTGGTTGACCATTGGTCCTTTATAGAAAGACATTGCAATGACCAAATCGATTGTAGCATTTGCGTGTATTAACTAGTCTTGGGACGAAATTGAGGTTAACCGGCTACGAATTTGAATTTTAAAAAGTTTTAAAATGTGCGAGAATTGCAAATGCACTGCAATTGAAAACACTTAAATCTTCCATTTCAGTAAGGTTTGGTTTTTTTCTGGTCAAATTGTGATAACTTTTTAGCTTAATAGAAGCCGTTTGCTGGACAGAGTCCCATTGGCTCGACAGAAGCTCGACACGATATGCAGTGTTTCCACAATGCACAGTGCATGTGCTAATTTGGTAAGTTTTAGCTGTTAATCTTATGTCGTGTGTCGAAGTAAAATGAATTTAACACGCATAGCGTGCGCCGTGCTTCTGCCGTACTAAATATAGGAGAAGCTGTCGAGCTTAATTCTGTCGAGCGAGAAGGCTTCTGCGAAGCCAAACAGTTTCCGAACTATGATTTTAAGCGACATGCTAATTGCTCGCTGTATCGAATAAAAAACAACCTATAAATTACATGTAAAAGTACGACGTGCTTCTGCCGTTGTCGAACATTCTTTTTCCCAATCGACACGGAACAAGCGCGATCTTTGAAACCAATTTAGTTCGCCATGTTTTTGGCTCGACAGAAGTATTTTGGCTAGGCAGCTGCAGCTCGACAGTGTTTGACGCGCTTTACTCGTGCTCAATTCAAATTGGTTGGACACGGCATAAAACACTACATATATAATCATATGAAAGCTGTTACGGTGGTCTTTGGACTCAAGAATAACAGATCATACAGTACTGTAGGCCTATAGGCCTACGTACCTCGGTAAATCGACGGAACTTTTCTATTTCCTTGTCCGAGAGTTGAAAGTCGATTCCTTCGAAGGCTTTCTCGGTTAGATCAGGTCGGTATATCGGTGATGGATCCAAAATGGTCACTGTCCCCTGTGAACAAATATTAACAAAAGTCAGTAATATACAGGGTGTCCCACAAAAACACAGTATACAGTGATGGTGCCAAAAAAAACTGTCAGTTGAGTGCGAGTAATCACAATATAAATTGAAATATAAACTACCCCAGGGCCACAATTAAGCGCATTTTGTCATCAATTAAAAAGTCCACTAATTTTTGCATGACCGAGCAATCATTGTTTGACTAATGCGGCAAAATATAAATTTTCCTTTGAAAACAAAATCTTTAAGTTAATAAAAAAAATCCGTGACCTTTTTCGCGTTTAAAAATTGTAAAACGAAACCGATATATCCTATTATTATTATTTATTTCTGGAATTCATACCAAGGATTCCTCTAAAGTGCCCATTGCACTGTCACTCGCAAGCGTGAGGAAACCCATGAAAAATTGGAAATTGCCAGAGACAACGGGAATCCCTTTGCTCTTCACGAAATAATGCTCTGTGATCTTTAAAATGCGTTACCGTTACCTAACACACTGGACCAGCGGCTTTACATCCTTTCCGAAGGATGGAGCAAGTGTGGTTGAGTAGGCCTACCTTGCTCAAGGGCACAGGTACCGCAGCCCCAAGTTTTCACCTATGATTACAAGTCAATGACCCAAACCGATCGGCCACGGTACCCCACATCCTATGTTAACAAGCAAGTATGTAGTTCAGAAGGGTTGATTCTCCGAATGTTTCCCCCGAAGCATTAACAATATTTCGAAAGTAAAATAACAGTCTGACGGAAAGTTCAGTTAAATTGCCACAAAGCGTTAGTTTTCTAGAAAATTACGCTCAAAAATATTCTGAACAAAAAGTAATTTCTTTCACATGATGTGTGCACACACATTTATATATATATATAAATTTCATCTTTATTATTCTTTTCTGATAAAAATATGTCATCTCGGGTGGAATCATTGAAATGAACAGTTGGAACCATCTTCCATTTCATGCAACCAAACTTGGTATGGGAGAAAAAATCGTAAGACCTCCGACTCAGTAGGCCGATGCTCTACCAGCTAAGCTATAAGGCGCAGTTGGTATACTCCCTCAGGTTTTCCCTATATACCCAATTCTTCTCTTGGTGATGTATGGTGGCGCAACTGGGCAATGTAACTAATACAACATCTGGTATGGTGATCAGGCACTATATACAGATGTTTTTTTCTTTCATTTCAGTAACTTTTTTCCCCGGTCAAATTGTTGATTAAGATCGAGCAGAGACTCGTCAGCAATGCGCGCGCGCCAAATTCGTGCCACGAAATACGCAGCTCCACGCCTTTGGAGTGGCGTATTTCAAATAGGCCTATATACAGATAGGCCCACTGTTTCCTTTTCAATGACCCATTTCTTTTGCGTTGAGAAGAAAAGCGAACCTATACTCATTCACACTGAGCCTTTTCGCGCGTATAAATTGAGGTGAAACGACGCACTGAAACCACTGAATCAACTAAATCAAACCGGATTTTTGTTTTTACCGGTAGTTATTCTGTGATTAGTGTATATCTTTTCACTCTAAATTCCCTCTACGCCTCCGCGGCTTTTTCTCAAAGCGACGCACGTCAAAATGATGTGCAAAAAAGCTTATCGTGAATCCACCCTATAAATCAGTGCGGGAAAACTCCAAATTCGGCAACGTTGCCGAATAATGCAACGCGTAGTATCCGAATACGGAAACGTTTCTCAATTTGGCAACTGTAACGTTTCCGTTTTCGGCAACTCTGACATTCAAACGGAAAATAGCACATTTGCAGGCACAAATAGTGGTAAGAAACGTGTCAAAATGTGTTGTCCATTTAATTATCTAAATTTCTGTCTATATATGCAAATCGAAACTTCATCTGTGCGTTTTTCGGCAAAATGTTTTCAGAAGCTGGGGATCGGGAAGCCATCCTCGTTCGAGGAATTGTTCTGAAGGCTTTTTATTTTAATTGTACGTAAGTCTTTAGGCTTGACATATTAACTAAAAATAATATGTTAACTACGCAAATGATTTTTATTAGCATGAAATGTATTGAATTTAAGCAAAACAGGAACTTTCAGGCACTGTATTTTGCGAGCGAACGTAAGCACGCGAAAGTTAAATCGCTCAGTTTCTATCGGCACGCAGCGTTGTATTTGACAAGTAAAGCCCGGTTTCCATATAGACGTAACAAACGCAGAGAGTGCCGCAAACTACCAACGCAAACGAGAAACGCAGACAGTCGGCAAAGTTGAACCAAGTTCAATTTTGCCGACTGTTTCCGTCAGTGTTTGCGTTGCGGTTGTTTGCGTCTAGTCTGCGTGCGCGCGTTACGATCATATGGAAACCAGGCTTAAAAGGGGGTTCGACGTCCAGTTTGTTTTGTTTGCACCATAATAATGTTACATAGATTAGTTTTTCCATTACCTTTGTTTCCCACAAACAGACCACGAATGGTGGAAATGGACATTTTGTACAGTTGTTTTATGTTCCTATATTGACCCCCTTCGAATACGTGCAAATACGCCATTTTGGGAGTCAAATAATGCCGAGTCATTGTGGAAGCGATGTGCGTGCGTGCTGTGTGTGTCTCTGGTTGGCGTAACGCGGTTTAATTCACCAATAAAAATGGGAGCCTTAGCATTGCACGTTACGCACGCTATGCATTATTTGACTCCCAAAATCACGTCATTGGCACGAGCTCAATACCTTCAGACTGTGATATCGCAAACAATGGACCTCTCCGGTGCTAGAAAGTGAATAGCTAGCTGAGCGCGGGCCGCGCCAGTTTTTGCCATTGCGTGTACATGCCCAATAATTAAGCCATGCACCGGCGCGGTTTGACTAATGGGGAAAGAGGCCGAAGATCATATTGTACAGTGGAAGACTGACAATTGACCCTTTTGCACGTACGTGCGGGCGACCATGACAGGGGGCACTCACATTGTCATGTGTCACGCTAGACTTGAGGTCAAGTCTCTAAACATTTTTCGTATTTGGTCCGTCTGACGCCTATAATCCCCACACGCAACAGCCGTTGTTATGAATAGTACCTGTTTAGAGACTTGAGAAACCTGTATTCGCGCCAATATTAATGCATTCATGGCGCGTAATATATAATCACGCAGTTGCCATAGAACAAGTCGGAGGAGTAACATGAATATTAATGTCGTCCTGCGTTTCGACCAATCAGCTCTCTACGTCCAATTCTGGTAGCAAACTCCATAGACCGTGTACAAAACGGAAACAGGTTTCTCAAGTCTGTAACTAGAGGTCGATTAGACTTGTTCCCAGTCCATTCGCGACTACGCTGCTGCGGCTTACGAACTATAGTTACAGACTTGACATCAAGTCTAGTGTCACGCATGAGTAGGCACTTTGCAAGCTATACGTTGGATCTATTGTCATATTTAAATATGAAAACCTGCCCTGTGGCCGCCCTGTAAAAAGGGTCTATACAAGGTCTTTTGGACTTTTGTAATCTTGTATAGAAAACAGGGACTTGAACGTTTCCTTTACAAGGATTTTTTATAAGCATTACATGTTTTTAGATGAAAATGACATCCAGAAAAGTCCAGAATGATCTGTTTTAGAATCATAATTTTTATTTTTCAATTTGGGCATGATATGCACCTCAGAACTATTACACTGAATTTAAACCACCTGACTTTTTACAATTCTTTTCAACTTAGGCCTATTTATTCATGTCTATATATTGAACAGTTTTGGATTTGCTCGTCGGAACATTGCGCGTAAACGTTCACTATGCACGCGCATGCCTTCTTCAAGACTCAAACAGACAGATCTTCAAAACTCAACATCGTACAGATATTGAGTGATCAGAATAAGAAAGAAGACATATTCAGCTTTCTATAGGAGTAAAAATTGTACCCGTCAGTGCTCAGCAAATAACGACCATTTTGGTTTGAGTAGCGTTCTTTCGTTTCAAACGGCTTGTCGTACGTGTTGGGCGGTGCGTAATTTTCTTGTCCAATCAGAATCCCATACACACACTGCTAACCCACTGTGGCCTCATCCAATCACAAAAGCGTCCACGACCGTCTGTTTTACATGTTATAAATAATGAACGAGCCACTGCACAATGCTTAGTGTTAAAGACTCAGACTCAGGGCCGCCCCCGCTGTCTGCTGTTGTCAATTCCTGGGAATTCCTGAAATGCTCCTGATACAATAGAATTAAGGCGCCGTGCCATGTTCACTGATTTCTAAACAAAATTGAAGCAGGTGCCAAAATTCTTTTGATATAACGGCCAAATGAAAAGGACAATGATGGGGTGGCGCACCCGGTGGATTCATTTGTCTTCGTATTACCGAATGACGTTTATTTACTTTTCTCAAGTTGCTGTATGAACGGACATGAATACAAAAAAATAAGTCATAATTCTGACTTAGCACAACAATTAAGACTTATTTTTATTCATGTCCCTTCTACGCTTCGGTACGAATTCATTAAAACTGTGGATATAACTCACAAAACCCGCACATTTTAAAACTTTTTAAATCAAATCCATAACCTGTAACTTCAATTTCGTCCCAAGACGAGTGAGACGCGCAAATGCTTCAATTGAATTGGTCTTTTTTCTTTCCAAATGATCAGTGGTCAACCAATTTCAATATTTGTTCATTCAATGTCGTGAGATTTTAATCAAACCAGTCTCACCTGAAAATCATCCGTGCATCATGTAAAGATTGAATTCGTCTTTGTTCAACCGACTTATGATAATTTTTCGATCAAATGTGTCGGATGGTCAGACTGTATAAACGCGTCAGTGACAAATTAAATACATGTGAAATTGATTTTCAATTTTTGCCGACGGCTATGATAGTTTAGAGCCAATTGCCATGGCAACACGTCACACTTCGGCTGTCTATAGCGAACCGTGACCTTTTGACCCCATGTACAAGCACCCTATGGACAACCAAAGTATGACGTGGTCGCTATGGCAATTGGCTGTAAACTAACATGGCTGTCGAAAAAAGTACCATTGCAAAAGCACAGGAACATGGTTCAGTGATTTTTTTAGTTTAAAGATGACGTACTCACTTCGGCAGTCTATTGCAAAAGACTGCCGAAGTAATACGTCATCTGTTGTTGGTTGCCTAGGCAATTGGCTGTAGCCTACACTAAAAATAACTAAACCGTGTCCCTGTTACTTTTTTTCCGACGGACATGATGTTTAAAGCTAATTACCATGGCAAGCCACGAGAAAAGCCGTCGATGTGATTGAAACAAACTTCGGCCAATTGGAATATGAACGACCAGAAGGACCCACATTTATCAACGAAACAACGGTTGGGGCAATAGTGCGCCGAAAAGTGACACATTGCCATGGTAATTGGCTCCAAACACCATGGCTGCCGGATAAAACACTATTTCAAAAGCGCAGGGAAACGGTTCAGTGATTTTTTAAAAGTGGAGCCACTGCCGAGGAAACTAAAAATAGGGTGACGTTTTCACTTCGACCGTTTATTGTGAACAGGTGAATGGACCCGACTGGACAAACCGTCGCATTTACATATAAATGAAACACGACGGTTCAGGTAATTGTATAGTGACTGAATAGCCTGACAGTTAGAACCGTTGCATTTCCGTATCAATAGCGTTCTTTCGTTTCGACGGTTGATTGTACGTAAAAAACCGTACGGCGTGAACCATCCAATCAGAAGAATGCACACGTTGTAGGTCCCGCCTACATCATGCCAATCAGTCGTACGAGTCGCCATCGACCACCTGCTGCTAGAATTATTATTATTCAAAAAAATTCAAATGAGATCTCTGGACCCACAGCGGTCTTTTTCAATGCGGAATGCATTGCAATGTTGTGCGGTAAACTATTATTGCCATAGTGCTCACTTAATTCGAAAGGTTGTTTTGATTAGACTATACTTGGCAATACAAATGGAAATAATTTATAAGTCGGACGTCACATAAGTTCTTCAGCACTAAACTTATAGGACAACTTAACAGTCATTTAAAAAAATTATTTTCGTAAAAAGTACCATATACCGTCTTAGAGCAGAGAGTATGTGCTTTCCAATGGTACCTTGGTTACTTTCCTAGTGTCAAAAATCACTGAGCACCATTGTCTTGAAATTTAGGTGCAACATGGGGGCTGGTTCACTTGTTGAACAAAATTGAACAAGATTCCAGATTCTTTTTATTTCATTTTCATTCAACCAGCTTAGAGAACATTCTGACGTACGTAAATATCGCAATTCACTTATTTAAAAGAAAAAAATGCAGCGCACTGTGAGTGGTATCCTACTTGTTTAATTACCGAGATCATTTATCTCACCAAGTCGACCTATAATGTGAATTATTTCCCGCACTGTGGCCGCACAATATTACTGATACCTAATATACCTAATAGGTCGTCTTGAACTTAAATTAAGGCGAAATAGTCAACGTCTCAATAATTCTTACCACAAACATTATTTTACAATTTTACACACGCACACATGTACGAACAACATAACCAACAGCATTTTTTCTGACTGATTAAACCAATGCACGGCTTCGGTTGCCGACGCCCAAAGCCAACCATTGGGTTATTTTGTAATTACGTCAAAACATGGTCCTGGTTATGGTAGCGAAAACGGGCCCGTTTAATAGAAGGTAAAACACGGTGGGCGAAATATGAAATTTCATGGGCAAAAAAATCCAATAAACATTACAAGTTTGGCGAGCTGCAAAGCAATATACAAGTGAAAGCTCATCATCCTCCCTATCGAAACGTACCAATCCGTTTTAGCCGTTTTAGGGCGCAGAGACGAAAAACACCAAATATGATCAGGGGCGGATTGCAATATGCGGTCTGAGACCGGTCTATAGGCTTAGCCGGCCAACGCGGCGTCCACTAAGACCGGTCTATAAATATAGCCCGCTTGCAATATCGTTGTCTTAAAGTTAGACCAAATTAAAATTTAAGCCGGCGGCGAGCAGGCTATAATTTTTAGACACCGCGCTACATCTCCTAATCTTGCATGAAAAAGACGAACAAAATGCACATTGTGCCCATCAGAGCCTTTATAGTGCTATTTGATTACTTTCGCGGTCAGTTTCTCTGCACCACACACGCGTCATCAAGTGGCTTCGTGAGGACGTTTGTTTAGCTTGAAATCACGCAATGATAGCCGGCTGCGTCACTTTCCGTTAAGGTGTGTGTGTTTTCGGCTGGCGCAGCCGTACTTCAGTTAGACTGGTTTATTGCAATAGGCTAAAGAAGTGTCTAAGCTGAGACCGGCTAAGTCGGATAGTCGGCTATAAAACATCGGTCTTAGACCAGTGGCTAAGTCGATTTTATTGCAATCCGCCCCTGGTGATTCTGGCACGATAGTTCAGCCCAAAATAAATCCATCAAATCAATAGACTGCGGAAATGAATACGTCATCTTTTCATGTAAATGCGACGGTTCGAACCGTCAGGCTATTACGTCACTACAATTGCCTGAACCGTCGTGTTTTATTGATATGGAAATGCCGGTTCTAACTGTCAGGCTATTCAGTCACTACAATTGCCTGAACCGTCGTGTTTCATTGATATGTAAATGCGACGGTTCGAACCGTCAGGCTATTACGTCACTACAATTGACTGAACCGTCGTGTTTTATTGATATGGAAATGCGACGGTTCAAACCGTCAGGCTATTCAGTCACTACAATTGCCTGAACCGTCGTGTTTCATTGATATGGAAATGCGACGGTTCTAACTGTCAGGCTATTCAGTCACTACAATTGCCTGAACCGTCGTGTTTCATTGATATGTAAATGCACGGTTTGTCCAGTCGGGTCCATTCACCTGTTCACAATAAACGGTCGAAGTGAAAACGTCACCCTATTTTTAGTTTCCTAGGCAGTGGCTCCACTTTAAAAAAATCACTGAACCGTTTCCCTGCGCTTTTGAAATAGTGTTTTATCCGGCAGCCATGGTGTTTGGAGCCAATTACCATGGCAATGCGTCACTTTTCGGCGCACTATTGCCCCAACCGTTGTTTCGTTGATAAATGTGGGTCCTTCTGGTCATTCATATTCCAATTGGCCGAAGTTTGTTTCAATCACATCGACGGCTTTTCTCGTGGCTTGCCGTGGTAATTAGCTTTAAACATCATGTCCGTCGGAAAAAGTAACAGGGACACGGTTTAGTTATTCTTAGTGTAGGCTACAGCCAATTGCCTAGGCAACCAACAAAAGATGACGTATTACTTCGGCAGTCTATTGCAAAAGACTGCCGAAGTACGTCATCTTTAAACTAAAAAAATCACTGAACCATGTTCCTGTGCTTTTGCAATGGTACTTTTTTTTGACGGCCACGTTAGTTTACAGCCAATTGCCATGGCGACCCACGTCACTTTGGTTGTCTATAGGGTGCTTGTACATGGGGTTGTCTATAGGGTGCTTGTACATGGGGTCAAAAGGTCACGGTTCGCTATAGACAGCCGAAGTGTGACGTGTTGCCATGGCAATTGGCTCTAAACTATCATAGCCGTCGGCAAAAATTGGAAATCAATTTCACATGTATTTCATTTGTCACTGACGCGTTTATACAGTCTGACCATCCGACAAATTTGATCGAAAAATTATCATAAGTCGGTTGAACAAAGACGAATTCAATCTTTACATGATGCACGGATGATTTTCACGTGAGACTGGTTTGATTAAAATCTCACGACATTGAATGAACAAATATTGAAATTGGTTGACCACTGATCATTTGGAAAGAAAAAAGACCAATTCAATTGAAGCATTTGCGCGTCTCACTCGTCTTGGGACGAAATTGAAGTTACAGGTTATGGATTTGATTTAAAAAGTTTTAAAATGTGCGGGATTTGTGAGTTATATCCACAGTTTTAATGAATTCGTACCGAAGCGTAGAAGGGACATGAATAAAAATAAGTCTTAATTGTTGTGCTAAGTCAGAATTATGACTTATTTTTTGTATTCATGTCCGTTTAAAACTTGAGAAAAGTAAATAAACGTCATTCGGTAATACGAAGACAAATGAATCCACCGCGGGTGCGCCACCCCATATGTCCTTTTCATTTGGCCGTTATATCAAAAGGATTTTGGCACCTGCTTAAATTTTGTTTAGAAATCAGTGAACGTGGCACGGCGCCTTCTATTGTATCAGGAGCATTTCAGGAATTCCCAGGAATTGACAACAGCAGACAGCGGGGGCGGCGCTGAGTCTGGGCTTTAACACTATCATTGTGCAGTGGCTCGTTCATTATTTATAACATGTAAAACAGAAGGTCGTGGACGCTTTTGTGATTGGATGAGGCCACAGTGGGTTAGCAGTACTGTGTGTATGGGATCTGATTGGACAAGAAAATTACGCACCACCCAACACGTACGACAAGCCGTTTGAAACGAAAGAACGCTACTGAAACACGACGGTTCAGGCAATTGTAGTGACTGAATAGCCTGACGGTTAGAACCGTCGCATTTCCATATCAATGAAACACGACGGTTCAGGCAATTGTAGTGACGTAATAGCCTGACGGTTCGAACCGTCGCATTTCCATATCAATAAAACACGACGGTTCAGGCAATTGTAGTGACTGAATAGCCCGACAGTTAGAACCGTCGCATTTCCATATCAATGAAACACGACGGTTCAGGCAATTGTAGTGACTGAATAGCCTGACGGTTAGAACCGTCGCATTTCCATATCAATAAAACACGACGGTTCAGGCAATTGTAGTGACGTAATAGCCTGACGGTTCGAACCGTCGCATTTACATATCAATGAAACACGACGGTTCAGGCAATTGTAGTGACGTAATAGCCTGACGGTTCGAACCGTCGCATTTACATATCAACGAAACAAGACGGTTTGGGCAATATAGCCGAAGTGTGACGTTGCCATGGCAATTGGCTCTAAACATCATGACCGTCGGAAAAAGTACCATTGCAAAAGCACAGGGACACGGTTCAGTGATGTTAGTGTATTGCCTTGGCAACCAAGAAAAGATGACGTATTCATTTCCGCAGTCTATTGATTTGATGGATTTATTTTAGGCTCAACTATCGTGCCAGAATCACCTTATCATATTTGGTGTTTTTCGTCTCTGCGCCCTAAAACGGCTAAAACGGATTGGTACGTTTCGATAGGGAGGATGATGAGCTTTCACTTGTATATTGCTTTGCAGCTCGCCAAACTTGTAATGTTTATTGGATTTTTTTGCCCATGAACTTTCATATTTCGCCCACCGTGTTTTACCTTCTATTAAACGGGCCCGTTTTCGCTACCATAACCAGGACCATGTTTTGACGTAATTACAAAATAACCCAATGGTTGGCTTTGTGCGTCGGCAACCGAAGCCGGCGTGCATTGGTTTAATCAGTCAGAAAAAAATGCTGTCGGTAATGTTGTTCGTACATGTGTGCGTGTGTAAAATTGTAAAATAATGTTTGTGGTAAGAATTATTGAGACGTTGACTATTTCCCCTTAATTTAAGTTCAAGACGACCTATTAGGTATATTAGGTATCAGTAATATTGTGCGGCCACAGTGCGGGAAATAATCCACATTATAGGTCGACTTGGTGAGATAAATGATCTCGGTAATTAAACAAGTAGGATACCACTCACAGTGCGCTGCATTGTTTTCTTTTAAATAAGTGAATTGCGATATTTACGCACGTCAGAATGTTCTCTAAGCTGGCTGAATGAAAATGAAATAAAAAGATTCTGGAATCTTGTTCAATTTTGTTAAACAAGTGAACCAGCCCCATGTTGCACCTAAATTTCAAGACAATGGTGCTCAGTGATTTTTGACACTAGGAAAGTAACCAAGGTACCATTGGAAAGCACATACTCTCTGCTCTAAGACGGTATATGGTAATTTTTACGAAAATATTTTTTTAAAATGACTGTTAAGTTGTCCTCTAAATTTAGTGCTGAAGAACTTATGTGACGTCCGACTTATAAATTATTTCCATTTGTATTGCCAAGTATAGTCTAATCAAAACAACCTTTCGAATTTGGATTATCTTTGTTAAAACACTTAGTAGTAAAGTGAGCACTATGGCAATAATAGTTTACCGCACAACATTGCAATGCATTCCGCATTGAAAAAGACCGCTGTGGGTCCAGAGATCTCATTTGAATTTTTTGAATGCAAACGCTTCATGAATAATAATAATTGTAGCAGCAGGTGGTCGATGGCGACTCGTACGACTGATTGGCATGATGTAGGCGGGACCTACAACGTGTGCATTCTTCTGATTGGATGGTTCACGCCGTACGGTTTTTTACGTACAATCAACCGTCGAAACGAAAGAACGCTAGTAGAACACAGTCGCACTAAGTGCCCCATTCATTAGTGCACATTCACAAAGCACAAACTAGTTTTTTAACTCGCATGTCCTCGGGTCTTTTAGACTGTATTCCAGGCGCGCTCTCTGGCGGTCAATGGTGAATATAGTCTATGTACGTCGTGTGTCGCGCGCCAAAAGGCAGTCTTGCCAAAAGACTAACATGTATGCAAAGCTTTTGTCCGTTTGTCTATACAAACTTTTCAATAATACTGAGTACTGACAAAGTTATAAAGGATGCTTGTACATTCCCCTGCCTGGAAGAAAAATAGGTACGAGTTCCGTTTAATGGTCGCCACTGAGACACCGCGTGTTAAGTCTATGACTATGGAACAAGGCAGAAAAAGTTATAAGTATTTTCAAGGAAGTTGTTGAATGGTTTTCACTCCAAAAATCACTTCCATTAAAAATATTTACACGTTTTGGTGGTCATTAAGGAAATAATTGGGAAGTTGATCATGGCTTCAGACTGTGTGTGCGAAATATATTTATTTATTTTATTTTATTTATTTACCACATCCAACAGCGGAGGGACCGCCAATTACAGGAATGGAAGCGTGGTTGAGTGCCTTGCTCAAGGGCACAGGTGCCACAACCCGTCACGGCCAGGAATCGAACCTACATTATAGTACTAGCACAGGAACTTAAGTTCGACGCACTAGACCGCTCGGCCATAACACCCCACAGGCTGAAAAGTGTTTCCTCACAAAATCTTAAATTTTTCCCACTCAAAATGTTTTCGGGCCATCAAATCTCAGTGCACATTCCAATGCCAGATGAGTCATTTTAAATTATAAGAATTCAATTCTGATAAACTTTCCAACTCTTCCCTAAAAATATAAAACTAGTAGGCCTAATCATGGAGGAAGAAACCTAATATAGCCTGAAATAATTTTTTGGGGGAATTGGGAAAAGTATTTGGAAAGTACATGTATGCCTATCTCAAGGATAAGGTGGAATTTTTATTGAAGTGCTTAAAATTCACACAGACAAAAAATTACCTTTTACCCCTTAAAATGTCATCAGATATCAGTAAGTGCATGCCGATCTTATAGAAAATCATAATTTTTCAGGGGAAAATATGCATCTATAGACACTATTATAGATTTTGCACTTGAGGTCTAATTAGCTCGTGGCAAACATTTCTTTTTCCGGGGGAGGTTTTTCCACTATTTCATGGACAAGGGGCAAGGGCACAGACTACCCCATCCCTATAACAACTCAAACTCCATATGAATTGTGTCTCTTCTCTAGGATGGGTTTTTTTGGCCTGGGCCAGCCCTGTGCCGTCCATTCATAGAGCATTTCATCACTGTAGTACACTACACCCATAGGAAACACAGTACTGTCTATGGCAGGCCTCCTTGCCGAAAAATGTATAGTTCACACTATGAGCAACTAACAATGGAAATTGGGCACAAACCATTGTTATTAACAATGGTGTACGCCCAATTTACATTGTTAGTTGTTCATAGTGTCAACCCTTCACCATGCATGGCATGGGTACGGTAGGCCTACGTGTAGGTCCACCTTATACATAATGATTCTGTCCCTACGGGTTACCGTCCGCGATTCGCTCGCGTACAAAACAAACGACGAGAGTAAGGAAAAAAAAAACTATATCCAAACATAATAGAAACAATTGTATGCGCTTGTGTGCACCATTGCATTATTCGGCAACGAATTTGGTGTTTTCCCGGACTGGAATGTTAACAAATATTATGACTTTTGTTTCTGCCCAAAACGAAAATTAACTAACAACTTAAGGTGGTTTGCTAATTAAAAAAAAGAATTGGAAGACTACGAATTTGGCAAAGTGAGATTCTTACTTGTTTATCGTTGTCCATTTTGATGTTTTCAGCTCGAGAACGAAGACGGGCCTTGCTTCCCTTGTTGAAACGAACTATGCCTACGTACATGTACGTCCCGTGCTTTACTGAATACAGTCAAAACGTATGACCACACAGTTCATGACAACGTCCTTGGAATTAAAGTCTAACAATGTACCAATATTTTGTATAGTCGGCCAAAGTTGACAAAATTCCCACTGCAGTCCAGATGCTTGCACGAGGCTGACCGAAAATAAACGTTTTCTATACCACGCACGGTGTTTAAATGCTCTCTATGATTATTTAGATTATTAGTTATTCAAATATGTATGGAATTTGTGAATTTAAGTACACGCACAAAATGAAAAGTAAAAAAAACCGTTCGGTAAAATTGTACACAATTTAAGTGAAGCAACGTCGAAATAAACCATCAGTTGTTGTGTTAAATAAAGCGAACCAAATTGATATATGTAATTACATTGTAACACGATTTTGCACAAGTTTTGTAATTGTTTACATAGCCCATGTGAGATTTACAAAATATAATGTATTCTTTGTCGACCAGTCATGAAAAGATCAGCGGCGTAACCATGGTTGTTTCCAGCCTGCAACGTGGTCTTCTAGAGAGCACTATCACCCCGTTTACACTCGATTTGCCTTTGCCGAATCGAACTCCGCAATTTCCAAAAAGGGGAGTTGAAGCCGGGTAAGCACTAAGTGTAAACGCAAAAGGTGAATTGAAAAAGGCGGATCAGACCCGGGTCCGATTCGCCTTTTTCAATTCACCTTTGGGGTATTGAACCCTGCAATCGTCAAGGTCGCTTGTAGTGTAAACGCTACCCGAATACAGATTCGGCAATTTGAGTGTCCTTGGGGCGGTGCCCGCAGTGTAGTAGATTTAATTGACCAATCTGGCACTAGTACAACACAGCTCACGCATGCGCTGCAGTTACATTTAGTGGTGACTTTTGCGGTTTCTGAAGCGAGTTGAAACGATTTGGGGTATAGTGTAAACGCAGTCTTCATAATGCTATGTTTACACCAAAGCACGACCAAGTTATAGGGTCGACTTACGAGTTGTAAAATTCTGTATTTCTTAGACTCGTGAGTGTTCATGAAACTTTTGTCAAGGGGGCGACCGAGAAAGTTTCCCGACCGTTTTGAACAGTTCCATACGGTCGGGGAACTTGTGCCGAGCAATGGCGATTCCCCCGAGTTATTGCGAGTGTTCAGGACTAACTTACGAACTTCTGACAAGTAACATAGGAAGTAACCTGAGATCTTGCCGACCAACTCCTGAGGAAATGCCATTTTGAAATTTTTTTGTTCGTAAATCACTCTCAAGTCCCTCGGGATTTCGGTGTAAACAGGGTATTACGGAGCACAGCAAGTCTTCTGTGCGCAACCAGACAAATTTTACAAGCCAGTTGCGTGTACATTTGCATCAATCCTAGAGTTCCGCCTTCGCGCTTGCGTAGGAGTGAGTCAAGGACCAGACTATCTGGCAAATCAGGCTGTTGCCGCTATTTTTTAGGTCATGTATGCACGTCACGATCAGCAAAACGAGAGTCGCTGTTGCGTGCGTGTTGACCGAAATTTAATGTCGAGTACATGTTTCAACATGTTCAATCACCAGGTAATTTCGGAGGTCCAGCATAGAGTAATGTGCGAGGTATTCCAGGTACCATACAGACTTTCGCGACGGTTAACATGTACCGGCGTGCACCACCTAACAACCTGCGGCAACAATCTGATTTGCCGGAAAGTTTGGTGCTTGACTCACCCATGCACACACGAGCGCCATAGCACGAAGGTGGGACTCTGGGATTTATGCAAATATAACACGCAATAATTGGCTTATGGAAAGTCATTTTACACCTGTTTCATATACAGGCGCACCAGAGTCGCGCCGAACTAATTGTTTTAAGAGCGACTCAAAATTTGCTTCCAGACCGGCGTTCTTAATGCAAGCCGTGCGCACACAGAAGATGGACGTCTGAAACCACGTCGCTCTTCAGTCATTCTAAAAGGCGCCTTCCCACCATAGGCTAAGGGGTGGTGCCACACCACTAGATGCCGCTTAACCCTCCGAGCGCAATCCCAAAAAACAAACGCGGTTGGTCCTGGCGACTGTTTTGATCAGTCTATTTGGCCTTTTTTGGTGGACGAAATACAAGTCTAAGGTCTGAAAATGTTGAATGGAGATTTGACTTATCCGACAATATCTACAAGCCCAACCCCAGAAGTCCACAAGCCACGCCCACTCCAGATCATGCAGTGGCAAGATGCAATTCTGGACTGAAAGTGTACATAATTTATCTGGGTCAGTGATTGGTTGGACACAGCTGTTGTTTGTATACAGGGCTGAAAAAGCATGGGTGATTGATTGTGCGGCAAACCATGTACGGCATCACAAGGGGATCAAGTTTTGTACGCAGTTTAATGAGGATTCCCTTAAGGCCCTGCTTTCTGCGATTCGCTGTGGCCGAAGGGTGAACCCCGGATTAAAGGTGACTGCACGTGCTTAAACAAGAAGTGTTGATAGAGGAATACCTTGGGTTGGAGCTTTATCAGCCAACATTTGTTTAGTAATTTAAAAAAAAAAACTGCAAATTTTTACTATACGACAACAGTACCATTGAAGCTCGGAGCGTTAAGGGCGCTAACCAACCAAACATGATAGACAGAAGCCCCCGATGAGATTTAGAGTTATAAATTCAGCTTCTAGAGGCTCAAAAACATAAATGGATTCCAAGATCATTCAAATCAGACAAAAATTCTCTAGGATTTTATGAGGTCGTGACATAAGGATATGGTGGCTATCTTGAACAATTTCCCGCCGGAACTTTACGCATTTGGTTTTAACTTGAAGATGGAAGCGCAGCAACAGGTCATGGCTTTTAAGCAGGATTTTTTGGGTGTGATGGCACAGTATAGGCCGCCATGATGGAACAGTTTTTTGTGTAAATTGTAGAAACGCGTGGAAAACTATAAGCCAGGCCCAGCTAATTTCTGCTTATATGGCGAGAAAGACGTTGTTGACCGTACATGCGCAATCATAGCAATTCGCAGGATTCGTATGAGGGTTCTTAGCTATTTCGTGACAAATCTTAGCAAATCGTAACGCTTGAAATTCGGTTACGATGTGCGAATTATTGCGAATGCATACGAATGTCTGCGATTATTTTATTTTTGTGATCTCCCACTGTACGAAATGTTACGATTCGCTGTGATTCCTTAAGATACGACACGGTACGACCGGAAAAGTTTTGTTCAAAACTCTACGACAACCCACGAAAGGTATAGCAACTCACAAAACTCCACGACGAGCTACGATAAAAACCCATGCACTGTGCGACAATCGTAGACAATCTTATAATATCACCTAATCGTGGCAAATTCGCAGCACAATTGTACAGTGGGATGCCCGCTTTAAACACACGATATTCATCATGTGTATCATCAAGCTAAAGTAAGATCTGTCCTTTAGCCCGATCACCATGCGTTTGTGACAAAGACAAACACCATCCGTCCAGTTCTTATTTCTGATAATACAAGGTTTTTGTTAAAGCATGGCAACCTGCAAAGTACCAAGGACCTCTTATATGAGGTTAGGCCGTTTCATGTCTGCTGGACAACACAAATCAGAAGGCAGCAACTTTATTTTGCACTTTATTGAAAGTATGGTTAACTTTAATACATTAGTTTCTGGAAAAATATGCATTTCTTGCGAAAATTTACAATCAGTATTAAGTTGCCTTAATTTCCTTATAGATCCGTTTTTCATCCGTCTTGCGTTTTTCGTCCAGACGGACGGACGCAGCGCAAACGCATCACACGCAAGACGGATGAAAAACGGCCCTAAGGAAAGGCGGCTTTAGGAGTATAACGTAATTATTGCAATACAAATTCTCCACGACATTATAAATGAATCTATAAAAAATATGTACGTACATTATGTTATTAGTCTCTTTTAAACATAGTCCTTCGAAAAATATTTGATTAAAGTATACGAAATTTTTCATACTATCAATATGCATTGAATTGTTGCTACGTAAATACAATATTTGATTTATTTAAAGATTTTAGTTACACTATAGTTATTCCATTTATTTTACCTTTCAACTAAACAAAACGTAGGCTACTTTTAATTAATGAAATGTCTGAAGATTTTGAACAAGTGTACATCGTACCTTTTGAGAAGTGGCAATAGGCTACATGTATTATAAAGTCATTATTTTTTTCCTTTAATAAATATCAAATTAACAAATCGGCAAAATGAGTGTGCATGGGACATTCTTCGGTTGACGCGAAAAGCATTAGCTTATACCCCAGTCACAATTAGCTTGCGATGGGTTTGCGAGTATAGTTTGCGACGGATTTCTAGGCATTTTCGGCCGGGGCCCCACGGGACTCCTTCCGGCTGCCGGGTCATTTTTGGGCATCGGGCGGGCATCGAGTTACTTTTAACTCGGACTTAAAACCTGGTGCGGCGTTTCGCATCGCAAAACTGATCGCCAATAAATCGGTCGATGCCTGGCCGATGTCCGGCAGGGCATCGCACACATCAGGCGGGCTCCGGGCCAAAATTTTGACAACCCAGACAATCCATATATCGGCCAGGCGCCGCCCAGACGCCGACCAGACGCCGGCCGGGCCCCGCCCGGCGTCCGACCGATTTGGCGGCGCCCTGCCGGAAATCGGCCAGACATCGGCCGGGGTATCGCAGTGACACAGGCAATCGACCCCATTCCGTCATGGCAGCGTGCGGGGCACTTTTAAGTGTGACTTTCCCCGCTTAATCGCGCGATCTTTCGCCGACCTCTATACACGCCGACCGATGCCTATAAATCGCACACGCCGCCCGGCCTCCGCTTTAATTGTGACTTAGGTATTTTTTGAGAATTCACGTGCACATATATATTTAAAACAACCACAGACGCCTACCTGGGGTCGATTTCACAAAGACGTGCGACGCGTCGTAAGTACCAAATCCATCGCAAATCGCCGAACCCTTTGTAAGTTTACCACGGGTTCGGCGAGTTGCTATGGGTTTGGTACTTACGACGCGTCGCAAATCTTTGTGAAATCGACCCAGAACTAAATTTGTGGGTATATACTTCATAATACAGCACGATATGACATAATAGGGTACCTCCAACCATGGAGGTAGGAATGCTCCAACCCCCTTTCCATTGTTCCCACATTGTGTCACAAACATCCAAGGAATTTTAAAGGAATTCCTTTCCGTTTTTTATTTCGGGGAGGGGAGTGGGGCGCGGTTGGTGCAGTGAGTGCGTCAACAAGAGGGAAGAGTCTGTTGAGGTACGGTATAGAGCGTTAGGGGAGTCCTCTTGTCATATATCGTACTGGGTATAAAAAGCTTCATGCCCAACACACGAATTCATTAAATAAAATAGCTATAGGCAGTCTGTTAAAGGCATGAATTTGAAATTAGACAAAGTTCCTAATGGTGATGAAAGAATTGAAAGTATAGTGCACCCTTTTTACATTGCAAATCAACATAGTATTATACGTGCCCCCTTTTTAACATCGCTGCTTCGCTAATTAATATTTATAACTCATTCTAATTAAAATTATCTTATAGCTAATAAATTTTGGAAATGAAATTCAAATTTCCCATCACATATGTCACAGGGAGCTTATATACCAGCTAATACACGTATGAATGGTTTTTTAAAAACCATTGTATCACTTGCAGATGAAACGGTATATATGAATTCCGTTTACTGGTCGCCACTGATGAGACGCCGTGTGTTAAATCTATGGAACAGGGCAGAAAAAGTTTAAAGATATACATAGTCCGTGGTTCTCAGCAAACGTGATTTTTTTTATTCTGAACGAATTTTTAAAGCATTTACTTTATTTTAACGAAGAAACATCAACCTTTGAACTTCAGACATCAGCAATGCCGTTTTTGCCCAAGTGGCATTTGGTTTTTGACCCGCGGCGTGCAGCGAGCCCTCTGGACTATAGTATAGACCGTATCGAATAGCTGCCATCTTGTGGGGCACCTTTTGTTACTTAAAGGACGTGTGAAATAGGGTTTTTATTAAATGTAATAATAGTAGAGGGTGTGTTTTACACATTTCGGTCAATTTCAGAAAATTTGATCGTACCGTTTTGATGTAATTGCAAGTTTTCTATTTTTATGCTAATGGTTTCCAAATTCATGAGCAAATCCGTGATGTCATCTCAGGACAACAGAGGAAATCTCCATTGACTTGTGTACAAAAGTCGGTGTCATTTTCAGTGGCTTCTTGGTGTTATGATCTGTATGAGCGGGCCACTGTTACTGTTTGAAATGTAATGTTCTTTCTTTGTTTTTCAACTAAACAGCGCCCTCGTCTGTCAAGAAAATTCTGAAGTAGAGAAAAGGTCACTTCTTTCTGAAATGAAAACAAATTTCAGTTTGCCCCTTTTTCTTCAACACTTTGATCTTTTGATTCGTGTATAAAAACAGCTGGTTGATAATTTTCACTTCACTAAACCTTTAAACTGATCAACAATGTAAGCACAATATGTGCAACCATGCATGTCCTCAAGGAACAAAGAAACTGCCCCACAAGATGGCGGCTATTCGATACGGTCTATAGGGCCCTGTCCAATCTCTTTTCGTCTGTCTCGGAAGACTTTCTGATTGGACAGGCCACCGGTACGGAGAGCGTGCTGTGCGCGGCCCGCTGCATACCAGACACGGGACAGACTTGGGCAAATCTATGACTTGAATTATTGGCGGTCCGAAATAATTCGAAATATTGACAGTAATTGTTCGGTATAACTAAACGTTGATCGATTTTGTCGCTGATGTCTCATTTAAAAGTGAATAACTTTTATGTTTCTAGAAAAATATCAATTTAAATTTTTTTTATTTTTCGAGGTGCCACACCCAAAACGCACGGACTGTATGACCGTGTTTACACTTGATCCCGAGCTCGGGATCGAACACCGAGCTCGGGATCAGCCCCGGATCACAAATAGGTGTAAACGCTCTCGGAACCAAACTGGCCCCGGATCAGACCCCGAGATTTTGGTCTCGCGATGGCGGAGGGTTCGATCCCGAGCTCGGGATCAGTTTGCGGTTAGCTGGGCAATAAATCTTCCTCACACAGCCCCACATCCTGTTGCGGGCTAAAGCGCGCGAAAATTCCAGGACAGCCCGCGCTCTTATTATGTACACGTGTACACGTAGTACATGTATACACTACAGGTACCACTGGTTCCATGCATTGTGTGCAGGTATATAAATTATGCCATGACAAAATGCATGATACCCCGACGATGGACTCATGTGATGCAACACTGAGAATCTCGCTGGCGTCCGTTACGAAAACACAACGTACTACAAACGTAATTGGTATCCTGCATTTAGCAATCTTATTTGCGTGATTGATACAAACTTTACACGTTGAGAAAAAGTGTTTCTGTATTTCCTCTACTTTCTGCATTTTCTCTACTTTCTGCAACTAACTAGCGACACTTTGTCATTATCATACAGCTTAGTTTTTAGTTGGTATATCAAGGATTTCAGAGTGTTATTCAATGATTTCCGACATAGCATAAGTTGACATTATTTCGTCGTGAAGAGAAGTTGACGAAGACGAAGTAGCCGAGTCGAGTTGTCTTCGTGTGAAAAGATGGCAAACGAAGTTCGCGGGCGCTCGTGGAGCAACGACGAACTGGCGAAGTTTTTGGACATTTGGGCCAGCGCAGAAATAATGGCTAAACTGGACGGAACATCTCGGAATTCTGCTGCATTAGCTTGACCTTTGACTGCAACTTCTGGCTCCGCGCTCGGGATCAACAACAGATATAAACGCGGCACTCGAGGCCATTGCGGTTAACCTCAACACATTCTTATCAGGGGGTCAATCTTGATCCCGAGCTCGGGACCAGTGTAAACACGGTCTATATCTTTAAGTATTTTGAAGGAAATTGTTCAATGTTTTTCACTTCTAAAAAAACTTCCATTCAGAATATTTACACGTTTTGGTGGTTAGTCATCATGGAGAATAAGTGGCGACTAGTAAACGGAATTCTTTCCGACGAAACTTTTTATGAATTCATGAACGAATGTTGGTAAACTAGGCTGCAGATAATAAAATCTAGATACTGCATTTTTTGTTATATAAATGCTAAATAATGAGTGTACAACGTTTATTTTCAAAACTACCATCAGTTGCTAGTTCTGATGATAGTATGGTATATATGTACCATTTTGAACAATTACTACATGTATATCAACATTTTCAGAAATGTTCATCTTGTCGACTCAATATGTAAAATTATGGGTCATTGCACATGACACAATGGGCGTTAATTTTCTTCAAAAACAGCTGCCACTAAGTATATGGTATCAAATCAACCTCTTCAAAATGTTAATAAACACTAGCGAAATTATTCTACATTTTGCTATTGAAAAATATTAGTAATACTACAGTAATACATGTACTTAGTAATGTTAAATATTTAAATCTCACACTTGCTTGACACATTTTTCTTATTTCCAAGATCACCCACAGTTGCCTTGCTATACGATTAAAAGGAGCATGTCCAGATCACATTTTTAAACACGACATACCATGGAATATCCACAGACGTGCTGTGGGTTATTCTCTCGAACTACATTTTACGCACAAAAAGTGGACAACTGTCACCCCGTTTACACTCGATTCGGCAAAGGCGAATCGAACTCCACAATTTCCAAAAAGGGGAGTTGAAGCCGGGCAGGCACTAAGTGTAAACGCAAAAGGCGAATTGAAAAAGGCGGATCAGACCCGGGTCTGATTCGCCTTTTTCAAGTCACCTTTGGGGTAGGGTTCAACCCCGCAATCGTCAAGGTCGCTTGTAGTGTAAACGCTACCCGAATACAGATTCGGCAATTTCATTTGGCGACATCCGGGAGCTAGGCCATCGTTTGGCGCGCTTTATTTTGTGGGCGTGCGTGATAGAATGTACGCCACTTACTGTGCTGGTGTGCTACTGCTAGTACATCGCTCACGGCACGTTTTGTTGGGGAAAAACTATATATACCCTAGTCCTACTGGAAATTCGTCCTACTGACAAGCACTTCTTTTCTGCATAAATCTACGCCGTAAAATAGCCAAAAGTGGCAACATCATGGCTACAAAAACAAAGGAATTCTCCATGATATTGAACCGTCAACGGGAACAGTTTTGCATGCAGCAGCGCAGTAATAGGCTAACGCGTCGATTTTCACGACACCCACCACGTGTGACGTGCATGCAGCGCTTGCATGCACACGATCATTACACAACAACATCGGGCGCGCGCTTTTATGACCTCTCATTTTGACCTTTCACACCCCGGGGTCACACGCATCGGTATTTCCGGCACAAAAGGTGGGTTGACTGTAGTCTAAACACGGCAAATTGTAGTCTTTCGGAAAGACTGCCTTTTTGCGCGCAATACACGATGTACATAGACTATTCACCATTGGCCGCCAGAGGGCGCACCTGAAATACAGTCGAAAAGACAGTCTTTCATATTCCGTATAAATCGCTCGCAAAATACCGAGCGAATTCCTGGCATACCTTTGTGTGACACGTTGAAATGCGTGACGTCATCTAATTTCCATAATTCACAACAGCTCTGGTCTGTCTGGTACCCAGAGTACACACTGGACAGGACAGTGCATACAAATGTCGCTGCTTTTCCAGTCGCTGATCGATCGATCGATCAGCAGTCAGCAGGCAAACATGATATGAGGCAAACACGTTGTCCACGGACAAAGCTATCTTGCGCGTTGCACTCAGTGGCTTGCCTGTACCGTCCGGGCCTTGCCACTTGCCGGCCTGCGTTGCTCGTACGGTCGGGTTAGACCCGTGAACGGGTCTACGGTCGGGTGTGATGATTGGGCGGCCAGTGAAGACGAAGCATTTCGTTCCAAGTTGGGAATCGAAAAGTTCAAAGGCTATCAAAGACTGGCATTTACAGATTTTCTGCTTGGTCACGATTTTTTTTCATCGCTTACGCATGGAGGAAGAAAACGACTGGGATTGTTTTCTTCTCCTCTATACTATGGCATGCTTTTCATATTATTTGCTTCGGTAAAAAAAAAAAGTGCTAAACGATTTCAGAGAAGTTATCCACTACTATTTTTCCCTAAAATGACTTGCAAGCATCAGTTAGTTCAGATATGATAGAAAAAAACCGAAATTTAGGAGTGAATTAATCTGAGTGAAGAACCACCCACTTTCTTAAAAACTACTAATTTCACTCACTATCACATGCTTTGTACACAATGTTTGAAGTATTATAAATTGTTAGGCAGATTTTAAAAAATTTCAAAATGCCCTTAATAAATTTTGGTAAGTTTAATGTTGAAAGGAGTCTCTCAAAGCCACATGGTTTTACAAAAGTAATTGTACATTTTCTAAAGTCAAATATGACCCATTTGATTTTCATTTAGGCCAACAAAAAATAAGGCAAATTGTTGTGACCCAATGATCGACCTTTTACGGCCTATTTAAAACAATACTTTTTTTCTGATTCTTCGTGCATGTTTTTGTTTTTACAGCAAGCAGAATTGCAGAAAATTAATTAGAGCAACTTGCTTGCATAAGCCTCCGAAAATATACTGGAATAACGTTTAATGGAACAAATTTAAATTTGATGTTTATTAGTTTACTAAATGTTTAAAATTTCACCCTTTTCAGTGCTTTGAGGAGAATGATTTTATATTACATGAAAAATAAACAATGCATGTTAGAACAAGTTTGATGATAAAAATGAGAAATAAAATTATGACATGTCTGATTTTAGGCCCCCAGCCTGGATTTCCATTGTTATAAAACCATGTAAAATTTTAGTTTAGTTGTAAAAACCATGGTATAAAAACTAAGAAAGAGAAATGTTCATGATTTTTAAATTTGTTCCCACTGCTGTCCAACATTGTCCAAGGAAATGTTCGTCAACATTGTCTGATTCATTAGTTCAATATTTCACTTCAAGTGCAGAAATAATTTGAATTTGTAGGTTGAATTCCATATCCGACCACTACTTATAAACGTCTTTATTTTATATTAAATGAAAAATAAACAATGCATGTTAGAACAAGTTTGATGATAAAAATGAGAAATAAAATTATGACATGTCTGATTTTAGGCCCCCATATGCAGCCTGGATTTCCATTGTTATAAAACCATGTAAAATTTTAGTTTGGTTGTAAAAACCATGGTGTAAAAACTAAGAGAGAAATTTTCATGATTTTTTCCCACTGTTGTCCAACATTGTTCAATGTTTTGGCCATGGCATTGGGTCTTAATCTACACGGACAGGCACCCCCGGCCGGGGACAGGAAGTCACCGGGCTGGACTGGGCGCGCACTCGTACCGAGAAATGCCGCTTCTCGGCAGGCCATGCACAACGCACGGTCACTGCACGAAAACGGCCCGATATCATTTTCGCGCGGCACGGTGAATCACTAGCACTGCACACGTACAAAATGTACACGGCAAGTTACCATCCCACATGACCTATTTATGGAGGCATCGCTTTCTCTTCTACGCAGGCGCCCATAATTTTTGACCTTGCTGTTTAATTATTCATGTGCTTCCATAAAGGTTATCGAACTTTTTTCTTACGGAGTAATCAAGACCGAGTTTTCGAGTTCACGTTGTAAGTGTAGGTACGCCCTCTGGCGGCTAAAATGAACAATGTGGGGATCGCGAACTCTAACAGTAAATTCGGTCTTGCATCAAGACTAGGCAAATTGCCGAGTTTGCGGTTTGCTCTGCGGTTGCAATAAAAGTGCCGAATCTGTATCTATACCTTCGCCCGTTCGAGTGTAAACGCGGTGTGTACCGACATGGTTGGCTGCCATCGGTTATCCCCTCGAACTACACATTGCGTGTTAAAGTGAGCAAGGTCATATCCCAAGCCAGCTAGCTATAGCTACTCACCAGACACAATGGCAGACGATACAGCACTACGACGAGAATTTATTTTGGTGTTTTATAAAACAAATAATGATGTTTAAAATTTGTGGAATAGAACAACTGATTTCATTTGGTGATAGATTTAATGTTCTCACCTCACCTCATGGAATAGAACATGAAATTTGTGACCTCGTGAAATTATCCGAACTATTGAACCAAACATTCATTATTTTGTATATAATATAGAACACCTGAAAAACTGGGTATTTTTAATATTTTATTTGAAGTGAGGGCACAAGTCAAGCAGAGGGAAATGTGATTTCGCCAAAGACAACCTCATCAATAAATTTAGACCTTGAAAATTGCAGATGGTAAAAAACCCGTATCATATAGTATCAAAATCTTATCACGAAATTGAGGTAACTTTGAATTCTGCTTTAAGTTGGCAACTCCAGTCTATTCACTGCTCAAAATTAATACTCAGACAAACACAGGGAAATACTGTATATATCTGTGAAAATCTGTCAGTCATATTTTGTGCTTGTACTTTTGTCAAAGGGTTGATTGTCCTGATCACAGTCGAACTGGTTACCTGCGTCACTTACAAATGTTTCTGCTTTACCACCTGAGGGTACCAGGGGTGTACTTGTCGATCAGTGTCTGGTAGTAAGGTCGAAGGGCATCAATATCTGGAAGCTGGTCACACTTGGAGTACAGGTCAAATTGGCTGCAAATAAGGATTACTTTCACTCTTAAAAGCTGACAATTACCAAAGGGAACTGGTGCACAATTAATAATTTGAAGTGTATTCGATATGCAGACAAAGGTCCGTGAGTTTGGAAAATCTGGATGCAGTGAAAAACAACTTGGGTCCACTGGGATTCGAACCGAGGACCTTCTGCTTAACGTGCAGACACCCTACCAATTGAGTCATGAAGCCAACTGGTGGTCTTGAATCACGGTATTGCAGCTGTTATTCACTGCATCGAGAATTCCCGAAGTCATGGACATTGTCCACATTTGTAATTGTATCAAATGTATTCACCCGGCGGTCCATGGATCATAATCCATACTTTACAGAATTTCGCCAACTTAAAAAGGCCATTTTTACAAATGCGCCAAAATATTATACATTGGCTCCCGTACCCCACGGTTTATTTTGGACAATTTTTATTGGCATTTTTCAACAATATAGTGCAATAACAGTCCTGTGGTGACTGCAATAGAACTTCCAATGATGGTGACGTCACGCAACTAAGCCCACCTCAGACAGCCAAATCAGCCATGTGCTATGACCGTGTGTGTTTGAATATGCTGGAGTGTCGTTTGTTGTCGGTTTTGTTGTTGGTTTTTTAAAGCAAATACAGCATGAATTCCACTGCACACTGCTGTTGTGGGACTAATAATGTTTTGACAAGAATCATATGCATCAGGGATTCTTTCCTTTGTGTCTTTTTTGAAGCCGATCAAGCTTGACCAAAAAATGCAATAATAAAATTTAAAAAAAAGCAGAATCATGGTATTGGACAATATTGAAACCACTTGTGTAAGTTTTTTTTCTTCGGTCAATCGGTTGAATACGGTCCCAGGGGGGCCACTGCCCATTGACAATTGGATGCCATCCGTGACCAGATTGGGCAATGTACATGTATTTGCCGCGTATCGTAATTAGGGTATCAAAAAAAAACGGAAAAAAGGGTACTTTAAAAAGAACATTTGCCCAGATATACGTAATTATGTTCCTTGAGAGGACTTGGGATGATAAAATGTTTCATTTTGGCTGAATTAGTTTCGCCTGCATGGCTTCAAAATGGGCAGAAAACACACCAGTGTGCATTTTGCGGAACGTCTTTGTACTTAAAGCGGTGCATTTTTAGACTGTGGAAATTACGTGTTTGGCCTAGTGGCATTCATTTGTCAATGTGCAGTGGTTGCCATTGCAAATCCCATATAAGGTTTGCAAGGTCGTAGGTATTAAGGTGGACATGTTGACAATTAAATCGGCAACAATGGCCGGAATTATATTAGGAACACAATGATAAAGGTCACTTTGATCATGGAGGAAGGATGGTTTGATAGACACTGCTTGGCATTATATATCCATAGTATAATGTACTCGGCTGGTTGTGTATCTAGTTCAAAGAGCAGGGCAAGGCTAGGTCAATTCAGGCAGACGATTCAACCTCCATTTAAGATCCATGGACGAGCTCGGTAGTCGAGTTCTATTGGTATGAAAAGCCTTAGTTGCAAAAAATATAATAAAATCTACAATTTGTTTTTGCAAAACATATTTCTATAAAACTGGATAATTTACAGACTGTTGCGATCTGAAAATCCAAAGCCGGATCCGTGAATGTATTTTCCCCCAACTTCTAAAACTGCATCTCCTTCTTTGCCATCCTGAGTGTTAAGCTTAGTCATGCATAGTCTAGATGATTGTTGCACAGTAGTAATAGGTGACCGTTACACATCTCATAACTCTCAAATGTGCAGCCAGAATAATACTGAACTGCAACTTTCTAACTCAAAAAGCTCGACTGTTCAAAAAGCTCGACTGGCTTGCCTAACCAGAGAGAGTTAGTAAATAACAAAAAAAGCTGTTCTTGTTTTTAAAACTTTAGATTCCTTAGCCCCACAGTACATGGCAAGTCTATTTACACGTACAAATTTGAGACACTCGTCAATCTCCCAAAAAGATACGAAAATTCCCTTTGCACAAAAGGAGTCTTATGCCTTGATTTTTGCTGTAACCGGTGCCGAAATTTACCTTAGTGCACACCTTAGAACTATGTCCTCTCTGAGCTTATTCAAATCTGCACTTTGTCAAACGACACATAATATTCACATGATGTAATTTTTAAGGGATAACGCTAATTTATGGAGTCTTATGACTTGGTTGCCATAAAATTTAAGTTTTATCCAGGAGCCGGGAGGTAATTTTCAAATTGTTTTTCCTAAAAACTTTTTTTGCGGATTTTTCGGCCTTCCTGTAATTAGCGTAAATTTCAGTGTCACGTACATGTATCTTTTTTCTTTTAACTTTTGTTGTGTTCACTTTTTGTGGCGTTTTGATGTTTAGTGAATTTTGATATTGTAGTGGTTGTATCTTGTTCCAGTTTATGCTTGCTAATATGATTGTGAGTTATTTCATAATTATTTTTTTATTGTTTTTTATGAGTGTTTGCAGGGCCTCATTGGAAACCAGTGCACACCCTGGGTAAATAATTGGAAATAAATACTTCATTTTCACCGTGCCACTTTTTAAGTTGCACGTGCCAATTTTAAGAAATCAAGTATTAATAGTCGGGACCAGTGTTTTTTTACTGCATTAAGGTCTATCTTGCTATATCTTTTAGGTATCTTTAGTAACTAAAAAGTGATCTTTTGGTTTAAAATGTAAGCAGAAAACAGGCTAACTTACCAAAGAGAAAATGAAAATGTGCGCATGTCGAGATGACGCTTAACCAATCAAACTTGCTCTAGATGCATCATGGGAGGTAGAGGTTAACCAGTGCATCTTGGGATGGTAGACTGGTTCCCATCAACATATTCCACATAGGAGAATATAGGGACAGGTAAAGTGCGCTTCATCTTGATCTGTGATTGGTCGTCTTTGCGCGTGCGCAGTGTGTGTTTTATATTTTAAAATTGGCGAAGCCCTTTGCTTTATGCAATGTACTTTATTTACATTAATTGGATATATTCGACACGTACGGCCGGGTTACAAATGTCAATGCAAAATATGCGCACTTACTAAACAAAAATAATAATAATAACCACGTGACCGGGCAGAATTCTGCCCGGTAATGGCTGCCCTTTACCGATCCCTATATTTTCGCAAAGAGCGAACCAATCTATAGGGATCGGGAACCAATCTACTTGGGATGGTCACTCGCCAAGAGGAGTATTGATTGCTTGGTCACGTTCGGCCAGATCAACACTTCATATTTGTCATACGGTTATATGCAGGCGCACATGAATGCTCCAGCACTATATGCTTGCAGCCCGAAACAAGGGTTGACTGGTCGCTGACATATCGTTTGTTGGCCTGTTTTCAACAACATTGCTGCGACTACTTGTTTTAAGATTTTGTTTTTATTACCTACACTCACAAAAGGTGATTTTTTAAAAATTACACTGGTTCTTATGAACAAGTTGCAAATTTTTGCGACGGGGAACTGCATCTGCAGTTCTAAGAGCGAGTGTCTTGGGGGCAGTTATACAGAATTAGCCAATGGGTCAGTACTTCCAAGGCAGAGCTGGTCTCTCATCTTGTTGGCTTGGGGTCAAGTCAGTTTTGGGTTTTTGACCCGTGACTTGACTCTAGAGAAAATGACTTGTGACTGGACTTGGGAAATAAGATTGATTTACGACTTGAAATAAAAACGTTCACATGTGTGGAAATTATCAGAGGCTGAATACTCTTGCAAAAGTCAAGTGTTTCGGCTTCGAAACTGCTAGGTAATATCTGGAATCGGCAAGTTATCACTAGGAATCGAATCTTGTTAAAAGGGAATGGATTCCTATAATTATGGTAATCGATTCCTCAAATCTGTAATGGCGATTCCGATTCTAAAGGTAGAATCGGTTCTACTCGATTCCGGCGTGGAATCGCCCAAGCCTAGTGGACACTACACTTTTCTGGGGCGATTTTTTTTTTTGAAGCCCATGATTCTTCACCCAGGACATATTTAATACAAAGCTTACTTGAATTCTTGGACCCATTTAAGCATCTCCAGGTCTTTATTGTTGCATAGATGCATGTAGTCACCGCCAGTATGCCAGGGATAAAAGGAATGGTAGCGGATCACGTACAGAGCCTGGAGGAGTGGGAACACGTGTGTATACATCAGATGTCAAGTCAATTCGTACAGTAAGGGTGCACCCAAGTAAATAGGCAGAGATCCGTGTGCCCAGCTCATGAATATTTTGACATTCCAAAATTAAGGTGGAATTTGAAGATGGACTTGTGAGGGGGATTAAAGAAAAGCTGAGGGAAGGCATGTGCATTTATTTCCATTCAGCAGTGTACGAAACATCATGGGCGGGGCCATACCTGGGTAAGCTTGGCATTTGTGCTCCAATAATTGTTTTTCAATTTTTTTTGCAGAAATGTTCATTCTATCACACAAGAGTACTTGTTGGCCAAATTTCAGCAACCCAGGTTATTAAAGGGTGCACCCAAGTAAATAGGCAGAGATCCGTGCGCCGAGCTCATAAATATTCTGTATGCCCTCAAATTCTTCTTCATTAGAGAGAGTTGCGAGCTGAACGAGTGTAGTCTTGTGTAGAATGTGGCCATCGCCGTGATGTGGGGTATTTTTTCTTCCAACTATAAACATTGTAGACAATGTAGCTCCTAAAAGTGGCCCTATTTTGCCCAGTAGCGTATGTGCCTTTGTTCCAAAATGGACGCTGGTCTGTTTAGCAATTTTCACTGTTGCAGGGGTAGTTTTGATTTCTATGCATCAAAATTCCCACCCTGGGGCATGAAAATAGTGACCGAATCCCCACCCAAAGGCCGGTGGGGTAGCTTGGGGGGGGGGGGGGGGGGGGGGGGGGGGGGGGGGGGGGGTCTAAAAAGTCGGCACTTCATGCGTACGTTCTTTATGGACGACCCCTAAGGAATCAATGCAGGGATTATGATGCTCATTGACTTACTTCATCTGGTAGTTTGCAGTCGTTTTCAACCAACACCTTGTACATAAACTCTGCGGGAAAAAATAGAAGGTGATTGAATTATAATTGATTTTTGATTCATGACAGGGAATGCAAAATAGATTGCAAAGAATCACAGGAATTAAAGGTATTCTCATTACAACAGCAATTTTAGATGATAAAAATCATTAGTAACTGCATGCCCGAGAGTGTGTTAGTTGAAAAGGTCAGACTTGAATTGATAGAAAAATTACCAGGGGTCAAACTAGAGACGTCGGACTCACCAGACAGATGGTCTACCAGCTGAGCTATAAGACACATGGTACACTCCCTCAGGCTTTCTCTATGAACCCCTTTTTTATCTCGGTGTTGCATGGGAGAGCCATTTTTTCCCAAAGTGTTAAGTTGCGCTCCCATTCAACACTGAAAAATTGGGTTCGTAGAGAAAACCTGGGGGAGTCTACATGTACCACTGTGCCTTATTATAGCTCAGCTGGTAGAGCATCTGCCCAGTGAGTCAGAGGTCTAGGGTTCGAATCCCGATAAGGCCCATATGATATGGCACAATACCAAATATTGCATTAGTAGATAAGGTGGAAGTGATGTTTTAAGCAAGCAGGTAGAAAACTGCCAATTGAGGACATTTTTTAGTTTGTGTTTGGAAAGCACAATTAATGTCTGATCTTTGTCATAGTTCCACTTTGGGTGCAGTGTATATCAGTGCCACATTGTAGCAACTGCATGATCCAGTAAAATTGTAGAGATACAAGTCCAATAATTTTCTTCTCGAGTCAGTTACCTCCAATTAAAGTGTATTTTTATTTTTTTTATTTTTTTGTTCTGATAATTAATGTTCTTTTTTTAATTTTATTTCTTTTATAGTTACTTAGCTAAACTGAACAGTTTTGTATTTTAAGCTGGCTCTCATACCCCATGCTGGGGTCGCAGAGGTTAATAAACCATTCAACCATTCAACCATTCCAATTAGCCTTTTGCATGTAACTTTTGCACTATGGCTGGCACCCTGAATTCTTCAGTTTCAAATGGAGGTGCACATACTATACTGCTGTTGCTACGTGGTGCAAGCCGTTGCCTAGCAACCAATGGTCTGGTTGCTTTATGCCATTCTCTCCGACGGTGAACATTGATTCTATACTTCACACGTACCGCATGCACCACATAGCAACAAAACATGTGTCTGGTCAAGTGGACACTACATGTAAGTGTGCATGTGAAAGGATGTACGTCAGTACAACAGATGCCCTTCACATGAAACATGCAAACGGCTAATTTGAGTAAGTGTCTTGACATTATAGGACTCGCAGAAAGTCAGTGCATTTTCAGTTGAACTGAAGTTAGACCACTTTTAGTACAGTATCTCTGAACTAGCCCATTGTTTCACTTTCATAGGTTTACAAGGATTGCAACTCTCTTGCCATCCGTCTGAAAATGTTTTCTATTTTGGATAAAATCTGACTAGTTGAAGCGCAATTATAAAGAATGTATGTCCTTAATGTGAGACATGTGTCTGTTTTCAATACTGGAGAGACCTTTTCCTCCAGGATTATATCTCTGTACAATGTCATTCATCCGCTCTCAAAACAGAAGAAATTTCTTAAGACGGATCTAAGGATAACTTCAACTGCAACGAATAGTGCCACAACATACCTTCCTGAAAGCCCTGTGTGCAAATATCCAATATACCGTATGTAACAAGGACACCAAAAAATGTCACAAAGTATGTGTCCTATGTTACATACGTTAAATAGGAAATTTGTACACATTTTTCAGAAAGGTATGTTGTTGCACTATTTGTTGTTTAAGTTATCTTCTTAGATCTGTCTTAAGAAATTTCTTTTGTTTTGAGAGAAGATAGATGGCATTGCACAGAGTTATGATCCTGGTGAAAAAGTCTCTCCAGTATTCAAAACAGACTTACATATGAGTGCTGTCTTGTGCACAAATATTTTTTTACTGTACTGTTTGTGTCCAAAACAGAGCTGCCAACCCAAAACGGAAAATATATAGGTTAATAGCCCAACTTCTGACGCATCAAAAAATCTCTGAGGTTCTCAATCAAGGAGGGTTTTATCTGTGTCAGCAGTAGCGAGATGAGGCATTTTAAAGGGAATCTGCTGCAAAATCATATAGGGTTGAGACTTGCCAGCTCTGCCAAAAGGATAAAAATTATCCTACAAAGTTCCTCAAGAGTCCCAATAATAGCTAAATAAAAAATAATAAGTAAAAATACGAATATTGTAACACGTAATAAAACACTACTTAAAGTTGCACTGTCCGATTTTAGGCCAAGTTAAATTGCTATTTTTCTAGAATACAAAAAGTTATCAGCTTTCATTTGGTACAAGAACTTAAAAATCCGTCAAAGATTAATACCAGTCGGTTAAAATAAATAAATAAAAAAAGACAGCCCGCGTCTTTTATTCGAGAGGGTTATGACGTAAATGTACATGTGCGCGTAGGTGTGTACATGTACATTGTACACATACTCTATACATATGAGCGTACGCGCACATGTACAACATGTGAAGCCCGTTTCAAGAAAAAAGGCTTGTATCTCCAATTCCCAACGTCGGAAATTTAAGTTTCTTATATTTTTCGTTAGAGAGACACGTAAGCTTGAATTGGTTCGCTTGTGTAAATTAATTTTAAAATCCTTTGACCCAAACACGGACAGTGCAACTTTAACCCTCGGAGAGAGATTTCACATGCTTGAACATATCAACAAGTACTCAGTACTTATTATTTGGACCGACTCCTAGTTACTTAATGTACTCAGTATGTACATGCTTTCCCAAAAAAAAAAAGAGTTGAGACTTGCCTATGTGTAATTACAGGTTATAGCCAATACATCTTCAAAGAGACTGTCACAGACTGTGCATGTGTACCAATTAGCTAAAACAACTGGCCAATGTTTTTTTTTATCGTTTAGTGTTGTTTTTTGTTAGTTTTGCTGTTTAGTGAAGTTGTTGAAGTATATCCATCATGCCATCTGAAGTTGCATTCACCTGAAACATAATGAAGTCACAGTTTGTTTACATATATGCATGTTTCCCTGTGGCCCTTTGATACCCTGAGAATCCCACATACAATAGAGCTTTATCACAGTGTGGCCATATACCCTTTCCCATATTAAAATTCTTGTAATCAATACATTTAGCGTTTTAAGGCTTTTAGTCGATAATTTTATGAAATTTCTCATGGTAGCTACAGACCTTTGTAGATAATGTTATCCTTTAAGGACAAAATTAGATCCAAAGGTCTGTGGTTATACCATAAGCAATTTCCTATTAAAATTAATGTAACCAAATCGAGGCTTGCAGGAAAAAATAGTTTGGCTCTGTGTTGAAATTGTTCATGTGTGCATCACAATGACACACACCTATGGGGCAGAGGGTACCCCCTACCATTGTTCCCCCATTGTGTCTCAAACATACAAGGAATTCCAAAGGAATTCCTTTCAGTTTTTAGGGGGAGTTGGTGCGTTAACAAAAGGAAAGAGTGTGTTGAGTCATAGGGGCATTCAGGGAAGGAGTCCTTGGGCCCCATATCGTGCTGGTATACTCCCAAAACAACGCACTGACCGTGCCCGACATGTACTATGGGGAACAAGACGAAGATGGCTGCACCGTAATAAAGGTAAATTGTGTGCATGTAAACAAACCATGACATCATGTCTTACATGTAGGTCTGTTGCAGGGCAGGAAATTCGTCTCTGAAAGGGCGCTGCCATTTGTATTTTTGGAGGAGTCTTTTGGAGTTTAAAAGGGGCCATTTGAAAATGACTTTATGAAATTGCTCATGGTAGCCACATACCTTTGTGGATATTTTTTGTCCAAACGTTTCGCCTCTACTCCGAGGCCTCTTCAGTGGTTCTTAAAAAATTAACCACAGAAGAGGCCTCGGAGTAGAGGCGAAAATTTTGGACAAAAAATATCCACAAAGGTCTGTGGCTACCATGAGCAATTTCATAAAGTTATCGACAAAAGGCCTTAAAACGCTGAATATATTAATTACAAGCATTTGAAAATGAAAAAGTCTATGGGGGAATTGCAAAAGGGTACCATTGCAAGGCCAAAGACCAGGGACAATGGCCTCCCTGAATGTTCAGCCCTGCTGTGTTGTGCACAATGAACACACAGAACAACGTACAGAAGCCTTTACATAAAATTATCGTACCAGGGGCGGATACAGGATTTTGAAAAGGGGGGGGGGGGGGGGCGTAACATTTTTAAGCATGAAATGCTGATGACAATTAAATAGCGAGCGCGTAGCGCGAAGCCTTAACAGCTTCTAGATGGATTCCAGATGCTCTGTGGTGCGATCTGGGGCAATATTTAACCACTTTAAGCAGGAAGAGTGTGCACAAAAAGTTGATTTATTAAAAAAAAAAAAAAATATTTTTGATAGGGGGTGTGCGCCCCCCACGCACCCCCTGGATCCGCCCCTGTATACATGCTTCCAAGCGTGCATATATTTAACTTTATGCATGATCTGGAACATGTACAATCCATGAAACAGCCCCTTTGAAGTAAAACAAAGCGAATTTCAACTACCATCATGGCCCCACGACATCATCACGTTAGCCAAGCCACAGTGTTCTTCATAAATGCCACACTTGGAGCTGAGGAAATTAAAAGAAGGAATTCTTAAAGGTCCAAGTCCAACACACAGATGCATTGATACCGTAATTGCCAATCCACATGTTCGGATTCATTTTTTGCTGTCCCCAGTTTTATTAAGGCAAAAAAAAAAAAAGCTGTATTTCTGGTTACCCACCTTAACCCACACATTTAAAAGAATATTTTGTTGATCTAACAGTTTTTGTTTAACTTGGCCTGATTTAACCCATTTTTGGTGGGTCATATTTACAAGTTGCACTCGTTCAGCACAATGTCTTGTGTCTTGGGTATACTTCTCCTTTAGCCATGTCACATCTGTTTTGTGACCACAATCTAATAAAATAAAATAACAGTTCACTGTTCACATCTCCGTTTTGACAAGATTAAGATAAAAATCGCTTTGTTCGGGAAAAAAATGTAGAGATTAGAATTACCCAATTCGATGAGGCAAATCTGCAATGTACACATTTTTTTGAAGAAGCCAGGCCTTGAAATAACCCACAGCACCACGGCAATTTGCTATCGGTGCCTCATGCTTTTGCCGTGTTGCCCTTAAAAAGTTCTCACACAAATTTTCCATTTAATCATTCAGGTGCCCTTTACTAAGAGAAACATGCTGTGCCCTTTTAAAAATGAATTTCGAGGCCTGCGAAGCATATATTAAATTTTTCTCCAAACTTTTAGAGGTTGAAATAAATGCGCACGCTAATTTTATTTATTCACTTTATACAAAAAAAACATGCATGGCTTTTAAAGTTTTTCTGAAGCAATGATGCATCTATGCAGCGGAACCAAGATTTTTTTTTATGACTTCCAGAAATTGACAAAGCTTTGTCTGTAAATAATACAATGGGTCTTTAAAGGCAGTTTACATCATTGGTAATCTCGAAAATCAGAAATGTTCACAGATTTACGCCTAACTTACACAATATAAACACGATGACCGTAGAAAACTTCCCCTGAAATGGTTTTGTCTGAAGTGCTATAATCTTTGAGAAATGAGTAAAATAATTAGTTTTCGTCTCATGAGACGAAAATTCAATTCGCCCCAAAACCATTTCGCCCAAGTGCCATTTCGCCCCAAATCACTTCGTCCAAACACTACATCGCCCAAATGCCACTTCGCCCCAAAACCACTTCGTGCACAGTCCGTGGTTCAGGGCGAAATGGTTCAGGGCGAAGTGGTTTTGGGGCAAAATGACTGCAAACCCTTTTTGGACTGTTTTCTCAAACGTTAGACGAAGTACGGAGCTGGTTTTTGCTCAGGTTGGTTTTAATCATGCATATCTTCAATCACACAGGGGGATAAAACTATTTGTAACAGTTTACCAATCATGTATACTATCTTTAAAAATCAAAGATCAGCAGCTGATTTCACAAAAAGTGTGTAGCTTGCGCAACTTTTTGAAAATGGCATAAGCCCCTTAGCTTGCGTGTATAGGGAGCTTTCACAAGGGGTCAAAGGTCACGGGTCGCTATTGCTTGTCCTCCAGATAGAAAAGAACAATATAGCCATGTGGGGAAACGCATGTGGCTGCTTGCAGAAAAGCATGTGGCTCTATTGTTCTCTCCTGATCTGGAGGACAAGCAATGACCCGTAATCTTTTGACCCCCTGTGAAAGCGCAACCTACGCAATAAAAAAAGTTGCACAAGTGGGCTTACGCAGTGCGTAAGGCTTTGTGAAATGGGCTGCAGGGAGTCAAGAAATCCCTGGAGTTCTACGAGAGATTACCTGTAAATTTCTTGTCATTACACTTAATCCGAAACATCCAAATTTTCCCCCATGGTTTCGTACATGCCAGCGTTATTTTTGTTACAATATGGTTGAAATTCAAAGGTTATCCACGTCCTCACAAATTCAGAGAAACACTCTGGAGAATAGATCAGCAATAATTTACCTGTAGACAGGGTTTTGCACGTCAGGATTGTCAACGAAACTGGACCTTCTGTAAACAATAGAATCAGCGGGAGGGCAGCCAACAACAAACGTGTCTCCAACAACTGCCCACTGCAATTGGAAAAGAAAAATAGTGGATTACATGAAACGGCATTATCTGTATGTGATTAAGGATGTGAATGATAAAACCAACCTGTGTGCAAGTCGACTAAATACCTCATCAATGTTCCAAGAAAATAATGAAAAACTGTTTCTATGCTTTCAAGATACGTGTACATGTTCTATTTAGGCAATGGACAATGGAGCCATACTACCACGGTAGTCAGAGGCCTCGTTTCTTTCACACGAGAGCGCCTTTGTAAAGCAAATTGTTCACACACATTTATATGAATTTAACTTCAATGATCGTTTTGTTAGAAAAATAAAAAGACTCATTGTGATTCACGCATGAATGAGCAGCATTTAACCTTTGGGAGACCATAACAGCCACAAGTAGCTTCAAGCACCATGCCCAAAGCAGCTGCAAATGGGCACCAGCCTCACAATGTTTGAATATTTCACAACTAAACTCTGTACTCAACATCTCAATGTATGTTTTGAATTTTGTTTTGTTGTTGTAAGTATTCAGCTTTTGATCGAGGTACTTATTTGTACAGTATTGGTATCCAGTGATCTCCCATTTTCATGGAGTGACTCTATAGCTAGGCGTACAACTGCGTAAATGCATGGTCTATAATGGGTTAGGTGAAGAATAAATGAAGTTAGAGGAGCATGTCCAGATCACATGTCTGAGGCCCCCCTGGCACCCCAACCTTTCTGCTTCCCTATCTAAACTGGGGAATGCAAATTTCCTGTTTTCTTCTCATTGACAGTATTTTAGGGAGGCATGATTTTATGAGATTGTTAGGTTAGAATGAAATCCATTTTCTGGAAAAATCTGAACAAGCTCCTTTAAGCATGTTCTTCATTGTAGTCAATATCTATAAATGATTTGCAAACCTGCGGTTCACCCCAAGCTGCCATTACTTTACCCAGGTCATGGATTAGTCCAGTCAATATGAACCAATCTGTTAAACCAGTCAACACAACACAATCATTATTAGTATTCAATGTTATAACATGTAGACAGCAACCACAACAGGGTTTTGCACGTACATGTACTTTTTTTTAGGGGGCGGGGAGGGGGCAGTGAGGGGGGCGGGGAGGGGGCAGGGAGGAAGGTCGAGAAAGGGAGGACAGATGGAGGGATGGGGCAGGGGGGGAAGGGGTTGGAGGGACTGGGGGAGGGGGACGATGGGCGGGGGCATTGGGGGAGGGTGAGGGGCACTGGAGGAGAGGGCGGGGGTGTTGCTGGAAGGGTAGTCTGGTACCCGGACCAATAATTATTTGACTAGACTGAATTTAAGGTCCGGCAGCCACCAATTCCGCCATTTTGAAACAAAAGGAATTCCTCCTTTTTCCGAAGGCTCCCGAAGTTACCCGAATGCACGTCCGGACGTTACCGTTAAGCGTCGGGTACAATTCGTCATTGTTTCGAGAATTTGAATTGACGTCGCGTGCACGTACGCGTGCCGCTGCGTGTGTATTTATGGTGATGCCACGGATTTAAAACTACGCAGTGGCTATAGTTACGGTAACCGTAGGAGCTCACTGGGTGATGCAGACAAGGTTTGAATTTTCTTTTTGATGCTAGCCTACATGTATATTAAAATGGGCATATTTAATATTTTAAGGTTAATATATTAAATTTGTATTGGTCAAATAAGGAATAACCCCTTTCAAATTGTTGTACACTCATGCCATATAGCGCGCATCGCGCTTTGAAAATTAACGGTTATGTGCTCCTAAAAATAAATGCATGACGTAATGCTTAAAGTGCTATTTTAAACACGATAGTAGCCGTCCTCATATTCAGTCGTTGTATGTGAAATATGTGGAGCGGGAACCAGTCTACTGGAAGGGGACCAAATTTTATTGGAGGATCAAATATTATTGAGAGGTGAATTTGACCCAATTAGCAATTTCAAATTCTGGCATCTGTGTCACACTTTTCGTGAAAATGCCCTTATATGCGACAATAGATCCACTTATAGATTCACTTGTGCTTTATTACTCCCCAAGATGGCCACAGCGCAAAAGGTCTATAGACCACATCAAATAACTACATCTCGTGGGGCAACTTTTAATATTGAAATTTGTCAACCGTAAGCGCAAAATGTACAACTCTGGATGTCCTCAAGGAACAAAGAAACTGTACCACAAAATGGCAGCAATTCAATACAGTCTGTGTCAGGTCCAAGACGACAACCAAAAGGTACAAGACCATGCGAGTTTGATAAATAAATTGGTTTTTAGACTGGACGAGACTAAAATCTATCTCTGCCGCTTCAACGCTAGCTTACGCAAGACTTTACGAGGGAAAAATAACAAAAGGTGAGCAAAAGTGGAAAGACGCATTTTAATTACTGACCTTTATCAGGGTGCTGTTCGCGAATTCTCTCAGCTGTCTGGAAGGCGTGGTACATATTAGGCACATCAGTCTGTTAAAATACAAATATTTTTAATGACAAAATGTTATTCGTTACAACTTACTCTTTCGCGTTTAGGTCGACCGGTTATGGGTAAAAAAGGCGTATTAGGACGACCGACCGCATTAGGGCGACCGATAGCCGGTCGTCCTAACGCTGAGTGCTTCAAAAACCATTTTTATTTGGTTCTTAACCATTTTTATTAGGTCACAAACCATTTTCGTTTAGGTCGCAAAACATTTTTTTCAGAGAATTAGGTCGAGAAAATGGGTGTCTATTCATGAGTTTCTTTCCGACAATTTTGTGGTTTTAGTGGTCTCTGTAAGCACTCTACCCAAAACGGTCGTCCTAATACGGGAAAAATAGTTATTTAACATATCAATTTCATATACATCAGTGTACATACATGTACATTATTCCCAAACATCTGAAAAGAGAAAAAAGTTGGTATAAAGCTGTATAACCTGAATGTTGCAGGGAACCTGCACATTAAAAAATCAATAATTTTAAAATCCATTCAGCAACACAAATTACAAATTGGAGAGGAGTGAATAACATTATAGAATGCATACTCTGGCACTTACATGAATATTGCTATGTCAGCCTTGCATATACTACTAAAGTGTGACGTCATTTATTTACCAGGATAATAACTTGGTCTAAACATTCGCTGGTAGTCTGTAAAGACCATTGCTAAAGTTCAGGGAAACAGTGCCCTGGTTTTAGTGTAGACCCAGTAACCTTGGTAACACACAAAGGGTGACGTTTTTACTTTAGTACTTTATTGCCAAATTTGATTTTTAACCAGTTGACACCGGGATTTTTGGCAAAAAAATACATTTTTTTAACAAGGCAAATGTGATTGGCCAAAAAATAAGGTTTAGAGCAGGTCAAGCACCACAAATACCGACTCTTGAGAGCCATTTCTACATTAAGTTGTATGAATCTTCTTACCAAAATATCATACTTTGCAACACACGGAGTCAACCGCCCCTGTACATGTAACTATACATTGCCAGAATGTGCTTACACATCCTCCAGCTAGCCCAGGTTGGACGTCGTCTTCATTGCATTACGAGTGACGTCCAGGTTACGATGTCTCTAAACAGGGGGACTGAAACTTCCACATAATTTTTAAGCTATATTACCTTTTAATGGACGTCGAATTTATGTCCATATATGCTTGACGTCTTCATTTACAGGAACGGGAGGTTTAAATGTCGTATATACCAAATTTGATGAAAAAAATAGTGAAATCTAAGGCACAACCTAACGTTAAAGTTCAGAGAAATAAATAACAGCTGCCGTCGCGTCACGCTTCGTGAAGTTTGGATAGGCTTGCGCGTGCGGCGCCACGATTTCAGGCACGCAATGCGCTGAGGCCATGGCCTAGTTCAGTTGCGACGCGCGCACGGCCGGCCGGCACGCGTACGCGGGACTACGCGCGCGGTGAGAACAAAATAAGCTGAATGTAACTTGGCTGTCTGTATAAATAGTAGGGATTTTTTTTGCACAAATATATAGCAAACTAGCGTGATTTTTTGCCGTTTTCCTCCGGAATATGCAGTTCGGTGATGTGTAGTGGATTTCTAAACCCGGCAATCCCAAAGATTAGGACACATGGAACTTTGTTAGCACATTACCGGCTTCCAGCACAATGTAGAAATATTGAATTTTTTTGTTTTTGGAACCATACCCTGGACTCTGTATCCACATGTAGTATGCGGTACGGAGTCCAACCTGGGCTAATCCTCCAGCTAGTGTCAAGTGGTTAACAGTCTTCATATACTCACATCTGGGTCAGACTCGTCAACAATCTGGTTGATGTAATCCAACGCCTCCATGATGGTCAACTTAGCATGGTTCAGTTTACCCCATTCATCATGCTATAAATATACAAACTCAAATAATTATGTACATTAAATGATTCAAGCAAGAGCAGCTTTGCAATTGTACAAAAACCAGAAGGCCTTTATGTAGCCACTGAGACAGAAGTGCCTCTCACTATGAGTATGAGCAACTAACAATGGAAATTGGGCACAAACCATTGTTAATAACAATGGTTTGTGCCCAGTTCTCATTGTTAGTTGCTCAGTGTCTCAGCTAGCTCCAGCATTAAAGAATAATTTTAGCAATGTGTCGCACATGGGTGCTGCCGTTTTGTTAGAATACTGGGCAAAGAATAATGTCTTTGCTGCATGTCCTTATAGTGCATTCCTATAGCAATATGTGCCTTTACGGTCCCCCCACAATTCACTGCGCACGGTAGATGGCTCAGTGCATGATGGGACGGAAATCTAGTACACTCGTGTGAGGCTCTCACTTACTGTACGTACGTGCACAAATGAATAAGATTTTGAGTTCTCAGCCGCTTCACAAATGTTAACTGGTAATATAGAGCTCAGGTACAGATTCAACCTACACATGTACTCATGCATATCTGTTTTGGGATCATATCGGCATCTAGAGGTAAAATAATTGAGATGACTGTTCAAAACCATGTCAGAGTAATATATGTGTTGTCGACAGCGTACAGTTATACAGTAGGTTGAATCTGTATCTGAGCTCTATGTTACCAGTTAACATTTGTGTCAAAAACACAAATTTGTCAGGTTTTACAAGTTTGAAGCGGCCGAGAACTCCACTCACTTGCGAAATCTCATTTATTTGTGCACACGTTCTCAAGTGCCTCTGCGAGTGTACTACATGTAGATTCCAGTCTCATATTTCAGTCCCATCATGCACTACGCACAGTGAATTGGGGGAACCGTAAAAGCACGTATACATTGTACACCAACAAGTCGGTAAAAAGTCATTCTTTGCACAGTACTCGGACGAAGTGGCAGTGTCCTTACTGCAAGGCATCGCTGCAATTGCCATTCTTTGCAAAGTTTATATTGGCTTCAGAAAGGGTAATATTTCTTGTTCTTTGCATTACAATAATATACGAGTTGTACTTGTTGAGCACAAGGTCTTTTATTTCTTGGGCATAATTCCCCTTAAGGCTGTTTGGGATACTTGCAACTTTGGAGAAACAGCAATTGCTACATTTTATTGCTTTGGCAATCTTTCTGTTTAAACAAGTCCAAAATCACTGAAACCGACCAGTCTTTAAAGCGATTCCAAAGTGATGGCCGATCAGTGCCTTTAAATTGTATGCACAAGTTCACTGTATTCAACAAACCTCTTCTGACCAAGATTTTTATTTAAATGCCAAACCCAACCTTTTTACCCCCTACCCACACTTACATGGTAAACATCTTCCCAAGATTATCAAAAGCATGAAAAGGAATTTCATAAAAACCTGGACTGCTTTCAGACTTACTTTCCTCCTGACAAAGTCCACCGTTTGGTGTGTGTGCATCAACTTGTAGGTATTCTGAACATTCTTCAGTTTAGTGTCATCCTCAGGAGAATGCTGTACATGTAACATGTAGATGATGACAACAGGATTTGATTTAAAGAGCCTTGAAATGGTCAGTCAGTTTAGACAGAGATGCATTCTTAGTAATTCACCAGTGAAAACTAAAGGAAAACCTTTAAGGACAATTTTTTTTTCTTCTTTTTTTCCAGACTGAAACAGGGAACTTGAAAAGTTTTGTGAAATGAAAATTAACAATGAGCTCATTTTGTATTCAAATCAAAGGATCAAACTGGTGCAGACAAAGAGGTAGCCTTTTGACGAGGCCTCGTGAATTTGAGCAATTTGGTGACTTAAGTAGAGCCCACACACGCCGAGTGTCTCATTCACTCGGCCTTTTTCGAACTGCGAGGCAATTCTTATGTTTTTCTTTATAATCGCTACCAAAGTTGGCAGCGAAATCAGCCAGTCACGTGCAGGTCACCCTATGCAAATTACGTCGTGAGCTCCAATAAACAAGGGAGGTAGTGACCTTTTCTCTGGACTTCAATATTTTCTTTAGAGGTGGATGAGGGAACCCACGATTGAAAAACAAAGAAATGACATACATGTACTAAACAAACTGTAAACTGATCAGTAAATTGATACAGTTCATGAGACACTGGGTAATCCCATTACTCTTCACGAAAGAATGCTCTGGGATCTTTTAAGTGTGTTACACAAAATACTGGACCAACGGCTTTATATCCCTTCCGAAGGATGGAGCAACTGTGGTTGAGTGTACCTTGCTCAAGGGCACATACAGGTACCACGGCCAAGTATCGAACCCGTAACATGAGGTTTTCACATATTCCGAATCAATGGCAAATGATCACAATGACAAAAAGGTAGTTTAGGAAAACAACATTAATCAACGATACTGGATGACATCTTTTTGGCATGTATGCCAATTGACGTGTACATGTATTTGTTTTGCACTAAAATTAGACAAGTTATCTCCTAAATGCATGGCACATGCACAATGCTATAGTTATTACAGCAGGGCAGGTTCAATAATTAACCACAAGCATACAAGTGATCTTATCTTGGATTTTCATGTGAAACATGTTCTTGTTATAATAAAATAAAAAGAACTTGTCTCTAGGTTATTTCGCCCACAGTGTGTGTATGGAGCGTCAAAAGTGGACAACCCAAATTTCTCATTTTCTGCTAGCAGATTTTCAAGCACTTTCAAAAAACGCAATTTTCTGCTAGCAGAAATTTGGATTTTACTTTGACAACTATCGCAGCGCTTCAAAAGTGGACAACTAAAAACGTCCAATTCATACTAAAAAAGTAACGTGATGCTCAATTTTCTCGTTTTCTGCTAGTGGATTTGAGGTTTTAAATTTCGCTTCAAATTTTTTGTTAAACCCCATTTTCTGCCAGCAGAAATTTGAATTTTACTTTGACAACTCTCGTGGTGCCCCAAAAGTGGACAACTAAAAACTTATCTCGCGGCACCCCCATGTTCAAAATGGAACGGTCTGTGTACAATTGATGTCGCAACACCGCAAAAAACGGAGCGAATCATGCACGGCTATAGCTACACTCGTGTACAAAACATGCAGATTCATAAAAAAATCAAATTGATTTAAGCACACAATTTTTTGTTCATGTTATAGTGCTTGAAACACCCCTTCAAATGAGAGGTCTCCCCATGTTATAGACGGTTATTAAAACTAAAGTTATTGTGGATTTTCTTTGGTCCAATTTGACCCATTTTGTTGTAGTCCGATAGGGTCCAAGCGGTTTAGCCATTAATTCTCAGCACACATTCCCAACAAACGCAGCAGTTTTCACCCACAAAATGGAAATGCAATGCTTGCAAAGCCGCTTGGCCCTATACGTGATATAGCAAGATTTTTAGGAGTCGAGTGTTTCAATTCATGGACTATCTTTTGTCAGTGGCTGCCAAGAATTTTGTGTCCACTGGCCTAAATACTGGAGAGCTTAATTAAGAAAACTAAAAAATAATTCTGACAGTAAAAAAATTATTCATCCATGCTCAAACAAATAGTCAGAGCCAATGTTTGTTGGGGGATTTTTAGTCAATTTATTATTGTTGTAACACTAACACTGTGTTGATCATTATTGTTGTAACACTGATGTTGATCAATGATCCTTAACTCAGTCTTGTCATACCTTTCTATTGTAGTCAATACAAGACTAATAATAAGGTGCAGTAATTACCATTTTCACAAGACATTTCTGTAAGTACAGATCGTTGACATTAAAAGAAAATCGGTTTCTTTAATACTTATACACTTGGGCTTCTATTGCAGAATAGCAATTACCAATTTGTGAAATATAAATTTTAATTTGTAGACATTTTTTGTGGGGTAGTGGTCATGACGATACCGGTAGAACTAATTCAACATCTGGACATCACCTGAGACCCTTGATATATACAAAACAGACAGGAAAGATTTTACTTTAATACCTGCACTTTTCACGTACCACCCAGTACACAAACCCTAGTGTAAAAATAAATAAATTAAAAAAAATCACGATTTCCCCATCAGAGTTTTACTTTTTGGTGGTATAAGTAAGCTGTAACAAGCAAAAATTAGTGCACGTATTGAGGTAAATTATTGCCAACTGTTAGATGAAGTCAGAAATGAGTCTGCTTTTTTCAACTAAATTAGATCCCCTTCTAATTTTAAATTTTCCCCTCTGGTAGGGACTGAGAAGTTTTAAATACCATTAAAGGTTTTTTTGTATAATAATTTTTCCCACTTAAATTAAATTAAATTAATAAGCACCAATAATGAGAGTAGATTTGACAGAAAACCTAAATTTAGGAGTGGGAAATTGAACTTGAGATGTTCTAGTATTAAAAAAAAAATTTAAAATTTTGGTAGGTTCTAGTATTAAAAAAAAAACTTTAAAATTTTGGTAGGGGAGAGTGGGGTTAGTTGGAACAGTGGGTATGTTGAAACATTGATATTTTCTTCCACGGCTGTAGTTATTTTTATGAATTCTTGCCAGTTGGGTCTTTCCACATTATTGGGGTATACATTTCTGTGACATACAAGATCTTAGGTCCCAGTTCAGTTCAAATGTCTTAATTTTATCTTTAAATTATCCAGCTAAACTGAGGAAATAACTTTTACACGAAGGAGTAAGAAAAATAATCCCACAACATACATTTCTGAAAACCCCGTTTCCTATTACGTATGTAACAAAGACAGAAACAAAATGTCACAAAATGGTCTGTCCACGTTACATACGTAATAGGAAAATTTGTACACAAGCTTTTCCAAAAATGCATGTTGTGGCAGCAATTTCTTACCTTTTTTGACAAACATTATCTCCTGAGAACAGTACAAGGAAATTTATTTCATTTTGGGATAAACTAAAGAGATCTGAAAGGAATTATTGACTTATTTTTCAAATGTAGGCCTACCCCCATTACTGTGGAAAGACCCAGTTATATGTTGCTATTAGCAACAGCAATCCTCCATATTGTCCACAGCACATGTACTACAACCCTATTAAAATAAGAAAGGAATGTTTGTGTTTTTTACCTTCCGAGTAATTTTTTCACCATTCAGAAATGTTGCATTATGCTAATGATGTTCATAGATTCACTCAACTAGTTTTTTGTATTTTAAGGTATAGTACAAAGCTTCAAAATAAGGTTAACGAAATGTCAAATTGTACTTATTGTAGTACCTGTTTTGCGTAGTAAGCTTGCAAATGTCAAACAGGCCAGCGGGTTTTGTTGGATCAAAATGAGGGGGTTTCAATGTTTCAACTACATGTAACCCATAGGATAGGTGAAGTGCCTTTTTGGATAGAAGTTTAAGTTAATTTTCTCACATTTTGTGCATGGGGGATAACATTTTGCCGTTCATTTTTTTTAAAGGGGAAAATTTAAAGACATTACTTCTAATCACACATTTATTAGGCTTATATTTAATTACACATTTATATGTATAGGCCATGCATATTTTGCATCTGTGAAGTGTATGACTGAGGAATGGATGTAAGATAAAGTTCAAGAAGATCAAAACTTCAAGATGTTAAGTTTGTAATCTAAATAAATTAGAATGTTTTATTGTTAATTTTAACAATTTAAAGTTAGAAAATTAAAAACAGTTGTACAGTAAAACCTGTTTATAGTGGCCACTCATCTTTATAGTCCCAAATTCCATTTGCATAATGCTTAAGTAACCTCTATAAAAAGGCAACCTGTTAATAGTGGCCAGTTTTTTTACGGTCCAGAGGGTGGCAATTATACAAGTTTCACTGCATTATAAGTGAGCAAAAAGCATTTTGGTGCTCTTGTTTTGTGCAGTTGTTAATGACTCCCTGTACCCCAAAGGGTTTATTAGTGCCCCAATTTACAGCTTAAGTGTCTGCCTTGGTAATTAGGGTGATTGCAGAAGTTATAGTACAGTTTTTAAACGACAACATACCGTGTTTCAACTTACATACCCCATAGGTGGGGTAGGTCGGAACAGCTGGCATGGTCATGTTCAAGGTGGATTATACGAGAAACCATCAACGAGGCCGAACATTTTATAGGTTCCATTTGTAGCCCAAATATGTATGCTTAAAGTAGTATAGTTGTTTTTTCTTTAATAAATTCTGTTAGTGTTTTATAGACGATTTTGAATTTTGAAAAATGTTCCAACTAACCCCACTCTCCCCTACACATGCATGGTTACTGCTGAAAACATTACATACATTGTAAACGCCATCAATAATTTAGTAAGGGAACATGAATTTAGAGGAAATTTCAAGCTGCAATAATGAGGGTATTTTTTAATGTCCATTTTTGTGCCTCCAAAGATGTTTCATAAATGATGTATACACTCGCCACTAATTCTTCATAACACCCCACTGAGAAAGTGTCAACTTATGGTGAGGAAACATGAATTTAGTAGTGAGGAAATTTCAAGTTTTCTTTTGAAAATGTAGCGGTAACCTCCCGTGATGATACGGTGTGAGGTGAGGTCCAGTCACAAAATTAATTTCCTCACTGATCCAGCAAATCAATCACAGGAATCAACAATCAATTACTCCCGATGACGATTGTAATTATTTATAATCCATTATCACAATCCGATCAAATCCCCTAGATCTTTAGATCCTTTAGGCTTTAGATCCTTTAGATCCCTGGATGGAGTAGGATAGGAGCACTTAGCCTCCGAGCAGAAAGCTTTATCACATGTTCTGTAGTTGTTCTCCCCAAGTTCTAAAGATGAACCATGGTTATAAGCCTGGCAAATAATGCAAAATAAAGGGGAAAACTTCCTCTCTTGCTGCAGAGGTTCACTCAAACAGTCGGAGAAAACAAGAAAAAGGACGCGTATCCCGTCCAAACTTTTTACACGATGTTCGCATAACATGTCACTTACGAATCACTGCGCGACGGGATGTTTTGCTGAACTGCGTTATAAAACAATGTACGCCACACGCACTATTTCCACTGGGGAAGGATCTGACCTTATGGTACTGTCTAGCATGACCTTTTTGCATATATTAGGCAGTCTATAAATAATATTGTTTTTAAAGGGACAGGGCCATCGTTAAAGGGACCGTACCCTCACAAAAACATTCATAATTTTTATGTCATGCTCCATAGACTTAGTGCATGGAGTCTCAACTGGCGAGGCATCCTCTAACTCCTGCGTACAGTGGCCCTGTTGAAACAGGCCCCATTTCGCGGTAGAACAAGCGACAGAAATTTTGTCGCCTCTGCTGGACCAATCAGGACGCTTGGCAGTGCATTGCAGCATGATTTCAGGCATTCGAATGTAACGCGCGCAGATTGTAAACACCGTGCATGCATGTGATACATGTACTCGGTAATGCTGGCCGTTGTCCGCGTCGGCGATTGGCTGCTATTTAAAGGATACTGGGGAATCCGTTACATTACATTCGTCAGCATGCATCCCTGTTATTAATTTGAAAAACTGCGGAGTAAATTAAGATCGTCGTTTGAAAGTTTGGTAGGAATGGGACAGTCATAAGGAACGGAACCCAATACAATTTCTGGAAAGTATAGAAATCGTTTCTTTTCGGCATAACATGACCGAATTGATTAAATTACATCAAAATGACTCGGGCGTGAGTTGGCTCAAGACAACAGCCGGCTCACTCCACAGATTTGCGTGGATTTCCTTAGGGTATTGTTACGTCGCTTTGCAGAGTGGAAATTCCCTGAGTCCATTCATATAGCTGTTTAAAAGGACCTCTAAAAGTTGAAGGTTCTTTATCGCTTTTTAATATGAGGCGTGATCGATGGGCGCTCCGCATGGTCCAAGCGGTTTTGCAAGCGCAAGCATGCATTTCCATTTCTGGCGCACACGGCGCGCGTACATTACGCAAGGCATTCGTAACGGAAAGAAACGGTCACGGAATCGGAAGGAAAATTGTACCTTAGCTTAAAGGCAGTATACATCATTGGTAATCTTGAAAATCAGAAATGTTCACAGATTTACGCCCAACTTACACAATATAAACATGATGACCGTAGAAAACTTCCCCTGAAATGGTTTTGTCTGAAGTGCTATAGTCTTTGAGAAATGAGTAAAACATTTAGTTTTCGTCTCATAAGACGAAAATTCAATTTACCCCGAAACCATTTCGCCCCAAATTACTTTGTCCAAACACTACATCGCCCAAATGCCACTTCGCCCCAAAACCACTTCGTGCACAGGCCGTGGTTCTGGGGCGAAATGACTGCAAACCCTGTTTTCTCAAAAGTTAGACGAGGTAGTACGGAGCCGGTTTTTGCTTAGGTTGGTTTTAATCATCTTCAATCACACAGGGGGATAAAACTATTTGTAACAGTTTACCAATCATGTATATTATCTTTAAACCACGATTTATACTTGTACCTCAAATTTTGTGTCAAGTTTATGTGTGTGCTGGGAATTAATGGAAGTACAATGGCTGCTAAACCGCTTGGACCATACATATTTTACGGACTACAACAAAAATGGGTCATATTCGACCAAAGAAAATCTACAATAACTTTAGTTTTAATAACCGCCTTACGTACATGGAGAGACCCGTCATTTGAAAGGGTGTTTCAAGCACTATAACATTAACTAAAAAGTTGTGTGTTTCAATCAATTTAATTTTTTTATGAATTTGCATGTTTTGTACACGAGGTCTGTAGCTAGCCGTGATTCGCTCCGTTTTTGCAGTGTTGCGACATTAATTGTCCACAGACCATTCCATTTTTAACATCTATAAGGGTACCGCAAAATAAGTTATCCACTTTTGGGGCACCACGAGAGTCGTCAAAGTAAAATCCAAATTTCTGCTAGCAGAAAATGGGGTTTTAAAAAAATGTTTGAAGCAAAATTTAAAACCTCAATCCACTAGCAGAAAACGAGAAAATTGGGTTGTCCACTTTTGGACAAGTACGTTACTTTGTTAGTATGAATTGGAAGTTTTTAGTTGTCCACTTTTGAGGCATAGCGATAGTTGCCAAAGTAAAATCCAAATTTCTGTTAGCAGAAAATTGCGTTTTTTGAAAGTGCTCAACGCGAATTCTAAAAACCTGAAAATCTATAGTAGCAGAAAACGAGAAAATTGAGTTGTCCTCTTTTGGAGCATCACGTTAAACTCTCTACAGGGTGTTTAAAAAAAGGAAACCGAGATTAGTTTGTTAATTTCGTGGAGATGGCTAAATATTTTGGAAATTGGCAACTACCGTACCCTCTATTAGCTAATGATGTGCTCTTTCTTATGACACCACGAAATCTAATTTACGGTCACACATGACTGAGCACGAAGCAGTGTAATCAGCCATGTCAGAACTGGTCTTGCACCAGATTCACCGCAGCCTAACTCCAACAATTTTCATACCTAAAAAAAGAAGAAAGACCAGTGTGTCCTCAACAAAATTTTTATTCTCAATGATTACACATTTTGGGTGCCTTTCCCTGTCTCGACCTAACCCCAGTGTCTTTCGACTTTTAAGGAGTGTGCAATGAAATAACAGGCTGAGGATTGCATAATTTGGAGGCCCAACAAAAGCCCTGCACTGGGCAGACATGGTTCATTATGAAAACATCTTTTTGGTGCAAGACCAGTTCTGACATGGTTGATTACACTGCATGTGTGACCGTAAATTGGATTTCGTGGCGTCATAAGAAAGAGGACACCATTAGCTAATAGATGGTGGTTGCCAATTTCCAAAATATTTAGCCATCTCCACGAAATTAACAAATTAATCTCGGTTTCCTTTTTTTTTTAAACACCCTGTAGTGGGAATTTGGAATTTTTAGTTGTCCACTTTTGGGGCGCCGCGAAAGTTGTAAAAGTAAAATCCAAATTTCTGCTAGCAGAAAATTGTGTTTCTTGAAAATACTCGTCGCAAATTTTAAAAACCTGAAAATCTGCTAGCAGAAAATGAGAAATTTGGGTTGTCCACTTTTGTGCATGTAAATTGCCACAATTTACATGTACATTGTTGTACTGTGTACTTAAAAGCATGATTTCCATGACTTTTCTATTTCAATTTGTGTTGGCATGCATGAATAGTTTCAAATTAGGGGCCATCTAATTTGGGCGTACCAAGCGTACCAAGCGTACAAGGGGGTGGGGGGGGGGGGGGGGGGGAGGAGGTTTGGTCAAAGGCAGTGTACGACTTTACCAGACCTCCCAACATTTGAATTACAAAATTCCTAATAGAGCGTTATATTGGAAATTTGTACACTGGGTTTTTAAAAAGGCATGTTGTCACACTATTTGTGACCCTTTTTGGGCCTATGTTATCTCCTCAGAACAACTTAAACTTATTTCTATTATTTTGAGACCAGACAAAGGTATTTCCTCAAAAATATGGTCTGTTGCCAAAATGACCCCTTTACTGTGGAAAGACATACATGTAGAAAGATATGTGCAAAATCATAAGTACCGGTACATACAGCACTGTTCTGTGAGCAAAATAAGAATTACTGCAATATTGCAATAGTGATAGTGTGTGGAAGCCAAGTCTGTATGAACTGTATGCATTTGAGGAACTCTACAAAATCAAGACTTTGAAAAAACGTTTCATTTCTTTTTTTGAAGAATGTTGCAAAAATGGCAAAGTCCAAATGCTTTCAGAACAGTGGTATACACAATGGGTGAGATCACAATTCTGTGTGCTCAATATGTGTTAGTGTTACAGATCTGTTAACAGATCTACGTTATCTTAATCAGAATTGTGACCTCAGAACAAACGCCGTGTTAACACGAGGTGTTAGTGTGTGTTGAAAGTTGTGCGCAGAACTGCAAATTGCAGTGAGTGATGAGGGCGCAATTCTGTGCTACGTGTTAGTGTTAGTGTAACAGATCTGTTAACATGGCGTCTCGGGAAACTGTGTTAGTGTAACAGATCTGTTGACTCGGCATCTCCTATGCTTACATTGTTAAACAGTTTAAGTAACAAAAGGTGCCCCACTAGATGGCAGCTATTCTATACGGTCTATACCAAGCACGATATGTGGCAAAGGGACTCTTTGGAAATGTCTAGTTGGTATAGGGTTCTGCACGACTTTCAACACCAACACTAACACAGAATTGTGACCTCTGGTCTGTGTTACAAGAGCTTAACCACTAGGTAATTAAAATTTTCAAAATCCTCACGGAGCCCCATAAAAAGTCTCAATTGTGGGTAGAATGCAAGATCCAACACATATAAGTTGTGTTGAAAAATAAAACTCAATTTATTGACAAACACGAAAGTTCCAAATTAATCAAAATTAATACCACCCACTTCGTTCAGATTAACTTAACAGATCTGTTACACTAACCTGATGTGTAACATGAGGTGTTGAACTAACATGAGATATAACACTAACACGTCTTAAACACCATGTTAACATCAAGATAACACGGTGTTTGTTCTGAGGTACAATTCTGATTAAGTTAACAGATCTGTTACACTAACACGCAACCAAGAGTTGTGACTTTACCCAATGTACAGTGCAGAGAATTAACATGGTGTTAACACGGTGTTAACCTGGACGTTCAGTTAGAGGTCAAGATTAATGCCCTGTTAACAGATCTGTTAAACTAACACTAACACGTAACACACAGAATTGTGACCTCACCCAATGTACACACATGTATCATGTGTACTTTTAGAAGGCTAAAAGTGTTGTTTTTGACGTTTATATTGGGACGTTATCATTTTCTAGTAACACTTTTAGCCCCTTACCAATTTAACCCCATTCGCTATCTTACATTTTGCTGCACGCGGCAAGATGGCCGCCGTACTCCAAACTATAGTTATACAGTCAAAATTAAACATTGAAAAACTTACCATGGAAGTACCTGGAATCTCCAGAATGTTGTACCGTGGTCCATTTTCCCCGATGATTCTTCTAAACAGAAAAAACTAGTCCAACGTAATTTTTCTTGACATTTTCGAGCACACTCGGGAGAAGAGCGACATTTACAGACGATCAAATCACGTTCCAGATCATTGTACTGCTAGTGACGTCATACAATGAGATGACCACAAGAGGGCGGGCTATCTGGGCCCTGACTGCTCATCTCTAAACACGTGGTAAATGTCGCTCTTTTCCCGAGTGTGCTCGAAAATGTCAAGAAAAATTACGTTGGACTAGTTTTTTTCTGATTAGAAGAATCATCGGGGAAAACGGACCACGGTACTACATTCTGGAGATTCCAGGTACTTCCATGGTAAGTTTTTCAATGTTTAATTTTGACTGTATTGGTGAACTATAGTTTGGAGTACGGCGGCCATCTTGCCGCGTGCAGCAAAATGTAAGATAGCGAATGGGGTTAAATTGGTAAGGGGCTAAAAGTGTTACTAGAAAATGATAACGTCCCAATATAAACTTCAAAAACAACACTTTTAGCCTTCTAAAAGTATATCATGTGTACCTCTGCAAATTGCCTGAAGTTTTCTATTTCTTTAGCCGAGGGCTTAAACTCGGTTCCTTCAAACATCTTCACATTGATGTCTGGCCTCTAGACCTGTGACGGATCCAAAATGGCCACTGTCCCCTGCAGACAATTGAAAAAGTCAAAACAGCAAAATAAATGTTTTCAAATGTCTCCTCAGAGTTTCACTTTACATTTAGTTTAGTAAAATGCTAAAAATAAATTGTGACATCAAAAATTTATGCAGTGTGCAGAACTTCTTGCAGAACAGCTAATTGAATACTGTGTGGGATGCGCACAACCCGCACCTTCTCATCATGAGCATATTTTCATGAACATATTTTCTTGCGCATTACACTGGCCCCATTCTGTGGCCAAGAACCTCTACAGGCTCCGGGTCATTGGCCACAGGGTGTATAGATAAACCTCTCACAAACAACAGGTGCTTTTGACAGTTTGAGAGGCTGTATAGGACTAAAGCGGGCCTCCCACTACTGTGCAATTTTGGCCACGAATTAGGTACGATTAGCTATGATTTGGTACGATTGTGTATAGATACACAATCGTACCAAATCGTAGTTAATCGTACCTAATTCGTGGCCATAATCGCATAGTGGGAGGCCCGCTTTACTCACACGATTTGTTGTCTTACCTCACCAAAAAATATACACATTAATTGCTCGTGCTCAGGACAACTCGTACCCAGGACAACTCGAACCTGAGACAACTCGTACCCCTTTTGTTGTTTTATTTTGTTGTAAATTTGTTAACGTCCTGCGAAAATCCCCCCCCCCCCCTCCCACCCCTCTTCACAAGGGGCCGGCAAAAATGGCACTAAAACTCTCGCCAAAAGTCTGAATGCCCCGACAAATGTCTCGGTAAATTCCCGACAAAGGTCGCTGCAAACTTTACGGTAAAAATGTCGTTCCAAGTAGGGGCAAAAGTGCCGGGAAAAACATTCTCTGCAGAAAAAGAAGCCAGTGAAACGCTTTCATATTAAAGTGACACCCCCGTACACGATCATGACGATGGAAAGGGTTCAAGTTGTCCCGGGTACGAGTTGTCCCGGGTACGAGTTGTCCCGGGTACGAGTTGTCCCGGGTACGAGTTGTCCCGGGTACGAGTTGTCCCGGGTACGAGTTGTCCCGGGTACGAGTTGTCCTGTTTCCATGTAAAAGTATCAATACATTCATTATTAGTTATGGTATTTTTTTCGTATACATTGAACAAAGATTTTAAGGAAATTACCTACTGGAATCAACACATAATGCAATTTTAAGATATACTTCCCACTTGCACTTTTGTCGCAAATGTTGCTTTTCTGTAGAAAAATCACGTTTTCTTCCTCAAAAATTGCCTTCAGTTAGTGCACAAGATAACCATTCACGCGCGCGCGCAGCGCCCTTTGTTGTCGCGCTTACGCACAGACCGCTCGCCACGTCATTTTAGGGCATTACTTTATGCAGTAATTTTATCATTTATTTATCTCAGAAATGCAACATTTGCGACGGAAGTGTCAGTGGGAAGTATATCTTAGAATTGAATAAGCTATCGATTCCAACATATAAATTTACCCAAATCCGTGTTCAATGTATATGAAAAAAATACCTTAGTTTTCCCACCTTACTCGTGGCTACTACATGTACTAGTTTAGTGTGACACAACGGACGAGTTGACCTCTGCAATTAAACATACAACGGTCGAGTTGGTACAACGGTCGAGTTGGTACAACCGTCAAGCGCACGACGGTCGAGTTGACCTGCATACCCCGTACGCGTAGCGCCGTAGACGTAGTACGTATAGCCGGGGTGTTGTCTATGTTACCATGGAGGAAGGATGTTAGTTTTGTTACGTTGATCAGTTTGATCATGGAGTTTATAATTTTAAAATAAAAAATACGCCGTCTTCCTCACGTCCATGTCGTCGTCCAAAAAAATAACAAAAGTGAACTGTTGTACTTAATATAGTTCGGACCGTGACAACATACTAACATATTACTAAACAAAATCAACACTTAATTTTATCAAGTCAGTTCCGGTTTCGTCCTCATCAAACTCGTCGTTATAGACCGGCAGCCCAGAGGGTTTTGGTTAAACGAACGAGGTACCAACAACCGAGGGCAGGAACATTTAGGAAGTGACCTAGTATTTGCAGATCCGGGCGTCTGCCGGGGTCCCTCTGCTGCATTTGACCCCTGGGGACCCCCAAAGGGCGCCAAAAATTGCGCTGGATCAAACATTCGAGGTACCACATGAAACTAAGTTTAGATGAAAGAGCACATCACACAGAGTACGGAATGGCCCTTGCCAGACGAATTTTCTGCTGCAAAAGTCCCGCCAGACGCCCGCCAAAATCTCATTCCATATAATAAATGCAAGATACAACGGCCGTCGACAAACGAGTCCATTTGTTTTGAACGGGTAGCTTTGACATACGGCTGTTCTGTGTTTCATCCGGCGTAAATCTGGGAGCGCTGTGATTGACTATGTTGAGTGGAGTTCTCGGGTACTGGGTTGGCAAAAAAAAAATTTGACACAGTATCCATACCAAAATAACAACTTTCTTAATTCAGCTTTTGTCCATTTCACTGAAGGAGAGGCAAGAACCGGGTGGGATTATGTATAGCACAAGATCTTCTTGATTGGTCACCATATGTTACAATGTATGTACTAACGAACCTACCTATAAATGTAGGCTACGTGTAAATGATTAAGTGTGAATTAAAGTGACTAATGGGCCAGTCACAAATCAGTTGCGATGCGTCGGCGATGGGTAAAACCGGGAAATTTGAACAAAATCTTGAGACAGATCTCACGATTTTGCACCCGTCGGAGGCGCTCTCCGGACGCCTGCGGCTTGTCGCAGATTTTTTTGGCATCGCCACACCCGTCGCGGTCCCCAACTTTGAACTTAAAATTTTAAGATTGCTCGCAAGATTTTTCACCCATTTTGGGCATCCCAGACACAATCTCTGATGACCTACGATGCCCTCCGATTAATCGGAGGCGTCCTCCGAATAATCTGAGACTAGTCGCAAGATTCTGTGTGGGATTGGAAATTCAGGTTGAGATTCAATGTCTGCGAGTGGTCTCCGGCGCCCTCCGACTGAATCGGAGGCGCCCTGCGACGATTCGTACGCTTTCTGTGATCGTCTCCGACGAATCGTACGGTGGAATCGTAGTAAATCGCCGTGTATATAAGGGCGCCTCCGATCGGATCGCTAAAAGTTTGAGACGCTCTTGCTGCAGGAGGCTGTGACAGAAGATTTTGAAGATTTTGAAGATGCCACATATACCCGGGGGGGGGGTGGGAAATTAAAAGAAAAGATGCTCGCAGATATCGTCTCCGATGCAATCGGAGGCGATCGGAGGCTAATCCCACGATTTTTCGACAAAACCGGGTCAAAATCCTTGAAAAAATCTCAGACAATGTAACTGCTCCACTTTTATTAGGATTATTGCTAGGATTGTTCAAGGCTTCTTTATTTTCTACGACGACCCCCCGCCAAAACTAATCCCCGACAGATCGCCGACATTGTGAATGGGCCATAAACTATTATTTTCCACCGTCAAAAGTTGCATCGGCGAAACTGACCACTGCTATAGACAGCCGAAGTGTGACGTGCGTTGCCATGGCAATTGGATCTAAACTATCATGGCCGTCGGGAAAAGTACCATTGGAAAAGCACTGGGACACGGTTGAGTGATTTTTAGTTTAGATCCAATTGCCTAGGCAACCAACAAAAGGTGACGTATTCACTTCGGCAGTCTATAGGGCCTATCCAAATAAGCAAACACAACAAACGTTTCATCGATGATAAGCGCGGATTCTTGAACATTGATCCTTTTCGCGCGAAAACAATTTAACAGAACATTGTAATACACAAAATCAAGTTGTTTATGTGGTTATCAGAGCATCCTTTCACTCCAAATTCCCTCCAAACCGCGTCGAATTTAGGCTACACACAAAAAGGCTGTGTGTGAATATCCACCCTCATTATTGATGATAATTGGCCGTCTGAACATGGCCCGGGAACATGCCTATAAAATGAGATGCACACTGATTATTTTCGCGTTTTCTGTATGCAAATTTGACGCGCGTTGCTTGACGAAAATGCGGGATGGAAGGAATTTGGAGTGCGGCATGGAATGAATTACAAAAGTCATGTACATGTAGATGAATTGGATATGCACACTAAACTTTTTTTCATGCACACTGAACTTTATTTACGCGTTCTGCATGCAAATTTGACGCGCGCTGCTTGAAGAAAATACGGCCAGGAATTTGGAGTGAAGCGACGCACAATGTTATTCTGGGATTTGCAGTGAGTCGGCTGCATAGAGCTATATTATACAAATATTGACTGCAATGAGGGGCATGGTTAAGATTATAGGCCCAAGGTGATCTCGAAGCCATGACTATGCCCCGAGGCGGAAGCCGAGGGGCATACATGGCTTCGAGATCACCGAGGGCCTATAATCTTAACCATGACCCGAATAAACAGCAGTCAATATTTGTTTTATATACCGAATGTGTAGATTTTTGTCATCTGGTTGGTTAAAAGTAACGAGACATCATACATCATTGATAGTGGTCCTTCGCGTTTCGATTTCGGAAGCTGGTCTACGGCGGAAAAGTTGTATATTTACAGCAAACATTGTAGCATAATCACCTGGCACTTTAGTAGCACATTTCACCTGACACAGTTTTCACTGTAGGCCACTTCTCTTACTTTCTTAAGGACTTCATCATCTACGACAGACGACAAAATGACGTCGAGATTCCGCCATTACCGTCCTGATGAATGTTTACGTGAAGCGCACAGCTGCATAGTTGGTACACAGCTATAGCTATGCTAACACATGTAATGCGCGCGTCCGGAACCCGCTAAATGACTATGCCCAGCTGCATAGTTGGTGCACAACTAGCTATATGCTAACACATGTAATGCGCGCGTCCGGAACCCGCTAAATGACTATGCCCGGGGCATGGCAAAGACTATTGACCAGTTGGCATACGCGCCGGGTCTAGCCGATTCAATGCCCCCACTTTTAACCAATCAGATGACAGGAATCTACGCATGAAGTTATATACTTCATGCGTAGATTCCTGTCATCTGATTGGTTAAAAGTGGGGGCATTGAATCGGCTAGACCCGGCGCGTATGCCAACTGGTCAATAGTCTTTGCCATGCCCCGGGCATAGTCATTTAGCGGGTTCCGGACGCGCGCATTACATGTGTTAGCATAGCTATAGCTGTGCACCAACTATGCAGCTGTGCGCTTCACGTAAACATTCATCAGGACGGTAATGGCGGAATCTCGACGTCATTTTGTCGTCTGTCGTAGATGATGAAGTCCTTAAGAAAGTAAGAGAAGTGGCCTACAGTTAAAACTGTGTCAGGTGAAATGTGCTACTAAAGTGCCAGGTGATTATGCTACAATGTTTGCTGTAAATATACAACTTTTCCGCCGTAGACCAGCTTCCGAAATCGAAACGTGAAGGACCACTGTCATGACTGTATATGATGTCTCGTTACTTTTAACCAACCAGGGGCCAATTTCATAGAGCTGCTTAAGCATGAAAAATTGCTTAAGCATGAAAAACCTTACTTGATAAAATGAGGTTACCAGCAAAAATTTCATGTGATTGTCATGGTAATGGAACAGTCCTCTAAAACTGGTCATATAATATTTCTATCACATGAGGATTTCACTGGTAACATACTCTACTGAGCAAGAGTTTTTTGTGCTTAAGCAATTTTTTGTGCTTAAACACCTCTATGAAATTGGCCCCAGATGACAAAAATCTACACATTCGGTATATAAAACAAATATTGACTGCTGTTTATTCGGGTCATGGTTAAGATTATAGGCCCTCGGTGATCTCGAAGCCATGACTATGCCCCTCGGCTTCCGCCTCGGGGCATAGTCATGGCTTCGAGATCACCTTGGGCCTATAATCTTAACCATGCCCCTCATTGCAGTCAATATTTGTATACTATGGTCGGCTGATACAAATTCTCTGCGTGTAGCATTTTGTCGAGGTGAGGTGCAGTGACGCGCGTCAAATTTACCCGCTTTTAAAGCCCGGCGCACACTTTTGCGATTTATCGGCCCACATGACCGGAAAGGTTTGGGCCGGAACTTCGGGCTGGTCTGACCGTACATGAACCGGGACAAATCAAAAATGTTTGTTAGATTTTTCTGTATCATCCGATGGTTTGGTAATAATCCGGTTTTTGGCCGGTAAATCACAAAGGTAAATCGTAAATCGGCGGGGTTTATATTGGGTGGATTCACACTGAGCCTAAAGCGCGTCTCTTTGAAAAAGTAAAGCCATAGGCCTATGGAGGGAAATGAGTCATTGAAAATCACAGATCTACACATTAATGTGCCAAGCACAGAATTTATTTACTTTTGTAAAATGAGTTACCAGCCAATTATTAGCCTATGACAAATTGGGTTTTTAGAAACATTAGCAAAAGAGTAATAAAAAAAAATTATATACGATTTTGGCTGGCTGGACATTAATAGCAAAATAAAGCAAATACAATATTTTGTGCTAAACAGCGCCATGAAATTGGCTCCTGGTCACCAAAAAGCTCAACACTGGCGCATACATTACGCGTCAAATGTCAGGCGTCGCACACCAATTTTGACGTGCAAAGATTCATTTAAAGACCTGTGTGTATATTTCGATTCGGGACGCGCCTTGGTAGCCCGCGCCGCAATAGACGCACATGTATCTCTGTTTACAGCGCTCCCAGAACACAGAACAGCCGTATGTCAAAGCTACCCGTTCAAAACAAATGGACTCGTTTGTCGACGGCCGTTGTATCTTGCATTTATTATATGGAATGAGATTTTGGCGGGCGTCTGGCGGGACTTTTGCAGCAGAAAATTCGTCTGGCAAGGGCCATTCCGTACTCTGTGTGATGTGCTCTTTCATCTAAACTTAGTTTCATGTGGTACCTCGAATGTTTGATCCAGCGCAATTTTTGGCGCCCTTTGGGGGTCCCCAGGGGTCAAATGCAGCAGAGGGACCCCGGCAGACGCCCGGATCTGCAAATACTAGGTCACTTCCTAAATGTTCCTGCCCTCGGTTGTTGGTACCTCGTTCGTTTAACCAAAACCCTCTGGGCTGCCGGTCTATTAGCCTTTTGACAAGGCCTCGTGAATTTGGGCGATTTCGTGACTTGAGTAGATGTCTACACACGACAGAAGGCATTACGTTCGCCCAGCCTAGCTTTATACACTCCGCTCAAGCTTAGACGCCCGAGTATCCCAAAAGGCTAAAGCCCGGTTCATATTTCATGCGAACGCGAACGCGAATGCGAATTTGACGTCACAACGATTGTTTCGCGCAGCGATTTCGCAAAAAGTTGAACTAGTTTCAACTTGCGCGAATGTTCGCCGCGAAATGTTTGACGTCACATTGACGTGGATTCGCGTTCGCGTTTGCTTTCGCGTGAAGTATGAACCGGGCTGGCTTAACTCGTCGTAGGCTAGTGACGTATGCCACATCACATGACATGTAGGCCGTTTCCGAAATCATGAATTTTGCTTATGTCCGGTTTTTCATGTGTGTAGTTTACATGTTTGATTTCATATGTACATAAGATGAAAATATATACGCAAGAAGGGTGAATTTCGAAGTTATTGTAGCAGCTGGAAGTTTATTTTGTCGCGTTTATTTATGGGATGCATCACACCTGAACCGGAAGCTAAGCTAGTCGATTCGAAAACAGCCATACTTCTACTTCGCATTTTAAAGGGGGAATCAGCCTGAGAGTTTGTACTGTCCGAAGACTGGGCCTCGCCAAAAGTCACTATTTATTAGAACCAGTCGATAGTGTATAAAAAAAAGATACAACCCTCCTACCTTTTTCGATCCATCCACTTTATGACTTTGGAGTATTTTCCCAATGAAAAGTAACTGGTCGGCGGACAATTTATATGCAAATAGCAGTAACCAGGGCGTAGCTATGCACGTGCAAAATCTGTTCCACATAGACCGTTTACGAAACGCTCGGTGTTTTACGGTCTTGATCTTGATCTTGATAGAATAATTAATTAGCTCCAACTGGAGCATCACTCAATGTGAGGATGGGAGGCCAGAGGACAGCTAGTCACAAGAGATGCATGATTGTAGCTAATCCTTTCCGGAACATCTTAGGATCAGTGATACTGGTCAGGGAATGAAGGTAGCCTATTCCAGTCCCGTGCTGTATCTGGTGACACTTTGTCTTGGATGCAGGAATGCAGAGTGAGAGTGGATGGTGTTGTCTAGTGGACACTGACGATTTCCTATTATTGAACTGTAAATGATCACTAAGCTGAAGATCCATGTGATGATGTACAATTTTGTGCATAGTGACGTATACCAGCCTCTGCGTATGACGTCTGGATTCGAGTGTAGTGAGACTAATCGATCGTTGCATAGCAGTGACAGAGCTTTCTCTACCATAATCGTTCATGATGAAACGTGTAGCTCGCTTCTGAACGGCTTCGACATTGTTGATATTCCGTTTTGTAAAGGGGTCCCACACTGAGCTGCAGTATTCCAAATGTGGTCTAACCAAACTTTTGTAGGCTTGTAATTTGACAATTTGAGGTGCATTATGAAGATTACGACGGAGAAAACCAACCATACTATATTGGTCTTTGAAACTATATATACTGTCCACATGTATATTCCACTTACTCACAACTGTTCATAAAATATGGAAAGCAAAAGAACATACATCTCAAGTGAAGTCGACGCCATCATTTTGGACTTCGCTAAAGCGTTTGACAAAGTTCCTCACCGCAGATTTAGTAAGATCAATCACCTTGGTATCTCGTCTTTTCTCATCGGGCGACAACAGTCAGTCAACATTCAGGGTGTGACATCCAAACCAGTTGAGGTTATGTCTGGAATTCCGCAAGGAACCGTCCTTGGTCCGTTATTGTTCCTATATACTGTATGTACATAAATGACTTGGGCGATGGGATTAATTCCAATATTTCTTTGTTCGCGGATGACTGTGTCATTTACAGACCAGTTTCCTCATTGTCAGATTGTGAGATCCTTCAACGTAATCTGGGACGACTGGAATATTGGGAGAAAAAGTGGCTACTTTCCTTCAAACCAGAAAAATGTAGTAATCTTCACATTTAATTTAGTAGGAAGAAATCAAAACTTGAATATCCGTATAAGCTGTCTGGTCATCGTCTTTAAACAGCAGATAGTCATAAATAGGAGTAACATTGTCGGGCGACATGAATTGAGATTCACATGAGCGTTTTGAACGAAATCCATGCTGTGCATTGCTGAGAACTTTATGGTGATCAAGGTGTCGCATTACGTGACTGAAAATGATGTGCTCCAGGACTTTACAACAAACTGATGTCAAAGACATCAGTAGTTGGAAGGGTCAGTACGGCTGCCTTTTTTAAAGATAGATGTAATGTTGGCTTTCATCCATGACCTGGGTAATATGCCACCATTGATGCTTCGAGTGAAGATTTTGGTTAGTACAGGAGCAATCTCAGTGGCACATTCCTGAAGCACAAATGGATGAATGCCATCCGGTCCAGGAGCCTTATGATGATCGAGGAGCCATCTTATGGAGAAGTTTGTAGACACCGTCAGTACCTATGTATAGTGGTGATATATCTGTATTGCTTGCTTAGGACTTCTGCCTTGTCCATATAGATGAACTAACAATTTGTTTCCCATCCCACATACAGGGCTGAAATACCAGAGGAATCTTAATGGCGTCTACTCTTGATAAACGACTAGAATCTTTTGGAATTTGTATAGAGAATCATACACGGATGTGCACAAATTATATACTCGTGCTCAGCTTTCCTAATAAGATCCTTTTGGACTTGCTTTCTCAAAGAACGATAGCGAATCCAGTTATGATGGTTATTAGTGGCTTTCGCTCGGTAGAATGCTCTATTCTTCCGTTTTATTGTGCGTTTTAACTGCCTGTTGACCCAACCAAGGTAGGTTGAATCGTGAGCTTCTGTAAAATGATGGAATGAAAGTATCGGTGGCTGTTCCCACAGCTGATTCAAAGCGGTGCCAATTCTCCTCCGGTGTAAAGTTGTCTGCATCATTCGTGAAGTTCTTGGCAAAGTTCTCCATGTGTGTCTTCAGGCCTTCAACATTAGCCTCCGCGAATTTGAAAGCCTTGCGACGAGAACACTTCTGAGTAGACGGTTTCAAGTTGGCATCAATCGTTAAAGTAAAGTGATCTGACACACCAGGATTTGTTTGAACTGGCGAGAATGCACTGGGATTGGATACCAGAAAAAGTTGCAATATATTGAGCACTTGATGAACTCTGTTGGATATGGTTTGTCTCAGTAGCTAACTGATGCAGTGAAAAATCACCAATTAAATCTCGAAGAGTTGATGCGATTTCTTCACTATATAGTTGCATTCATTTGATGACTTTCGAGCAGGAACATCCCAATCGATGTCAGGAACATTGAAATCACCCCAAGCCATATATTGTAGGGTTTCTGCCGAGGTCAATTTTAGATAGAGATTCCCACAGCTTCTTCAATGGCTCTACACCCATTTTCGGTTAACGGTAAAAACATCCAATATAAATAGGTTTTGTCTTAACCATCTGATCTAATACAAATTATTTCGGTGTCCACATCAGGTTCTTCTACTTGGGTAGAACATACGAACCCATTTTACCTCCGAGTTAAACAAAAACAAGGTTAGTATATAAAATCTGGGTAGCATAATTAATCAATTAGCGTTTTCAACGCATTTGCTAAAAACAATACAAAATGTCTTGGTTAGAAATGGATTACAGTTATAAACTGTTCAGTTCCAGTGCAGTGAACTAAAACTGCATGGCTTAGAAGCCGATTTCAGAATATTTTAATAGCTTCCACAATATAATGCTATATAGTTTATACAATTAAGCAACTATTGAGATAAAATTGTTATATAGAGTAAAACAATAAAAAAGATTGTTACATCAGCAGTAATAATCATTTACACAAACATACAAACCCATTTTACCTCCGTGTAGTATAAAATCTGGGTAGAATAATTAATCAATTTGCATTTTCAACGCATTTGCTCAAAACAGAATACAAAATGTCTTGGTTAGAAATGTATTACTGTTATAAACTGTTCAGTTCCAGTGCAGTGAACTAAAACTGACTTATAACAAGAGGATGTTTTAGAAGCTGATTTCAGAACAATTTAATAGCTTCCACACTATAATGCTGGTTGATACAATTAAGCAACTATTGAGATAATATTGTTATATAGAGTAAAACAATAAAAAAATTGTTACATCAGCAGTAATAATCATTTACACAAACATACAAACCCATTTTACCTCCGAGTTAAAAAAACATGGTGTAGTAAAATCCGAGTAGCATAAATTAATCAATTAGCGTTGAAAACGCATTTGCTAAAAACAGAATACAAAATGTCTTGGTCAGAAATGGATTACGGTTATAAACTGGGGCCAATTTCATAAAGGTTTTTAGCAGAAAAATTTGCTTAATCCAAAATTTGTTTGCTTTATAAAAATGGGTTGAGAGTCAAAATTTTATGTCAACTGGTGTTCTTTGCAAGAATAGCAGAACACCGGTGAGTTGTAATACAAATCAGAGATTATTTTGACTGCTATCCTATATTTATAAAGCAAACAAATTTTGCATTAAGCAAATATTTCTGCTAAACAGCTTTATCTTATTGGCCCCTGTTCAGTTCCAGTGCAGTGAACTAAAACTGACTTATAACGAGACTATGTTTTAGAAGCTGATTTCAGAACAATTTAATAGCTTCCACACTATAATGCTGGTTTATACAATTAAGCAACTATTGAGATACAATTGTTATATAGAGTAAAACAATAAAAAAATTGTTACATCAGCAGTAATAATCATTTACACAAACATACAAACCCATTTTACCTCCGAGTTAAAAAAACAAACATGGTGTAGTATAAAATCTGGGTAGCATATTTAATCAATTAGCGTTTTCAACGCATTTGCTAAAAATAGAATACAAAATGTCTTGGTCAGAAATGGATATTACGGTTATAAACTGTTCAGTTCCAGTGCAGTAAACTAAAACTGACTTATAACGAGACTATGTTTTAGAAGCTGATTTCAGAACAATTTAATAGCTTCCACACATTTTCCACACTATAATGCTGGTTTATACAATTAAGCAACTATAGAGTAAAACAATAAAAAATTGTTACATCAGCAGTAATAATCATTTACACAAACATACAAACCCATTTTACCTCCGAGTTAAAAAAACAAACATGGTGTAGTATAAAATCTGGGTAGCATAATTAATCAATTAGCGTTTTCAACGCATTTGCTAAAAATAGAATACAAAATGTCTTGGTTAGAAATGTAGTACTGTTATAAACTGTTCAGTTCCAGTGCAGTGAACTAAAACTGACTTATAACAAGAGAATGTTTTAGAAGCTGATTTCAGAACAATTTAATAGCTTCCACACTATAATGCTGGTTTATACAATTAAGCAACTATTGAGATACAATTGTTATATAGAGTAAAACAATAAAAAAATTGTTACATCAGCAGTAATAATCATTTACACAAACATACAAACCCATTTTACCTCCGAGTTAAAAAAACAAACATGGTGTAGTATAAAATCTGGGTAGCATAATTAATCAATTAGCGTTTTCAACGCATTTGCTAAAAATAGAATACAAAATGTCTTGGTCAGAAATGGATATTACGGTTATAAACTGTTCATTTCCAGTGCAGTAAACTAAAACAGACTTATAACGAGACTAAATAGGTTTTGTCTTAACCATCTGATCTAATCCAAATTATTTCGGTGTCCACATCAAGTTCTTTTACTTGGGTAGAACATACGAACCCATTTTACCTCCGAGTTAAACAAAAACAAGGTGTAGTATATAAAATCTGGGTGGCATAATTAATCAATTAGCGTTTTCAGCGCATTTGCTAAAAAACAGAATACAAAATGTCTTTGTTAGAAAGGATTACTGTCATAAACTGTTCAGTTCCAGTGCAGTAAACTAAAACTGACTTATAACGAGAGAATGTTTTAGAAGCTGATTTCAGAACAATTGAATAGCTTCCACACTATAATGCTGGTTTATACAATTAAGCCATTCAACTATTGAGATACAATTGTTAATGGGTTAAACAGACATTGATATGATTGAACAAAATATCTTGTGGTCCTCTATGGGATTTAAGCCACAGACCTCTGACACAGCAGGTAGATATTCTACCAGCCGAGCTTTAAGACACAAATTTTCCCTATAGGAAGTGTTTTTTTTCTCTTTATTGCAACTGAGTAATAGGGTCTTTCTATAAATTAGGGGTCCAAAAGTGTGACATTTGGTGTCCCCCGTTACACCTAATATGTGTTATTTTTCGTACAAAAATCATTAAAATGGCTTTTAAACCATTTTGTATGAATTGTACTTTGTGTACTCACTCTTTGAGATGGAAAGTTTTTAAAGAATGTGTCCTGAATTTACAAAAACACCAACATTGGACCCCTAATTTATAGAAAGACCCAATAACCAAAAATATTTATGTGTACCTCTGCGTATGAAGCTGGCTTGAACTGTAGTAACCCTTAAAAGCGCAAAGGCCGGGAGCTTCCGGAAGGCACATTGTTCTATATTTTTAATTGCTAAAAAACCTTTGGGCCAATTTCGCTCAAGCTTCATGTAATCCTCAATCGATTACCCTAGTCTGTGCCCCTGTAGTCACCTTTAATGTTTCCCTTACTGGTAAGGTCCACCCTGGGAAATCCTGGCCTCAAGCTCAGGCCCATTGATTTGTGTACAAACATATGTTCTTTATTAGGGATGGGGATTTACGGTTAGTTCAGAAACCAGTTTGCAATTCTTTCAAGTGTTGGTTAACTGGTTAACCGTTCGGCCGACACTAAAGATTGTTGCTCGTGTCTATAGATGCATGTACAATGTACATAATACCCGTAGGCCCCCAAAATAATCGTTGAACTTTTATCAAGTCAAAATTTTACTACGACCCAATATAAATTAATTTCAGTTTCATGAAGTCATTACAAATAACCCTCTGAAAACTATTGTAATTTCTTTAAAATTGGGTTTCGTTTAAACGTTCGGCAAAACAGGTTTATTAGTTATTTTCGGTTAACCAGTTAAACGTCCCATCCCTATTCTTTATATGTTCTTTGAATAAGGCCAAACAAAATAAATGGTGTGTTTACGGTAACCCGACCTACCTGGAATTATTTAGGCCAAATTACCGACCTCAAGTTGATAACTTTAAAAGAGCACTACCATATTTGCAATAATTTCCAACGAACATAACATTTTCTATACATGTAGACCTACTTGTACATAAACATGGTTAATAGTGTTAATAGTGAGTTTCAAACATTGCAAAACAACACGCAAATGCAGGAACTGAAATGTAAAAAAAAAATACAAAATAAAATTATTTTCCTTCCTACCTACCTGGATTTGTTTTAGGCTGTTCCCGTAAACACACCATTTATTTTGTTTGGCCTAAGGCTCTTTTGCCACTGTGCGTAAAAGCAGCTACATGTATCAATCATCCTACTGCGTGCCCAGTAAATGTCTTGAGATAGGCCATTAGAGAAACAGTTTTTTACAGAATTTCAAAGAATTACCAAAAATGCAAAAGATCTGGCACTTTAGTGTATATACAAAGTGCCTTGCGGAGTCTCCCCTAGGAGCCTCTGTGCAATTTCTTCAACGGTGCATCTCCAAGGGTTAATCTGTATTCGGTATCATGGGGTACACTTTTGGAAAGTCAACCATTCTAAAACCACGTACTTTCATTCCAGTTTTTGTCTGGCATTTCCTCGTTCTCCACAAAATTATTGTTTATCTGTGGCACAGCCACCGTTTTCTGAAATGCATCAGCATTTCGACTTCCAGAAGGCAGCTTGGGCATGCGGAGATGCAACTTCTTCAGAAATCTGTTGTAGTTGCACTGCTGAAAAGGCTCCTTCCGCTTGATTTTCAGTGGATTCAGGACTTTCACAAGCTGGCCGAGGAGCGGGCATAGGTCGAAATTGATTCGGACGTAATTTGATGAAGAACGTTGACTGGAGACGGTGGATGTTGACTGGAGACAGTCATTTGAGATATATTTTGTTTGGAAGGAGGTTTCTTGCGTGGTCCCGGCCGAGGAAGGATCGTTGACACTGATTGAAGAGAACGAAGGAACAGACGACTGTTGTGATAACTGTTGAGTTGAGGATGCAGATGACACAGACGGGTCGGAACTGGACAGAGGAGATGAATCGCAGCACGGAGAAACGCCCAGCAGAACGGGTATGATACATTCAGACATTTTGGAGGACATGACGTCACCGGCTAATTCCACTTCAAACTTTCCATGCTCTGACTGGAGGTAATTTTGAGTAATGAGCATGATGCAACGCCGACTTGAGTCCATGGCCTTTTTTAGCTCTTCCAGAAAAACTTTAGGAGAGAAACACCACAAGTATAACAATGAGGGATGGGATGTTTAACAGGTTAACCGTTAAAGAGCTAGAATCCCCCTTGACGAAAAATGCAGCATTTGCACCTTTTCCGATAGTCCACATATCCCTCCAGCCGACTTATACCACTGTTTATTTCAAATTGTCAGTTTTACATGTAAGTGGATAAATCGCAAGCAAAAGTGCGATTTCTGAAACGCTCATAAGGTATTAATGATATGCGCCCGTGACGCAATTCTGAGGAACACGAGTAAATACGGTCGGCAGTTCCATATGTTTACACGCAAAAAACCCCGAAAACTGTCTCTGTTCAATGGTGTTTTTTAAAGAATTTTTCTCGTGCAAAAACCAAGAGAGATGCCCAGTAGTTGAGTAGTTGTATGCTTTACGAGACACCATGAAAAAAAAAACAGAGCAGAAAGATTTTCTTTTTTATTACCAGGAGAAAAAAAAACGAGTCGCTCGTTCTTACTTGTACTGGCCGATGTGCATACCCGTGGGAACTACAAATGTACGGCCCGCAGGGACCGTTTCCACTGCTGTACACAGACCGCTGTGAATGCCGTTCGTTCCGTGACAAAACCACCGGTCGCAATGCACCAGTATTTACTTCAAATGAGCTTCATTGTGAGCCACAATTTCACCGTTTTCTTTCCACAAAAAACGTAATAGTACATTATTGTCATATTACATCAAGTGTTTGAATATTACATCATTTGTATTTTGAAATACAAGGACAAAACAGGCATGATGAACATTCACTCCGTGTATTTTCCATTCAATACTGCACAGGCCGTTTTGTGTTCTTCTCAGGGTGACGTCGAAACCCTGTTTATCAACAAACCGAGTGACCTTGAGCGTTTCAGAATTTCGGGTGAAGAGGGTCGGAACTGCTTTGCGTTTTAAGCAAAAGGCTGTCGATTTTTTGTGGAAAACAAGTTGTGATTGTGTTGTAGACACATACACCTTCATGATAAACAGGAAAACTTTAAAAATGTGGACGGGGGATACTAGCTGTTTAATTAACCGACAAAAAAAATAAAAAACAAGTTTTGCCGAACGTTGAAATGAAACCCAATTTCAAAGAATTTACAATAGTTTTCAGAGGGTTATTTGTAATGACTTCATGAAATTGAAATAAATTTATATGGGGTCATGGTAAAATTTTGACCAGACAAAGGTTCAACGATTATCTTGGGGGCCTAGGGGTATTGTGTGCATTGCAAATGCATCTATAAACACCAGTAACAATCTTTGGTGTCGGCCAAATGGTTAACCGGTTAATAGTCAAAATTGTATGTCAAACTGTGTTCTTAACGAGAGTAGCATCAGTTGTAATACACATACCGGTAAAGTATTTTGACTCCTTATCAAGCAAATAAAATTTGGGTTAAGCAAATTTGTCTGCTAAACAGCTAGAAATTGGATTATTCTAGAGTTTTGATTGGGGAAGTTTGGAGATATACAAAATGAAAGCTTGGAAGCCATGACTTACAGTGACAAACTGACTATATACAGGGATTTAAAGGAGCGTGTTCAGATTTTTCCAGAAAATAGATTTTGTTTTCACCTAACATCATATAAAATACATGTACCTCCCCAAAATACTATTCATGGGTAAAAAACAGAAAATTTACAATCCCCAATTATTACTGCACTTCTTTATGTGGCAGATAAATTAGTTTACTTAAATTCAGTGCAGGTTTTTTTACGGTATACCTAGAAATAGATAGATGAAATTTCAGAATGGTAATGAGAAAAGTATGACAAATGATATGGTACATGTAGCAAAATCTCAACACCCGTGGGAAAAATGTGATCTGGACATGCTCCTTAAGAAAGTGAAAATCTCCATGTCTAAGATGGGGGTGGGGTGGGGGAAGGGAATGGGGTGGGGGAGGGGGGTGGGGGTGGGGGGATGGGGGTGGGGATACATTTAATAGATGCATTAAGCACTCACCATTGGACGGAACCGTATGAATTTCTGGAATGAAGAGCTTATATCCATGCTTCTCAAAATAAGGCATTAGAACATTCAACACAAACAGCCTGTCTTCATCCGTCGAACCATATGACATGTAGGCATCATACAGTTGCCCATCTGGAAAAAAATAAAGTGATAGCCAGTTATAAATATGCTTTTCAATAATATTCATAAATTGGATCGGGTGTTTGAGCACACCTGATGCAAGTTATGAATACTGATGAGCAATTTATGAATATTAATGAGCAATTTATGAATATTTAAATCTTATCCCTCCTATAGACGATGTGCGTGCATCCTGTTTTGCATATATTTGGTTTGGTAATGATGCCAAAGTTTACAAAATTCAAAGTCAATTTGGCATGCGACCTAATTGCTAAACAAAATTTAAGTACCGTAAAACATGATGCATGCACTGGGTATGGAGCGTCAAAAGCGGACAACCCAAATTTCTCATTTTCTGCTAGTAGATTTTCAGGTTTTTTGGTTTCGCAAAGAGTATTCTCAAAAAACCAAATTTTCTGCTAGCAGAAATTTTGATTTTACTTTGACTACCCTCGCGGCACCCCAAAGAGTAAACAACGCCCCTATATTCAAAATGGAATGGTCTTTTGTGAAGCCGCCCTACATGCCGCGCCACCGGGTTGGCTGCGCGAGAGAGTCGGAAGTGAGCCGCACATCAAAGGACAACCCAATCGAGTGAGTGTCATGTCAGACCGATTGTTTTCGCAAGCACAATACGACCAGAAGTTGTCCACTTTTGGGGCACCGCGAGAGTCGTCAAACTAAATTCAAAATTTCTGCGAGCAGAAAATTGGAGGTTTTGAAAATACTCTTTGTGAAACCAAAAAACCTGAAAATCTACTAGCAGAAAACGAGAATTTGGGTTGTCCACTTTTGACGCTCCATAGCCGGGCATGTTTTGGTTTGTTAATTGTCGAAGGGTCGAAAACTTAATTTACTTCTTGCTGGAATGTGAGAAATAAACAAATATGACTACAGCCACGTAAGAAAAAAAAAGCAAACTTATATTTTTGCATTCAAAGACTGAAAAAAAGGAAGAAAAAAAATCAAGGGGAAATCTGTGGGAGAGATTTCACTTGCCTGATTTTGTAAGGAGTTGATAAGAATGAGTTCCTTGACTGAGCTCCACATATTATGGACCAACATTGTTTTACCGGTAATTTATTTTAAAAGGGAATTTCTAGAAGATATACCCTGTCTTTCTGATTTGAACCACGCAAGATTTGTACATGTTACACTAAAAAAGTTATTACTTGTTTTTATTGCTTAAATATTGCGTGCATATCGGCAAAAACCTCAAAGCAAATTTTAATATGCTATTGTGCCACGAATTTCACCGCACTCCATACCTTGCCCTAGTATAGTAGGGAAGCCGCTCTTACGGTCCCAGAGGGTGTAGGGCCATGGTGCAGGCTAATAGCCTCGTCCATTAATTCTGCAATTCTGAAAATAGGGCGTGTATCTTTTCTAAATAAAATATTTATCACAGAAAACACACCCTTTGTAAATTCATGACATTTAGTTTTAGCCATATTTACATTATATTACAGATATGGTCCTCTAAATTTGGTTCAAGAACGACATACAACAATTAACACACACAACTAAGCGCGCACGCGTGATTTAATTAGCCTAGCAATGCATAAACACAGTGGCAAGCTCGCATAAATAATGAGCCTCCCCCTCCGGCATTTTAAGAGCAGCTGCCCTACTCGGGCAAGGTATGGAGTGCGGTGAAATTCGTGGCATGAATTTTTTCGTGGTTTATCGAGGAGCCTGCGTCTTTAAAGGGCGTTTCTACTGGATGAATAACAGTACCGAAGCATTTCCAAAATGCTCAGTAAAAACAAGCTCATAGGGATGCATACCTTGTTCCTTCGCGACACTGTAGTGATGAATGTGATACCACAACTTAACGTCCAAGGATATAGCTTTCCATAATAGGGACGAAAGTACGAGAATGGTGAAAACTGAGGCCAAGATGATTAATGGTGGTACGCTAGAGCTGGGATTATTGGCTGCTTTTTCTAAAACGAGGGGAAAAACAAACCAGGCTTAAATGTTATGAATAAATATTGAATATTTTCTCTCATCCCAAGTTTGGTCATTTCATTTCAATGGTGATGATCAGGCACCATACCAGATACTGCATTCCTTACCTTGACCAGTTGTGTTCCCTGCAACACCAAGAGAAAAGTTTGCGTTCATAGGGAAAACCTGAGGGAGAATACCACTGGGCCTTAATATAGGTCAGCTGGCGAGTGGCTGCCCGGTGAGTCCGAAGTCTTGAGTTTGAATCCTGATAATAAGGCCCTTACGATTTTTATCTCATCACAAGTATGAATATTAATTATCAATTGTGAATATTGATGATCAATTGTGAATATTTTTCTTATTACCATTCTGAAAAATGTGGACAAATGTTTAATTCTCTAGAATGACATTGTTGTCGTGATATAAATTAGCCATATAGTCGGATCCCCATGTAATTACCTGGTGGGCTAAGCATAAGAACAACATCGGTCCAGTCTCCATAGTTGTTTGCTTGGATGCAGTATAATCCGTATGCTTTCACACTCACGCTAAAGATGTGAAGCTCTCCGGTGACACTTTGTTTTGTCTGCTCACTAAAAACACAAAGTCAGTCTAAGTCAGGTATATGTATAAACATGTCAAAAAGGGACAAGCTCTTTAAAGAAAAACTGGAAAAAATAAAAATGGTATTAAACAAAGGTGCTTAAAATTATCATGAACTGTGGCATACAAAAATTAGTGTTATTTGCTCTATGAGAAAATACACTTACGGGGTGTCTACATCTGCAATACGCTCAGTGGTCCTTTCTTCTTTATATGTTGTGTAACCGGTTAGTTTTTCAAAATCCCATCTATGAAGCCAGTCGCCATCGCTGCAGTTACCCCATTGGTCCTGGGAAAGCGTTGTGTTAGGGCGCAACCAAGCAACAGAAATCGACCTGTCAGCGTAGAAGGTGCACTGCAAAGTTATGTTCTGTCCCAAGACTGCCGTTTGATCTAAACAACGGTCATTTTGGACAACGAGCGGTTCTCCTTTCACCGATATTCCTGCAATCAGACAAAATAAATTCTTAATCACTTTCCTAACTTGTACATACTTGGAGTACATGATTAGTAAACTGTCAAAAACGGTGTAATTTGTTGAGAAAACTGCCTCGTAGAAATCTCAGCCACATACATGTACAGGGTTCGAATTTCATGAAAAAATCTGCTAGACCACAGGGTTAGTAGCTCAAATCCTTTACTGGACCGACGCTAGTTTTACAAGACCAAAGCCACAAGGAACGTGGATTTACTGTCTGTTAGTTTAAAAATGCACTGGACCACTGGTCTAGTACGGTGGAGAAAGCACTAGACCGAGGCATAAATTACCGGCCTCTGTCCACCGGTCCAGTGGGTATTTCGAGCCCTGATGTAGATGCAGTAATACTTCAGAAAACCTTAAAATTCCATGTATGGTTCGTATTAAATGAATGGCAAGAAAAATGCCTGTAATCCTTTTTTTTCTTTTTTTCTTGTCAACTCGTAAAGTAAAATCTTGGGTAAGTGCAAATGTTTTGGGTATTTAAAGGACCACTGCATCATTTGCAATGACCAAAAATCTTGCATAAGTTTTCAGAAAAAACTTTGGAAAACATAATTAAGTAATGACTGTGCCAAAGCAATTTTTCGACTTGCACTCATCGGACAATATGCAAGGGCATCGTAGAGTAGAAAGGCGGGAATCATGTGTTCAAGTGTAATGCATAGTTCCGAGTTTGCCTAGTAAGCCCGCCCCCTTGGATATTGTTGCTATGGCTCACACGCTATATCGTCAAAATGGCGACACACAACCACAAAGCAATGGGACTTTCAACGGAAAGCACAGATTCATTGGTATTCATGTTTCAGGGTCGACCGTTATCTTAAAACACACTGAGTAAAGGGCCAGTAATACAGGGATGTCATATCATGACATACAGTACGTGCTTTCGTACCTTTGAACAACGAAACGACCGGCTTTGAAACCAAAAATTCACCCAGATCATCGGATACAACACTGTACAAATTGTATGGGACAGAACATCGCATGATGTTGTTGTGAGACAGTGCACTTTGACCTATGTGGGTGATGTCTGCTAGCTCTGTTGTTGATTGACAGGTCGGAACTTTGCATTAGTACACTCATCGTTGAATGGGAGAAAAACCATGGGCATTTGTTACTTTGCTCAGTTGTGCATCCATGCAACACCGAGAGAAAGTTTAGTTTTTTTGGGGGAAACCCAAGTATACCACTGTGCCTTATAGCTCAGCTGGTAGAGCATTTGTCCAGTGAGTCAGAGGTCTCGGGTTTGAATCCCGATATAAAGGCTAGTATGGTTTTTCTCTCATCCCATGTTTGGTTAAAAGAAAAACAGGCTAAATAAACTATAGAATTTTGTAACCTAAAATGGCATCATTTCTGAATATGTATTTTTGAAATAGGCATGCACTTTTGTTTTTAACAAATTCATTTAAATTTGTCCTCATATGGTCAAATTTAGTCAGTTTGGAACACGGTGGTATCCACTAATACCGGTAGTATCATACACAGCCTTATATGACGTGTTGCATTTTTGTTATCAAACAGTTAAAAAGGAAAAAAAAAGTTATTTCATTTGTGGGAAGGAATGGTATGTTTGCATTAAACTGCACTTTGATTTTGAAAGTCGTGATGTGTATTGTGTAAAGATTTGTAGAACTTTGATACTTTGTGCAGCAATACACACGTGTTTTCGGTATAATTCATTCAAAAGAAAAATTACAGGATTTGAAAACAGTTACAAACGGCGTTATCTCCATGTGAGATTGAGGATGTGTAAAACCAACCTGTGTATTAGTCAGCTCAGTACTTCATCTACATTAATTCCTAGAAAATTAAAAACTGCCCATGTTTTCAAGAAATTGTGCAAAGCCACCAACCTATTTTATAGACTGGTCCAGGGATCTAGTTTTGGTGATTTGGGGCAATGGAAAGAGCTCTGAAAGTGATGCAAGATTTGAAAAGATAATCCTAAAATAGAATAAAATGATCCACACAAGTTTTTTTTTTTTTTTTTACAAAAGTACGCTTTGGAAGTTCAGGGACCTAATTTTGTATTTCCTCTCGAAATGCATACATGTGGACGCCATTAAGTATGTTTTCAAGATTTCTTGTAAAATTTATACACATCTATTTAACAATGTTAAAGATTTGGGCATTTCCATAAAAACTGGAGCCAATGTGTGACATTTTGATGCATTTGTAAAAATAGCTATTTCAAGTTAACAAAGTTGTTTAAAGAAATTTCTGTGCAATTTCTAAATAATGTAGAATATTTAAAATAATTTACAAACAGAGAAACATGTCTTGGTATCCGTGTCTTGAAAATATTCAAGAAAACTGTTTCACGACGCAAAGGAGGACTCCAAGGCATTTTTCCAGTCTTCTAGCTATTTCATTTCAAGTCTTTTTGACCAGTTTCTTTCTTTGGACGGTCCCTTATATAGTTTTGCATAGAGATTTCATCTAGTCTTAAAAGGAATATTCTTACCGTTGACTTGAAGACGTGTAGTTCTCGCAATTTTGTACTCTCCGTTGGATACAACGCACGTGTAGTAACCACCCGCATCTACACCAGCAGACTGAAATCTTAACGTTTTATTATCGTCTTCCAGAGAAATCTCCGTATCTGTTCCTAAACCCCACGGGTATGGATCTCCAAAATCGGAATGATTCTGCTCCAAAGAATAATCACCGAAGCGTATTTTGTTGGACTGTTTGTACCACAGAATACGGCAGTAGTTTTTAACGGGACATCTCATGTTTCGAAAGCCCAGATAGGAGACGTGCAACTTGTTCTGTGGGACCTCAGTGAATCTCGGAATTGTATCTGGTTAAAGATAGAGTACATGATTGTTAAAAATGGCATTATTTGATTTATTTCCACTCAAAATAAAAGCCCATGTCCAGAGTGCCTTGCAGAAACTTCAGCCACATACATATGTATGGTAATAAACACCTCAACAATAGTAAGTTCCCCCCTAACTAATTGCTTATTTCTCCCAAAGTAAATTTCGGAATTACACGAATCTTAGTGTGAATAATTAGTGCAATGCATGGAACTTGCATTGCAAATGTGGGTCCATACCTTATGTCATGCATGAATGAGCAGCATTTAATAAAGGTGAAATTGACACTTTTTAAAAATTGCAAAATGCAGTCAAGAAGTTATTCCCCAATTCTTTTCACACATGACAAGTACAGTTTTGATCCTCAGTATCTTGTGTAACCACCGTGATTTTGTAACACCTGATGACATCGATCACGCATATTGTGTTGATGAGACGGGGGATCCACTCCTGCAGCATCTGGGGCAAGTCCTGGAGTGTTTTTTGATCATCAGTTCTCTGATCAAATGTCCACTTCAGTTGATCCCACAAATGTTCTATGGGATTGAGATCTGGGGAATTTGCTGGCCATATCATCCGGTCAATTTCTTGAATCTCTAAGAGCTCATTGACCACTCTTGCCCTGTTAGTCCAGTCAATCTAAGCATTTTTTTGGCTCAACCCACCACTAATTGCAACAGAATTTGTTTAACTGGTATGCATTTTAGTAAAGTCTCCTGAACACCATACTAAAAGTCTACCAAAATATATTTGGTGGAAAGGTGTCAAATTTGCATAATATGCAAATTACATGCTTCCAAATAGGAAAAATTATGTTTCACTATAACTTTATATCTAGGTACCCAATCAAAGCACATGAAATGTCTAAACCTATGTTTGCATGGTCACAGTACACAATAAACATGTTTCTGAATTGATAGTGAGAACACAAATATGCAAATTATCTGCCGCCATTAGGAAAAATTACATTTTTCACTGTAACTTTATATGTAGGTACCCAATCAAAGCACATGAAGCGTCTAAACCTATGTTCGCATGGTCACAGTACACGATAAACATGTTTCTGAATTGATAGTGTGAACACAAATATGCAAATTATGCAAATTAGCGGCCACCATTAGGGAAAACAAATTTACACTGTATTTTCGTACGCAAGTATCTACTCAAAACGATTTACATGTATTTGTGTAATGTACCCATGATTTTATGGCCAGAGAACATAAACACGTTTCTCAATTCATATGGTTAAGATAAATATGCAAATTAGGTACCGAAATTGTTAAAAAAGTGTTTTTCACCAAAAAATATCTAAACCCTGCTTTTCCTGGTCAGGAAAATTAAGATAAGCACACTTCTACAATAATCCATTTTATGACTGTTTGGTAAAATACATAATTCACAGTCGTACGCTTTGGTAGCGACCTGAACCATTCCCACAGCGCATGAAAAGGTAACTTTCAACTAATGAAAAGCCAAGAGGGGACAAATGTATCTGTCTGGCGCAACAGTTGTGTCAACCCACCGCCCATCATCACCCCTTCTCCGCCTTTGATAATAATTTATGTAAATATTCTCGTGTGGTTTTTAATTCAATTTGATTGGTAATGTATGGCATAAATTTGCATAGAAGAGACGGACAGTGCCTAAATTATAAATAGTCTTTGTAAAACGTTCAAGCAGTGGAAAGGCATACTGTTGATGAACGAGAGTTTACTGTAAATGCCTGATTTAAGTAACTGAGGCATTATTCAATGTTAAATTTAATGTTTTGCAAACACAATCTGATAAGGGCTAGCATTCCAACCATATGTGCCAGCGGTGTATAGACTGTATCGAATAGCCGCCATCTTGTAGGGCAGTTTCTTTGTTCATTGAGGACATGCGTGGTTGCACGTACTATGCTTAAATTGTTGAACAGTTTAAATAACAAAAGGTGCCCCACAAGATGGTAGCTATTCGATACGGTCTACACCCAGCACGATATGTGGCAAAGGGACTTCCCCCAACGCCCCTATACCTAAACGCTCTTCCTTTTGTTAACGCACCACCCCCAAACCCGCCCCACCCCCCTAAAAGCTGAAAGGAATTCTTTTGAAATTCCTTGGATGTTTGAGACACAATGGGGGAACAATGGAAGAGGGAGTGAGTGCACCCAATGCCACATATTGTGCTGCATATGCAGCGGTGGACCTTGATAGGTGGAAAACATCCCCAGCACTGTAGGCAGGCGTGCTGAAACACAACTTCTGGGGCGTTTTCTTGAGGCCAGCACGTCCTTTTTGTAAAAAATATGCACGCTTGTACCAAGCGTGCCAAGCACTTGAGGCAAGCTACAGTACGATATGTGACAGAGGACAACTCCCCCTTCCATTTTCCCCATTAGGTCTCAAACATCCAAGGGAGTTTAAATAAATTTCAGGTTTTAAAGGGGGTGGCGCGGGGTGGTGGTGGGTGTTGGTACGCTAACCAAATGGAAGAGTGTGTTGAGGTATAGGGGCGGAAGGGGGGAGTGGTCCCTTTGTCACATATCGTGCTGGGTGTAAAGTTATTTTTTTCTGTGGCAAGGATGCCAAGGGCTTTGTTTGTGGCAAGCGTCCAAGTACCTTTTGGGGCAAGCGTGCCCTCTTTTGTGACAAATATGCAAGGACTTTTGTGGCAGGAATACCGAACATTTTTTGACAAGATGCTTCTGTGGTAAATAAGCCAAGGGCTTTGTTTGTGGAAAGAGTACCATTTACTCTTGGGGCAAGCGTGCCCTCAGTGTGGCAAGCGTGCCAAGTACTTTTGAAGCAAGCGTGCATGCCTTCTTTTGTGCATGGCGAATATGTCAAGGACTTTGTGGCAAGTGTTCCAATTACTTTGTGCCAAATGTGCAAAGGACTTTGCAGCAAGTGTGCCAGGTACTTTGTCCCTTTGTCACATATCGTGCTGGGTGTAAAGTTATTTTTTCTGTGGCAAGGATGCCAAGGGCTTTGTTTGTGGCAAGCGTCCAAGTACCTTTTGGGGCAAGCGTGCCCTCTTTTGTGACAAATATGCAAGGACCTTTGTGGCAGGAATACCGAAAAAATTTTGACAAGATGCTTCTGTGGTAAATAAGCCAAGGGCTTTGTTTGTGGAAAGAGTACCATTTACTCTTGGGGCAAGCGTGCCTTCAGTGTGGCAAGCGTGCCAAGTACTTTTGAAGCAAGCGTGCATGCCTTCTTTGTGGCAAATATGTCAAGGACTTTGTGGCAAGTGTCCCAATTACTTTGTGCCAAATGTGCAAAGGACTTTGCAGCAAGTGTGCCAGGTACTTTGCGGCAAGTGTGCCAGGTACTTTGCGGCAAGTGTGCCAGGTACTTTGCGGCAAGTGTGCCAGGTACTTTGCGGCAAGTGTGCCAGTTACTTTGTGGCAAGTGTGCCAAGTACTTTTGGCAAGTGCGCGCCAAGTATTTTGTGGCAAGTGTGCCCTCTCCTTCTGTGGCAAGTGTGCCAACGACACTGCAGGCATGCGTGCCCGTTGAACACTTTGCGGACATGTTTTCTGTTGCCGAAAATTAGTGCGCGCCAAGTATTTTGTGGCAAGTGTGCCCTCTCCTTCTGTGGCAAGTGTGCCAACGACACTGCTTATGCAGGCATGCGTGCCCGTTGAACACTTTGCGGACATGTTTTCTGTTGCCGAAAATTAGTGCGCGCCAAGTATTTTGTGGCAAGTGTGCCCTCTCCTTCTGTGGCAAGTGTGCCAACGACACTGCAGGCATGCGTGCCCGTTTAACACTTTGCGGACATGTTTTCTGTTGCCGAAAATTAGTCCAACAACCAACACATGGTATTTAGGCAAGCTTCAGTGCAAGGCCGAGGCTAGAGCTGTCGGCTGACTTCAAGGGGTTGACTGGAGTAAATTTCTATTTAATAGACTTATAAAATGACCTTGTTTAATTTCTTATTTTTCTATTAGCAATTTGTATGTCTTTTATATTCATATTTAAATATTTGTTATTCAGGTAAATGTTATACTGTATTTATATTTTTAAAAATATAATTTGACCCTAAAACCACAAAATGAATTTCATAAATTTGGAATCCGACGTATACGAGTCACTCCATGAACATTGGGTTTAATAACTCAATTTTTCTTTTCATTTTTTTTGTTACAGTGACGACAGCTAATTTTCATAATTTGCATATTTGTCAGCTAATTCGCATAATTGAAAAAGATGTTACACTTAATTGAAAAAGTTGTTTATCATGTTCTCTGGCCATGGCCATAAAAACGTAATTTACACATGTACATCGCTTTGAACAGATACCTACGTACAAAGTTGTATTGTAAAACGGTTTTCCTAATGGTGGCCGCTAATTTGCATAATTTGCATATTTGTGTTCACACTATTAATTCAGAAACATGTTTATCGTGTACAGTGACCATGCAAACAAAGGTTTAGACACTTTATGTGCTTTTATTGGGCACCTAGATATAAAGTTACATTGAAAAGTATAATTTTCCTAATGGCGGCAGGTAATTTGCATATTATGCAAATTTGACACCTTTCCACCAAATATATTTAGGTAGACTTTTAGTATGATGTTTAGGAGACTTTACTAAAATGCATAGCACTTACAGAAATTCTGTTGCAATTAGTGGTGGGTGAAACCCTAATTTGACTGGACTATGTGTGGACGTGCATTGTCATCAAGTGATCGTCTGCAGGGGTAGTAACGTTTGGTCGACCAGTTCTTGGCAAGTCTGCGACAGCTCCAATCAATTCGAATTTTGAAAGCAATTTTCTTTTTGCATTTGGACTGACTTCCATCCTACGGGCTACTTGTTTTACAGGTATAAGCTAGGTCTATGGCAATAGATAGTATTCGAACACGTGCGAATACGCCATTTTGTAAGTCAAATAATTGTGGAAGTGATGTGCGTGCGCGTTGCGTGTGTCTCTAACGGGCGTAGCGCGGTTTAGTTCACCAATGGGAGCCTTCGTACAGAGCGTTACGCGTGCTATGGACACACGCGGCGCGCGCGCGCATTGCTTCCGCCGTGGCGCGGCGTTGTTTGACACACAACATGACGTCATGAGAAAGCTATCAATGGCCTGTCTTGAATGGCCATGCGTGGCATTTTCTTAAGTTAAACTGCTTAGTGAGTCACGGTGCACGAACACCACAAGATACTGAGGACCAAAACTGTACTTGTCATGTGTGAAAAGAATTAGGCAATTTGCAATTTTTGAAAAGTGTAAATTTCACCTTTAAATGCTGCTCATTCATGCATGGCATAAGGTACGGACCCACCACTTGAAATGCAAGTTCCATGCATTGCACTAATCATTCACACCAAGTTTCGTGTAATTCCGAAATTTACTTTGGGAATATAATAATCAATTTTTTAGACCGTAACTTACTTTTGTTGTAAAATTCCATGTATGGTTCGTATTAAATGAATGGCGAGAAAATTGTCTGTAGACACTTTTTTTAAAAAGCACATTCAGTTGGCAATATCGCCCACAAAGGTTCATTTTGCTCAGAAAAATTCATGTGGTGTTTTTTACCATTGCAATAAACACTTTTAGTGGGTTTTTTTTTCTTGTCAACTCGTAAAGTAAAATCTTGGTTAAAGGAGTGTGACCAGATCACTTTTTTTTACCCATAACTCCCCGGGACTTTTCTTATGGGTCATGAGATTTTTATATCATAACATCCGTTATATTTTTCTGATTACGAAACTGAAACTCCCGCGCTTCTAGGCCGCATATTTCCGAGGATATCGTCGACAATCCACCGATTATTTGTAAACTAATTTTCCAGTATCAACGTTTATCACTGAAGGCCGACGATAGTTTTGTTCAATTTTTTACTGGAAATCGCGAATGTTTTCAGGGTTTTTGGGACATGGGAGGTGTGTATGGGAGTTACTTGATAATATTGGTAAGTTACATCGAAAACTATTTTCCAGAAACTCTGGTCATGCTCCTTTAAGTGCAAATGTTTTGGGGCTTTAAAGGACCACTGCATCATTCGCAATTACCCAAAATCTTGCATAAGTTTTCAGAAAAAACTTTGGAAAGCATAATTAAGTAATGACTGTGCCAAAGCAATTTTCCGACTTGCACTCATCGGGCAATATGCAAGGGCATCATAGCAGTGTTCTCCACTGCCGATTTTTCGCAACTCCCTTTAAAATTGACCTTTTGACCTCTGTTGACCTACTTACTAAATTAAAAGACATAAATCATGCACCAATGTGTATCACTCACCAAGACCTAGATTTTGAGGGGTAACTTGTATCTCTACGACAGTTTTTGCAAAAACAATGGATATTGAATTTCCCCTAACTCTAAAATGGCCGTCAAATTCTTGGTCTTGAGGGTTTCTTTTCAGGTTCTTTTCAGTCTGTTTCGGAAAGACTTTCAGAATCATGTATGGGTCTATTTCAAGCCCATAATAGCTCAACAAAGCCGGTTTGTCCCTTTAACAATGTTACAGATTTGGGTATTTCCATAAAAACAGGAGCCAATGTGTGACATTTTGATGCATTTGTAAAAATGGCTATTTCAAGTTAACAAAATTGTTTAAAGAAATTTCTGTGCAATTTCTAAATAATGTAGAATATTTCAAATAATTAACAAACGGTTAAACATGTCTTGGTTTCCGTGTCTTGAAAATATTCAAGAAAATTGTTTCACGACACAAGGGGGGACTCCAAAGGCATTTTTTCCCACTCTTATTTCCTATTTCCTTACAAGTCTTTTTGACCAGTTTCTTTCTGGAAAAGGTAGTTGCTGATTTTACCCAGCTTTAGAACCTGCATGGACTTTATCGATTCAAATTACATTATCGGCGAAATTTGTTACATTTTGAGTGAAATTTTCAAAATGTCACAATTGCATTTAAAAGATCGCACTAGTTTATTGAATCGTTCTCGTTATGTCTTGGGTAGTATCAACAGATAAAGGTGGTGTTCGATTCATAAGGTCATATATTCTTCATATGCCGAGGGTAATCATTTTTTGAAATCCGGTAATTATAAAAAACTCAAGAAGTGTCAAGACGTAAGGGGGACACTGTGTCCCGTTTTTATGGAATGACCCATTTCAGAAACTACAGTAAATGTTATTTTTAAAAATGTGTTGTTTCCTGTTAGGGGCCGTCTAAAATTGTCAACATTTTCCACAAAGCAAAGCTCAGATCATCAGAGCTCGAGGGCCGCGTACAACTTTACATGCACTGCAAAATGTTGACATTTCACGATAGTGACAAAAATTGTCGATAAGTAATATTTCGGGGTGGAGGTGGGGGGGGGGCGTGGGGGACGTGTCTTGAAAAATACTACGCTCTGTAGAACTGTGAAAATGTTGACAACTTTGGACGGTCCCTTATGGAGATTTCGTCCAGTCTTAAAAGACATATTCTTACCATCTACTTGAAGACATGTAGTTCTCGCAATTTTGTACTCTCCGTTGGATACAACGCACGTGTAGTTACCACGCGCATCTACACCAGCAGACTGAAATCTTAGCGTTTTATTATCGTCTTCCAGAGAAATATCAGTATCTGTTCCTAAATCCCACGGGTATGGATCTCCAAAATCGGAATGATTCTGCTCCAAAGAATAATCACCGAAGCGTATTTTGTTGGACTGTTTGTACCACAGAATACGGCAGTAGTTTTCAACGGGACATCTTATGTTTCGAAAGCCCAGATAGGAGACGTACAACTTGTTCTGTGGGACCTCAGTGAATCTCGGAATTGAATCTGGTTAAAGATAGAGTACATGATTGGTAAACTGTTAAAAATGGCATTATTTGATTTATTTCCACTCAAAATTATTATTATTATTATTATTTCTTTCTGGTATTCATACCAAGGATTCCCCAATAGTGCTCATTGCACTGTCACTCGCAAGCGTGAGGAAACCGATGAAGAATTAGAATTAGAAATGGCCAGAGACACCGGGGATGATCCCCCTTGCTCTTCACGAAAGAATGCTCTGGGATCTTTAGAGTGCGTTTCCATTACCTAATACACTGGACCAACGGCTTTACATCCCTTCCGAAGGATGGAGCAAGTGTGGTTGAGTGCCTTGCCCAAGGGCACAGGTACCGTAGCCGTGGGGAGGTTCGAACCTGCAACCCCAAGTTTTCACCTATGATTGCGAGTCAATGACCTAAACCGCTCGGCCACGGTACCCCTTATAAGCCCATGTCCAGAATGCCTTGCAGAAACTTCAGCCACATAATACTTCAGAAAACCTGAAAAATCCATGCATGGTTTTTGTGTATTATATGAATGTTAAAATACTTTTTAATACTGTTGTCTCTACTCTGCAGAGGGTTCTTGGAACTAAAGTTATTGCGGATGGTGGTTTTTTTTTTAGTCAAAGTTTATTTATTTTGCTATACAGCTTGTAAAGTTTGTGTAAATTCCTCACCATTCACATTCTGTGAGAAGCAACTGCACTCAACTGTCGATGTCATGGTGAAAAACAGCAGCAGAATTAAGCATGGTTTCCTTGACAACCAGTGAATTTCCTCATCCCCCTTGCAAAGTCCAGCCATCATGCACAGCGACATCCTAGACCTAGAGTAGAATAGTGCGAGACTATAAACTTGAAAATCTTTCACACTTTCATGTCCTAGTGTGTTAAAGAAAGTAATATTTACTATTTAGGATCCATGCTACCCCTAGAACTATGGGGGATAGGTATCCCCCATAGTTCTAGGGGTACTAGTTATTTATTGTTGATTAAAATTAAATGCTTAATATATAAAATGCACCTAGTAATATCAATTGTTCCCCCTGTCTACCATGTCTACCGCACCTAATAAGTGGGGATTGTCGCTTTTCGCGTGAAAAAAATCCCCATCCCTAGCTGCATTTGCTTTTGCGTACCTTGCTAAAAACATGGAAATAAGTTGTCAGTTATTTGTCACTCAGATCATGGGGGGCTTGTTTCCTTCCTCCATGCTCAGATCATCAGCTCATAGATCATCACCACTACTAGTAGTACTACTAGCACTGCATGCACTGGCAGCCTCAGTCGGCATTCCTTACTTTTACTAGGCCACCCATTTTTGTAATACCTTTTACAGCTGTAAAACTGACTTTTTTTGCACTAATTTCACTTTTGTGGAAACAACCAACTCTTCTTCATTCCTCTAATCCATAGTTTTTAACTTTTGGACGGTAATTCCTTTTTAAAAACACAGTTTTTGTTACCTGTTTTGTCAGCTTCAGCATTGCTAACTCTTTCGAATTTGGCCTGTTGCTGTTTCATGTTGTAAAAAACTCCCACTCATTGACCAATCAGAGACCGGGTATTAAAGTGAAACCTTTCTCAGCCAATCACAAACGGCCTTTCATGCCATATTAGCATAAAACGCCATCTTTAATTTGTTAAACCTTTAGCCAGTTATTCCTGTTTTTACCCCACAATTTCCTTCAAAAATCAAAACCCTGTCCTCTTTTCACAAAAATAATCTTGTTATTCTTAAGAAAAAGACCAAGAGTAACACTATAGGTAAGTGATTTGATAAAAATGACACTTTTAATCTCTTATATGGAACGGGGTACTAAAAGTAAGGAATGCCGCCTCGGTCAGTCCATGGAGAAAGAAACAATGGTCAGTCCATGGTCAGTCATGCAGGTTGGATTTTTCAGTCTCATATATGTTGTTATTATTATTATTTATTCATGCCATTTCATATACAACACAAACAGGATGGGCATAGGAGAGACAAAAGCGATAACAATCACTGTGGCCAAAGACCTGCCACTCCACATCAAGTAGTGAATTAAATAAAATAAGCATATATATCGTCAGTACTCCTAAATCCACGCGGTCCTATTTCTACGCACTCGCATGTTTGCCGGCCAAAGCGCGCGCGTACATCAGCGTTAGGTGCGCAGATTATGGAGGGTCGAGGATACATGTGTTTGTTTTTTTTAAAAGAAATTACATATATCCTCGAGTCATGATATTTCACGCACATAAGCCTTTATCACTGTTTTGACCACAATAAAGCAGCCAAAAAGAACCTTTTGGCTCCTTTGTCAGATTCCTTATGTCCAACCCTACCTGGGAGTAAATTTTCAAGAAAGAGCAACGTCGCCAGCTTTGTTTTTGCAAACGCATGCAAAAGTAGACTTGCTAAAGTTACGTCATGTAAATTGGCGCAGACTAGTCACATGTCACACTACGGTGTCCCAGTTGTGCCCAGAATCTGGAAATTAAGCTTCCAGAAGAAGTGCTTTCTAAAACTATGATTCAGTACATTATATAAGGACATAATTGAAAGATTATTTGAGTTTTGGAGATGATTAAGTCATATAACCAAATAACCAAAACCAGCAGTGAAGTTGACTAATGGAGGGCGGAATGGGATATTGCCGTTGATTTCATTTTAATGTGAAGCCTTCTGTTTTTTTCTTTTTTTTATCATGTTTTGTTATTTTTATTCTCTCGGTCTGTCTCCCTTGTGGAATGAGAAAAAAACACGAAATTGTAAATTATAAGTAAATTATTATGATTGACTGAAATTTCTTAAGCAGTATAATTTCGAATTGAAAAGCTATGACGGTTGTCTTTTTTTTAGCTCCGTACCTTTCAAGGCGCCCTCTGTTGAAAAGTTTAACCTAATCAATATTGTCATTTAGTGCCTGGAGACGGAGTAGGCGGTCGGTGGTGAAAGTTTTTGTGTATTTTAAAGGATTTCTCCGACCATTTTGGCTGTAGTATATTTGTACCTTGTCTAAAAGGTAGGATTTTGTACCCTTTATTAAAATTTATTCAATTACTTACCGGGAAGGCTTTGATTTTCCATATTTTTGTGCAAAATGAAAGATAGTGAGACCAACAACTTTCAAGAAAAATCTGACGTCACTGCGTGATCTCAGTGAAAAGATACGCGAAGGAGAGCGTCCGTGCGTGAAATTACATGTGCGTGAATTTAGATGACTGCAGGATAAAGGTGATAAATGAATCAGCCGCACCTTCAAAGCTTATAATTCTCCCCACAAACCCTCATTAACGTCACAATCTAACCATTATAACCCATCTTCAAAGCTTATAATTCTCCCCACAAACCCTCATTAACGTCACAATCTAACCATTAACCCATAATTGTTTGAATATTCGGCCAGTACTGGCGTTAAAAATGCCACCCGGAAGTTAATAAACTATTTACGTTGTCGATAGTACCATGATATGACGTAACCAACAAAACACACCGCCACAAAAAGTTTGCAAGACTGCTCCATTATACAAAAGGGGTGGCTATGAAGGGTCTTGTCTTATCCTAGCCCGTTTCTCGGAAATTTATCAATTATTGGTGTGAAAAACAGGAGTCAGATATATTTTATATTTTTTTTATATTTATTTCATTTTCCGGGATATAAAAATTACTGAATTACAGACAAAACAGATTACACATACAACAAACTGGAAACAGAACAGAAAACAGTACCCAAATAGCTCCCGTAGGATTGCCCAAAAGAAACAAGTTTCTATCGAGGGGCTCTCCAAACTAATTGGATAATACATTTAAGGATAAATAAATTTAAGGATAAATACATTTAATAAAAATATTTACAAAATATTTACAAAATTAATAAATTACTCAAAATAAAAAACAAAATCACAACACATGTAAATAAAAATAAATCCTTGTAGGCCTATATCCAAATAACAATTCTTTGAAAACTGTAACAAAGTGATAAAATGAAAGTTGACACATGCTGTTCAAGAGAAATGTTAAGCTGAATTGTCAATACAGTCTTGAGATCATTGATGCCATCACTCACATTTAATAATCAGTGGGTGATGGCATCACTGACCTCTTGACTGTACAGACAAAAGAGTAGTCATACATGTATGTTCTGTATAATACAGTCAAGCAAACAGAAAAACAGAGAAAAACCAAACAAAAAAACAAAACAACCAAACAAAACAAAACAAGCATAATTAACTAGAGTCATAATTATAATACAGAAACATTTTTGTAATGAAAGAAAAGAGTTTGTTGAAAAGACCAGAGAAACTAAGTTTTGAAAACAGGGGGACAGAAGGTGGATACTCAGAAGGCATGTGAGATGGGATCTAGACTGAAAAGATGATCACGTAAAGAATTGATGAAAGGTTTTGGTGAATCTTCAAGGCAAAGATCTCGAACTTCACCGGAAAGGGAATTAAACAATCTTGGGAATAGGGTGAACAAGGAAAATTTGACACAGTTAGTACGGCTGTACTGATGCTTGAAGAGGAGGGTGTCAGTTTTCCTAGTGTTGGCCTGTGGGAGAAAATGTGAAGAAATAGAAATGTGATTGTAGAGGCATTTAATGACAAAGGAAGCACTGAGGTATACCAGTCTGTTATAGAGAGGAGGCAAGTGAAGTTTGGACAGGCGTTCTTCATAGGAAAGAGAAATAGCAACATTGTAAGGAAAGCAAGATTTAGTGAAGCGGCGTTGAATTGCCTCGGGAATTGAATGTGGTTCTTTTGGTGAGGTAGCCAAACCGGTGCGGCGTATTCTAAGATGGGTCTGCAAAGAGAACAATATAATTTGATTAATAATTCGGTATTTCTGGATTTGACAGTGCGTCGTATGAAACCAGCAAGTCTAGAACACTTAGAACGAACAGAATTTACATGTTTGGTCCAGGTGAGGTCGTTTGAAAGAATTACGCCAAGATATTTATAAGAGGTAACTACATCCATGGGTTTGTCGGAATCTGCGAAAAAGTATGGAGTTAGCAATTGCTTCCTGGAGCGGGTGACGTGCATAACCTTGCACTTGGTGGAGTTAAGTTGCATCTGATTATCAGAACACCATCTGTAAATAGAGTTTAGGTCATTCTGCAAAAAGGAACTGTCATCTTTACATCTAATAACCCTATACAAAACAGTGTCATCAGCATATTGAGGAAGTGAAGATTGAACATAGTTTGGCAAGTCAGCTGTGAAGAAATTAAATAATATAGGATCGATTTATTTAACGTGAGAAAATACAGGCAATTATGGAGTAACGTTACAATGTTGAAAAGTGAAAAATGCAATAATTTATGTTTCAGGAATTTGAAAATTATCCCCGAAATATTTCGGGGCGCGGAAGATTGGTTCCCGATATATTCTCCTATGTGAGATATGTGGACGGGAACCAGTTTAGGGGCGCGCCAACCACATAATAACTAGCTTTATTGCATAAAAATACATGTATTTTACATTTTAAGAAAGCACTCAGATTAATGTAAAATCTTGCATATTATTTCAAACTGTACACAAATATTATTACCAAAATGTTTTAAAAAGAAATATTTTACCTTTATACAATTTCTTGGGTTTCAACCATTTATACATGATGTAATTCACTACATACAGTGAAACCTGCTATTAAGGCCACCTTGATAAACAGACCACCTGCATATAGTGGCCACCCACCTTTGGTCCCAAATGCCATGTGTATAATGCTTAAGAAACCTTTTTTACGGCTCCAAAGTGGCCAATATAGACAAGTTTTACTGTACCAACAAAAGAAATTCCAAAAAAGTTAGGTTTTTCAAAGTCACTGTTAGGACTTAAATGTTTACTCCACAATGATAAAAATTAAGCCATTTTTATTTACTTATTTGCAAACAAATGCTATATTATTCAATTTTTTTATGTTAAGTACTTTTTGGTTTTTTTTCAAGCAAGGTATCCTCATAAGTACATGTATAGAGAGCCAAAGTGTGACATCAAATGTGATTCTTGACATTGAAGAGTTTGCTTTAATGTATATTGCAAAAACTCATAAAAGTGATTCCGTGATTTTAGTATTGAGCCATCACAACAGGTGACGTATATGGTTCAAACAAAAAAGTTTACTCCTACCAAATTTCACTGAAATATCGAGGATGCTGACATATGACAGATGCGTAATATCAGGCGCGGATCCAGAGGGGGGGGGTTTTGGGGGTCAAAACCCCCCCCCCCCCCCCCCCCCCCCCCCACCCCCCCCCCCCCCCCCCCCCACCCCCACCCCCTGCTCCGACACCAAAAAATATAATGTAATGCATTTTTTGCGTGTCCGCCTGTCCGAAACAAGCAGACATAAAAATCTGATAGGCAAAACCCCTCCCTGGTGGCAAAACCCCCTCCTGGAAAAATTCCTGGATCCGCCCCTGAATATGTATAACCACTTCTTGTGGCAAGACTAACTGCTGCGCCAATCTGCCTGAAAAGTGCCTTCCTGAGTCCCTGATCTCCACTAATAGAGCTGTTTGGGAGATGCACGGCTCGAGAGATCAGCTCATCCCACACATTAAACATAACTCAACAAAATTGGTTTTCTGAGAGCCCTCAGCTGCAGGATTCTCCTAGAAACAGGAAAAGTCACATTTCAATCCTGTGGAAATAACTTGGTTCAAACGGGTCCTCTTGGACCTGGAGGAAATCACTTTAGCAGAAAGTCTTGAAAGTGATTCCAAAGTGATTAGTCGATCAGTGCCTTGTTATCCAAACGTTCACTGTTTTCAACAGACTTCTGTTTTTACACAATAATTAAATTTTAAGAAAATTGTGTTTTTTTAATCGTATGGGGGTAATTCTCAAAATTAGGGGTCAAAAAGTGTGACATGCTTTTTAAGATTTCCAAGTGTTTTTAATGATTGAAAGTGGTTTCCCAGTAGAAAATAATTATTTTTATTTGAACAAATGCCCTCAAATTTAATGTTTGTGTAGATATGACACAAAGGTTAATGCAAACTCATTCTACAGCCAATTTTCATTGGCGTAGGTAACCCGGGACACCAAACTCCTATTCAATACCATGGAACAAATTATAAGCCTTTATGGTCTTGTTTTGAATATTTTTTTCAGGAATCAGAAAACAAAATGTTGAAGAAAATGATGCTGCCCCCTATAATCACAGGCCACAATTCATTACTGAGAATTTGTGGTCATAAGTGGTGATTTTTGAAGCAGAGAGTGTCGTACGTAACTGGGAGACCAAACATTTCGGACCCCTAATTTTGGGAATTACCCATATCTAGTTAATTTCATGTAAACATTCCACAATGTTCACTGTTATCTACAAGTTAACTTCTGTTCTGATCAAGAATCCATATTTCAGGAAAACTGCATTTATTTGTTTGAACCGTATCATTTCTTTGATGAACAATCATCAAATTGCTCTCAACAGGGCACGACACTCATAGTCTGGTCCTGGGACTGATGTCTGGCTTCGGCTGCCTCCTCGACATCCCTAAGAAATCTATCCATCTGATCAACGACGACGTTATCGTTGCTGTTCACTCCAGCTTGGTTGTCCTCACACCGATTATACACTTCGCTCTCTAACAAATCCCGCTCTTCGAGTCGACTGTTCATCCGCGTCATTGGCAAACGGTGTGGAGGCATGTGCACCAGTAATTCTTTCATGGATCTGTCCGACTTGTTGTTTTCCCATTTGACGACACTCACGTTCATCAGAATGCGTTTAAGTAGCGGCGGCATGGCTTCGCGGTGTTCCGGCAACGATACGTCGCGGTAGCTTATCGGCACAATTTTGATTTGTTTGTGGAGCATTTGGTCCGTCGCGACATCAACTTGAAGGGCGCTATGACGACCGCTGATAAATTCCGGCGAGATGACGATCAGGCATCGACGGCTGGTGTTCAAAGCTAGAATTATTTCCTCTACAAGGGCTGAACAAAAATTAAAAATCTCATCTTGGAAATTATCTTAGCAATCATATTTCAAGCCTCAGTGTTAAAGGAGGGTGTCCAGATCACATTTTTGACCCCTCCATGTTTCCCATGGGTGTTGAGATTTTTATACCATATCATGTCATGTTTTTCTCATTACCATTCTGAAATTTCGCGCCTTCAATCTGTATATTTCCAGGGATGTCGTCAAAAATCCATCGAAGTTTAGTAAACTGATGATTATACCAACCTTTTTGCTTCCACATCCAAATTGAGGATTGCAAATTTCATGTTTTCCTCTCATAGATAGTATTTTGGAAATAATACAGGTGCAGGGGATCAATTAAGCCTTAATAGACTGCCGAAGTGAATAAGTCACCCCTTTGTTCGTTACCTAGGCCATGGCTCTACACTAAAAATCACTGAACCGTGTCCCAGTGCTTTTGCAATGGTACTTTTTCCAACGGCCATGATGTTTAGAGCCAATTACTATGGCAACCGCGTCACACTTCGGCTGTCTATTTTGTCCAAATTTCGAGGGGCACTGATCTGAGGTCAACTGAAAGGGTACCACGGCCATTTTTGTTTTTTAAATGTGCTAACACTCTGGCAAAATGAATCGTAAGTCATGCAGTTTAGGCCAAGTTTTTGCGACCATAACCAGAAATGAACGGCTGACCCAGGCTCAATAAAATGTGAAAATATAATGGACATTCTGGGCAGTACCTGTGTAGCATTTAAATTTTTAGGTACCGCTCCGAATACCACTGGATTTTCATTTTTTTATGATCCTGGATTAGCCACAAAAAACTCGGCCCAGACTGCGCGACATCCAACTGATTTCACAAAAACAGGGGCAAATTTCATAGCGTTGCTTAAAGGGACACACTGGCTTACTGTTTACATAATGTAGCAATCTAGCATCCTTGACAATAATTTGTTGATGGTCGTTGTGAAAAAATGTCACGTAATTAACTAGAAATGTTTAAAATTAACAAAAGAGACAAATGTTGGGCTATGCGCTTTACCAGCCGTCGTGATGTATTATGTATCATGTGTTTGTAAATAAAGGTGACGTTCGATATGGGTCGACACGTGTTTAACCTCGATTCCTTGTTTTCCCCGACTCATCACACCTTGCATGATCCCTGAGGTCAGCGCTGACTCGAGGAAGCAACTCGAACGCAATGTTTTGGTGTCTTTAGTCTCCTCGATAGGCCTATGCTGTTTTTTTTCTTCGGATATTATTTATCGCCGCGAACGCGAAGCGAAGACACGAAAATCTGAGAGATTCTCTCGTCCATATCAACACCAAGAAACCCTTCTTATGAAATCTGTTGACAGATTTGTGTACAAATTGGAAAATACGGTATGTTCATAGTGTTCGTAGGACATTATTTTCCAAGAAGAGGAGAAACCAACTGCGAATGACAAAAGCAACTCGCACTTCGCGCTGGTTTCTACGGCTGGAAATACAACTAACTCACAAGACAACGTGACTTTTCGGAACCAAAATCTGGTTCCGAAAAGTCACGTGACCTTGAATTTGTGAAAAATGCTCAAAAACTGCCAAATTTGACGGCATCTTTTCAGTATATATCTAATTTACTCTGGAAAGCGCTTCAGAATAATGTATGGGTCTATTTTGAGCCCAAAATAGCCCAGCAAAGCCGGTGTGTCCCTTTAAGCATTAGCTGAAAAGGCATGCTGACTGTAGTAGACAAGTTAGGTGCTATTTCATGGTTGCGGCGTGGTTTTAAGCATGCACATGCTTGGAGGATATTATTGCGTCACCGTCTTAAGCAAAGTTTGACCCTGCAATTAAGTTGCTTATACCATTAAGAATGTCATGAAATAGCCTGATGCTCGGTCAACAGAAAATAGCCTGTTAAGAGGCTCTATGAAATGCATAGTTCCGATTTTGCCTAGTTAACCCCGCCCCCTTGGACATTGTTGCTATGGCTCACACGCTATCGTCAAAAATGGCGACACGCAACGCACAAAGCAATGGGACTTTCAACGGAAAGCACAGATTCATTGAAGAAAACTCAAAGGTATTCATGTTTCAGGGTCAACAGTTATCTTAGAACACACTGAGTAAAGGGCCAGTAATACAGGGATGTCATATCATGAAATACGTGCTTTCGTACCTTTGAACAACGAAACGACTGGCCTTGAAACCAAAATTTCACCCGGATCGTCGCGGGCCGGCAGAACATATCGCGTGATCATGTTGTTGTGAGCGTACAGTGCACTTTGACCTATGTTGGTGACATCTGCTAGCTCTGTTGTGATTGGTCGGCGGGTTCGGTTGATTGACAGGTCGGAACTATGCATTGGCCCCTGGTCACAAATGTGTACTGGTTATTACTGCCTCATGAAATTTAAGAGGATAGGGCATGCTGGCCAAGTTGACCTCAGAAAGTGTATATCTTGAAGGGGCATCAAGGCCAACTCAGCAGGGAAAGAGGCCATTGGCTTTAAGGCCTAACTTACTAGTTGCTGGCATAATGTCGATGTCTCGCACAAAGGCAGAGTAACCAGCCTTTTCCATTTTTTCACGGATGTCGAGTACAAACGCAAGATCCTCGTCAGCGTAGGAAATGAAAGCATCATAGCTCTTTCCATCTGAAAAATCAAAGTATTTATCTCTCAAAAAATAAATTTAACCTGAAGAAGGCAAAATTAGATACAATGAACTTGTAGATAACAAAGCATCACTTTGGAATCACTTTTAAGACTGTTCCACTTCAGTGATTTCTTCCAAGTCCAAGAGGACCTCTTTGGACAAAGTGATTCCCACAGTAATGAAATGTGACTTGTTTGTTTCAGGGACAATCTACTTGGCACCCAAGATGCATCAGGGAAGCCATCGAAATACACAAGCACAACACAGTACCCCAAGACATTGGCTTCAACATCAGCAATATCTGGCACTCCCTATTATCCAACCAGACCGATGGGTCACCTATACCCTAGGTCCTCCACCCACGACAGCCACTGCGACAGTGTCATGCACGAGTGAGCACACTGGTGCCAACCACAGTATTAGGATCCTAGCACAACCACGCCTCCTCCACCCAAGCCAAGCCGCTTCAGTACACTGAAACCCCTCAACCAGTACTTATAGCCCTGCATCATCACGAGTCCGGCATTACTCCTGAAGACGAACAGAGCACGCTGTTCGAAACGTTGAGTTCACACTCACCGGTTCTTTTCAGAACCACACATATACAAATGAGATTCACATGGTGCTACCGTAAACCCATACACACGTTGATTTCCACCATGCATAGCCTTAAGTTTTACTGACAATCTACTTTAAAGGCTTTCAGAAAACCAATTTTGTTGGTCCAGCATGCGTAGGAAGAGCTGACCTCTGAAGCCATGCTTCTCCCAAACAGCCCCAGAAATACAGAAGCTCAGGGAGACACTTCAAGCAGAGTGGCACACCCTGCCTCGATGGCTATGAAGGCTGGTGCAGTCAGCCTTGCCACAAAAGGTGGTCATACATGTTACTGACCGATAAAATATTACAACTGTCGGCCTCCTTGGTCTTTCGGTCACAGTAAAAACTCGATTTTGTAAAATAATTTTTATGATTATATAATTACCATCATTCTCTAGAGAACCAAATCTGTTTTTCCTCCATATTTTGATATCAAGTTTGTAAAAATGCCACGTTACGGCAAGCATTACAAGCAGAATCAGCATACAGGCCACGGTTACTGTAGTCGCGATAATCGAAGTCAGGTCAAGCGGTGGGGCGGGCGGGGGCACTGGGGAACAAAAATAAAAGGCAGGTTACTCCAGCTCTGATTTTGTAAGAATTTCAGAGGGCACTGAGGCCAACTGGAGGGGCACTGAGGCCAACTTTGTTCCAAGTGTGTACTGGATATTAGTGTATACAAGCCTCATGAAATTTAAGAGGATAGGACAGCTGGCTAAGTTGGCTTCAGAAAGTGTATACATTGTACCTTGAATGGGCATCGGGGCCAACTCAGCAGGGCATAAGGCCATTGGCTTCAGTGGCCTTGTAAATTCTGTGAGATTAAAATGCATCTTTTGTGGCACAAAAGTAATATTTGCAGTAAACAATCTTTTTACCTAATAATGCTAAAGTGATGCTGCTGACTCCATATTTTGATGTTCCGTTAAGTTGATAAGTTCCATAAGCATCCCTGGTAACATAGTTAATAGACAGGTGCTTTCCTGCAGTTGGTTGCAAGCCACTTCGACTGTGCAAAAAGCAAACAAAGTCTGGGTACAACAAGACTGAGTTACTGTGTAGGACAGGGGCTAATTTCATGAAGCCGTTTAGCACAAAAAATGTTAGGCACAAAATGATTTCCTTTGTAAAAATGTGTTACTAGCCATATTTGTACGTGATGTGTATTATGATTGACTGGTATTCTGCTGCTGTTGCTAAGAACACAAGTTGACATACAATTTTGGCTGGTAGCCCAGTCTAAAGGCGTGTTTCTATTGAAACCCATTTACTGGATAATTCCGGAAAAGATGAAAAATCTGCCCAGTAGAAACAGGTCTTAAGCCCGGTTCATACTTCAAGCGAAAGCAAACGCGAACGCGAATCTCACGTCAATGTGACGTCAAACATTTCGCGGCGAACATTCGCGCAAGTTGAAACTAGTTCAACTTTTTGCGAATTCGCTGCGCGAAACAATCGTTGTGACGTCAAATTCGCATTCACGTTCGCGTTCGCATGAAGTATGAACCGGGCTTCATTCGCTATTTTCCGGTAAATAGCGGGGAGAAATTTCCCCTCCAATTTTCCTTCTCGAGGAAGGGAAATGCCGGGAAAAATTTTTTGTTAAGTGCCAATAGAAACACGCACCATCCCATCCGAGTGCACATACAGGGGAGAAAACATAAACATGTGACCGCACAATGTGACCTTTATCCGGCAAACTCACATAGTGTGACGAAGGCCAACAAGCTCTGCTATTTTCCGGATAGAGTGACTTGCAGTAGAAACACCGCTATTTACCGGTAAAATCCCGGATCTTCAATAGAAACACGCTATACCACAAACGGGAAGTAAATTGAAAAAAATTATTTTGCACTACAGAACAAAATACCTTTAATTTTACACAGGCCTCATTTTGTTTACTGTTATAAGCAGAATGTTGTATTAACAATGCTGTTTTTACTGCCGTTTGACTGTAATAATTTTGTTCAAACAGGCCTCACCTATATTCTCTCAAAACACTGTAGTCAACCATTTCTTCATACGTGGTTTCCTCAAAATTCAATTCTTTGACGGGTAGCCACTTCTTTGAATCCGTTTGTTTAAAGTACCACGTCATGTTGATTTCTCGTATGATGTCGCCAGCAAAGAAAAAACAGAAGAATTCGGGGGAGTCTCCGAGGCTAGCGGTTTGGTTGCTGCATAAATCCCCCGCAAGTGGTAAAGGCGGTTGTTTCCATGGTCTTTCTGTGGTAAAATAACCAAACATGAGATGAGAGAAAAAAATTATGAGCCTCATCTGGATTTAAACACCTCCGACACACCAGACAGATGCTCTACAAGCTGAGCTGAGGCACAGTGGTCAAAGTACATGTATTCCCTCAGGTTTTCCCCAAGACCTCTGACACACCAGGCAGATGTTCTACCAGTACCAGCTGAGCTATAACTTAAGGGACAGTGGTACAATGTATACTCCCTCAGGTTTTTCCCCAAGACATCTGACACACCAGGCAGATGCTTAGCTCTACCAGTACCAGCTGAGCTATGAGGCACAGTGGTATACTCCTCAGGTTTTCATCTGAGACCTCTAACACTCCGGGCAGATGCTCTACCAGCTAGCTGAGCTATGAGGCACAGTGGTATACTCCCTCAGGTTTCAATACCCAAGACCTATGACCCACCAGGCAGATGCTCTACTAGCCCAGGTTGGACTCTGTACCGCATACTACATGGGGATACAGAGTCCAGGATATGAAGTTCCAAAAACAGGGTGAAAATTTTTGTAACAGAAAAAATCAATATTTCTACCTTGTGCTGGAAGCCGGTAATGTGCTAACAAAGTTCCACGTGTCCTAATCTCTGGGATTGCCGGGTTTTGAAATCCTCTACAAAGCACCAAAATGCATAATCCGGAGGAAAATGGCGAAAAGTCACGCTAATTTGCTATATATTTGTGCACGTTCAGCTTGTTCTCACCGCGTGCGTATAGTCCCGCGTACGCGTGCCAGCCGTGCGCGCGTCGCAACTGAACTAGGCCATGGCCTCGGCGCATTGAATGCCTGAAATCGTGGCGCCGCACGCGCAAGCCTATCTAAACTTCAAGCGTGACGCGACGGCAGCTGTTATTTATTTCTCTGAACTTTAACGTTAGGTTGTGCCTTAGATTTCACTATTTCTTTCATCAAATTTGGTATATACGACATTTAAACCTCCCGTTCCTGTAAATGAAGACGTCAAGCATATATGGACATAAATTCGACGTCCATTAAAAGGTAATATAGCTTAGAAATTATGTGGAAGTTTCAGTCCCCCTGTTTAGAGACATCGTAACCTGGACGTCACTCGTAAAGCAAAGAAGACGACGTCCAACCTGGGCTAATGCTCTACTAGCTCAGCTATGAGGCACAGTGGTCAAAGTACACCCTAAGGTTTTCCCCATGACCTCTGACACACTGGCAGGTGCTCTACCAGCTGAGCTATGAGGCACAGTGATACACTCCCACAGGTTTTCCCCTCAAGACCTCTGATATACCGGGCAGATGCTCTACCAGCTGAGCTATGAGTCACAGTGGTATACTCCCTCAGGTTTTCCCTACACAGGTTTCCCTTAGGTTTTCCCTGTCTCATAGTTAAGCCCTTAAAGGGATGTTCAGAAAAATGGATTTCGTTTTAACTCGACAATCATATAAAATACCTCCCCAAAATACTATCCACGGGAAGAAAACAGGAAATTTGCAATCTCCAATTTGGATGTGGAAGCAAAACGGTTGGTGTGGTCACTGCACTACTTTATGGAACCAGATAAATTACTTTACAAAACATCATTTTTTTTATGTACTTTTTTTTTTACAATATCCTTGAAAATATATGGATTGAGAGCGCGAAAATTCAAAATGGTACTGGGGAAAATATACAAATGATACGGTATCAAAATCTGAACACCCATGAGAAAAATCGGGGGTTCGAAAATGTGATTTGAACACACTCCTTTAAGTGTCTTCTACAAACAAACCTGCAATAAACAACGCCACAGTCCGATTGACGGTATTTATTCCGTCCGAAGCGACACAAGTGTAGTTTCCCACTCGTGAGTAAAGAGCTTTCTGAATCTCCAACGTTTGATTGTCATTTTTCAACTTCATAAACATCTTGAGTTCCAGCGGCGATCCATTCTTTAACCAACTGATGTTGCAGTAGTTTTGCACACAGCAGTTGAACTCGACATAACGGTCAAAAAGCCTGGTTATGACTGAATCGTACTCTTGCGAGGTGAAACTTAGTGACTGGCCTGCAAAAAATGGTAATAGAAACGTAATAAAAAGTGATAGTTTGTGTCAGTCTATATGAAAAATGGACAATACATATGGTTCAAAGAGAGAAATAATTTTCTTAAAATATATTAAAATTCTTGTGAACTTGTGGATAAGGGCACTGATCGCCCAATCACTTTAAAATCACTTTCAACACTGTTCTGCTTCAGTGATTTCCTCCACGTCTAAGATGAATTGTTTGAAAAAAGTGCTTCCCATTATAGACCAATCCGGTAACGAAAGTCTACTCCCCTGTATATCCGCCATAGCTGGGGGGCGTCCAATGCATGGGTTGTGCGTTTTGTGTTGATGGTAGTGTTAGAACGAAAAGCACTTATCCATTACATGCACAACGGGCCCCCTCCGCGTGCACGCGACGCGCCTCCCTCGCGTACACGCGACGCGCCCGCCTTCGCGTACACAACCCTGGCCCTACAAAGACGCGCAACTTGTTCAAAGTAAACAAATGCAGCTTCAGCAACAGCCAAAAACATGCAGTTCATTCAGTGGAAGCCCTCCAGCTATGGCGGATGTACAGGGAAGGAGACCTTAGTTAACGGATTGGTGTATAATAAAATATGACATTTTCTGTTTCTCGGAGAATCCTGCAGTTTAGAACTCTCACAAAACCAATTTTGTTGGGTTTCAACCTTACTGAGCTTGATGACCACTGCATTCGTGCACTTCCCAAAAAGCTCTAGAAAAATTAATTCAGGGAAGGAGCTGAGGGTAGCACTTCATACAGAGTGGCACAGCCTGCGCAAGCAGCTCTTACGGGGGCTGGTACAATCAGTGTTCTTACTCTGTCGGTCGCACATCCTGGCACTTTTGTGACCCGCGATGCCTTTGTATATGGGCATAGCACAGTTACTGGAGTGAAAACAAATGATCGTTCATGCTTAGGAACATGTACGTGTTACGTAGACAATGGCTTTCTTACATGTATGGTACTTCGCCAAGTCACCATGGGCACACCATTGTTTTCACTCCAGGCCTACCGGATGTGACGTGGCACTGACCGACAGAACAGGTTATTGACTGTTACATCTTTCAGCCTCCTCATCTTACAGTGAGAATACAATAATTTATGGAACCACTTACCATCTTGGAAATTGTGCAGTTGACAATTTCCTGGATTTGGGAATGGAGTTGTCATTAAGGAATTGCTGGGACTGATGTTCGTTGCCATGGCAACGACGCATACAAAGATGATAGAAGATGCCTGCATGTTTTGTTGTTTCAACCCTTCGGTTTTGTGTTCTTTTTCTTGTATAAAAAGATAGAGAAAATTTACAAAAAATTGAACAATTGTGTTACGATTAGCATACATACATGTAATTTCAAATTAAAACATGTACAAATGTTTCTGGGTTTTTTGGAAAGAATTCCACAACATGCACAAATTTAATGGGACATGCCAGAAAATTTCAACTTTTTCATAAACAGGCTATGAAAAATTTTCCCAACTAAGTTTTGTTTTTTTAATTTTGTGGTAATTTTATTTGTTTCGTATACCGGTACATTGAACAAAGATTTGAAGGAAATTACCTCCTGGAATCGACAGATAATCTAATTTTAAGATATAGGCCAACTTCCCACTTTTCTGTAGAAAAATCACATTTTCTCTTTCAAAAATTGCATTTAGTTAGCCTAGTGCACAAGATAACCATTCACGCACCTGCGCAGCACCCTCTGTTGTATCGCTTACGCACGGACCGCTCGCGCCGTAATTTTGTGCATTACTTTATGCAGTAATTTTATCATTGATTTATCTCAGAAATGCATCATGGGAAATGCATCAAAAGTGCAAGTGGAAAGTATATCTTAGAATTGGATGATCTGTTGATTCCAGGAGGTAATTTTATTCAAATCTTTGTTCAATAAAAAATATACCAATTTTGTCATCAAAGTAGCACTTAACAAGTGGCCGGATAATAGAATAAAACACTTTAACGGTTATCGACGCCATCTTGCTCTAGGGGCAGAAAGTATACACGCATGCGCGTGGATTATATTCGAAATGCACCAAGTGAAAACCGATTCGAACACTTTTTTGACACTAGTATTACCAAGTTCTTGATCTTGATTGGTACGTGGCAACAGACTACAACAAAGTCCATGTAGAGTCAGGGGAGGGGGGACGGTGCTTAGCAGCGCCATGAAATTGGAGCAGGTGGAACTAAAGACTTTAGTATGGCTGACTTCCCATTTGGATCTGTTAAGCACAAGTCTTGCTGCCTCCCGTCTCATTGTTGCAGGGTGTCCCATCCGAGGTCTTTCATCATTTTGGAAACACTAGCATGCTTAATATCGTAGTTGATAGTGTTACACACGAACCTAGCCGCCTTTCTCTAGACCATTTCCAGTTGGTTGATATATTGGACCCATGGGGGTCCTAGATATTAAAAGGAATCAGGTCATGTCGCCCACTGGCCGAGTCGCCCCATACTTACTTTCCCCCTTACCGACTGCCCCCTGACCGGCTCGTCCCTTACCAAGTCGCCCCCTGACCGAGTCGCCCCTACTCGCCCCCTTGACCATGTTGACCCAATTATGTAAAGTGGCCAATCGTGAATTATAAAGTGTTTGTTATCGTTGACTAGTATAGTCTCACCAAAACAAATACTTCTCAACTCAAAAATAAGTAAAAACGCATTCAATTAAAACGAGAAAACTACTAACCGCACCTTCGAAAAATCCATGCCAATACTCCTAGCGCGCCCTCTCTCGTCTATCCGGTTCCGGTTGTTCGGGAAGATTTATACATTGCGAAAATATAAGTTCTCCTATGGGGAATATGTGGGCGGGAACCAGTCTAGAAGATTTAAAGCCGTTACGAATAAGGCTTCGGCTTAAAATTACACATAGTCCGCTGTTTTACCCCCGTCGGCAATACCTCTCTGGGGGAATGCCAAATCATCATGGTTAATAGAACTTACCATAAATATAACACTTCAACAAAGTCCACAACCATACTATCATGCAGGCTCTTGCGAGGGGTACCTTGGCCGAGTGGTTACTGGTTAGGGCCATTGACTCGCAATCATGGGTAAAAACTTGAGGTTGCGGGTTCGAATCCGGCTGCGGTACCTGTGCCCTTGGGCAAGGCACTCAACCACACTTGCCCCATCCTTCAGAAGGGACGTAAAGCCGTTGGTCCAGTGTGTTAGGTAATGGTAACGCACTCTAAAGATCCCGGAGAATTATTTCGTGAAGAGCAAGAGGATTCTAATTCTAATTCTTCATGGGTTTCCTCACGCTTACGAGTGACAGTGCAATGAGCACTGGTATGAATACCAGAAAGAAATAATAATAATAATAATAATAATAATAAGAAATCGGCATTTTTTTCCTCAAAAATCCCGCCCTATAGGCCCTATATTCCAGCAAGAATTGACATTTAACTTTGTAAAATAACAACTAATTTATTCATACACATACATTTTATACACGCAACATAAGTTGTGTTGTAAACGAAAATTGTATAAAACTTAATTAGTACGCATTTTGTGTAGTTTATCAGTTATACTAAAATATAATAAAAGGCTGCATATAGTTTAAATGAGCGAGGTTCGCTAGCGCTCGCTTATAGACTGGTTCCCTTCCACATATTCCACGGGGCGGTCGGGTTGGCGTACGGGTTCTTTCCTCGCCTTTCACCTCTGGCGTCCCGGGTTCGAATCCGGGGCGTGTATGTGGATTGGGTTTGCAGTCCCTACTTGACCGCGTGGGTTTTCCCCTGGGGCATTTCTCTGGGGGTTTTCCTCCCACTTCTAAAACTGCTACTCCTTCTTCGTCATCTTAAGTTGATAATATAGTATAGTTAAAGCTAAAACCGTATAGTTGATGGCATAAAGGGCCTTAGTTGCCGAAGATGCCATAAAATATACAACAACAACAACAACATATTCCACACACCAACACGATTATGACTTTATGAGGACCGACATTGGAGTGTTTTTTAAAGTCAAGAACCTGACTTTACGCCATCGCATCTTGAGGAATTTTTAATTGTCATCGAAAACGAGGGTCTCAGTGCTTTCGTTTGTGATAAAATTTTCAATCGAAAAGACGCACGACATATTAAAGGCAATGCGCGCGCGCCAAATTCGCGCCACGAAATACACAGCTCCCTAGCAAAGGCACGGAGCTGCGTATTTTGTGGCACGAATTTTGCGTGCGCGCATTGCTGACGAGCCTGTGCCTTTAATGGCTCAGCATCTGAAACGAGACTGCCAGTGTTAATTTGAAATTTCTGATGATTCCCGCGAAATACATTATTGCAATACACGTACGGTAGGGGAGTTGGTGTTAGCCTGCTGTCCCAGATTTTTATCGGGATCGTAAAATAAAACAAATCTCAGTATTTTTCCGGCGCCACCACCAACGTGGGTGCGTGTACCCAGGCAGGGCGTGTGCCGACGTACGTAAACAAACTTAACACCCTTGGTATCACTATACCTCAACACACTTTTCCTTTTGTTAACATATCCCCTATAAAACCTGAAAGGAATTTCTTTAAAATTCCTTGGATGTTTGAGGCACAAAGGAGGAATTCGGAACAACGGAAGGTGGTGGCGAGGGGATGGGGAGGGGTTATCTTCTGTCACATCGTGCTGCATATGCAAAACGACGCTTTTTTGTGATGATCCGGTATCTCTCCTGTCCTGATTCGTATGTGAAATATGAGGCCCGTGAAATAGTCTTGTGCCAAGTGGTCAGCACTGTGCCAAAACAAATATTATGTTCCATTATCTGTACATGTATTTAGACTTATGACAGAAAAATATTGAAGATGACATAATAATATTGCACCTATCATGTATCGTTCCCCCATCCATCTTCCCGGATCCCCGCCTCACTGCGCTGCCCGCCCCTTTTAGGATTTTGTCAATCCTCGTGCACCTTTTAGGCGGGGTACCCCCTTGGGAGGGGAGCATAGTGCTACATGTATACTACTATAGTACGATTCGTATGTCGCCTCCAAAGTCTGAAATACATGAAAATGTATACATTTCTTTTGCATTGTTTTTGTACTTAAAATGACACATCAATCATCAGTAAATACATATTTAATGAAAAAGAACCTAAATTGAGGAGTGAGAAAAATGTGTGGCCTGGTAATGTTTTGTACAAGGTGTGAAGCCATGGTCAACTTGTCCATCCTTTCCCGATTTACTAGAAGCAAATTTTCGGTTTGCGTACATACGTATTGGCTTGGAACACCCCCTCCCTCCTGTACACATGGTGTACACAATGTCAACACCCACCCCCACCACCCACCACCCACCCCCCCCCCCCCCCCACCTCCGCCACCACCACCACCCTCTTCCCCTCCGTGCGTACGTACTTTATGGACGGCCCCTATAGAGTATCTGCCCGGTGAGTCAGAGGTCTCTGGTTCGTATCCCGATAAGGCCCTTACGATTTTGTTCTCATCCCAAGTTTGGTTGTTTCATTTCCATGGTGATCAGACACCATACCAGATGTTGCGTTCGGTCCTCATAAAGTCATAATCGTGTTGGTGTGTGGAATATGTGGACGGGAAACCAGTCTAAGCGAGCGCTAGCGAACCTCGCTTAGGAATATTTAAACTATATACAGAGTTTTATTGTATTTTAGTAACCGATAAACTAACACAAAATGCGTACTAATTAAGTTTTATACACTTTTCGTTTATAACACAACTTATATTGCGTGTATAAAATGTATGTGTATGAATAAATTAGTTGTTATTTTACAAAGTTATTTACGAAATACCTTCTTTAATGTCAATTCTCGCTCGAATAGGGCGGGATTTTTTAACAAAAAACGCCGATTTCTCGCAGGAGCCTGATAGTAGCTTGGTTGTGGACTTTGTTGAAATGTTATATTTGGTATGTTATATTAACCATGATGATTTGGCATTCCCCTGTGAAGTATTGCCCAGACGGTGGGGAAAACAGTGGACTAACACTAGTGGTAGCCGGTCGGTTGCAACCTTGAATACTTGTACTGTAGTTCGCTCATTCCCACCGCCCAAACTGGGCGCTGGTACTGGCTAATGTGCCTTCATATATTTCTGTGACGTCGGAAACAAGTGACACAAAGGTCACATATACAGACGCGCAGAGCAATGTGGGTTGCTTAAAGGAACACGTTGCCTTCAGATTTCACGAAATCTCACGTTTGAGGGTGTTCCTTATACTTATTAAGAGTTGTTCTTGCAATAAAACACATTTAATGTGTTATAATTAGTGAATGGTAATTTAAAAAAACAAACACTGACCTCTGACCCCCACTACATGTCCCGCGAAATGTATACGTATTTCAGCCGTCAATACGATCGTCTGGGTAGTGGGCAAAATGCAGCGACGAACAGGAGTTAGGCTGGCGCCGTAGCCAGTGGTCAGGTAAACCTATCAGATGAACGCAAGGTACCATACCATTCTCCGCCTCCCGAGACATGTGTGAAATGTAAACACACGGCTCTACACACACACACACCGACTGGCTGTCAAAAAATGGATCGTCAAGACATGGTCAAGAGAACACAGCAGACGCGTCAAAAAAGAAAACCTCGCCAATCAGGGTAAGAATATTGTCATGGGACAAACCGATAGAAAGGACTTGGATGATTTATACCCAATGGTTATTGTAGACACGAATTAAAAAAACAGGCACATCACACGCAACGGAGGAAGGAAAAATAATTTCTTTCTCCAAGCTGGAAATAAGACTAATATAATTTCTCTGCCATTTATGGGAGTCAAGATTTTGACTCCCATAAATGGCGGAGCGTGCTGCTTCGAGAAATTACGCAAAATTGAAGCATTTCTAAGGCACGTTTGTGTGGATCATTATATTCTACTTTTTAAACATCTTTCAGATCGTGCTCATTATACTTCAAACGCTTGTAATAGCCCAAAAACGCCCAATAAAGCGCAACCCGAAGGCAATGTGTTCCTTTAATACTGCCAGACGAAAAATGGATAAATAGTATACAATACATGTATTAACACTTATATCACGTGCAAAATAAAAATCTAATTTACGAATAAAATGAGTGTAATGTGTGCAAGACCTGCCTTGTCTGCAGGAAAAATAGTTTTTTACAAGAAAAAGACGTGACCTCTTGGTCACGTGTCGTACAAAATTTTGGCCAATGAGGGCGCAAACAAATTAGCCTGCACTAGCGCCCAGTTTGGGCGATGGGAACGAGTGAAGTACTGCAGTAAAGGTAACAAGAAATGAGTTTTCTCTCATCTCAAGTTTGTTTCATATCAATAATAATAAGCACCTACAAATTGCGTTACATATGTCGTTACTTTGCTGAGAGAAAAAAAATGGGTTCATAGGTAAAACCTGCGGGAGTATACAACTGTGCCTCACGGCTCAGCTGGTACAGCATCTGCCCGGTGTGTCAAAGGTCTTGGGGAGTATACCACTTTGCCTCATAGCTCAGATGGTACAGCATCTGCCCGGTGTGTCAGAGGTCTTGGGGAAAACATGAGGGAGCATACCACTGTACCTCATAGGCCTGTAGGTATAGCATCTGCCTAGTGTGTCACTCGAAGGTCTTGGGGGAAAGCTGAGGGAGTACACCACTGTGCCTCATAGCTGATACTGGTAGAGCATCTGCCTTGTGTTTCAGAGGTCTTGAGGAAAACCTGAGGGAGTAGGTCTACTGTGACCACCGTGTGCCTCATAGCTCAGCTGGTAGAGCATTTTATTTTTGTTTTATCTGTGATAGGGAAGCGCCTGTAGGTATTTTAGTATCAATTGATTGTGCAATGCTTTTAATTATGTTAATTCTAAATTCATATTTTATTTATTTGTATATATTTATTTTATGATTTACGTGTACCTATCCTGTAAGTGGCGATTTACTCGCTGTTGGATGTGGTTGAATAAATAAATAAATAAAATAAATAACTTTGCAGATGAAGAACAGAATTCCATGTTGGAACCACAGCGTTACATCACTAAAGAATCCATGCGTGGTGTTTGTGTTTAGACCCAAAAACCATGGCAACCGACGTCACACTTTAGTAGTCTATTGGCGTTAAGTATAATCACTTAGGATGAAACCTGTCGTATACCGATCGACCAATTCATTTAACCCTAACACTCCTCAATCTTCCAAAAGCAATATGATTTTACAAACACCCTATAGGGAGTTTTAGGCTAATTGGTAACCCAGTATACATATGTCATCGCATCACGCACATAGAATGGGAAACTGGCGTGCATTTTTCTCGTTTAAACCCTCATTCGGTGCATTTCAAGGTAACCCAACGACATTGAAGTCATAATTAATAGAAGCAGGCAACTGATAATAATTTTAAGGTCGGCAGTTCAGCGTGTACTGTTTGGCTATGATAATGACTTCAATTTTTGCCGGGGTCTGCTCGTTTAAAAATCAATCGTCACTGCAAGTTGTCTCCCCTAATAGTATAACTGATATGATAAAATAAAATCTCATTAAGAAAACGAGAGAAAACATGAGGAAAACCTCCGAGATAGAATAACAGACCGACCCATACAGTCCCGCCCTCTTAAATTCCACTAACCAATCATTTTGAAAGACAAAGGTGGTCAACGTGCATGGTATTTTGGTAATCCATGGTGAGGACAATCTAATAATCGTGCACATGTTGACGATGAAGCTGGTAGACGCGTTTCTATGGCAGAGATTATACTGGATCGGTATATTTCTTATAGTCGTATTGCCGCTTAAACAGCACTTTGCTCTCTATTCTGCAAAGTTTCGAGGGCGATCAGTTGCGTACTACCGTTTTAGAATATGCCCCTCTCGCAGGATATAAGATTTGTGGTACTTTTCTCAGTCATCTCGGGAGCATGGGCCTCCCCGGGTCTGTCCACCATCGTCACGATGTTGTCCTTTCGCTCGTATACCCACCGTCCTTACAGGGCGCCATGGGACGGGCTGATGTGCCTTCACAGATTTCTGTGAAGGAAACACGTAACGCAAATTGCACATATACAGACGCGCGGACGATTGAGGGTTGCTTGCTGCCAGACGAATAATTAATAAATAGTATACGTTAACGCGTATATACCCATTGCAAAAATAAAATTTACGAATAAATTGAGTGTAGTGTGTGCGAGACCTGCCTTGTCTGCTAGAAAAATTGTTTTACGTCCGTTTACAAGAAAAAGACGACATCGTGGTTACGTGTCGTATAAAATTGTGCATGGCCAACGAGGGCGCAAACAGTAAGTTTAACCCGTCCCCCAGCGCCCTGTAAGGGCGGTAAGTATATACGAGCGAATGTTATCCTCCGATGTGGATACCGTGGCAGGGAACATGCTACCGTCTCACTGCCAAAGCTAGTTGGTATGATTCCGCGTCCTCATGCCGTGAGCTTGCAATTAGCCTTTTTGAAGTATGGCGGACACAATAGGAGGGCGCACTTTGCAGTGGGTATAAAATCGACTAAAATGCAAAATAACTCAGTTTTTCACTTTACACTTATTAATTTGATTTATTATAATTATGTCTATGTATTATAATTGCAACATGTAAATCAAGTTTTTTGAAAGAAATACAATTGATAAAAAAATTCATACCCAAATGAAATTGCGCCCTCTCCTTTTGTTCCGCCATACTTCTAAAAGGCTAGGGCAGTACTGGCATCTCCAAGATTGCACCAGGAAAACAAATTCTTGGCGGGCTTGGCAAAAATGGAGGGCGCCCCCTGGCTTTGGGTCGACTGCCGATAAATTGATGGACAGTGAAAGTGTGGGGAGAAGAGAAAAATGAATACACTAACGGGGGTCCAAAACAGACGAGCGGCCAAGACTGCGTTGCTATAAGAACCACAACTAGGACATCATCTGCAGACTATGAAGACGATGCTATGCACGGCGGTATTCAAAACTGCCTGCGTCCGTTACCCAGCTCAACCGGTCACCTATTGCATGTTTACCGACACCAACGGACGACTTCTCGACTCCTCGTGCCTTGTCGATCACGTCATTCGCGAGATCGAGATCTCTGTTCACAGCATAAGTCAGTGTATTTCGGCCTTTATCGAGGAGTCTGGCTGTCGCTCCTTCGACATCAAAAAGAACGACGAAGGAAAGAAACTTTGCCAGATAAGATGAATAACGCCACGCGTTCTAAACCGAGCAAGTTTCAAGACATCGGGTTTTTTTTTCTGTGTCTATGCCGAACCATAAAGCAACTATTGTACGAGCAAAGCGAAGTCTCTTTTTGGAACTTTAAATCTCTATTGGATTTAGATTAAGCGATTGAACAGTTATACCAGAGATTTTAAAATTGTGCACTTCGTAAAACTTGGGGTGTGGGGGGAATTACTTGCATCCAACGCTGTGTTACAATGGAACACACCAGAAAAGTGTAGTTAATATTAGGCTAGCCAAATCCTGAACACGGTGTACTTCACACTTGCTGCGAGCACCGGGTCACGTTACATAGATGTAGCAATAAAAATGTAGTCTGGTCAACTGGATACTAAGTGTGCATGTAAAAGAAAGTGCGTCAGTTCAGACGTTATTCATGTGAAACACACAAAATGTAATTCGACGGGCGCATATATGTCGAGTATAACCGGTACGTATATATACATATAAAAATACAATTTATAGAAAACGTGATTGATTTTGAATTGATGTCCACAAAACATTTCTGTTTGTGACCGTTTTTGTTTTATTTTTTATAATGTGAAGAAAAAAACCAAAATGGATAAAAAAGATCAATAACTTTTAGAAAATCATGATGCCATCCTAGAGAGTAGGTCTTTGTCCCCAAAGATATGGGTGCAAATTTCAAGCTTTTAATTTAGAGAAATATGAATGAAAGAAAAAAAAACTACCCTCGAAGATGGCTGCTAATACGTATAATATAAAGATTGTTTTCTTCCGTAATCCCAGTCCAATAGTTGGTGTACAAGAAATAAGAAAGTAAAAAAAAAAAGTAAGTGCAAGTAAAAAAATATATCTCGTATTATGCTTCTATAATAACCCATATCTCGTAATAAGGAGCAATGAACAGAATCTGGAGGTAGTTTATTAGAAACTCAACTTAGTTTCACGGTCAGATGAAAAATCTAGCTTAGCTTCTCAGAAATACTGGGCTGAGGGTCGGAAAGCGAGTTCAAAGAAAAAAAAGGATGTAACCTGAGAAGTTTAAGTGCCGGCAGAATTAAGTATGATGAGCACCATGGGAGGAGGCATTGCGGCGTGGGGTATGGAGACTCTAAATGCTCTGTGGTGCATTCTAATCTCTTTACTATTTTCGTAAAGATATTCTGCACATTTATGACTTAACCCTGACACTCCCCAATCCTCCAAAATCAATACGATTTTACATACACCCTAGGGAGTTAGGGTTAATTTCTTAGTTTTGTTTCCGAAATGCAAAGCAAAACGACTTTTTTGATTTTTGCTTCAAATTCAGTACCGGGCCTACCGGCTGGAAAGACTGAATTGCCTGTTGGCAAAACTGAATGCTGGTTGAGACCTACCGCCTTTTACCGGTGTAGATTCAACTCTACCAATTATAGTAATTTAAAAGTAACCGCGAAGACTTTAAGGTTTTTTTCTTATATATCCGTTGTAATAATTCCACGACACCATCTCAAGATAAAAATGTCGGCTGTTTTCCACGATCTACATCAATACGAAACAAGGTCCTGTAACGAATAAAGCCGGCCTCCCACTGTGCTATTTTGGTACGAATTTTCCAAAATTAAGTTTAACATTTAGGCCTACCAGAGACTGTCTACAGAGGTCGGCTATACATATGCAGCACGATATGGGCCCGAGGGTACACCCCCCACTCCCCCTACCATTGTTCCCCCATTGTGTCTCAAACATCCAAGGAATTCCAAAGGAATTCCTTTTAGTTTTTAGGGGGGTTGGTGCGTTAACAAAAGGGAAGAGTGTGTTGAGTCATAGGGGCGTTAGAGGGTGGTCCGTATAGGCCCCATATCGTGCTGGGTATACGGCTTTAGAAACGAAGAATTTGCACAATAATTCTAAAAATGCCCAAAACACTCGCAAATGTTTCCATGCTAAATTAAAGTTGGGGTTGGATGGGAAACTTTTTGCCAAGATTTATTTTCCGGTTTGGATGATTCATAATCCCTCCTCCATTCTATCCTGTTGCTGGTCGACCTCTTGCATTGCTACGTTCCCACGTCGAATCCAAATATACATCCTGAGTTTAAAGAGAGCCCAGAGGACGCCTTGCATCAAGAAAACACCGGCCGTTACTCCTACAATGACTCCCGCGGCCGTGCCGGGCGCGTTGCCGTAATCAATGAACGGATAAACGGCCCCGTTCTTACTGATGGTTCGTCCACCGGCTGCGTAGAAGATCAGAGTCAAAGCCACGTAGGCCAAATCGAAGCCCAGCGGATAGATGACGTGCAGGAAACGCACGGGTATGGGGCTCACAAAAAGGTCTGTGAGGGAAATGATGCTTGTCAGCGTGTGCACGTTGAAGTCGTAGAAGAAAGGGACGGGGGTATCGGAACTGTAGAGAGTAGTCCAGTAGATAATGGTGACTAGGATGTTGGTGTTCGCTGTGATGTTGAAGAAGGCCCAGTGAATCTTATGGCGGATGCCCATATCTGGAAAATATGAAAAACGAGCCTTAAAGCTATAGAACAAATGATTGGTATACCGTTACAAATAGTTTTATCTCCATGTGTGAGTGAAGATATGCATGATTTAAGCGGGCCTCCCACTGTTTGATTTTTGCCACGAATTTCCTACGAATTGGTACGATTGGGTACGATTGTATGTAGAGTCTATAGGCAGTCTCCGATAATCGTACCAATTCGTAGGAAATTCGTGGCCAAAATCGCACAGTGAGAGGCCCGCTTAAAACCAACCAGTGGGTAAAAAATCAGCTCCGTACTTCGTCTAACTTTTAAGAAAACAGTAAAGCTTTGCAGTTACATGTACAATGTACTTCGCTAAAAAAAAAGTGGCATTTGGGCGAAGTGGTCTAGGGCGAAGTGAATTTTCGTCTAATGAGACGAAAATTAATTGTTTTACTCATTTCTCAAAGACTAATGTAGCACTTCAGACAAAACCATATTTCAGGGAAAGTTTTCTACCATTATGTTTATGTTGTGTAAGTTATGAGTAAATCTGTGAACACTTTCTGATTTTCGAGATACCAATCATGTGTTCTGCCTTCAAGGGTACCTTATACTACTCTACAGAGAGTATAATTTTTCAAGACTCCGCGCCCTACCCCCGAAATCAGTATGAATTCCGTTCACTCGTCGCCACTGAGACGCCGTGTTTGAAGTATATGGAACAGGGCAGAACAAGTTTAATTAAGAATTTTCAAGTAAATTGTTTAATGTTTGTCACTCCTAAATTGAATTTTACTTCCCTTTACAAATTTTGGTGGTTATAGACTGCCGAAGTGAATACGTCATCTTTTGTTAGTTGCCTAGGCAATTGGCTCTAAACTTGAAATCACTGAACCGTGTCCCTTGCAATGGTACTTTTTCCGAAGGCCATGTTAGTTTAAAGCCAATTGCCATGGCAACCACGTTATACTTCGGCTGTCTATAGACCGTGTAAGTTTCGTTTCGGGTCACACTTCCGGAGACCAGTCAGGGAGTGGCAATGGAGGTTTAACGTTGTGGCGATCTTCTTTGAATTATACCGTACCGCGGCTGAACTCACCTTCACTATTTCGGTTCCGCAGGTAGCATCCATCTAGTACAGCAACAACTCCAGCTATCTCGAGGTAGATAGTAAAGACTATGAAGCCAAGGTTGGTGAGATAAATAAGCGCCTGTCCTCCAAAGACCTCAAACTGGTAGATCATGTAGGCGATCATCACAGCTAGCAAGTATAGTGCTGCAATCACACGGTAGGCAACGAAGACAACGTGTGGAAACTTGGGCCACTGTAAACAGATAACAGCACAAACGGCAACACAATGTACGATGCACAATCAAAGAAGTATCAATAATGCATCTTCGGGCAATTTTCGGCCTTGTAATTTAAAGACTCGACTTCTTTGTATTCATTCGTAAGACAACTTGAATTAGGCGCCTGCCTATAAACTAAATTTTGTCGCCGTTTTGCCGGTCTGTATTAATAATAATCTGGTAATATGAATGTGATGCTTCACTGGGGGGTAGGGGGAGGGGCGAACGTGCACCCCCTTGCAAATTATATTTGAAGTTACATGTATATGGGTCGTTTTACAAATTTGGGGTCTAACGTGTGACGTTTGTCTGTCCCCGCTACACCTGACATACTGCTATTTGCCATACAAGTAAATGTGTCATTAAAAATGCCTTCAAACCATATTTTTATGAATTGTATTTTATGTAATCACTCTTTGAAATAAAAGGCATTTAAAGAATATGTCCTGAATTTACAAAATACAACATTTTACAAGATGTCAGATGTAACGGGGACAGAAAAAGTGGACCCCAAATTTATAGAATGACCCATAAGCATTTTAAAGCTGTCCACCCTTCAAAAGAGTTGTGCCACCCGTTTGCTCTCCCTATTTTGATGTCTGGCGACGCTGCTGGTTTTAACAAGATGTCTATTTTGGCATTAATCAAATTCTATCCTGATTAGAAAATGTAATGGTAGTGGCCGTGTTCTACCCTTTAAGGTACTACTAACCCTTTAAGATACGTTCGCTTAGCTTCCTCAAGTCAGCCTTGACCTGCAGGGGTTGACCGCCCAAGGCATTAGTCAGGAAGGCCATGGGAACGAGGATAAAAACGAATGCACCTTTACAATGTATATTAATTTTATTATGTATGCTGCCAGCTTAAATCTCTTTCCGTTGCGCACCTTTCAATTGTTCCCCACCTAAGGGTGGGGATTGTCACTTTTCGCGTGACAAAATCCCCACCCCTGGGGCAAGATTTAGGCGACAAAAATCACCACCCCGGGTGCAAAACATGCGCGTTTTGTATACAAATGCACAGAAATGTGTATTATAAATGGATCAAAATCCCCACCCTGGGGCAAGAAAAACCTGACAAAACCCCCACCTAGGTGGTGGGGCAGCGGGGCGGGGGTGGAGGGGGAGGGGGGGGGGGGTGGAGGGGGGGGGGGGGGGGCAGGTGGATGGGGGCGGGGGCGGGTTGGGGGGGGGGATGGAACAACTGATAGGTGCGTGCATTAGTCATAATTTAAATGGGGAATGGGTAGGAAATAGCCTGGGTATGTGACAAAACGTACGACTACTACTACTACTAGTACTAGTATTCGTCGACTTCTGTAAATACACGTATAACAAAATATACTTGCATTATTTATGTAAAGTTTACTGCAACACGGGGTAGGAATACGTGTATGGTATAACCATGGTATAACCTACTTGTGAACGATAGAAGACACTGGCATCCTGTGTAGTCAAGCCAAAATCCGACAGCCGAGGTCTCTCGCAACACGACATAGTGGTGCTCATGTAGTCGGACCAAAAAACGCCTTTCAATGTGAACACAACTGTTTGCGGGTGCGTTAGTGCACTACTTCAAACATCAAATTAAACTAATAGCGAACACACGTAAATCTGCGACAGATTCTATTCAGTTTCAAAGCAACTTCACACGGCGAATGCAACAGTAGTCTACACCGTGTACGAAACAGATGCTTTCCCAGTGTGCCTATGGACGTACTATACGGGATAACAGTGCTCTATATTTCTGTACAACTTTCCTGTAGGCTGAACGCGTTTGTTTATCAAGGTTGGGCCACAACCGGTCATTCATGACGCGGGGGTCGTGGCATATGCAATGTTGGTTTACACCCTGCCTAAACAATATACCGAATAGCCACTTCAAATACGCAAAATGGACACTTCACCCATGGAGGTAGGAAAGGTACTGGGTCTACACTACACTATACTAGACCAGTGAACTGTTTCCATGCGCTGCAGGAACAGAATACTAAAGTGAACTTACGTCACCCTTTGTGTTTTGCCAAGGATACCGGGTCTACAGTGAAACCAGTGAACTGTTTCTTTGCTCTTTAGCAATGGACGTTTGAGATTACTAATGAATATTTAGACCCATGAGTTTAATACCTTTGTAACTGACGTCACACTTAACAAGTCTATTGCTTTTTTAAAATAAATGTTGCAGAAAAAGAGTAAATCGGGTTTGCATTCTTGCCCATAGAACCATGGAGGAAGAAACAATTCGAAATGAGCCGGCGGGGAAATGAGACAGTGGGGAAAACGTTTGCGGGTGCGTTAGTACACTACTTCAAACATGAAATTTAACTAATAGCGAACACACGTAAATCTAGTCTGCGACAGATTCTATTCAGTTTCAAAGCAACTTCACACCGAATGCAACAGTTTCCTGTAGTATAGGCTGAACGCGTTAGTTTGTCAAGGTTGGGCCACAACCGGTCATTCATGACGCGTAGGTCGTGACGTATGCACTGTTGGTTTACACCCTTCCTAAACAATATACCGAATAGCCACTTCAAATACGCAAAATGGACACTTCACCCAAGGGTACTGGGTCTACACTAAAACCAGTAAACTGTTTGCATGCGCTGCAGCGCTGCAGGAACAGAATACTAAAGTGAAAACGTCACCCTTTGTGTTTTGCCAAGGATACCGGGTCTACAGTGAAACCAGTGAACTGTTTCTTTGCTCTTTAGCAATGGACGTTTCAAATTACTAATGAATATTTAGACCCATGAGTTACCTTGGTAACTGACGTCACACTTTACAAGTCTATTGCTTTTTTTAAATATAAATGTGGCAGAAAAAGAGTAAATCGGGTTTGCATTCTTGTCCATATAGAACCTATTCTATAGAACCTATTCGGCGGGGAAATGAGACAGTGGGGAAAATCCAATATTAGACAATTTCAAAGGACTAGTATTCTTTACTATTTCCACGTGTAACATTTATTTAAAACTGAAATAATAAATTATGCAAAACGTATGATTTCTAGAAATTTAAATATTATCGGCTGCATTTTTGTATTATTATTATTACTATTATTATTATTATTGGTTTATTATAAAGGCTGAATTACAGTTTACAATTATTAAAAACAAGGTATAACAATAGCATAGAATTCATTGGCATAACATTTGAATAAAATACATTAAAAAAACTGGACAAAAAGATCAGGAACACCACAACAAAATAGACTTGGGCAAAGATTGCACTTAAACACCAGTAATATGTCCACTGACCAAAGAGCTAAACCTTAGGGAAGACACACAAATCTTACGACACCGGTACCGACGTTTTTTTTAGCGGCACCGCCTGCACGAAGGAAGAAACCACAAGTGGAACTCAACGACCAGTGAATACATACCGGAAATGTCTCGACTAATGACTGTGTAGAAAGGTTATTCGAATTTCTCAAATTGTTGTCAAGATTAGGAGGGAGCCATGTTTAATGACTTAGACTGGAGGAGTTTCGTGCCAAAGTTGAGAGTTAAGTGTTCTTACCTTTCAGATACAGTAGGAAAATTGAGTGACTGACAAATCTCTTTATATGATTGAGTGTTGCATATAGCATCAGATAAGATTAGGCTATACTCGAAAAGCTTTTGTTTGTAGTTTTTCTAAACACTCTTAAATTCTGCGTCTTAGTTAGGCCACAAAACCAAGTTGGTGCAGCACACTCTAAAGCAGCCCGGACATACATGTATTGTAAATAAACAGATAAGATCCGAGAGAGGAACATTACACCGTCTCAACTGTCTTAGAATAAATAAAAAATTCTGTTAAAATAAATTTGGAATCGTTTTTATCCCTTTCAATTGCTACTTCCGGATGAAACCTGAAATGTTTCAAAAAACAGGTCGTTGTTAGCGTTTTAAAAGCAAAACAGAGCCGAAGAGACTGGGAATTTGACCATTAACGAAATGTTCAATATGGCGGCTGAACACAAAAGCTCAACCTTTTGTTCCATTCGCCATATAGTCCATAAGCCAAGGTCCAACATTTTGGAAAAGGTACACCTAGTACCTCGGAGGGACTAATTCTGCTGGTAATTTTTAATTAGCTGCACATCTGTAGTTCTTGTTTGTATATGATAGACATTGCAAATCGGTAGCTTAATGCGGTTTTCAAGTCTTTGAATTATAGGTACACAAACACATATATAGGCCTACACTCTTAGCATCGGGGTTAAGAAAAAGTGATTTATTTAATTTGTAATTATACAATGACCATATTTGATACAACTTGGCATAATTAATACACCAGCGAAAATTGTACATTGGAGTAATGTGTTTTGTATTTACTTCTTAAAGGAGACAACATTTCAATAAAGCATACTGCATTTGCTTACTTGGATGAGAGCAAGGTTAAAAACGGATTAAAATTTGTATATTCTGCCCTACATAGTCCAAAAGTTTGATACATGCACCAATAAATATGGAAACAGTCATCATGGCCTTGAAAGCTATAGTATACCGTATACCATCAATTCCCCGATACTAGAGGAAAATGTGGGGCTTATGTGGGGTTTCATGTGGGTTTTTTTTTTTCAGTGAACCTCTTATGCACCTATCAATTACTTCCCCCACCCCTTCCCCTTCTTGCACTGCCCCACCCCTATGTACTAGTGGGGTTTGGTTACATTTTTCGCTATGCATCTGTATACAAGTCGCGCATGTTTTGCACCCGGGGATGATAATTTTTGTCACCTAAACTGTGCCCGAGGAATGCTCATTTTATCAAGGAAAAGTGACAATCTCTTAGGTGCAGTAGTCCGGTGAACTTATTTGTTGGCCCATTTTGAGACTATTAGTAAAGGAATTTATACATGTACACTCTCAGAAATAATGGTTCAAATCTGCACCCCAAGGGGTGCTTATCTTTGATACAATCGTGTTCACATGGTGCACATTTGCTCCTTGAAAGGGGCGAGTCTGCACTTTAGGGGTGCACATATGTTCACATGGTGCAAATTTGCTCCCATAGGGAGGGGTGCAAATTTCCTCCTATATAGGGGTGCTGCTATTGTATCAAGATAAGCACCCCAATTGCACCCTAATTTATTAGTGTGTACCTAATTACCAGTACTATATTTATGTAATTTAAATTCGTTCTATTTTAAAAGAGCATAAAACTGTACAAGCTTAATCACATGCCACTGTAATTTACAAATATAACTTGATTTCACTGTGCTAATTGTCTGTATATTACTGTTATAAATTAGGCATTTTAAGTAAAGCGCACTGTAAAGAGCTGCACTGAATGTACTGTATCATTTAAAGTTATCAATAAATTATTCTTAATTTTATGTACAAAGAATATAGCAAGTCTTCATTTTGTCTTGGAAATTTATCTGAAACACGGGATTACCATGTGGACAAATTTCCAATATACAAGCTGGGTATATAATCAAGAAAGAAAGAAGCGTTGGACTTTGCGTTTCATAAATTGCTCTGTTGCCTTTTAGCACAAAGTTAAGATGCTGATTTCTCTGATTTATTCATCCTCATCACTGTCTGTGTTCGAATCGCTTTCAGTTTCACCGGGAGCTTCATCGTCAGCTTCGTCATCTTGCATGTTTTCACATGTTTCCAGCTTGCACATGGCAGTGCATCTCAAGCCGTTGGCAAGACATTCACAATCCGGTAGTTTGCTTACCCTTTTGCAGTTGCAAGAAAGGAATTATAGAACTACGTCCGGGGCTGGCGGTCCCGTCATCCAACAGATACGTAGTCCACTGTCGTCCTCAGTCCACCCGTGACCATTGGGGAATGGGACAATGGGTGCCAATGGGACAACCGGTGCCAAATAATTGCTGCCTGGTAATTTGCTCGCAAAGCATGCATGTGTAGGCAATCTTTGCAAGGTGGCAACTGGCTGGAGGTGACCTTTCCCTTCTTTGCTTTAAAGAGGCGATATCTCATCTGATTAACATCACTTGTTTTGCACTCGGCAGCATACAGATGACAAGTGAAGTTTTCAAGCCTGTTGAGTAGTGTAGGTGTGAGCGACCACTTTGCTCCCAACTGACTAAAAGTCACTTGGTATTCTTTGTGTTTCAGGAGTAACTTCAGGGCGTTCACTTTTCCCTTGCCCCCAAATGCGCTTACAGTGTCACAGCCGGTGAAGGCATGCAGACCTGGCAGACACTTGCAGACATCATTACCCACTACTGCTGCTATTTTATTGACATCAATGAACCTTTGACGATTCTGTGTTCCACACTTTATGTACATATGGGATTTGATGCTACTCTGCATGGCTAGCGCTATCACAAGAACATCTGTGTCTTCGGAAGCAATGATTATGGAAACGGACTTTGGAGCTGCGTGTTTGGCATGTAAAAACATCCGTGTATCTGCCTCTTCTTGCTCACTGGAAAGGTCTGTTATCTCAGATGTCGTTTCATTTGTCAATCTGTAGCACTCGTTTTCACATGTGACATACATTGACTTTGTATTTAACCTTGCTCGTAATTGTGCTCGTTGCCAGTAGCTTACTAGGTATCTGATGAGACAGGTTTTACTTCTTGAGGAAGACAGGAGACGCTTCCACTGCTTTATCTTGTGACCACTGGCAATTTTGCTGAAAGCAATGACTGCGTCAGACCCACGTTTTAGTCTCTCTGCACTCTTTATTGAATTGTCACTGTAAGTGTCAAACACTACATCAATGCGGTGGCAACTCGATCCAATGGCTAAGAAGGTATGAAACAGTGTCTCTGACAGCTCTCCGAAGGTTTTGTTTTCACCATGTACTTTTTGTACCACACTCATGCCGTCTATGATACAGGTGGACGGCTTGGCTATTGATTCGGCTGGAGTGGCTTTCTTCTCAAGATTGCGTGCTAATGTTGCCTTGTTAGTCTTCTTGAGGGTTCCATCACAGTTTGCCAATGACCACGGTATTGGTCCAAGAGGATGTTCCAGGACTGACTCCATTCGGAGATTTCTACTCGCTGAAATTAGCAGCATTTGCCCAAACAGTCTGTGGTCCGCTTTGAGAACTGTCTCCTTGTCTGATGTTTTTACCTTCTTCTGTTTTGTGACATTGGAAAATGTTTTTAGATTCTGCTTCTTCAGCCGGTCATAGAAGTTCTGTGAACGCTCTTGTAGTCGCTCTTGTTGGAACGTCTGATATGCAGTTTCCCCAACACTGTAAGCCTGTTGAAGATCTGTTGCTACTTCAGAAGGAGGGCAAGTGCCAGTGGACAAGCCGATTAAATCACTGAGAAGGCTGTCAAATGGATTTATCCATGCAGTCTCCATTATGTCAGTTAATGACCGCACATCAGATTCATCTTTCTTTATGCGTGTTTGTAGAAGGTCATGATGGATGAAAGATGGGGAGTGATTTTCTGTCATCAGTCGTAGCTGTTTCAAACAGGTAGCCCTGTGCTCAGCTCTGAGATAATACCTGCCTACGGCAGCTGGCTTAAGACTAAACCCTTTTGTTCCTCCTGCAGTCTGTGTATCTTTATTGGCAGTCTCCTCAATGGTTTGATCAACTGCATGGGATTTTCCCAAAAGGGCTATTGTTCCCTAACTGTACTGAGAAGCCCCCATTAAGTAGCTGCGAGTGAGTAGTGGGGTGATTTGCCGATAGAGTGGTCATCTTTGTATAATAGACTGAGAGGTACCGGCTGTAGTTTGGTTTGTCAAATGCAAAGCACCACAGAATTAACATACGTATTGATGACAGGTGTAGGATCCAGTCTCCTTCTCGAGACGCTCGAATTAAATGGAGCAGCAGTGCCACCAGATCCACATATGACATCCAAAACTGAGCAAGAGGGCCAGCATCAGACCGTAAGTAGCCTATAGGTGAGGAACTCACTGAAACGATGAAGAAGCCCCATACAAGCAGGGTCATGTAATACATCATCAAGGTGTTGTTGGTTGGTAGTCTGATGCAATTTCTCTAATGTCTTACTGACATCTTCAGAAAACACATCTTTGCAAGTTTCTTTAAACTTCTGCCAGATAAGTCGCAACAAAGCCTCAAACACTAGTTTGTGCATTCGAGCACCCCTGTTGTACTTGTGTCCGTTCATGACACTGTCAACGGGCATAGGGCTCATTGATGGTGGACATGCACGCTGACCGGTATTATAAGGCGGCAATTCAAAGTTGGTGAGAGTGATGCGTCGCTGCTTCGTTTTGGCTAAATTGGTTGCCACTGTCGGTGGTTCAGCCGTACGCGTACTAACCTCGGGTTGAACCACAATACCGTTGACACGATGAGATGTTCCCCCACCACTGAGGGTCTCCTCCAGGCGATTAATGTTATCATATGCCAACACAACTGGAACTTCCGTGTGGATATTTGATGGAAGACCAAAACCTGATTCACTGCCTTGCTCAAGCTTTTGAATACACAGTGCTGTTTCGATTTCCTCCAATCTGGAGCACGAGACACCATGTCCTAGACGATTCAAGGTTTTAATTACTTCCACATTTCCAGTAAGTGTCTTGACAGCCCATGGCAGAAGTACATGCTTTGCTGTTTGGACCATGCCGCCACTGACAGCATACATGCAGTCTTGTGCAAAGGAGTGGATAAGTCTGTTTACTCGTGACGTGCAAGGGCTGTCATTATCACCTGTGAGAAGCACCTTCATAAATGTAGTGAGTGATGAAGAATATGGCATATACATGTATTCACTGTTCAGCTCATCTGGCTGTGGAGGCGAGTCTTTTACGTTAGCTCTAATACAAACAGCTGCCTTTTGTACAACTTGGTCTTGCTCCAAAATTCTGGCTTGGTAAATTTCCAATTATTTCTTTAATTCTATGAACTGCATCGCTAGATCGATTACTGATAAATTACCTGGGACAACAAAGACCCTGCCCTGCTGGTTCTGAAAAATGTGAGACTGTCTTTGAACTCTCTCTCCAGCTTGCGACGAATGTGCTTCGTGGTTTGCTCTTGCGCATCATTCCCCCTGATCAGTTCATGTACATAACCAGACTATTTCTCAATTCCACAAAGGAAAGCACACGATGTTTGGGAAATATTTTCAATCTTCATTATTGCATTTGGTATGCAAGATCTTCTGCTGTTTTATAATCGCTTTCCTCAAGACTTTCCTCAAGAATGGTATCACTAGATGACTGAATATTTCCAGATTCATCAAATGTGTAGTCCCTTGTGTAATCACGATAGCAAGACTTGTGGTAGTGTGCTTCAGCTGCAACTAGTTCGCGGGATGCAATGGCAAACATTCTGTAGTCTACCTTCGCAATTGCTACTTGCCTAATGCGATTGTCTGCGCGAAGTTCACAGGACTGGATAAGAGGTTCTCTACTCCTGTTACGTTTAATGTATTTTGAGGCCTTTTGGCAAAATATACACTCTTTCGGCAGAACACGTGAAGTTGTAGGCTGATCTCTTGATGATCTTCTTTCGCTATAACTAGCACCGTTATCATCATCGTCGTCGTCATTAGGTGTGTCTCTGTCATGTTTACATGTGAAACTCTGAAGATTTTTCTTCAGTGTGAACAAAATTATACATTTTCTGTGATAGTATATTTCAGAAAACGGCACATTGGATAATGAAGCCTGAAGTATGGGTTGGAAAGAACGTACTTCTGCAGCATCCACAAGCGTAACCCACGATGATACATCTCGGGGGCAGACAAGCTCTGTGGTTAAATCTTGTTTGGAGCATATAATGCAGGTTTTTTTTCAGGCGAGTACGTGTATTACCTCTGGATTTCTTTGCTGGGGGGATGTAATCTTCGCCTTTTGCAAAGTTTCCCTCCAATCCAATAACAGCCTATTGAATGTTTTCCACTTATAAGGCTCCAAGAAAAAACAGAAAGAGAGAAGGGAGGATATCGCTGCCAGGTATGAGAACACGGTCGAAAACGTTTCCAAGGTCGCTGAGGCTAACACATACATCACCCATGTGTTGAATATCAGTCTTCCTACAAAGGTTAGTTCTGTAGGTTACTAATGTGAAGACGATAGGGCAAAGCCCCTCAAGATCACACATATGCCGCAAACGGTATCAGTATATAAAACTATTTTGCCGATAACATTGTTTTGCTTTTATTATTCGGTTTGTTTCATTCTGCATGCATATTATTTAATTTTTTTTTTTTAAATTAACGCTGCACATACTGATGCTTTGAGTGATTGTAAGGGAAACTAGAGATACTACGTATGTTTATAACATTTCTTGTTTTGTATGTTTTTATGCATGCAATTCATTCGTATACATGTAGTATGTAATGCATGCGTGCACAGTGTACATGTAAATGTATGTTTACTGACACTCAGTAAACATTTGTACAAATTTGTTGCCAATTTGCAAAAAAAGGGGTATGAAAGCCTATTTTCTTTTTGAAAGAGTGGAGTTTGAGGAACATTTTTCACCAAAACAAGTTGAGATATATGTTTGTTACGCATGGATTCGCACGAGCATACATGTATATTTGGGACAGGACGTGGGGGCGCGCTCTGCTCAGTGCGCACGGACAATGTGCCATTTTTAAACAAATTATAGTAACATTGTTGGAATGGGGGCCAAAACAAAAGGGGTGCCATAAAAAAAGTGGGCCATACAATTTATTATATTTTTTTTACAAAGGCTTTTTCATGGTTAACCTGATATAACAAGACTGAACCAAAATACAGTGTATGTGATGAAATATTTTGTCACTTATTGCATTTATTGAATATTGCATTTTTAAAAATCAATTATTGTTTCTACACAAATACTAAATCATAAATGCATTAAAGATAGAATACATGATTGGTAAACTGTTACAAATAGTTTTATCCCCCTGTGTGATTGAAGATATGCATGATTAAAACCAACCTGAGCAAAAACCAGCTCCGTACCTCGTCAACTTTTAAGAAAACAGTAAAAAAGGGTTTGCAGTCATTTCGCCCCAAAACCACTTCGCCCTGAACCATTTCGCCCTGTGCACGAAGTGGTTTGGGGGCGAAATGGTTTTGGGGCGAAATAAACTTTCCGTCTCTATCACGAGACGAAAAATAATTGTTTTACTCATTTCTCAAAGACTATAGCACTTCAGACAAAACCATTTCAGGGGACGTTTTCTACGGTCATTATGTTTATATTGTGTAAGTTTGGCGTAAATCTGTGAACATTTCTGATTTTCGAGATACCAATCATGTATACTAATTTTGTTTGGCCAACATAATGTCATCAGATCACGACTCCTACTTTGACATGTACGAGAATGATCGTATGTGTTTGGCCTATTTTGATGAAAACAAACATGACAAAGGCTACATGGTAAGCATTTATTTGCTGATCTTAATGTTTGCTTTGTGATAGAATCTTCCAAACTCATCAGAAGTTGTTTTACTGAACGTTGCCTTGTTAACTGCGTATAGGGAGAAATTGAATTCATTGTTTAGTTTATAATCATGATAGTCATTTAGAAATGTGTACATTCACGTACCTAATTTCTAGGTACAGTAAGTGATTCATTGTTTTTTAAGATGCCAAAAAGTGATTCGGATGCATCTCAGAGTGACTCAGATGCCACTGTAAAGGATGCCTACTGGGAAGGAACCCACATTGACGTCCATTCTGATATGACCGACGTCTCTGATTCTGATCACATCGACGTCAATTCCAATGTGACCCATCTATTACTCATGTCGACGCGATTCCTATGTGACCCACATAGGAAGGGGGGGGGGGGGGTAATTTCGCAAAGCAGGACAAATTCCCGGAATATTTCTACCAAAAATTTACCTCCGTCCTAGTTGTAGTTTGACCCTGATGATCAAGTTCTGTGGTTCAGTGGATCGCGCATCAGCCTTTCAGACAAGAAGCCATAAATCGAGGCCTGGTCACTGAAACTATATTTTGTGACAACTATATAGAAGACACTGTACTTCGCAATGTTTATTGCTAGTGAGGTGTATAAATGGGTACCAGACAGGCAGCCAGGGTTCTCTACCAGGTGTTTTGTTAGGGTGCACCGCCCGGACAAAATCATCAGAGGTGCTGTATATAGCGCCCGGAAAACAATTTGCCATCCGGACAAAAAACTTGGCCGCCCGAACAAAAATAATCCATTTTCCCATCTAAAAACATTTCAGAAAAACGGCCAAGCCATTCTAAAATTAGATGTAAAGCTGCCAAATGTGATTTGCTGGCAGCTGGAGTCATAATCTCGGCCATGAACAGAGGAGAGGCAGATATATGTACAGGTACTAATTATGCTTTCTCAAATGGAGGATTACTGTCATCTGCAAGAGCTTCGTGTGTTGAGCAACCTTCCTCTCGACTTGATGCTGGATATTGCATGTGTCGACTCGCACCTGCGTCATAGCGGTCCCACATCCACTGCCTGAATCTGTACAGAACCCAGACAACTACTTGCAGTACAATGACAGCAGCAAATCCTCCAAAGATGACCCCAACAGCCTTGCCAGGGTCACTGCTGTAATCCAAGATGGGATAGATGGCCTGCTTACCGAATCCACCAGCCGCCCAAAAAACCAGGGTAAATATCAGGTATATCAGACACACAATCACGGGATAGACACCGTGCAGCAGTCGGACAGGAATAGCAGTGAGACACAAATCAATCAGGCTGATGACTGAAGTTAGGGTGTGCATGTTGACGTCGACGATGAGGGGGGTTGAGGGCAAGTGGAGAAATCCCCAGTAGACGATGGTCACTAGAAGATTCAGATTGGTTGTCGTGCTGAAAAGGAGCCAGTGTGCCTTGTGACGAGTGCGTAATCCTAAAAAAATAAAAAGGATCTCATAAATTAATTGTACATGTATGAATTATTTTGGTGGCATCAATTCGTGTATTGTTCATACACTACTTAAAACAGTATGCAGTTTTTAGAAATTTAGGTACTTTACAATTTTAGTGACATGGTATGGCTAGAGTAGTATCTCTGGCTGTAATTTACAAGCCAGCATACATGGGTAGAGCTCGATCACTTGCCACTGTGCAGTTTCTTACAAGTGGGATGACACGTCACTCTTCAGCAAAAGCCTCTGTTACCTCTTGGTTAGAAGGAATGGAATGACATGGCTGGGCCTCCATTTACAATTCTCGTCCCGATATCGCTAGGCACTTATATTATAACTGCAACAACACGAGTTCTGTCTGTCAATATGCCATGATACCCACACACAAATGGATCCTCCTCATCTGTCCTGCTTCACGATGTTTGCATCACTGAACGTCTCATCTCGCCTACAGTAAACACAGACACAGCTACCGTTGTGATACAGGAGAAAACATCAGTAAACATTTCCCACCCGGTTTTGTGAATCTCTCAGTGAGGCGAAAGCTCGACCCCACCTCATCAGCCTGTTCCAGCTGCAGATATATTGACTCCGCAGATCTAGAGGCAGGCGGTGCTGTTGGCAGGCGTTGGCAGGCGGTCCCGATTCTCAAGGACTACTGTACGGGATTGCCGTGATTGTTCACAGCCATACCATCTTCAACTAATATACGTATGTTTAATTCATTAGATACCCCGTCGGCAGTTTTTTGTACATACATGTAGTTGAGAGTTCCCCGAAGTGGAGATGAAATCACCTGTGGGTGGACAGCTTTACTGGTGTGTCCCCATAGTACATGTATCCTCTACTTTTATAGCTTACATGTATTTCTGTAATACCCAGGATCTGGCGCATATTTGCGATGGAATTGTATAGCGGAGACCGCGGACACTGTGAACATCTACCTCTACATTATCATGGATGCCCAGCTCAACATCAAGGATGGCCGATTTGTCGGCGCATTCTATGTGTCATCCCGGCTCTGCACTTGGCCATCATCTGCGGCCAGACAGGGTGCAGCAAAACAATCTTCATCCTCGACCTGCTGAAGGAACTGCCGCCAGCAGGCTACCATAGTGTTTTTCAGCACAAAGTGATCCTGCGCCCCATACTGCAGTACAAGGCATACAAGGGCCGGCTATATCTGAGACGACCCTGAGGTCTACATTTTGACCCCGGTGAGAGTTCTACAAGGTCTTCCAAGGAGAGCTCATGCTTTACATCGATGACTGCTCAGCCACGAAGGCACTGACCAAAAAAAGGCTATCTGAGCTGGCCCTCTCGGGACGGCATGCGGCGCAGTTGGTCTGGGTACTGACCTGGAAATACAACGCAGCGTTGAAGGATTTGTGCAAGCAAACGCGCTGGGTCGCCACTGCAAGGACTTGGACTCCTTCGAGGATTGCCTCCGAAAATATGATGTGATCCCAACACGAGAAGAACGTGCCGCAATCCAGAATTTGCTTGCCGAAACTAAAAGCACGCAAAGCTCCTGTTGAAAACTGATCAGCCGACTGCTTATCAAGTGCTGTGATAATAATAATAATAATAATAATAAACCAACATTTATATAGCGCATTACATACAGATCAATGATCCCCCAATGCGCTTCACAAAAATTAAAAACAAAATGATGTAAACAGATAAAAAAACTGATGCCGAATAGACCAGCTGCCGACCATCACATTTAGTAAAAACCACCTAGTTAAAAATACGTCAAAATTACACAATATCTCAAGACAAAATCGCCATCAAAATCGCAAAAACGAAAAGAAGAAAAAAAGATACAGCACAAGAAAGCGAAACCATAAAGAGCAAGCAACAATTAAAGGGTAAACAAGTATGTTTTCAGGGATGACTTGAAGCTACTTAATAGATCAGCACACTTGATGTGCATGGGCAATTCATTCCAGTGTGTCGATGCAGCAGCTGCAAATGTCCGTTTTCCGTATGCAGTTGATGTCTGTACTGTTGCAAGTAAGTATTTGTTACCAGACCTAAGAGAGCGTGTGGGCTTGTATTCAGAAATTAAATCAGTTATGTATTCGGGTGCAAGCCCATGCATTCAGTGAATTATAAGTTGTACAAAAATGTAAGTAAGAACTTATAGATGATCCGTTTTCGTACTGGCAACCAGTGCAACTGATGAAGAACTGGAACTATATGTTCACGCCTTCTTACACAGCAGGCAACAATCCTAGCCGCGGTATTCTAGTTGTATACTTGCTGCAATTTAGCAATTTCGTAATCTGGTAGTCCATATAAAATGGAATTGCAACAATCCAGACGTGAACTAACAAAGGCGTGCACAAGCTTCTCGGTAGATGCCTGATCAAGGTAATTACTAACTTGACCTATTTTGCGAAGAGCAAGGTTCGCGACTGTACAAATGTTGTTTACATGAGATGACAAACATAAATGGTTGTCAATAGTTACACCGAGGTTTCGTGCAGATGAAACAGTTTGCACTAATTCTGAGCCAATTTGAAGGTGATTAATGGGAACACTGCTTCTTAAGTGATATGAAGAATTTCAGTCTTGCCGTTATTCAATCTAATCTGATTATCGGTCATCCACTTCTTGACATCAGAAATGCAAAACTGAAGTTGTTCTATGGCGGAAGAAGCATTAGCAGGATTTTAAACCATGTACATCTGCGTATCATCAGCATACATCATTAGTTCAACACCAGGGTGAGACTTGACGATGTCTTCCAATGGCGCAATGTATACATGTACATGGTAAAACAAAGAGGGACAAGCACGGACCCTTGTGGTACGCCGTCATTAAGTGGAGAAAGTTCTGATTCAGCACCATTTATGACAACAGACTGGAACCGCTTATCTAGGTATAACTGAAACCAACGGTAAACAGTACCAACAATGCCATACCGATTAGTAAATCTCTGCAGCAAGATGGTGTGATTGATCGTGTCGAACGCTGCTGTCAAATCAAGTAAGACCAGCACAACTTCACCATGTGTGTCGACCGCACGAAGAAGATCATTACAGACACGTGTTAAAGCAGTCTCAGTCGAATGGTGCTTACGATAAGCCGATTGTCTAGTACCATGTAGGTGATTTAAATCAAGATGTTCAGTAAGTTGAATTGCAACACATCTCTCAACAATCTTAGAGATAAAAGACAGATTGGATATAGGTCTATAATTACTCAAACATTCGGGATCAAGATTTGACTTCTTGATAAGTGGAGTCAGCTGAGCCATTTTGAAGTGATCAGGTACCACACTACAGGTAAGTGACTGATTAACAATGTCACAGATGACAGATAACAGCTCGCTGAGACACTGCTTCAGTAGCCAGGATGGTAGAGGATCTAGTGTACAGTAAGTAGATTTCGAGTCCCTCTAATGTTCTTTCAGAAACTGTCTTAAATTCACCAAATGGAGGCACGTCCATTATTTCATCTCGTACCTCACCATTGGAGACACGAGTATCCCCCAGTTCAACCTTCACCTTCTTGATTTTATCACGAAAGAAGTCAGAGAACTGAGATGCAAGACTCTCTGCTGATTCGTGTCTCGGTAAAACTTTAGTAGAGTTTACTGAAATTTACACTAAATTGTCAATGAGATGGGAAAATTTACCATCTCAAGCACATGGTAAGCTTTTGCATACCGTGTGCTGTGGACGCAGTCACGGATGTGAGAAGCAAAAGCTCAGGTGCTCATTTTGGGCATCCTATTGTGGGGTGTATACAAGTATATTAGACTTCGACGACGAGCTGCTTGCTGCCGAGGACGAGATGGCCCCTGCAGCAACGAATGTCGTCCCGACTGGAACAGCGATGACGGCAGCTGGACCAGCAGCAGCGGCGTCCCGACTCCAGTCGCAGCCAAGCAAGAGGCTAGTTGCGCTTGCGGTAGGGGAGCTAGTCCGTGCAGTTCCTTGGGCGACCACTTTCGGCTAACAAGATTGGCGCCATGGGTGAAGTACCGATTGTAAGGCTCCACGACCGGTACGAAGTGCGGCTGGGGAAGCCTTGATGAAGACCCTGTGACAGAATGCGCTGCAGATGTACGACTGGGTAGCCGGCTGGGTTTTTCCAATCCCTCAAGAAAACCAACCAAAGCTGGTTGCTGACCTGGAGACCGACCTATTTGTTGGGCACGTACTGCTTAGCGCAACTTGTGAGCTGTAACAAAGAATTGTCAGTTTGGACATAGCCACCAAGACACGCCTGAAGAACACAATGGAGCAACACCCCGAGAGGGGCAAGACAGTGACAATAGCACGGCAGCAAGTGCCTTTGTCGTAGCCTAAAGTAGCTGCACAGCAGCAAGAGTCACAAGCGACAATGCCGCGAGCGCCAGTTCCCCAGGAACAGTCGGAACAAGATGGTCTTTAATATGTCAGCTGCGGGGCGAGCTGGAGCTGCGGCCAGGAAGGCCAGGTAAGAAAAAAAAGGGCGAACTTCGGGAGTTTAAGGTCTAATATGGGATCAGGATCCAGCATCGGCAATCATCCCGACAGTGTCACTGGAACAGCAAAAGCGGAAACAGCATAGAACAGCAGCATCGGAGTCTCGTGCCGGGTTGGCAATTGACGGGGTGGCCAACTGGATCCCGTGGATTGTTGGAGGCCTCAGACTGGCAGGCTTTGCCTTATTTCTACACCGCGATAGTGGTGCACATTCTGGGGCAACTGCCACACGTTGCGGTTCAACTGCCGCACCAATGTATGTGGTGTCTAACCCTGCTAAGAAACAGTGTGACCCCTTCCATATGGAGTGAGTGTTTGCATTGCAACAACTACTTCTACCCAGAGTGCTGATGACAAGATACTCATCAATATGCTGTAACCGTGGGCTACTCCTGCCTGGGCAAGATGGTGATCGTGGGTGGTGCACCCAAGCTCGCCCTCACAGATCGAGCTGGCAGATGCCGGTACCTGCCAGCTCCCCGACGCGTGCCGCACCCTAAATTTGATGTTGTGGAGCCGAACGAGGATAGCTAAGCCGACCTCCTGTTTCTGCCACAAGTCAGGGTTTGGAACAAATATGCCGTCACAGTGGTTGATGTGACCTCCCGCTACAAGGAGCCCCTAGCTATAAAGGAGGCCAAAGAGGTTGCAGACACTCTTGGAAGAATTTATAAGCGAGGTCCGCTGCGTTGGCCTAAGCTGCTTCAGGTAGACCCTGGGCACGAGTTCATGGGCATGGTTTCTCAGCTGCTGGCCAAGCATGGTGTATCTGTCAGACGTGGCCTTGTGGATGTCCACCGAGACCAGGGGATTGTTGAGTGCTTCAACCGGACCCTGGCGGAGCGGCTATTCGGGCACCAGTACCCCAAGAGATGAGGCTGCAGGACCAGAGGACAACTGATCATGAGTTGGTGGCTCGGCTGCCCGAAGTAGTATCAGCTTTAAACAATGAGTTGATGCTCTTGACAGGCAAAAAGCTGTCCGGGGCAGTCAAAGTTGCGAGTTATGCAACAGTCCTCCTCTGTGGTTGCAGGTCGCCCGTTGGGCTCAAAGAGCAAAATCTCCCCTCCAGTGTTCGTGTTCACTGCCTCTACTATTCCACCGGCAGCAGGCACGCGACAAACCGTGTGGTCCCTACAGGTCTACCGACTTGAGCACTCAGTCAACAAGCCTAGCTGGGGAACCCGAGGATATACTACAGCTTAGGGTGCAGGCCTACATACTCCACTATGGGCTGCCAAGCACACTCATCCTTATCTTGCCAAGGACATTTTTGTTGGCCGTGCTGTGGAACGGGTGCTCCTTTGGGTAGTCAGACGTGCTCAGCTACATATGTATATCGTTGTAGATGTCTTCCGTCTGGATATCAAGCAGCAGGCTGTCGGTGACGGTGTAGAGGAACTGAAAGTGGGCGTCATAGTGTGGTTTCAGCTGGTTGTAGTAGAAGTCGTACATGAGGCTCTTTTAATTGAGGTCTAGAATGCTCATCTCCACATACACTGGATGATTGAGAACCAGCCGGATCTTGTGTAACAGGATAGCCACCAGGTCGTCGTCGAAGATGTTAGCCCGCGCAAAGGCTAGGCTGACATTTAGGTACCAAAGCTTGTCCACCTCATACGCCCACTTGCGGAGGTTCTCCATGTGTTGCTGAAGAGGTCCTTCTTGAAGTCGCTCGTGGTCGTCTTGTGGAGCTTGGTGTTCATCCGGATGTACCTGTATAGTTTCATCCAGAGGCTTTGGTGGAAACGTGGAGCTTGATGTATTTTTTCAAGTGCAGGCCAAGGGACAGATACACCTCGATAGGCGAGCCCCGCAAACCCAGAAGGTTGATGTGTTGGTAGTCGGACATTTACTCCTTCTGGACCATGATACGCTCTTGTGCTAACGGGTAGGCATTTTGCGTATCCTGCAGCTCTTCCGGATACTCCAGGTCCACCTCGACGATGTAGCCCTCTGGGCTGTCGGCCTAATGGTTTGCAATATTATCTAAAAGCCTGCCTACTAGTAGCTCCAGCTCTACCCCTGTCTTTAACAGTGCATCCTAAGCGAGGCCTTGGTTTGTGTAGTAGTGTGTGGGTTTTTAGGTTGTATTGCCATTGGCACATATTTCGGAAGGCCTCAAAGACGTCTGCAAGCAGGAGCACATCTGTGCGGCTGTAGAGGTCATGGTATTCCCCCAGGGTACGACAGCCGAAGGTCGCCCACACCTTCTGGGCATAGTCCTCTTTGGAAATGTCTGTATCGCTTAGCTTGCTATAGAAGGAATCCTGCAGTGGAATCCATGGTTGTGTGAAGCGCTTCCAGGAGTCTGTACTCATATGGGTAGACACCCTTGCGCAGCAGCAGGGTGCATCTATCTACATGTACGTTAGGCTTGTTTTGGGATGCTACGTGGAAGGCCTCAGGCTTGTTGGCTGCAACAAGGCTGTCCAGTGAGACCAGGCATTCGTGGTAGATGGTGCTGGTCTTATACATATACCATGCAGTTCCCAGTCATCCACATTGCGGCAGGATCGGCTAGCAGTGCCTTTATCCTGTGCTCCTCTTCCTGGATTGCTCCGCTGAGGAAGTGCTCCGATCCACTTCCATCTCAATGAACAACCACGTAGCAGAAGCTGCATGCTTCGTGCTGCTGTGTCTTCTGGGAGGGGGTCTAGAACCCCCATCTTCTTTACTATTCCAGTTGTAGTCATTCGGCAACATTTCCAGTGTCCTCAACACTAAGACGAAGCTGTCCAACAACATCTCATGCTTGCATACCACCTTGCAGTATGCCAACAGCACGAGCTACGTAAAATTCTGAAAGTCATAGCATGTCAGTTTGTCAGACCAGCACTAATGGTTTTGCTTTTCCCGACTCCCCGAGTCCCAACCCATTATTTGGAAATGAACTTTGGGGAGTTTCACTAGCCATAGCACATACAGGGAGGGAATTTGTTCAATTAGCCTTTTGCATGTTTCACATGAGTAGCATCTGGTATACGTACTGCATGGGTATCCTGATGACCAGACTTAACCAGACTAAATTTTTGTTGCTATGTAATGTGACCTTATGCACATGGTAGGCGTGATGAATCAAACCATGTTTACGGTGCACGTACACGTAGAAGAGAATGGCAATGTAAAGCAACTGCCGGACTGTTTGTTGCTATGTATATAGGCACTGGTGCACACCACGCAACAGCAACAGCATACCGGTACATGTAGTTTGGATTCATGTAAGAACTTCAATTCATTTTAGACTACTTAATTTTCATTCATACGTACTACACAAGGTGAACACAAACTGTCAGTATGCTTTGTGTGCCTATTCAATAATTTCCCCAAATGAATTAACCCATCATTTATTCTTACCTTCTACAGGGTTACTCCGTCTAACGTAACCATCCCATATAACATTGATGGCCGCTGTCACATTGTAGGCAATAAAAATTATAAAAGCCCATGTGGTCAGGTAGACAAAGGATGTACCTCCCTGGTTCCGAATAGACACAACCAAGAAACCGATGAAAAAGCCAAACACATACAGGGCGACGATGACTCTGTACATGGCCAAAGCTACCAGAGGGAACTTGGACCACTGTAAGAAAGAAAAAATGCAGAATTAATTATTTATTTGTGAATACAACCATTAGTGCTGAGCTGATAAAATCACATATTTTGCAAAGATGCAAGAATCGTGTTAAGGGAATAAAAGTTTGTTTTGCTCATCTTTAACTGTATGTTTAAGACCCCCCTGGGGACCTTTCAATAGTCTCGTACTCCAACCTGCTGGGGATGCTCGCCCATAAGGTCTGGGGAATCACGGTGAAAGCTCATTGCTGATAAGTTGAACGCCATTACCCATTCGTGAGCCGTCGTTGATAGTACGTACAGTGCTATTGGTCATGCGATCATAGCAACAGAACGAGCCTTGGTAGTAGTCGGGTGCCAAAAGATTGTGCGATATGACGCGGCACGGCACTATATATACAATACAGCTACTAGACTCCGATAGCGCGCACGTCACTTTCAACCCTGCACGTCAAAGGTTTTTAAAAACATTTTGTTAGTGTTTCGATTAAAAACATGCCTGTTGGCTTTATGTCAACTTGACTTTATTGCTTGGAATCCACATACCAAAAAAAACAAAAAGCCAAAAAAAAGCTGCGTCACCGCATCATTTTGGGAGACTTCAACTTACGCTAAACAAAGTTCTTTTTTTTTTGCCCTTAGCACTTTTTAACTCTCGAAACACAGCGTGGAGTTGTGTTAAGTGACAGCTATTAACAAAACACAACAGTATGCAAAATATGCATGTGGTTAGGCCAATCAGGAGCAATGTGCCCTCAACCCTCCTAGGAAAAAAAATACGCAGGCAGCTAGTGCCCAGATTGACTTAAACAGCTAGAATCCCCCCTTCCACATTTTTTTAGTTTTTCTGTTTATCATGGAGGTGTATGTGTCTACAACACCATCACAACTTGTTTTTCACAAAAAATCGACAGACTTTTGCTTAAAACGTAAAGCAGTTCCGACCCTCTTCACCCAAATTCTGAAACGCTCGAGGTCACTCGGCTTGTTTATCAACAGGGTGTTGACGTCATCCTGAGAAACATACAAAACGGTCTGTGCAGTATTGAATGGAAAATACACGAAGTGAATGTTTATCATGCCTATTTTGTCCTTGTAATTCAAAATACAAACGTGAAAAACACTTCATGTAATATGACAGCAATCTACTATTACCTGTTTTGTGAAAAAACGATGAAATTGTGGCTCGCAGTGCTCTCTTTTGAAGTAAATACTGGTGCATTGCGACTGGTGGTTTTGTCACGGAACGAATGGCATTCACAGCGGTCTGTGTACGGTCTGTGTACGGCGTAGTTTCCACGTGTTTGGACATCGGCCGTACAAGTTATAGAATGAGCGACTCATTTTTCTCTCTCTTGGTAATAGAAAAGGAAATCTTTCTGCTCTTTTTTTTTCATAGTGTCTGGTAAAACATGCAACCACGCAGCTACTGGGCATATCTCTGGCTTTTTGGAACAACAAAATTCTTCAAAAAAGACCATCTAACAGAGACGGTTTTCGAAGTTGTTTGCGTGTAAACGTATGGAGCTAACAATCGTGTTGACTTCTCTTTCTCAGGATTGCGTCACGGGGTCATGCGCATATCATGAATACCTAATGAGCTTTTCAGAAATCGCGAAAATCTCATTTTCGAAAAGCGCACTTTTGCTTGCAATTTATCCACTTAAAACCGACAATTAAACAAATAAAAAAATCCACGTCGGCAAGAGGGATGTTTGGACTATCGAAAAAAGCCTTAATGCTGGATTTTCGTCAAGGGGGATTCTTCCTCTTTAACGGTTTGACCGTTCAACTTTGTCCCAAAATATCGCCCAAAATATGTACTGCAGAAACATTTTAACTGTACCAACCATTTCTCTAATAACAAGGAAATCCTACAATGTATACCAGATCTTACCAAATTGTGTTTCTCCCGTAACGAAAGGTTTTATCATGCAAATTTTACGACGCATTAAATTGCTATGCACAAGGAGGCAGCCATTGCAGGCAGCGCCCGCTGTGTGTTTCTCATGGCAACTTCTTGTGGACGGTACCGTACGGCATTGGGAAAAAATATCACAGGCCTACACCCTCGCCAGTTAAGACTAAGTCTGCACTAAGTCTATGGAGCATAGACATAACAATTATAATTGTTTTAAAAGGAAAATTTGAAATTTTCTCACTGCTAAATTCATGTTTCCTCACCATATTGACACTTTCTGGGGTGTTATCATGTCAAATTATGAAGATTTAGTGGCGGATGTATGGTATTTATACCCGGCATTGCACATGTATGCAATGGCAATGCTGCACCGCGCACATGACGTTCCTCATGAATATTTAATGATCACGCATGTGTGCAATGCCATACGGTACCGCCCACAGGAAGTTGCCATGAGAAACACGCAGCGCGCGCCGCCTGCAGTAGCTTAGTTCCTTGACTTCACCAATTCAAAATGGCTGCCTCCTTTTGAATAGTAATTTAATGCGTCGTACAATTTGCATGATAAAACCTTCTTTCGTAACGGGAGAAACACACAATCTGGTCTATCAGTATCACTATTTATTAGGCTACATCATCGATATATATACACTGGATGAAGCAACGACGTCTAAAATTGAAGCCACCGTCTGCCATTGTACCCCACCAAATACAATGCCTTGCCTAGACTGGTCATACTGTCTTCACTAGTCTACATCATGGTCTACATGTGTTAAGTGGAATGCGAGCAATCGCATGGACCGGGGAGCAGTCTAGGCCAAGCATTGTTCGTGGGGTACAATGGCGGCCGGTGCATGGCTTCAATTCTCGTATAGGCAACTGCTATTGCATACCTCATCCAGTGTATACATATCGATGGGCTACATATTTTGGGCGATATTTTGGGGCAAAGTTGAATGGTCAAACCGTTCAGTCAATCTACATGTACGTGTAGGGGCTAGCGACCTGTAGGGATGTAGTGCTGTAGCAGCTACTTGTACAAAATTAATGTTGTTTGTACTTTTTGTTGTAGGCCTAGTCTGGTACTAGTGCTACGCCTAGTGCTAGCTACATGTAGGTAGACTATTGCAGTTTTTGACTCACTTGAGGACGATGAAAGACACTGTCGTCATCGACAGCGAACCCCAAGTCTGATAGTTTCGGTCGGCGAGAACACATTTGGCACATTTTGTAGTAGGCCTAGTCACAATATGGTGTTTTAATGTTTAAACTGCTTGTTTGAATACCACGATCCAAGCTCTGTCACTGCTATGCAACGATCGATTGTAGTCTCACCACACTTGAATCAAGACGTCACACACAGACAGAGAGGATGGTCACTATGCACAAAATTGTTTATCATCACATGGATCTTCAGCTACATGGCTAAAGTAAGTGATCATCTACAGTTCAATAATAGGAAATCATCAGTGTCCACTACTGGCACTAGACAACACCATCCACTTTCACTCTGCATCCCTGCATCCAAGACCAAGTGTTACCAGATCATGTCCTACTTTCCAAATACAGCCACATCATTACATTGACAGCACGGGACTGGAGGCTCCCTTCTCTGATCAGCATCACTGTCAGTCACTAATCCTAAGATATTCAAAAAAGGATTAGCCACTGCTAATCATGCACCTCTTGACTAACTGTCCTCTAGCCTCCCATCCTCACATTGAGTGATGCTCCAGTGAGTCCATTTTTTTCAGTCATGCCAGTTCATGAGTTGGAGCTTATCAATTACTCCATCAAGATCAAGATCAAGATATTATTTTCTGGCAACTTTCGATTCGCATACATGTGCACTGCACCGGGTTGTTTACCTGAACAGGCGCCCTCTCTCGTCGTGCTGCATGTGCGTGTAAGAACGAAAGCCCACAAATGCCAATTCGGGACGGTTTAGTATCGTGGCGTACAAGGGACATTGCAAATTGCATTATTTGCAATGTCGCACATTTTCTTCACAAATATATTTGCGTAAAAATTTGCGACATTGCAAATACAATGTATTTGCAAAGTAAAGACATCACAAATAATTTATTTTCAAAGATATTTGCAAAGATATTTGCAATAGGGAGGTTTACTTTAGATGCACGTAAAACGCGAACCAGAACGTGAAATGCTTTGCATGAACACTTGGTTCCGGTTCTGAGGAAATATTATAAAAGATGAAAACAAACACATAATTTATTTTTATTTTGGTGGCGAAATAAAATATTTGATGTGACCTAGATTTCTCGTTCACGTGCATTAAACCTCCCTAGTCATAGTCCGCTGTTTCACCCCCGTCTGGACAATACCTCTTCGGGACAATGACAAATCATCATGGTTAATAAAACTTACCGTAAATATAACATTTCAACAAAGTCCACAACCAAACCATCAAGCTTAATATTTTACGAGAAATTAGCAAATATTTGTTCAAAATTCCCGCCCCACTCGAAAGAGCACAAACGCGCATGCTCAGAAGGTATTTCGTAAATAACTTTCTAAATTATCAACTGATTTATTCATACACATATACATATTATACACACAATATAAGTTGTTTTATAAACGAAAATTGAATAAAACTTAATTAGTAACATTTTATGTTGTTTATCAGTTAAAATAGAATAAAACGCTGCATATAGCTTAAATACTCCTGAGCGAGGTTCGTTAGTGCTCGCTTAGACTGGTTTCCCGTCCACATATTCCACACACGAACACGATTATAACTTTATGAGGACCGAACCAACCAGGGGCGGTTCCAGGATTTTGAAGAGGGGGGGGGGGGGGGGGGGGGGGGGGGGGGTGCGTGAAATTTTTAAGCATGAAATGCTGATGACAATGCTGACGGCTTCTAGATGGCTTCTAGTATGCTGTGGTGCGATCTGAGGCAATATTTAACCACTTTAAGCAGGAAAAGTGTGCACAAAAAAAAAGTTTTTTGTTTTGTTTTTGGAAAGGGGGGGGGGGGAGGGCGTGCGCCCCACACGCCACCACACCCCCCCCCCCCCCCCCCCCGGATCCGCCCCTGGCAACATTTGGTATGGTGCCTGATCACCATGGAAATGAAACAACCAAACTTAGGATGAGAGAAAAATCGTAAGGGCCTTATCGAAATTCGAACCCGAGACCTCTGACTCACCGGGCAGATGCTCGACCAGCTGAGCTATAAGTCACAGTTGGTATTCTTCCTCAGATTTTTCCTATGGACCTAATTTTTGTTGGTGTTGCATAGAAGCGCAACGAAGCAAAGTAACAAACGCAACATCTGGTATGGGGCAATTCCGTAAATTCAGATTTACACCTCAGAGACTTTGAAGGCCTGTAATGCTTCACATATTGGAGCTGTTTGATTTTAAACACATGTTTTTCAAGCATCATTGATGGAAGTCTCTGAGGTGTAAATCTGAATTTACGGAATTCCCTATGTTGCCTAATCACCATAGAAATGAAACAACCAAACTCAGGATGAGAGAAGAATCTTAAGGGTCTTAACGGGATTCGAATCCGCGACCTGTCAATATTGTTCCTAACATTTTTATTCACACTATGCTCCCCTCCCAAGTAGCCTTTGTTAAGGCCTCACAGCTGGGTGAGTCGCGCGCCACCATGCGACGAGGACGGGACGAGCAGCGCCAGCTGTGAGGCCTTTGCCGTCCCGGAATAATTATTTATTAATGTATTACAGCCCCTGTTACATTATTCATCCCTGCGTTGTTGTGCTGCGAATGTAGGTTTGTGTTGGTGCGCGCGCGTTGTATGTGAAGCGCGCGCGCGTGATTACAAACCGGTGCGCGCTAACCTGATTGGCTCGCATTGTTAGCTATTCAACGCAACACGCACACTGTGTTATACGATCATTAGCATTTTGCTACCAAAATTCCAGGACAGCATTAAATACGTAACTAAATCCCCACATATAAGGGGTGGGGCAGCGCAGTGAGACGGGGAAGATGGATGGAGAAACAATAGATAATAGGTGCACTATTATCATGTCATCTTAATATTTTTCTGTCATAAGTCTAAATACAGATATTAAATGGAACTTTCGAACGATATTGACAGGTGCATAATATTATTTTTTTTTTGCACAGCGCTGACAGCCGTGCGCAAGACTATTACACGGACCTCATATTACACATACGGACACGAAATATGAGGACAGGAGAGATACTGGATCATTACAAAAAAAACGATGTGACAGAAGATAACCCCTCGCCCTCCCCGCCCTCCCCCTCCCCCCTCCCCCACCCCCACCGCCACCATCTTCCATTGTTTCTCCTTTTGGGGTGGGCTGGGGGACCAGGGGTGGATTGCAATAAAACGCACTTACCAGTTAGTGCACTTTGGCCAAAGTGCACTAAGAAAACGAACTAGCATTAGTCCACTTACGAAAAGTCACTAGCCAGTTTCAATACAGATTTTCAAGTTCACTAAGGCCCGCCGCACACCTTTGCGATTTACCGGCCCATCGGACACCGGACCATCGGATCCGGAAAAATCAAACAAGTTTGATTTGCTCCGTTCTATGGCGTACGGTCAGACCGGCCCGAATTGTTTCAGCGCACACCTTTCCGGTAAGTGGTCCGATGATCCGATTCTCCGGTAAATCGCAAAGGTGTGCGGCGGGCTTAAGTGATCCGATGATCCGATTATCCGGTAAATCGCAAAGGTGTGCGGCGGGCTTTTATACGTAAGTGTACTTTTTGCTGCTGTCAAAATAGCGGTCATTAACGGCGATAAAATCGTTTTCAATCGCAAAATTAGCGGAAATGGGAAGATTTCTCTGGCGATTCAGGCTTGTAAGATGTGTATTACGTCGAATACGTCGCTATTTTGATGGGCAGTTTAAAGTTAATCCACTGTGGATGTGTTGAATGGCTTCCGATTTCGGTCCCAAACCGGAGCAATCGCACTCAGCTCATAATTCGATATAGCGAGCGTGCGCGCGAGTGCCGTTGAAAAACAAATCATGACTGACATGCAAGACACAGAAAAAAAACTTGCAGACGAAATGTGTCATCCTACCTCAACCTTGGCCTTCTTCAAACCGGTGCACGCTATCGATGTTTACTGTCAGTTACTAATTATTGAAATGTGTTCAAAACAAATGAACGTACAACAAACAACACGTACGTACATGTATGTACATCCAGGGGTGGATTGCAATAAAACGCACTTACCAGTTAGTGCACTATGGCCAAAGTGCACTAAGAAAGTGAACTAGCATTAGTGCACTTACGAAAAGTCACTAGCCAGTTTCAATACAATTTTTTAAGTTCACTAACGTAAGTGTACTTTTTGCTGCTGTCAAAATGGCGGTCATTAACGGCGAAAAAATCGTTTTCAATCGCAAAATTAGCGGAAATTTAAAGATTTCCCTGGCGATTCAGGTTTGTAAGATGTGTATTAGGTCGAATACTGCTGCCTATAAAACTACGTACATGTACATAATGTACACACACCGGCCACGAAGCCAGCTATGCCACAAAATGTATCAATTTATTTTTTGTGCGCGCGCGTGCGAAATCGGTCTGTGTAAACACGGCTTTGGCACGCTGGGAAAACAATAAGCGAAGTAAGGTAATACATTACACAAAGATACCTTCATGCCAAAGAGTTATTATAAGCGCAAGCCGTCATGCAAATCAATAAATAAATAAATAAACTTTCAGTAGGTAGATAGGTGCGTTCAGACGAAAGTCGTCTTGAAAACATTATGGCGGATGTACGATAATGGTAGGCATATTTTTTTCCAATAAAGTTTGTTGCATTATATGCCTTGCTTTGTTTATCGTACATTCGAAAAGAAAATCATTTTTTTTCCATGACACATCCATGTTTTCGTGAAAAGGGTCACATGCTCTAGAAAAAATACAAACATAGCGTATATAGTTGTCCGTGCATTTTCCAAGTGCAACAGACGACTCGGAATTCTGCGAAGCAGACGACACGGTCGTTCCCCCGCCTCCTACCACAAAACGTAATAGGGAAGCATTGATTAGACAGGTTTGTAGTAGACTAGAAGAAAGTGGTGTTAGTGTGCTATGTTTTAGTGTACTTTTCTTTATTGAAACCGTCAAACTAAGTGCACTAATCAACACGTACTTGGGGTGACGCGTTTGAAGTCGCGTGACGTAATTTTAGTGCACTAACTTGTAAGTGCGTTTTATTGCAATCCACCCAGGATTTGTCAGTAGACGTAGCAAGTTACAAAAAGTATGTCTAAACCACATGGTCTAAACGGCCAAAACACATGTTGGGCAACTGCTGCCGGCCTAGCCTATATCGATATGCTATACAATGTCCTACATGCACACGTACCGGCCACGAGCTACCTATGCCACAAAATGTATCAATTTATTTTTTACGCGCGCGCGTTTGCGAGTAAAGTAATACATTACAGAATGCAATGATACCTCATGCAAGTAAATATATAAACAGTCAATGTCCAAAAGTTGACTTGAAAACATTTTGGCGGATATGTGCGATAAATGGTAGGCATATTTTTGTCCAATAAAGTTTGTTGCATTATGTGCCTTGCTTTGTCTATCATACATTCGAAATAAGAATCATTTCTTTTCCATGACACATCCATGTTTTCCTGAAAAGGATAGCCTACACATGCTCTAGAAAAAAAATACAAACATAGCGTAGTTGTCCGTGCATTTTTCAAGTGCAACAGACGACTCGGAATTCTGCGAAGCAGACGACACGGTCGTTCCCCCGCCTCCCACCACAAAACGTAATAGGAAAGCATTGGTTAGACAGGTTTGTAGTAGACTAAGAGAAAGTGGTGTTAGTGTGCTATGTTTTAGTGTACTTTTCTTTATTGAAACCGTCAAACTAAGTGCACTAATCAAAACGTACTTGGGGTGACGCGTTTGAAGTCGCGTGACGTAATTTTAGTGCACTAACTGGTTAGTGCGTTTTATTGCAATCCACCCCTGGGCAACCCCCCCCCCCCCCCCCCCCCCCCCCCCCCCCCCCCCACCCCCCCCCCCACCCCCCCCAACACGAAAAAAGGAGGCAAGGAAAAGTGGGGGGAAATTATTTTGAAAACGATACACCTAGCTGTAAGTGACTGGGTGCCTGATAAGAGTGCTATATGCCCCGTTTATGCATGAATGTACATATCAAATTGAAAAGGAATTATTTCGTGATGGATCAGGAAGAGGTGACAATCCCCCTATAGTAAAAAAAATCCTGGCTACACCGCTGGACAAAGGGCCGTGTTTGTTTACGTACGTCGGAACAACCCATGGGTACATCACCGTTCATATGCAGCACGATATGTGGCAAACGGACTCCCCCCTACCATTGTTCCCATATTGTGTCTCAAACATCCAAGAAATTTCTAAGGAATCTTTTTAATTTTTAAGGGGAATTGGTGCGTTAACAAAAGGGAAGAGTGTGTTGAGGTATAGGGGCGTTAGGGGGAGTCCCTCTGCCACATATCGTGCTGGGTATATCAAAGTTGTTTAATGAAAATCCGTACAACAATCTAACACCGACTCCCCTACGTGCATTGCAATGTATTTCGCGGGAATCATCAATATTGACATTTGAAATTCCTCAAGAGTTTATGTGGCATCCGCGATGCGATGACGTAAAGTCAGGTTTTTGACTAAAAAAGACTTTCTATGCCGGTCCTCATAAAGTCATAATCGTGTTCACGTGTGTGGACGCGAAACCAGTCTAAGCGAGCGCTAGCGAACATCGTTCATAAATATTTAAACTATGCAGCGTTTTATTCTATTTTAGTAACTGATAAACAATATAAAATATTACTAATTATGTTTTATACAATTTTCGCTTATATTACAACTTATATTGTCACGTTGCTTTGACCACTGTCGCGTCGGTTGTGGTTTTACACATTAAGTACATGGGCATCTGTGATTCCACGTTGGATTGATTTCAGACAAATCAGACAAAAATCTCAGGCAGTTTGTTTAAAATGTCATTAGGAGGCGCGGCGCGATACTCGATTATGATTGGGTATCTGTGCAACAAGCCTATAGTAACGATTTTGTAAGCGGTGTGCTGATTGGCTTCGCCGGAAAGGTCGCGATCTTTAGCAGTGGTTAAGCCGAGCAAGCTAAAGCGGATCGCGCAAAGCACTGCTAATAGAAGTGTATGGTTAAGCATAATTACACAAACGAAATAGGCCTATATTTGATTCTAAAAAAAAAGTTTATTCGTCGGTGAACCCCGACGGATGCAGAGCTCTAGGGTCATGCTACAATCGCTGTTCGGCGCAATGAGACCTGCTTCAGCAATTAGAGTACCGTCCAAACTCAACACTACATACTAAAGTGCCGTCAGTTACTAAGATAACTGGGTCTAAACATTTGTTGGTCTTCTGGAACGTCCACTGCTAAAGCTCAAAGATACAGTTCGGTGGTTTCAATTCAGCGTAGACCCAGCAACCTTGAATATACACAAATGGTGACGTTTTCATTTGAGTGCTCTATAGGCCTACTAAAGTCTTCTTTGAAAAAGCAGCCACTATTCCTCAAATGCATGCATTTTACTTCTATGTAGGGACGTCCGTAGTCTCTGGACAAGAGCTGACGTCAGATTTATTTGTCTAATTCCAGACAAGCATGCTAAATAAAGTACACGCAGTCAACTTTGATATGCGCTCACCATTAAGCCGGCCGTACACCTTGCGTTCCGACTCCGTTGCGATTGCACAGACACGATTCTGCGATTGCGCTGCGACGGACTAGTACACAAAATCGTGACCACATCGCCATCGGAACGCATCGCAAAATCCACACAACTTGTGATGCGACTGCACAACATGTGCTATCGTGATCGGATCACCGACGAAACGAAAGGTGTACGGCCGGCTTAAGGTCACGTCAAAAGGCAATCACACGCACATTAAAAAACAGACAGCCTTAAAGATGTATGGTTTTTCTTTTAATTGAAACTTTCTAGAAACACAAAAGTTATTCGTTCTCAAATGATACATCAACGAACAAATTGAACAACGTTTAATTACCGAACAATTACTGTCAATATTTTGAAATATGGCCTGTCTGCCAATAATTGAGGGCGTCGACTCGCCCAAGTCTGACCTACCGTACTCGGTCTGCAACGCGCAGCGCACGTGCGCCCTCCGGACCGGTGCACCTGTCCAATCTGTTTTCTTCTGTTTCCTCTGTCTCCGAAAGTCTCCCGAGACAGAAGAAAAGAGATTTGACATGCCATCAGTCCAGACGGAGATAGGGCGCAGGGCACGCCGCTACGGTGACCACAGACCAAACGCGGGAAGTGGCAAGGCGCAAAAACGACCGCATAAAAAATGGCGTTTTTCACAGGGTTGCCGATGTATGATGTTTTTTCGTTAAAATAAAGTAAATGCTCTAGAAATTCGTTCGGAGAAAAAAAATCAAATTTGCTAAGAACCACGGACTATTTAACCTTTTTTTTTTTTTAATATAAACATTACTTTTAATTTGATAGCAAGTTCAAGTATCAAATTATGCCTTCCTATCTTTTCCAGAGGACGGAAGAGCCAGTTTGATAGACAGTGGCCCGTCGTTCGTAACAACCCATTTTTATCCATCATCGGCAGTAGCTCAGTCTCAGGAGACCATGCTAGATGCGCCCCTCGAGTGTTGTCTGTTTGTAGGGTCTTAGCATCGCCTGCTTGGCTGTATAGCTAGACCGATGCGCGGGTGGCAGTCTTTATTGCACGCGCGGTGCAGACGTACAGAGAAGTCCAAGTTGCAAGGGTTGCTGCAGCACGCTTCTTTTGCAACCCCTTACGTCTGCGTATGCATCTGCTATGCCCTTGCGAACAGTCCGACGCCAGACATCTCGATCCCCGGCCTGTATCTCCCAGCTGTCTGGAGATATATATATTACAGGTTTTTAAGTCTCCCTTGCAGGTGCCCTTTAAACGAAGTTTGAGACGACCCACTCGTCTGGTGCCAGTGGCCAGCTGTCCGTACAGGATGTCTTTCGATAGCCTCCCATCCTCTATACGTCGGACATGTCCCAGTCATCGGAGGCGGCGTTGACTCAGCAGGGAATACATGCCGGGAATTTTGGCACTCTGCGGGATGTCACTGTATGGAATGATGGTGTTCGACTTCCCTAAGTGTCTGTCAAGTTCGACGTCTAACGAGAGGTTGCTGCAGATTGTAGATCCCAAGTAAATGAAATCGTCCGCGGCATCCAGGACAGCGGTGTCGATTTTGAATGGAAGGTTTTTCTTAAAACTCTTAAAATGTTGGGTATGCAAATGATGTATTGGGGCTTTAACACCAATGTTGATGGGAAAAGGTTCTGAGAAAGATCCATCATCATACAGCACTGTTCCCATCATGTTGTTATAAAAGGAGATCACCATGCTGCGGAGTTTTGGGGGACAGCCGATCTTCTCAAGAAGTTCAAGTTGGTCCTTCCTGTTGACCAGATCATAGGCTTTGGTGAGGTCTATGAACATCATGTAGAGCGGTCGGCCTTGCTCTGTGCCTTTTCCCTTGGTGTTGGCGAAGAGAGAAGATCATGTCAGTTGTCTAACTGCCTGCTCTAAGCCACATTGGGTTCCGCAAGTACATTATGTTCAGAAGGATGCGCACAAATACCTTGCCAACAACACTCAGGAGGGATAATCCCCGGTTATTGCAATCACTGCAGTCACCCTTGTTCTTAAATGGGTGATACTATATACCGGAAAACACCGGAAAACACCGGAAAATACCGGAAAACACCGGAAAACTCACCGGAAAACACCGGAAAACATACTAAATACCGGAAAACACTAAATACCGGAAAACACCGGAAAACACCGGAAAACATACTAAATACCGGAAAACACACTAAATACCGGAAAACACCGGAAAACACACTAAATACCGGAAAACACCGGAAAACATACTAAATACCGGAAAACACACTAAATACCGGAAAACACCCGAAAGCACTTAATAACACCACCCCCACTACCTGCAGAAAACACCATAAAATACTGTTTTCCGGTGTTTTCCGGTATTTAGTATGTTTTCCGGTGTTTTCTGGTGTTTTCCGGTGTTTTCCGGTAAATAGTACTACCGTTCTTAAATTGTAGAGTGTCACAACGGTGGTACCACGTACGTGTCTTAAGGGTCTGTTCCTTCCTCCCAGTAAAGGCAGAGTAGCTCATAAAGTGGCTGAAGCAGTGCAGGGTTCTCGCGCATAGCCTCAGGCGGTATGTTGTCTCTACCTGGTTCTTTGTCATTAGGGAAGGAGTCAATGGCCTTGCTGAGCACTTCCACAGTAGACACTTCATCTAGTTCCTCCATAATAGACAGGTCCTTTGCACCACCGAGGGCAGCGTCAGAGACTGACCATTCGCGGGAGTACAGTTCTTGTTCTACCCTTCTAGCCATCTAATCCACACGGTCGGTAATCTTCTCCCCTAAAAGCGATTTTAACGGGGCGACCCCAAGTTCACAGCAGGGCCAAGGGCCTTCCTGGTGCCAATGAGCATGCCACGAACATTTCCAGACTCGACAAAACGTTGAATTCCTTCACACAGTTGCTGCCAGCTAGAGTAGTCAACGACACACTGTCTGGCGATGCGTTGTGTACTACTCCAAGCACTCCTCCTGAGCGCTGCGAGTGTCTGCTTGTTTAGAGTTCCGACATATCCTATCTCTTCTCATCAAAAGCGTTTCACAGATTCTTATACATACGCTATAGGCACAGCACATACATTTGGGGGGAGGGGGCGGGGATGGTGCACTCCTTAAAAAAGAAGCGATTTCTGAATGTCGACGGCAAATTTATGAATACATACAGTTTCCATTTCGAGGATCTCGGAAGCGCGCAATTTAAGTGTCACGACTGATTATACTGATATCTCTGAATACTAAACATGAATGTTCTCAATATTATATAGGGCCTACACTTCAGTTGGCGCTCCATTAAATATGTTCTAAAGATAGATTACACATTACATGATTGGTAAGCTGTTACCCAACAGCGTTGTCTTCACGTGTAATTGAGGGTGCACAAGCTGTACTGCAGTACCTAGTCAGGGCCTAGTTTTGTTCACATGAGGGCGCCCTTGTAAAACAAATGCATGTTCATACTCATTTATATAAATACATTTTCAGTTATCGCTTCCTTAAAAAAAAAATAAAGGTATCTCGGGCTGAATCATTGCATTGGACAGGTGGAACCACTTCAATCTATCTTCCTTTTAAGGTTTTCTGCATGGTTGATTAAAACGTAAGGACAACGCAAATCCTGTATACAAGGCTTTCGATGTTTAAGAACTTTTTGCTGGGGTTTCTTCAGATAGGGTCAGGATACGGGTCTCCTCCTCATTGTTTCCAAAACAACGCTTATGGATAAAGACACGTAGTCTGTAGGCGCCGTATCCAAGGAGGTGGGATAGTACGAGAGCTAGTAGGCTTAAGCTTAGAGCTAAAACCGTCCAGCCGGGTCTGGCCCAATCCAGGATTTTAGGGTAGATGGCAGTGTTTTCACCCGAACCCAAGCCTCCTGCCCAGTAGTAGATCAATGTAAAGATCATGTACACAGTGCCATAAATAACTCCGAAGACGAAGTGGACTAGTCGAACAGGGGTAGCAGACAGGAACAGATCTGCATAGATGAAGACTGTGTTTAAGGCGTGGACGTGGGCATCGAGGGCCCAGTTTATGGGCTGCTGGTGGGGAGGCGTCAGGAACGACCAATACCCTACTGTGATCAGAGGGTCGACGGCCAAACAGATGTTGAAGAGAAGCCAGACTAGTTTGAGGTAGTGCGGTAGACGAGGTCGAACCGTCTGCTGCTTGTAAGCAACGGGTTGAGGAGGGGATGATGACCCACGACCATTGAGCTCATTAGCCACATGTTGGGATTCGATGTAGTAGTTTTCCAAAACTAATGAAAGAAAATAAACGATTACATGTATTTCGTTTAAAAAATACTTCGCCCACACCCATGGACCCACATTGACCACTGACTATATGGACTAGCTAGTGAGCCACTCCCTGACTGAAGCCACCAGGCGTCATCTTACTACAGTCAAGACAATGCATTGCCTAGATTGGTTATACTGCAAGTAGGAAATGCAAGCGATTATGGACTGGGAAGCATTATTGTCTTGTCTGTAGTACGATGACCAATGCGTGCAGCTTCAATTCTCGAAGGGAGGAGACACATTACGCAATCGTCAGCACAATGAACATTTACCGTGGCGGTTATTACTGTATGACAATGTTAATACATGTACATGTAGTACACAATTTTTAAAATCGTTTCACAGCAAACAAGATACCTACCTGATATCTAAACAAATCCAAATAACAGCGCACCTATAATGACACTATACCAGAATTCCATCAGTGCAAAAGGCGAGCCCCATTTACCGACTTTTTACTTGGTTAATTTCTGCACATCTTTTAAAACATTTTCGCACCGTCGAGTTGGACGGGAGCAATTTTAAATCCTTACACGACCTGGGAAAACAGTGCTATATATGTTTGATTTACCAAATACGTTTTTGTCAAGTATAAAAAGTAGGCCAACCTTTATACTTACTGTTAGTGTGACCACGCTTGAATGTGAAGTAAATGCTTCCCCCGCACGAGAGCACAGCATAAATCGTCAATACCGTAAAGGTCCAGTTGGTCAAGTAGATGAAGAACGTACCGAAGTGAGCACGGATAGCTAGATCGGCAACCAGCCACCCAAGGAGATACAAGGCTAGAAAGACCCGCCATGCCAGGTAGATGCACCGATGGATAGGCCACTGAAACATTTAGAAAGATCGCTACATATCCAACACGATATGTGGCAAAGGGACTCCCCCTACCGCCCCTATACCTCAACGAACTCTTCCCTTTTGTTAACGCACCAAACTCCTCCTCCCTAAAAACTGATCTTTGAGACTCAATGGGTCAACAATGAAAGGGTGGCACCCTTTGCCACATATCGTGCAGCATATGGATCGCCAAGGCGAATTCTTGTTTAACGTTAACCCTAACTCCCTAGGGTACGTATGTAAAATCATATTGGTTTTGGAGGATTGAGGTGCGTTGGGGTTAAATGCACCTTGTAGGCCTATATAGTTAGGAATTCGCGTAAATAATCATAAAGACATAAATTACATAAAGACATAGGCCTACTTCTTTAACTTCAAAAACATTGTAGGTCACTAGCAACCAGTATGAAATTCAGCACAGTACCTTCCGAGAAAACAATGAAAAACTGTCGCTAAGCTTTCAAAAAAATGCGCGAAGTCGCCGTCTTATTTGGGCCTCCGTACTTTTACTGCGCGGACAACGGAGCTATTATACATGTACGATAGTCAGAGGCATAGCCTCGTTCACACGAAGGCACCGTTGTAAAAAAAAGTGTGTGTGCACACACATTTATATAAATTCATCTACTTTTATCCTTTTCTTGTGAAAAGATATCATCTCAGGCGGAATCGTTGCATTGAACAATTAAAACCACTTGTACACGTATCTTCCTTTTGAGTGACCTTTTCCCGGTCAAATGGTAAAGGGTTAACATTTTGAGACATAGAAAATCTTGTTAACGGGTTTTAACGACAGGTATTTTATCCAACGATAAGTATCTCACAAAACAAGAAATTATTTTAGGGTACAACATTTCTGAGACTTCAAACCAAAATCTAACTTTAACACAATGGTTCAATTTTAACGAATGTCTTAGCCGTATACATTTTGTGTGTGTCTACCTGTGGTTTGAAGAAGAGACCCGCATCCTCATGGTTAAGCCAAACGTCGGACAGCTTCAGTCGTCCACCCCATGCCATGACGACGACGTCAAAATTGTCGACAATATTCCACCTGAATATAATAGTTAGTAACGGGTGCACGTACCACTGATTCAGTTCTGAAATGGTGCCAATAGGCTCTAAGCACACAAGCTATGCATGGCCTAAAAATACATTTCTGTACTACATGTAGTACTAAAACGATAAAGCTTTTCAGGTACGTTTTGAAACTGTGGTCTCGGCTTCACACTTAAACTTTTTAGATACCAGTTTCAATTAATTATTATTCTGGCTCCGTCTGCACTTGCCTACATTGGACATTAAAGGTAGTATACATGATTGGTATCTCGAAAATCAGAAATGTTCACAGATTTACGCCCAACTTACACAATATAAACATGATGACCGTAGAAAACTTCCCCTTAAATGGTTTTATCTAAAGTGCTATATAGTCTTTGAGAAATTGAGTAAAACAATTAGTTTTCGTCTCATGAGACGAAAATTCAATTCGCCCCAAAACCATTTCGCCCAAATGCCATTTCGCCCCAAAACCACTTCGCCCGAGTGCTATTTCGCCCCAAATCACCTTGTCCAAACACTACATCGCCCAAATGCTACTTCGCCCCAAAACCACTTTTTGCACAGGCCGTGGTTCAGGGCAAAATGGTTGAGGGCGAAGTGGTTTTAGGGCGAAATTACTGCAAACCCTTTTTTTACTGTTTTCTCAAAAGTTAGACGAAGTACGGAGCTGGTTTTTGCTCAGGTAGGTTTTAATCATGCATATCTTCAATCACACAGGGGGGGGGGGGGGGGGGGGGGGGGGGGTAAAACTATTTGTAACAGTTTACCAATCACGTACATCTTTAATGATGAAGAACCTCATGCTAAAGACGAATGCAAGACTTTAGTGGAGAGCTTAAAAATACTAAATTTTAACCGGAGACGTAGCTGAATGCAGCATTTTGTAAATGCCCTCTGACTTTGCAAAACCATATCACCAGTTTAAAAGGTTCAAAGTTCTTTAAATATCTTTTGGTCGATAAACAATACATGCAACGGCGTATCATTACGGATGTTGCACGCGTCATAGGAAAACAAGTACTGTTAGTAAAAAATACTTCTTCTGACACTGCTTCTGATAAGCTTTTATCATTCTCGGTACGTCAGATATCTCTGATCCTATAGAAACGTACAAAAACTGATAAAAAACAAATTGCTATCCGACAGATTTCTCTACCGACGGTTATTGTCCGAAATTTGTGTCAAGTTCGAGGGGAAAAAATGGGGTTCAACAAGACACTTTTGAATAGAAAAACCACACCGCGCAATACACTTAATTCCCATTGTCTCTCATTATGGGGATGTATTTTAATTAATGGTCTAATTTTTTTTTTTTTACAAAAGCGATCCATCCACTTTTACAAAAAGCACTGTTTCCCAAAACTATTGTAATCCCGCTTTATTGTTCTTCAAAATCTATTCATCAAAACATATACGTATTAGCCTTGGTCAGGCGGTCATCAATATTATGGCGTGGTGGACTACATTGCTAGCGCTACTCGCTTAGGCCCGCTGTACTGTGGGCGCTACCGTAAACAGCGACGTCACATGGCCGCGAGTTTATGCTAATCAACTCTACTTGTTCCAAGCGCAACAAACACTTCGGCCCGTAGCTATGAAAGGTGTTTAAAGGGACACACCGGCTTTGTTGGGCTATTTTGGGCTCGAAATAGAGCCGTACATTATTATGAGGCGCTTTCCAGAGTAAATTAGATATATCCTGAAAAGTCGCCGTCAAATATGGCCGTTTTTGAAATTTTTTCAAAAATTCAAGGTCATAAGAAGGGTTTCTGGGTGTTGATATGGACGAGAGAATCTCTCAGATTTTCGTGTCGTCGCTTCGCGTTCGCGGCGATACATAATATCCGAAGGAAAAAACAGCATATGCCTATTGAGGGAGCTAAAGACACCAAAACGTTGCTTCCTCGAGTCAGCGCTGACCTGAGGGATCATGCAAGGTGTGATGAGTCAGGGAAAACAAGGAATCGAGATTAAACACGTGTCGACCCATATCGAACGCCACCTTTATTTACAAACACACGATACATAATACATCGCGACGGCTGGTAAAGCGTATAGCCCAACATTCGTCTCTTTTGTTAATTTGAAACATTTCTAGTTAATGACGTGACATTTTGATAATTTGATAACGACCATCGAAACATTATTGTCAAGGATGCTAGATTGCTACATTATGTAAACAGTAAGCCGGTGTGTCCCTTTAAAGAAGACCAAAGCGTGGAGACAAAGGAGTACACACTCTTCTGTCGGGAGAAGCCGCAAGTAGTCGGGAAGTATACGGACTGATGAGAATCCCGTGTAGATGCATGGAGGTCAATCTTATTCCTCATTTTCTGAAAACAAAAGCAAAGGAATCGCATACGATAGTAAATCGTGTGAATTTGGTAGGAATTTAATTGTAATTACTAAATTCATTTTCCCCATGGCTCATCAAATGCACATCAAGGACACAGCCTTGTCCACCTGGTCTCTACTACACTGTATCAAGCAGGTACGAGTTGTATGCATGCATACAGCTGAACTGAACACTTGTGTAGCCGGGCACTGCAAAAGTGCCCTGTTTTAACAGGATTTTTGTAATATCAGCATGAAAAGCTTGTTATAAGGTGGATCTTGTATTAATAATAATGTGATTATTGTCACTGTTCCCCGGCCTGTATAGAGACTGCAAAAGTAAATACCAGTAAATGCTCAACATGGGTTTGTGTGTGCCAGCATGGGTGGATTGACTGCTATATTGTGGCATTGGAATTTTTAGTGAAAAAAAGACCCTAAATTGCAACAAATTTATCTCGAAGAAATACTTTGCCGACAGAGATTCCATCTTCTATGCCGTACTTTATTGCAACTCTGCTAATTTGTGGATCTGAGGAGTAGAAAAAAGAGAAGCGAAAGAGAGAGAAATAATTAAAATATATTATAATGCAATTAAGCGTGACATAATTAAAGTGTTTTCAAGCAAACACTTGACATTTTTTCATTCCTAAAATCATGTTTCCTGACCAAATTTTCCCTATTTGTCCTCCAGATTGGAAGTGTGAACAAAATAGAGCCCATGTTTTTCTGCTAGCAGCTATACGTGCGTTTCCCCACATGGCTATTTTGTTCCGATTATGCGGATGTAAACACCATCATTTTACAGCATTCCTACCTTTCAAATATTGCACCTACGCCGCTGAGAAGTACTGGTCCTTTGTCAAACTGTCTATCTTTTGATTTAATCTTGGATTCGACCATGAGTCGACAAAACCTGAGGCTATGCTAAGGTCCCTTGCGTTGACATCGATAGCTGCCATGCATCGTGCGTACGTTGAATGGTTTGTTTACTTTTCATGCTCTTTCGCTTTGCTCATCCGCATGAAAAACAGTTTCATTCAAATAAAATTCAAGGCAAATAAAGACTATCGGTTACGCAAGTTTTATGTCTCAGAAAACTAATTGTATACATTTATTACATGAATATACATAAATAATACAGCATGGGGATAGGCCGTACACAGAGACGCTGAGTTACCTCAACTCAGTTGCCATAAATGGTTTAAATTAAAGAATTATTCAACAAAAAACAAAACAAAACAATTAACACCTTTTTTTAGGTGGCAAATACGATAACGAAAAAAAAAAAAATTTTAAACAAGAGTTGAACAAAACAGAAATCTTTCTTTGACACAATCAAAAGTACGAAATATTTTCCATGACCCTTTAAGACTCCGCCTGGTATCTCTCTTTTATCCACTTTTATAATTCAAACCAAATACCTTTTTTTTTTTAAATTTATTTATTTATTTATTTATTTATTTATTTATGCCGAGGACGGACGTGTTTCTCTCGAGCTCCGCTGCATGCAAGGCCTTAAACTTAGCGTTTTTCGACCTGGTAAGGTCCTTGTATTTATATTATAGTCTAATTGATTGTATATAGATATCCCTAGACCAAGTCCACCGTGTAAATATCTGTAAATCTCGTGTATTTTATATATGTGTATTTTTCGTGTAGTCTTTGTAGGTTTTCGTTGCCGGGCTGGCCGCCATGGCCAGTCAGGTCGCGGTGGGTCGGCCTACCACGGTGGGTCGGTCAACCGTGACGTCTGTGGCTTTTAATTCTTGCCTGCTTGACGAGCATTTTATGGGGGTAACCAGGAAGAATGGAGTCTCTTTTTTTGTTGAAAACAATATATCCATTCATTCGTACTTACAGGAATTTTAGAAATGCATGCCCGACAACCACATTCTTTTTGCTAGTAGGAATTATAATGGCCGAATTGCTGTGTATCTGGGTTCCAGAGAGGAGGTGGCGGACGCCGTTTCCCAGGGTTTTACCCACGGTAGTAGGCCTACCTCCTTTCTGGAACTCAGACTACTTGTACAACCCACTACCCGTTTAACTCTCCCCAACGTCTACCCGGAAATTCCCAATCACATTTTCCACGATAATATTTCATATTTTTGCAAACCCGTCTCCCCTATCAAGCCCATACCCCTTGGATTTAAGGACCAGGAGCTATCACACGTCATGTCCTTTCGTCGTCACGTCCAAGTCATCCTGAAACCCAACATAACCTTCCCTGATCACATCAATTTCCCCTACTCCGGAGTCACTTATCGAGTCTTCTTGTCCACGGAGTCGGTGCGGTGTTTCAACTGCAGCGAGTTTGGTCACATCAGACGCTTCTGCAAGAAGCCCCGCCCACCCTCCAACGACAAGAACGACAGCGACGATGACGAAGACGATGAGCCACAGCAACCTATCAACCTCCCGCCAGTCTTCGTCAATGGTAGGAACAAAAAGTCCGATCCCAAACACCCCCCTAAGAAATCCAACCCCTCTGTCGCCCCGCACCCAAGACCGCTCCACCCACCGCAGGACCTCTCAAGACTACCTCATCCACAGCAGGACACCCCCAAAACTGTCCTTCCCACCTCTAAATCCTACAGACAACCGCGGCCGGTGGGGCTGCTGGCCCTGCGGGGGTGAGGTCTGGTCCCGGGACCTCGTGTGGATCCCCCAGGTCGGAGCAACCCATGTCCTCTGCCCACGACAAACCCGTGTACATCTTCGGTACTCCCCTCCCCTAACTAGACTGTTCACTGACGTTGTGGCCAAACGCAAACTCTCCCCACCCCAACCCCAAGATGATGGACCCCACCTGATCCCCCTCAAATCCCCACAGCCCCAACGAAAACAAAGGAAAAAAGCAACCCCCAAACCCACAACCCCTACCCTCTCACAGGTCCTTGACGATCCTACCATGGATGATGCCACACCAACACCAATGGCTACCACCAGCCAGTCTTCCACTCCGGCCTCTGACCTCCCACCTCCACCCACGCCTACTCCCCCGCCCCCTTTCAGTCCCTCAATACCGCCCCACCCTCTCTCCTGCCCCTCCTACTCCCACTCCCACTCCCACTCCCCCGCCCCTTAATTCAACTCCCACTTTTCCGCCCCCTCCAACCCCTACACCTCCAACTCCTACAACCGCGCACCCTCCAGCTCCCACTCCCCCTCCAACTCTCACTCCCCCGTCTCCTCCATGCGCTCCCACTCCCCCGCCTTCTCCAACCCCCACCTCTAGCTCCGCCCCAAAAACTGCCACCACTACGTCACTCCCCGCAGTTGGAACATCAGACACCGACTCCTCTGTCTGGAATGGTTCTCAAGCCACCTCTGATGATGAATCATCCCAGATAGCCCTTCCCGTCATTCCTGGTCCCCTCAGCGAGTCACAAATTTTAGTCTTTCTGTCCAAGGTCAAGTCACAAAGGAACCCCAAACCAGACGGGCCTTTAGGAGCATGACAGAATGTGGAAAATGTGTATGTTATCGCATCAGCCTCTGTCACACACTCAAGCGTGACCGCCTAAAGCGTACAATTGTCAATATGGCGGCCAGACCATTTGTTCCATTCGCTATATTGACAATTGTCCGCTCTCGGTCCACAATACGCCTGCGCAAACGTCAGGCTTGAGTGACATGACAGAGGATAATTGGACCTTTGGCATGTTGTAACATGGTTGTAATAAGTGACCTGTACATGTCCATGGCCTCTTTAGCATAATGAGCACCACCTCTCATTACAGGCGATCGTCGCGCTTGACACAAGGCGTTTATATCGCAGAAGATAATTTGCATAAACTCGTGCATGGCCACGTGAGGACGATGTGTACGCTGAAGAAGCGCCGTGCCAAGGACAACATGCGTGTTAGCTGTGGAGCCAGTAAAATACGCTGTAGACTATCGATGAACGCCAGACCAAGGCTAGATATCGGCCCTCGTATATGGTCGGCTACGGTATAGACCGTATCGAAATGGCAATTTTGTTATTTATATGGGTTGACACTATGCCAGTACAAAATAACCATGCATGTCCCCAAGAAACAAATAAACCGCCCTACAAGATGACAGCTATTTGGTACGGTCTATATCCAGATGCAGAGTCTCAAAGCAGCGTCTGTGAATATAAACGCGCAACCTGTAGAGAGCGTAAGCCACCATGTGGCTAAATGGCTGCACAACAACAACCGCGCATGCGATCAAAAGCGTACGGCCGGAATTAGACCAGTTCAAAATGTTGGGATAGATAGCCGTGCCTTTAGTAACGGGGTTAACACCACCGGCCAAATAGTAGATGAACGTAAAAACAGCGTACACCCAGATGTACAGCAACCCGTAGATGAAATGTACTGGTCGAACGGGAACGGCCGACACGAGTAGATCGAGGTAGATAAAGACCATGTTGAGGACGTGTAGGTGGATGTTGAGGGCCCAATGAATGGGCGACTCACTTGAGGGTGTGAGAAACGACCAGTATATCACCGTCACCATAGGGTTGATAGCCACGCAGATGTTGAACAGAAGCCAGACTAACTTCAGAAGGTGCGGCAGTTTCGTTGCATGATGCGGCTGGTGTGGTTCGGGCAAGAGTGGCGTTTGCTCGTTACTTTCCGATGTGTTATCATTGTCAGAAACAGTGGGATGGAGTTTATCACTAGGACTATTGCAGGAAATTGCTGTGGTACAAAATATATAACATTTTAGATAAACTCGCATGGTAAAGTTATGTAAACAAAGGTATTTTATGTAGGCTACATGTATTCGACAACGCTTCGACCGAGGTCTGCATGGTCAAAATTAGCATTTTAATGCATTAAACACGAATATCTATACTAATAAGGCACTTCTAATATTAGTATTATCATCAATTTGGCACATCGAGTAATAGAGATATCATTGACCAGAGTCATACTGCGTTCGAGTCAATTGCCAAATTTCAACTTAGTGATGACGGCCTTGTTTAAGATGCTGAATAAACGTCACACATTTGCAAATTTTATCACAAAAGAAAGCACCACCGGAGACCCTTGGTTTGGATGACAATTTGAAATAAATTATTGTCAAACTACCTCCCGAACTTGATCATGGAGTTTACCAATTAGGTCTTGATCCACTCGGCAATGTACGCCACGATCAAACTGTCAAAGAGAGGTCAAAAGCACAGCCAAAAAGTATATATATGTTGTACTTACGACGGTCTCCTCTGCCAGCGGCGAGACATGTACTGCAGATGCAGGATAACACAGCGTACAGCGTCATCACTGTAAACGTCCAGTCAGTCAGAAAGACATAGCTAGTCGCCAGGCTCCCAACAATTGCAAGATCAGCCACCAGCCATGCCACGAGATACAGGGCCAGAAAATGCCGCCAGACCAGGTACACGTAGCGATGGACCGGCCACTGAATGTGGAAGCACAACAATACACCATTTTTATTGTTTTCCCCTTTAAAGCCTAGGTCACAAATCAACCGGGCCCCGTACGATTTTCCCCACCTGGCGGCTTGCCGTGGATTTTAGAGACCGTACGGGTCCCTTACGATTTTCATTTCTACGGCGTGTGTGGTATTCTACGGAGCCCGGAGAAATTTGGTGGAGTGTAATCGCAAGGCGTCCGTCAACAAACCGTAAGGGTGCCTTGCCCTTGCCCCTTGCCCCTTGCCCCTTGCCCCTTGCCCCTTGCCCCTTGCCCCTTGCCCCTTGTTTTGCAGAAATGTGATCAGTAATGTTCATTCTATCCCACAAGAGTACATGTGGGCCAAGTTTCAGCAACCCGGGTTATTAAAGGGTGCACACAAGTAAATAGGCAAGATCTGTGCGCCGAGCTCATGAATATTTTGTATGCCCTCAAATTCTTCTTTATTAGGGAGAAATGCGAGCTGAACGAGTGTGGTCTTGTGTGGAATATGACTATCGTCGCGATGTGGGGTATTTTTTCTTCCAACTATAAACATTTTAGACACTGTAGCTCCTAAAAGTGGCCCTATTTTGCCCAGTAGCGTATGTGCCTTTGTTCCAAAATGGATGCAGGTCTGATGCAAGTTTCACTGTTGTAGGCTTAGTTTTGTTTCAAGTGGAAATTAGGGAATAAAAGTGACGGATTACCCCCATAAAATTGAACAGAATTAAAAAGATGAGAAATCAGTGAGTATTCTGGTTGCTGAGAGAGTTGTGAGTATTTTTAAATGATTTTTGAAAATTGGGCATTTAGCATTGGTTCCTGTGGGAGCAATATTTACTGGTGTGCAACCCCAGGGGTCAAACGCAGCAGAGGGACCCCGGCAGACGTCCACATCTGCAAATACTAGGTCACTTCCTAAATGTTCCTGCCCTCGGTTGTTGGTACCTCGTTCGTTTATTAAACCAAAACCCTCTGGGGTAGCTGCCGGTCTATTTATGTGTTGCCATGGTTTTGGGGTCTACACTAAAACCAGTGAACTGTTTCCTTGCGCTATACCAATGGACATTTCAGATAAACAGCGAATGTTTAGACTCAATTGCCATGGCAACTGACGTCACGCTTTAGTAGTCTATAGCCAACTGCTATTGCATACTTCATCCAGTGTATAGGCCCTATATATCGATGCTCTCCACCCGGTTACCCATGAGTAAATGGAAACCTACAACTAAACAAGGGTTGCAGGCCTTGGAGAACGTGTACTCTAACTGCGTGTACTATAGGATCCAACATAAGTGTCGATGTATGTGTGTACATGGTACATACATGTACGCGAGTCGGTAACAACGTACATTGTAGGGTTACAAAAATGTACATGTACATGTATAATAGAGTCTTTCTGCCTTTGATTGTAGACCTATACGTACGTACGTACGTATACATGCATTGAATTATAAACGACCTGTATGGCCATGGTACATGTACAATTTTGTTGTCAACATGTACCGGCATTAACCCATCCAATTAATTAAACAGATGTACATCGCAGACTGTACTACATGATAACACCCGTCTTATTGGGCTACAGGAAGTATAGTACAAATTCGTTACCTGCGATTTTACAAAAAGGCGTGTATCCTCGTGGTTCAGCCAAAAGTCAGACATCTTCAGTCGTCCACCACACGCCATAATGAATCAGTCCCTGCTTCCCACGCGGAACACAAAAATGGACTGTATTCTTTGTGCATGGCACGGCCGCAGACTGGATGTACTACATGTACATGTAGAAATCATGACACGGTCATCAAAACATGTGCATTTAACAGGAAGTAAACGTCAATTTTCGCATTCCGCGGCCATCTTGAAAAAAGATCCAGTATATAGTGGGGAAAAAATTGCTGGCAGCCAATAAAAAGCGCTAATAGCAGATACCTCACCGGCTGACGTCATTTACAATGGCGCTCCCAGCGATTTTGTTCCCCTATACTGGATATTTTTTTCAAGATGGCCGCGGAATGCAAATATCCCTTATTGTACACCGCCTCCCCCCGCAATGCCCCACCCCCTAGGTAGGGGTTTGGTCACGTTTTCTATGCCCCAGGGTGCCGGTGGGGCATTTGACCCTTTGAAACAAAAATGTCTGTGCATTCTTATGACGCGCATGTTTTGCACCCGATGGTGGCGATTTTTGTCACCTAAATTTTTCCCCAGGGGTGAGGATTTTGTATAACGCAAAAAGTGACAATCCCCACCTCTTAGACGGGGTAGCCTGGGGCGGAGGGCCAGGGGGAAACAATTGATAGGTGCATAATCGATATCATGATGTTGGGTTTGTTTTCTTGCTCTGTGCTGTGATGCCCACCATACATAAACCATAGGCCGGGGGCCGATATCTTGTTCGAGTTGTACTGCCAAAAGGTGAATACATTTTTAAACCATAATGTAAAAGATATATAAAAAAACTAGAGGTATGACGTTTGTTGTTACAAACGCCAGGTGATCGGGCTAAATGAACATTTTGTGATGAATTTCAGACGTTGTTATCACCTGTGGAATGGCAAAAATGGAAGTTCAGCAGCCGATTTCACGAAACTTTACGCAATTGCGCAAGTCCACTTACGCCATTACTTGCGCAATAGCTTATGGCGTAAGTGGACTTGCGCAATTGCGTAAAGTTTCGTAAAATCGGCTGCTGTATACACTAATCCGGTAACTAATATCTCCTCCCTGCATATCCGCCATAGCTGGGGGGTTGATAGCTTGCACCGTTTTGAAATAATAACCTTTGAAATCTTGTAATGTGACACCTGTGACGACATCATGACGTCACAATTTTGTGCACAAATTGTTGAACAATATGTTGAACATCAAGTTCTTAAATGTGGCGAAGGAATCATACCAATATCTGTTGTAGTTTTCAAGATACAGCATTTTAAAACATCTCAGCTCCAAATTTGCGTAATTTGACGTACATTACGTAACCACCGTCCATGTAATGACGTCACCAATGGTATAGTCAAAAGGTCCACATGTGTGAAAACATTTCGTTCCGTAGAACTATGGTCAAATTCCCTACCACTTTGGCTCTATTTGCATTCAAAGTGCTAAACAAATGTACATTTTCGAACCTCTTCCGGTTTGGACCGGAAGTAGGCGTCACACAGGGGTCATGACATCGTATGATTTGTTCAGTTCATTTAGACTTATCATGTTGTGAAAGAATTGTTCAAGTATCTATTACGGTTCTTGATATATGAATTTTAAAAATAATAACCTTTGAATTTTTGTAATTTGACACCTGTGACGATATCATGACGTCACAATGTTGTGCACAAATTTTTCAACAATTTGATAAACATCAAGTTCTTAAATGTGGCGAAAGAATCATGCAAATATCTGCTGTAGTTCTCAAGATACAGCATTTTAAAACAATTCAGCTCCAAATTTGCGTATTTTGACACCACATTACGTAACCACCGTCCATGTGATGACGTCACAAATGGTATAGTCAAAAAGTCTACATGTGTGGAAACATTTCGTTCCGTAGAAATATGGTCAAATTCACTACCACTTTGAATCTATTTGCATTCAAAACGCTTACAAAATGCACATTTTCGAACAACTTCCGGTTTGGACCGGAAGTAGGCGTCACACAGGGGTCATGACATCGTATGATTTGTTCAGTTCATTTAGACTTATCATGTTGTGAAAGAATTGTTCAAGTATCTATTACGGTTCTTGAGATATGAATTTTGGAAATAATAACCTTTCAATTTTTGTAATTTGACACCTGATGACGTCATGATTACGTCACACTTGATGCCATCGTGATACTATACATTCTGGTGAAAGTCTGCCGTAGGGCCTATGTCTGTATCTAATTTACTAACGATTCAGCTTGGTTTGATGGGCATTGTTGCTGGTAAGTGTAAAAACTGAGATTCTCAGTTTCGTTGAACTTTGACCTCCAATTGACCCCAGAAGGAAGGGTCAGATGAAAATGCCCACACAAAGAAAATTGTAGCACAGAATGTCATCTGCATATTTTGTTTTTTTGGGGGGTGTAATTTGATACTTGATGACGTCACGATGACGTCACGCTTGATGCCATCATAATATTATACACGCTGGTGAAAGTCTGCCATAGGACCTATGCCTGTACTTAGTTACTTAAAGATTCAGCTTGGTTTGATGGGCATTGTTGCTCAATAAGTGCAAAAATTGCGATTTTCGTTTTCGTTGAACTTTGACCTCAGATTGACCCCAGAAGAAAGGGTCAGATGAAAATGCCCACACGAAGAAAATTGTAGGCTATGATCTGATATATAAGCCTGTCAAATACGAAGATCATGGGTCACGTGGTTTTCCAGACGGAAGCATTTTAAAACGTGCATATTTTGGTCATTTTTGGTTTGTAATTTGATACCTAATGACGTCACAATGACGTCACACTTGTATGCACATCTTCACATTGGGGTTGATGTTCCTACCAAGTTTTAAGTTGATAGCTTGAACCGTTTTGAAGAAAAGCTCTGGAAACGTTTGAGTGGAAGAAAGAAAAAAATTTAAAAAAACTAGAGCTTCGCGTTTGTGTTTTTTACAAACGCAAGGTGATCGGGTGACATAAACATTGAAATGATGATGACGACACAGTTTTTAGATTGTTTGAAAACTTGAGTTGTTTGATGTTGAAAAAGTATTGGAATTCTTAAGACATGACTCTGACTATTCAACGCTAAAAATTTACTACTAGGTTTTCAGGCCAAAATTTATTCCTTGCCCCAAACACCCAAACTATATATCAAATGAAAGGTCTTGATGACAGAAATACAATGCTCCTTAAATGAAGAAAATCGGACAAGTACTTTTTGAGATATCCTGTTATATGTATTAAAATATCTATAATTCACTGCGTATACCCCACAATGGCCCCAAAACGACATAATTTGAATGATTTTAGTAACATAAATCAGTATAACCTCTGCTATAATTGAAGTATTCTCATAAAACTTTCTGCATAAGGGTAATGTGGTATGGTCTTTCAGAAAAAGTATAAATTATTTTAATAAAATGAATGGTTGCCATGGAAACAAACATTTTATTTTAATAAAATTAATGGTTGCCATGGAAACAAGCACATTTTCTCCAAAGAAAACAATATAATTTGACGTCTCCACAAACTTCAGATGAAATAACAGTTACTGGCAATGATATAGCTGAACAAGTGATAAATAAAGGCCAGTAACATTATTTGAGGTATTGTATTACTCATCTTCAAGGTCAAAAGTCAATTTAAAGAAGTGGAGGATGCGGATGCTAGTGTGATACTCCGAGGTGGAGGGTTTTCCTGGTTTTCTTCTGGCTCGGCCATAGTCTTTAATCTTGATACTGGAAGTAGAGACAACAGGATAGTTTATTAAGTAGAGACAACAGGATAGTTTATTATACCATGCCCTCACTTAAGATTTAGTTAACTTTCTCCTTTTTTTTTTCCTTTTCTTTTTTTAATGACCTGACTGAAACAATTAGGGCGGCTATGAGTATGACTTTTAAAAACTTGTATGTTGTAGGCCTATTCTCTTTAATACTTAAAATTTGGTTTGTATTTATTGTTTTAATTGTATTTACAGCTGATATAGTGAACAAAATAAAACATATCAATTCGACAACCAAAAAAAAAATTCAATTTGAATTTTGATTACTTAGATCTGCCCCTCCAGGAATGCGAAAAAAACATACCTCTAGTAATAATGGTATCGCCCAAAAAAAGGCATTGTGCATCCTATGTACGAACTACGATTGTACCATTTTTTTTAAATATGGGGAGGGTTCTACCTTCCTTTCAAAATTGAACGGACAGGAGGCTTAAAAAAATCGGCTAATTGTAATTCTGACGTCCCTAGAAATATATCCTGCATATATGTGAGATGTGTATTTTGTTATAAAATTACCAAAACAGCATGATTTTAAGACTTAGTGGTTGACACAACCAGATTCCAACGACCGGGGTCACGCCATGCTTTCACGGGCGAGTGCCCCATTCAATAGGCCAACACACACATGTATAGTCATGTATAGTCAAAAAGTCCACATGTAGGCGTTCGTTTCTATCAAAAGAGCTTTTGAAAGGGTATAGAAAATACGCTCTCCGTAAAAAAATAAACACATTTAACATTCCAAACTCGCACAAATAATTGTTAAGACATGTAAAATTCATTCAGTGAAACCTCCTACCTTTCAAAATGAAGATTTCACCTCAAGAAATTGAGTTTACTTTTCCCTTTTTCGTAACTTCGGTTGTAGACCACCTACCGATAACGAGGACGCAATGACGAGTACAGTACCCCTTCAGCTATTCAGGGAAACCATTTTCATGTACGTCACAAGTATTCGGATCCGCGGAAAGCACCCGAAGTGCATGCGCGCCCAGCCGAGCGGCAATTTTTATGGGCCGAATACTCGCGATCGCAACGCTTCGGGAAAAGCTGGTCGGGGCGAGAGTAGTTCATTCATAAAAGCCTGGGCTGTCGGTCATACCTCCGACGGCTGTTTTATGTACGTTAGTGAATGACTGAAACTCTAAGCTTTCTAATGAACTGTTGCTCGTTAGATTTGGACAGGTAAAAGTGGATGAATTTGAGATGAAAAATAGTAAGATTTTGGTGCGGGCTGTGCGCTGTGTGTGCAGAGGGCTTCAGTCTCGTACAATTGAGCTGAAAAACTGATGACGTCATCATTGTCAATCTCATCATAACGTTACTATTGTGTGCACAGATTGTTAAAGTATCTACTGAAGAACAAGTTTTGACATGTAGGCCTAGGCCTATATGTGGTGAAAAAATCTTTACAATATCTATTACAGTTCTGAAGATTTTGTCATTTGAGATCATATTACTGTAGTATATCGCCGTGTGGGGAGTTGGGGTTCAATTGCATCTAGAATAAACTGACGCTCCAGTCAACTTGAGTTGCGGTCCACCATGTTTATTTTATTTCCAACACAGCAACGATTTCCAGCATGTCACATTCACAGTTTTCGGGGAGAAGACATATTTACTCTGGTCCGCCGACTAAGGCTAGCCGTACATAATTACACCCAAGATACAACAGCTAAGTCACCAAAAGTAAATGTCCTTGTGCTATCTAGTGTTTATTCAACTTTCCTGGCGATGATGCCACGGAAACTAGCAGTTTTACATCTTCAAAAGTCCAATTTTCTCGGTTGTAAATCAAGCCCTGCTTATTATGTCTCGTCTGTCTGACTTATTCACTACTCGCGCACGTACGTGTATATCATTGGCCGTGTAGCCCAGACATCCACCTTTAAAAGATACATAAATGACCTCTGACCCGAGACAGGCGCCTAGATACAAGTTCTATATTATTAGAAGTCGAGCACTATATATGGGCGCAAATCGTCAGATTAGTGGAGGCTTGGCATAGCGCCCTCAAACGACTGAGTTAGCTTAATTATCAAGGGACCCAACAAATAATTTCTCCACATTACGTAACCACCGTGCACGTGATGACGTCGTCAGTGGTATATATGTAGTCATAAAGTCCACATGTGAGGGAACATTTCGTTCCGTAGAACTATGGTCAAATTCCCTACCACTTTGGCTCTATTTGCATTCAAAGTGCTAAAAAAGTGTACATTTTCGAACCTCTTCCGGTTTGGACCGGAGGTTTGGGTCACACAGGGGTCATGCCATTGTATGATTTGTTCAGTTCATTGCGACCTATCATGCTGTGAAAGAATTGTTCAAGTATCTATTACGATTCTTGAGATATGAATTTTTGAAATAATAACCATTTCATTTTTGTAATTTGACACCTGTGACGATATCATGACGTCACAATGTTGTGCACAAATTGTTCAACAATTTGATAAACGTCAAGTTCTTAAATGTGGCGAAAGAATCATGCAAATATCTGCTGTAGTTCTCAAGATACAGCATTTTTAAACAATTCAGCTCCAAATTTGCGTATTTCGACACCACATTACGTAACTACCGTCCATGTGATGACGCCACCAATTGTATAGTCAAAAAGTCCACATGTGTGGAAACATTTCGTTCCGTAGACATATGGTCAAATTCACTACCACTTTGAATCTATTTGCATTCAAAACGCTTTAAAAAATGCACATTTTCAAACAACTTCCGGTTTGGACCGGAAGTAGGCGTCACACAGGGGTCATGACATCGTATGATTTGTTCAGTTCATTTAGACTTATCATGTTGTGAAAGAATTGTTCAAGTATCTATTACGGTTCTTGAGATATGAATTTTGGAAATAATAACCTTTGAATTTTTGTAATTTGATACCTGATGACGTCATGATTACGTCACACTTGATGCCATCATGATACTATACATTCTGGTGAAAGTCTGCCGTAGGGCCTATGTCTGTATCTAATTTACTAACGATTCAGCTTGGTTTGATGGGCATTGTTGCTGGTAAGTGTAAAAACTGAGATTCTCAGTTTCGTTGAACTTTGACCTCCATTTGACCCAAGAAGGAAGGGTCATATGAAAATGCCCACACAAAGAAAATTGTAGCACAAAATGTCATCTTTAAACCTGCCAAATACGAAGATCCTGGGTCACGTGGTTTTCAAGACGGAAGCATTTTAAAATATGCATATTTTGTTTTTTTTGGGGGTGTAATTTGATACTTGATGACGTCACGATGACGTCACGCTTGATGCCATTATAATATTATACACGCTGGTGAAAGTCTGCCATAGTTCCTATGCCTGTACTTAGTTTGTTAAAGATTCAGCTTGGTTTGATGGGCATTGTTGCTCAATAAGTGCAAAAATTGAGATTTTCGTTTTCGTTGAACTTTGACCTCAAATTGACCCCAGAAGGAAGGGTCAGATGAAAATGCCCACACGAAGAAAATTGTTGGCCATGATCTGATATATAAGCCTGCCAAATACGAAGATCATGAGTCACGTGGTTTTCCAGACGGAAGCATTTTAAAACATGCATATTTTGGTCATTTTTTTGTTGTAATTTGATACCCGATGACGTCACGGTGACGTCACATTTGTATGCACACCTTCACATTATGGTTGATGTTCCTACCAAGTTTCAAGTAGATAGCTTGAACCGTTTCGAAGAAAAGCTCTGGAAACGTTTGAGTGGAAAAAGAAGAAAAAAAAAAAAACTAGAGCTTCGCGTTTGTGTTTTTTACAAACGCAAGGTGATCGGGTGACATAAACATTGAAATGATGATGACGACACAGTTTTGAGATTGTTTGAAAACTTGAGTTGTTTGATGTTGAAAAAGTATTGGAATTCTCAAGACATGACTCTGACTATTCAACGCTAAAATTGTACTACTAGGTTTTCAGGCCAAAATTTATTCCTTGCCCCAAACACCCAAACTATATATCAAATGAAAGGTCTTGATGACAGAAATACAATGCTCTTTAAATGAATAAAATCGGACAAGTACTTTTTGAGATATCCTGTTATATGTATTAAAATATCTATCATTCGATGAAGCCCGACCATACATTCACTGCGTATACCCCACAATGGCCCCAAAACGACATAATTAGGTGATCGGGTTGTTCCCCGATCACCTATTGCTATTGTACGATTTCTTTGTCTTTTTTTTTTTTTTTTCTTCTTTTTCTGCTCAAACGTTTACAGAGCTTTTCTTCAAAACTGTTAAAGCTATCAACTTGAAACTTGGTAGGAACATCAACCCCAATGGAAAGGTGTGCATACAAGTGTGACGTCACCGTGACGTCATCGGGTATCAAATTACAACCAAAATATGCATGTTTTAAAATGCTTCCGCCTGGAAAACCACGTGACCCATGATCTTCGTATTTGGCAGGCTCATAGATTAGATCATGGCCAACAATTTTCTTCGTGTGGGCATTTTCATCTGACCCTTCCTTCTGGGGTCAATTTGAGGTCAAAGTTCAACGAAAACGAAAATCTCAATTTTTGCACTTATTGAGCAGCAATGTCCATCAAATCAAGATGAATCTTTAAGAAACTAAGTACAGGTATAGGTCCTATGGCAGACTTTCACCAGCATGTATAATATTATGATGGCATCACGTGTGACGTCATCGTGACGTCATCAAGTATCAAATTACATCCCAAAAATAACCAAAATATGCATGTTGTAAAATGCTTCCGTCTCGAAAACCATGTGACTCAAGATCTTCGTATTTGGCATGCTTATGGACGAGATAGTTGGCTACAATTTTCTTTGTGTGGGCATTTTCATTCGACCCTTCCTTCTGGGGTCAATTGGAGGTCAAAGTTCAACGAAAACGGAAATCTTAATTTTTACACTTACCGAGCAACAACGCCCATTAAACCAAGCTGGATCTTTAGTAAATTAGATACAGACATAAGCCATATGGCAGACTTTCACTAGCATGTATAGTATCATGATGGCATCAAGTGTGACGTAATCATGACGTCATCAGGTGTCAAATTACAAAAATTCAAAGGTTATTATTTCCAAAATTTATATCTCAAGAACCGTAATAGATACTTGAAAAATTCTTTAACAACATGATAAGTCTAAATGAACTGAACAAATCATACGATGTCATGACACCTGTGTGACGCCTACTTCCGGTCCAAACCGGAAGTTGTTCGAAAATGTGCAATTTATTTGAATTTTGAATGCAAATAGATTTAAAGTGGCAGTGAATTTGACCATAGTTCTACGGAACGAAATGTTTCCACACATGTGGACCTTATGACTATACCAATGGTGACGTCATCACGTGGACGGTGGTTACGCAATGTGGTGTCAAATTACGCTAAATTTTTAAAATGCTTCCGTCTGCAAAACCACGTGACCCAGGATCTTCGTATTTGGCAGACTAATAGATAAGATCATGGCCAACAATTTTCTTCGTGTGGGCATTTTCATCTGACCCTTCCTTCTGGGGTCAATTAGAGGTCAAAGTTCAACGAAGACCTCAATTTGTGCACCTACGGTATTGAGCAGCAATGTCCACCAAACCAAGCTTAATCTTTAAAATAAATTAAGTACAGGCGTACGTCCTATGGCAGACTCTCACCAGTATGTATAATATTATGATCACATCAAGCGTAACGTCAATGTGACGTCATCGGGTATCAAATTACACCCCCAAAATAACCAAAATATGTATGTTTTAAAATGCTTCCGTCTCGAAAACCACGTGACCCAGGATCTTCGTATTCAGCAGGATTATAGATGAAATTCTGGGCTACGACTTTCTTTGTATGTGCGTTTACATCTGACCCTTCCTTATGGGGTCAATTCGAGGTCAAAGTTTAATAAAGACGTATATATACATCTCAATTTTTGCACCGTTCAGCAACTATGCTTATGAAACCAAGCAGGATCTTTAAATATAGTATATATACATGTACATGATTGGTAGACTGTTACAAATAGTTCCCCTGTGTGATTGAAGATATGCATAATTAAAACCAACCTGAGCAAAAACAAGCTCCGTACTTCGTCTAACTATTGAGAAAACAGTCACAAAAGAGTTTGCAGTCATTTTGCCCCAAAACCACTTCGCCCTGAACCACGGCCTGTGCACGAACTAACATTTGGGTTTTGTTTGGACAAAGTGATTTGGGATGAAATGGCACTCGGGCGAAGTGGTTTGGGGAAGAAATGGCACTTGGGGGGGAAATGGTTTTGGGGCGAAATGAATTTTCGTCTCATGAGACGAAAACTAATTGTTTTACTCATTTCTCAAAGACTAGCACTTCAGATAAAACCAATTCAGGGAAAGTTTTCTATGGTGAACATTTCAGATTTTTGAGATAGATACCAATCGTGTATACTGCCTTTAAGAAACCAGATACAGGTATAAGCCCTTTGGCAGAATTTCAGCAGCATGTATAGTGTGGCATAATTGTGACGTCATCAAGTATCAAATTACAGCCCAAAAATAACGAAAATAAGCATGTTTTAAAACATTTCCGTTTCGAAAATCAAGTGACGCAGGGTCTTCATATTTAGCACAGATCAGATTCAGACTTACAATTTTCTTTTGCTGAGCATTTTTATTTTACCCTTCCTTCTGCGGGTCAATTCAAGGTCAAAGTTTAGCGAAAACAAATCTCAGTTTTGCACTTACTAGGCAACTTAAAACTGACCGTTAAAACCTACTGCATGGATCGTCATAGAATAAGATCAATATGAAACTTGGTGAGAACATCTACCCTCATCTCTAGGTGTGCACCACAGATATCTATTAAAATAGATATCTGTGGTTTGCACACAATTGTGACGTCATGATGAGATTGACTGTGCCAATAGTGACGTCATCATATACACATCTTTAGCGTTGAATAGTCATGTCTTGACAATTCCAATACTGGCAATCGATATGTGGATATTTCTTTTGAAACATCGACCAACTCAAGTTTTCAACCAATTTCAACCAAGTGTGACGTCATAATGAGGTCAATATTCATATCGCCCGATCACCTTGCGTTTTAAAAAAAAAAAACGCCAATGTCTAGTTTGAATGATTTTAGTAACATAAATCAGTATAACCTCTGCTATAATTGAAGTATTCTCATAAAACTTTCTGCATAAGGGTAATGTGGTATGGTCTTTCAGAAAAAGTATAAATTATTTTAATAAAATGAATGGTTGCCATGGAAACAAGCATTTTATTTTAATAAAATTAATGGTTGCCATGGAAACAAGCACATTTTCTCCAAAGAAAACAATATAATTTGACGTCTCCACAAACTTCAGATGAAATAACAGTTACTGGCAATGATATAGCTGAACAAGTGATAAATAAAGGCCAGTAACATTATTTGAGGTATTGTATTACTCATCTTCAAGGTCAAAAGTCAATTTAAAGAAGTGGAGGATGCGGATGCTAGTGTGATACTCCAGGTGGAGGGTTTTCCTGGTTTTCTTCTGGCTCGGCCATAGTCTTTAATCTTGATACTGGAAGTAGAGACAACAGGATAGTTTATTAAGTAGAGACAACAGGATAGTTTATTATACCATGCCCTCACTTAAGATTTAGTTAACTTTCTCCTTTTTTTTTCCTTTTCTTTTTTTAATGACCTGACTGAAACAATTAGGGCGGCTATGAGTATGACTTTTAAAAACTTGTAAGTTGTAGGCCTATTCTCTTTAATACTTAAAGTTTGGTTTGTATTTATTGTTTTAATTGTATTTACAGCTGATATAGTGAACAAAATAAAACATCAATTCGACAACCAAAAAAACAAATTCAATTTGAATTTTGATTACTTAGATCTGCAACTCCAGGAATGCGCAAAAAAACACACCTCTAGTAATAATGGTATCGCCCAAAAAAAGGCATTGTGCATCCTATGTACGAACTACGATTGTACCATTTTTTTTAAATATGGGGAGGGTTATACCTTCCTTTCAAAATTTAACGGACAGGAGGCCTAAAAAATTCGGCTAATTGTAATTCTGACGTCCCTAGAAATATATCCTGCATATATGTGAGATGTGTATTTTGTTATAAAATTACCAAAACAGCATGATTTTACGACTTAGTGGTTGACACAACCAGATTCCAACGACCGGGGTCACGCCATGCATCACGCCGTGCTTTCACGGGCGAGTGCCCCATTCAATAGGCCAACACACACACCTGTACCTACAGCGTGGCGTTCGTTTCTATCAAAAGAGCTTTTGAAAGGGTATAGAAAATACGCTCTCCGTACAAAAATAAACACATTTAACATTCCAAACTCGCACAAATAATTGTTAAGACATGTAAAATTCATTCAGTGAAACCTCCTACCTTTCAAAATGAAGATTTCACCTCAAGAAATTGAGTTTACTTTTCCCTTTTTCGTAACTTCGGTTGTAGACCACCTACCGATAACGAAGATGCAATGACGTGTACAGTACCTCTTCAGCTATTCAGGGAAACCATTTTCATGTACGTCACAAGTATTCGGATCCGCGGAAAGCACCCGAAGTGCATGCGCGCCCAGCCGAGCGGCAATTTTTATGGGCCGAATACTCGCGATCGCAACGCTTCGGGAAAAGCTGGTCGGGGCGAGAGTAGTTCATTCATAAAAGCCTGGGCTGTCGGTCATACCTCCGACGGCTGTTGTATGTACGTTAGTGAATGGCTGAAACTCTAAGCTTTCTAATGAACTGTTGCTCGTTAGATTTGGACAGGTAAAAGTGGATGAATTTTTGAGATGAAAAATAGTAAGATTTTGGTGCGGGCTGTGCGCTGTGTGTGCATCTAGAATAAACTGACGCTCCAGTCAACTTGAGTTGCGGTCCACCATGTTTATTTTATTTCCAACACAGCAACGATTTCCAGCATGTCACATTCACAGTTTTCGGGGAGAAGACATATTTACTCTGGTCCGCCGACTAAGGCTAGCCGTACATAATTACACCCAAGATACAACAGCTAAGTCACCAAAAGTAAATGTCCTTGTGCTATCTAGTGTTTATTCAACTTTCCTGGCGATGATGCCACGGAAACTAGCAGTTTTACATCTTCAAAAGTCCAATTTTCTCGGTTGTAAATCAAGCCCTGCTTATTATGTCTCGTCTGTCTGACTTATTCACTACTCGCGCACGTACGTGTATATCATTGGCCGTGTAGCCCAGACATCCTCCTTAAAAAGATACATAAATGACCTCTGACCCGAGACAGGCGCCTAGATACAAGTTTTATTATTAGAAGTCGAGCACTATATATGGGCGCAAATCGTCAGATTAGTGGAGGCTTGGTATAGCGCCCTCAAACGACTGAGTTAGCTTAATTATCAAGGGACCCAACAAATAATTTCTCCACATTACGTAACCACCGTGCACGTGATGACGTCATCAGTGGTATATATGTAGTCATAAAGTCCACATGTGAGGGAACATTTCGTTCTGTAGAACTATGGTCAAATTCCCTACCACTTTGGCTCTATTTGCATTCAAAGTGCTAAAAAAGTGTACATTTTCGAACCTCTTCCGGTTTGGACCGCAGGTTTGGGTCACACAGGGGTCATGCCATTGTATGATTTGTTCAGTTCATTGCGACCTATCATGCTGTGAAAGAATTGTTCAAGTATCTATTACGATTCTTGAGATATGAATTTTTGAAATAATAACCATTTAATTTTTGTAATTTGACACCTGTGACGATATCATGACGTCACAATGTTGTGCACAAATTGTTCAACAATTTGATAAACGTCAAGTTCTTAAATGTGGCGAAAGAATCATGCAAATATCTGCTGTAGTTCTCAAGATACAGCATTTTAAAACAATTCAGCTCCAAATTTGCGTATTTTGACACCACATTACGTAACTACCGTCCATGTGATGACGTCACCAATGGTATAGTCAAAAAGTCCAAATGTGTGGAAACATTTCGTTCCGTAGAAATATGGTCAAATTCACTACCACTTTGAATCTATTTGCATTCAAAACGCTTACAAAAATGCACATTTTCGAACAACTTCCGGTTTGGACCGGAAGTAGGCGTCACACAGGGGTCATGACATTGTATGATTTGTTCAGTTCATTTAGACTGATCATGTTGTGAAAGAATTGTTCAAGTATCTATTACGGTTCTTGAGATATGAATTTTTGAAATAATAACCTTTGATTTTTTGTAATTTGACACCTGATGACGTCATGATTACGTCACACTTGATGCCATCATGATACTATGCATTCTGGTGGAAGTCTGCCGTAGGGCCTATGTCTGTATCTAATTTACTAACGATTCAGCTTGGTTTGATAGGCATTGTTGCTGGTAAGTGTAAAAACTGAGATTCTCAGTTTCGTTGAACTTTGACCTCCAATTGACCCCAGAAGGAAGGGTCAGATGAAAATGCCCACACAAAGAAAATTGTAGCACGGAATGTCATCTATAAACCTGCCAAATACGAAGATCATGGGTCACGTGGTTTTCAAGACGGAAGCATTTTAAAATATGCATATTTTGGTTTTTTGGAGGGTGTAATTTGATACTTGATGACGTCACGATGACGTCACGCTTGATGCCATCATAATATTATACACGCTGGTGAAAGTCTGCCATAGGACCTATGCCTGTACCTAGTTACTTAAAGATTCAGCTTGGTTTGATGGGCATTGTTGCTCAATAAGTGCAAAAATTGAGATTTTCGTTTTCGTTGAACTTTGACCTCAGATTGACCCCAGAAGGAAGGGTCAGATGAAAATGCCCACACAAAGAAAATTGTTGGCCATGATCTGATATATAAGCCTGCCAAATACGAAGATCATGAGTCACGTGGTTTTCTAGACGGAAGCATTTTAAAACATGCATATTTTGGTCATTTTTTTGTTGTAATTTGATACCCGATGACGTCACGGTGACGTCACACTTGTATGCACACCTTCACATTGGGGTTGATGTTCCTACCAAGTTTCAAGTTGATAGCTTGAACCGTTTCGAAGAAAAGCTCTGGAAACGTTTGAGTGGAAAAAGAAGGAAAAAAAAAAAAAAAAAAAAAATAGAGCTACGTCTGTTCTATGAACAGAGCGTAGGGCTTTTTCACATTTTTTTAACTTAAAAAATGAGCATGCTTACCTTGCAAAATTAGATGTTAGCATATTAACTATTTAACTTTTAAAAAGTTTACCTTTAATGTGTTACCTTTAAAGGATTGATGACGTCATCAATGTTTTAACCACGCAGACATGTTTGGTGGTGGACTTACTCTATAAGCAGCACTATTGGGCTAATTTGCGCAAACACTGCTATGAAAGGGTCATTTTAAGACTTTAATTTTGACGCTAGAGGGCGCCCTTTTATGGAATGACGTAAAACTTACATTTTTAGAAACCCTATTTACCTTAGACACTGACACTACCAACCGCATCTCGGCAGCTTTCACCACTTTTACAAAATAGGTTCATTTAAATGCACTTCCGGTTTCTACCGAAAGTGAGCAAGGTCACAGGTCATGGCGATATTTTTTGGATACCCCACCCTAGTCGAACTAAAACACCTTTGACCCCATCCAAATACCTCTTACCAGTTTCAAATGGCAAGGCAAAGTCTGTTTGACCAATAGGGAATGAGGTCAAATGTTAAGGCATGTGGGCATCTGAAAGACCTTTATTAATGATCGTATATGCCGAAAGAATCAAGATCGTAGGTCAAACGGATGATTTTTTTATGAATTTTTTAAATATGGAAACATTAAATTTCATGCCTCTTTAAACTTACACCTGATGACGTCATGATGACGCCATTGTTGGGTGCACACCTCTTCTACTGTGTCTTTCATGTGACCAAGTTTGTTTAAGAACAACCTCAAGTTTGGGAACAACCTCAAAAAGTGCCGACAACGCCCATGCGTTATGTCAATGGGGGCGGGGGGAAATCAAAAGAAGAAATAAACGGAAAAGCCATACATTTATAACGACCTTTGCTAGTGATCGTTTATGGGAAGGAATCAATGTTGTAATTTGCATTTTAAAATATTTTCATGAACCTTTAATCTGACACGTGATGACGTCATTATGAGATCATCAGTTAAATACCTTTGTTAATGACCGTATATGGCGCAGGAATCACGTTCATAGGTGAATCGGCTGATTTGTTACGAATGTTTGAATATGGAAAACATTAAATTGTATGTTCATTTAATCTTATAACTGATGATGAACAGTTTTTGAGTTGTGTCAGTTTGCCTGGGTGGGGAAGTACTGCTATACAGATCTACACTTCAAGGTGTTTGCTGAACTGTGAGATACCGAGTCATGGTGCAGGTAAAAACTTTTGATTACTTAATTAGCTCCTTGAGGAGTATCATAACATGTAGGTTCAGGATTTATACTAAGAGAGTCTTGAGCCAAATTTCATACAAAACAAAATAACATGTATATTATGTAAATAGTACAGAAGCCTTCATCGATTGAGAAAAAATTTGTTTAGATTTGAAAATATGGCAATTTTCAGTTTTTGCACTTTTAAAAACATCAATTAAGTTACTGTAAAATTAGTACTATTTGTAATAATGTCACATGGCGTTATAAACTAAATATTAAAAAAGTTTATCCTGAAAACTCAGTTTAGAGGCAATTTTGATTTCCCTTTGCGAATTATAAACTGTTCATTTTTAGTTTGTTTTGTTCACATTTGGGATGGAAAATGCGATGTTTACTCGAAATACTAATATACATATATTAGTCATCAAAGGCAGAAATCAGAGCACATAATTTGTTGAGATTAAAAAGAGTTTGGCCAAGGAGGACAATTTCGTAATCAGACAAGTACATGTACTATATGTTTACACGTATTGCGCATTCTCTCTTTAGCTATACATGTATTACTATGAGGGCGCTATATCACTTTCACGGTAGCAAAACGCGAGTGCATGGCCTGGCTTATGCATGGTTTTACGCAAATTGTGACTTGGCTGAACTTTAGCATTCAATTGACCCAGGAAGGAAGGGTCAGATGAAAATGACTACACAAAGCAAAATGTAGCGCAGGATCTGATCTATAATATCTGCTAATTATGAAGACCCTGGGTCATGTGGTTTTATAGAGGGAAACATTTTACGAAATGCATTTTTTGCTAATTTTTATGAAGAAAATCCACTTTTTTGCCATTTTTAAATAATTATAATTACGTAATCATTGACGTCATGGTGAAGTTGTACATGGTGGTGGAAGTTTGTGATGAGGCCCATGCCTGTACCTAGTTTTATGAAAATCAAGCGTACTTTAATAGCTAAAATTGCTTCATAAGTACACAAAAACACAACAAAAGTGAATTTTGAAATGGCTGAACTTTGACCTTCGATTGACCCAGGAAGGAAGGGTCAGATGAAAATGCCTACACGAAGAACATTGTAGCCCATGATATGATATATATGTATGCAAAATATGAAGACCCTGGGTCATGTGGGTTCATACAGGGAAGCGTTTTACGAAATGCATATTTTGGTACTTTTCATGATAAAAATCCACTTTTGTGCCATTTTAAAATTATTATAATTACGAAATCCTTGACGTCATGGTGACGTTTTACATGGTGGTGGACGTTTGTGATGGGGCCCATGCCTGTACCTAGTTTTATGAAAATCAAGCATGGTTGAATAGCTAATATTGCTTCATAAGTACAAACAAATACAAAAAATGTGATTTTTGAATTGGCTGAACTTTGACCTTCGATTGACCCAGGAAGGAAGGGTCAGATGAAAATGCCTACACTAAGAACATTGAAGCTCATGATCTGATCTAAATGTTTGCCAAATATGAAAACCCTGGGTCATGTGGTTTGGGCAAGGGAACCATTTTAAAAAGTGCATATTTCGGCAATTTTCCGCTTTTTAGGCATTTTTAAAGTGTTATAATGACGTAACTGATGACGTCACAATGAAGCCATTCTTGGGTGCACACCTCTTATACTATGTCTTTGATGTCACCAAGTTTAGTTAAGATCAATGTTTGGGAACAACCTGAAAAAGCGCCGACAACGCCCATGCGCTTTGTCTATGGGAAAAAAATCAGAAGAAGAAATAAACGGAAAAAAAAAAATCAAAACGAAAACAAAGGCTTTTTCGCCGCAAAGCGAAAAAGCCAAAAAGACAAAGAAATCGTACGATATCAATAGGTGATCGGGTTGAGCCCGATCACCTAATTAATCATCAATGTTCATGTGAAAGTACTGGTTCATTCTGTAAAAATCAGTAATTTTAACCTCGATCACTATCTGTGCTGAGAAATGATAGAGTATATGTAACCAAGTTGGAATACAGGAAACAGGCAGGGCCAACGCTGACGACGATGTACAAAAGAGAACTGGCTCAAGCCAAAATATGAATAAAAAAAGTACAATGTGTATTTATTACAACAATTCCAATTTTAAAACACTTGTGAAAACCGGAATCAAATTATGCTGAAGTTATTGCACTAGTCTACAGAGATCAGAGCAGCACTATAGGCCTACGGCTCATGCACACACAGGAGAACTCACAAGGCTTGCCCACAGGTTCCTTATATAGGACCCTGCTGGCTCTCCAGTCCCAACCCAGGAATTCCAAGCCTGCCAGAATACAATAAACCTAAAATGCACATTCCAGCACATGCCCAGGTATGGGCGCAGTCTAGCCACAATGAAGACAATTGTAAAGTGGCGCAAGACATGCACCCAGCAGAGGTACTGGAATGTTATTGTGATATACCTAAGGAATGTTAATGCTAGTGACCTGACCAGGTAGTTGGTCTGGTCATACTTGGGATAAGTTATACCCAGCACGATATGTGGCAGAAGGACTCCCCCCTAACGCCCCTATACCTCAACACACAACCACCCCCCTCCCCCCTAAAAACTGAAAGGAATTCCCTGGAAATTCCTTAGATGTTTGAGACACAATAGGGGAACAATGATATAGGGTGCAGTCCGTTTGTCACATATCGTGCTGCATATGGGATAAGTCACTGAGGGGAAGTTTCAACCTTGTTTTTATGAACAATTATACAGTGTGCACTGACCCTGGGAATATCACTTGAACGGTTATGAACAGCAGAAATATAGAAAATATATGTAGGCAATTGTTCACACGGTATAATGAGTCGCGAAATTTCCGCATCGCGTTAATCGCTGATGGAAAACCGTCAGTACACGAGTTCGATTGCACAGTTGCTTTACAATTTAACCTTATATAACCTCGTTGTTTTCATGGAATTTTACCAAAAATAACTTCGTCAAAACGCGGAAATTCCAATTTTAAAAACGTAATCTATAGCATACAATAAAAAATGGAAAATTTGGGAGTCTGATGGGATGATGTAGCCAAGTGACTGACATCGGAGAAAAGAGTAGAACCTCTTTTGATCATTTTATGCACACATTGTCACATTAATTGTTTATTTTTTAAGACAGTAAACAAAATTTAATAACCCATGACATGTACCATTTTAAACCCACATTTTCTTGCATAGGTTTATTTTCACACAAATAGGGCCCTAAATACCACATTTTGGACGTTTTTATGGAACAGCTGTTTAGACTATATTTTGTACAACATATTAAAGTCAAGAATCTAGAAGTATAGTTTGTGCCTTTTTTAAATATAAAAGTGTACCCGTGATTGTGGCCATGTAACAAACCATAATTAAAATATCACATTTTTAACATTTTAAGAACAATGTCAAGCTGCCATTATGTACTTGGGCCATCACGGTAAATTTACTTCAAAATGACAGTTTTCCCCATAAAATTTAGAATAAATTATTATAGGCCTAAATGTTATCGGGAAAACATTGTAGTAAATCAAAATAAATAAATTATTCCAATTTATTCATTTTGATTTACTATAATGTGACGTACACTATGTTCATATTGGAATATTAATGCGACCAGTATTTTCACATGAACATTAATTTTTGTAAATAAGGGCATCAAACGCTACATTTTGGTGTACAGTTCATGCCTTCACCCCTTTGACAGGAGCATTCTTTCACTTTCGGCCCACGGCCTATACAACCAAGACGAGGGGAAAAGGGGCGGATCTAGGAATTTTTTCGTTGCGGACAGGCGGACACAAAAAAAATGCATTACTTTTATTGTTTTGGTGTTGGAGCAGGGGCGGGGGGTGGGGGGGTTTAAACATCCCAACCCCCCGTTCCGCGCATAGGCGCGAGTTTTTATATTTTTTAATCCACAAAGTGCATACTCGTGCATGACACACGGTGACAAAATCACTGGCCCCTGTCATGGCCCCCGTACAAAGGGTCTATTGTATGCAGTATATGCCTACATACTGTAGTGTTATCAGTTTCCTTTTTTTCGTTCGGCTGTATGACATAAAATGCACACAATATTGTATTTCCCATGATATCCTTCCTACGAACATGCGCATTTACATATAATAGTCTACAGTACATATCCTATATATAGAATTTGGGATGACGAGTTGGAAATACCGCACAACTAATTAACGCATACAGACTGCTCAGTACAGTTTATCTGCTCAATAGACTTTTATTTGTCGACTCGGACAATCACAATGTTGATATTTTTTTTAAATACATGTAAATACTGTGCTTTCCGAGGATCCAACAATTTACCACTTCTTAGGTGAGTACATGTACTATAATACATGTCTTTCCACATTTGACAACCATGACTACATTTTCAAACAAATACTTTATCTTGGAAGAGATCAATAATTATTTGTCCCAATAACTATTAAAGGGCCTGTGACATCCTAAACAACTTTGTGCCTAAGTTTTGCTTCATAATGACAGATTACTTGTTCTGCAAGACATACTATTGTTCGTTTCGATGTAAAATCAATAAAAGGTGGCATTTTTCAACTTTGAAGATTTCATTGCAATAAATCACAGACAGAGGGCGCTGTTTTGAGTGCATCACATAAGGAAGACAGAAGGGAAAAGTTAAGAAAAAACATTAGACTTCAAGTTGGACTTGTGGCAAATTGCTGCAGTTTCTACCCCCAGTTTTGTCATGGCTTACAGCAGGCAACATGTAAAACAAACTCAAACAGCCATGGATTACAAAAGTTTCAGGAAAATTGAGAAAAAAGTGGAATCTTTTGTGCACAGTTCAATGCGATTTTCCTGTGTTTGCCTCTTGTGACGTCGTGACCTTGGTCATGAATATGCATATTCATTAGCATAAAAACTAAAAATCTTTGTTTTAACCCCCAAAGCAAGCTCCAAATGGGATGTTTATGACTTTAACTGAGTAAAGTGGTTTTAAAGCATAGATTTCATTGATAAAAATCCTAAATAAGGGCCCTTTAACTATAAGCCCCCGAAGGGGTAAAATAAGGTGACAACTCACCTTTCTAAAACATACCTGTATAGCTGTAAGTACATGCGTAGTTATAAGAAATTCATACAGGGAGGTTTCAGCAGACATGTTGTCACGATATTTGTTACCCTTTGGGGGTTTATGCCTCCTACCCAGAGCAACAAAGTTATTTCCTTTATCGTGAGACAAAATAAAGGTGTGTGCATCGGTTTCTGTATTCAAATGGGGCGTTTAAACAGGAAATAGGGTCCGCGATTTGGAATCGTGTACAAAGCGAATTGAGCAGTCGCCAAAAAAATTAAGTCCAAACAAAAGAGGAACAATGGGACGTCCACGGTAGGTACAAGACTATACGTGTATACAAAAATGTCTTGTTTTCCGATGCATCCACCCACATTATACCCAGCACGATATGTGGCAAAGGGTTAACGCACCAATTCCTTGGAAATTCCTTGGATGTTTGAGACACAATGGGGAAACAATGGTAGGGGAGAGTGTCTCTGCCACATATCGTGCTGCATATGACCCACATGCCAATACATGTTTTCACCAGCAATCGGGGACGCCCCATTAATCTTTTGAAAACCGTTCTGTAGGAAATAATTTCTTTAGAGGCACCTAACTCAATTTTACCTAAAGCTATATACAGAGCTGAAACTTGAAACGTAAATGGTAACCTATAATGATTTTTTAAACCTATAATAAGTTTCACAAACCATTATAGGTTAGGGCACAAACCATTTACGTTTCAAATTTCAAATCTGTAGCTTCAGGTAACGTTCACGATTGCCGGTGTTTGCCATAGGTGGGTTTTTTTTATCACCGGCAATCGGGGACGTCCCATTTTTCCTCTTTTCTGGACAGTTTTTTTGTGTGAAGGTCTCCATAGGATTTGCACGGGATTGGCAATCGGAGAACTGCGATGACTCGGGGACCTATTGTCCCCGTTTTGTTCTCTCCTCTTCCCGTCCCCGATTGCCGGTGAATACAAACGCACCATGTAGCCAAATATACACGTACTATAGAAAACTTTAATGCTACGCTACTTAAATAGCCTACTACGAGATCTGTACGTCTCAAATCTTGCCACCAAAAACAAAAGGCACTAAAACATCACACACGATTGCACTGTTTAACCATGTACAAAATAAATACAGGCACTGACGAAATTTACCACGTATGTAAAACTGCAATGAAACGTCGATAATAAGAACACTTAATTACTGACGACATTCTTCTCATAACAAGAGAAGTTTTTGTATATCCTCCGATCCATTGATTTAATTACTGATAATACAGGGCTCCTGTTATCTGCAAAATGACAAGTCAATTAACGAGGTACGATTTGGATTGTAAGCTGAATCGAATTGAATAGATCAGTTGCAGGATATATTTGCATAAATCATAGTCCTGCCTTCGCGCTATGGCGCTTGCGTATACAGAGAGTCATGCACCAGAATACCAGGCCGTTGTTGGCAACGGTCGCCAAGTGGCATGGAACACGTTAGCAGGCGCGAAAGTCTGTACGGTACCTGGAATTCCTCGCACATTATGTATTTTTAAGCTGGACCATCCGAAAGTACATGTTGATTGAATACCGGTATGTTGAAACATGTTCTTAGAACGTGTTGTTTGACTTGAAATCGATGTCAACTTTGAAAGCTGGAACGTTTCCAAACTGCAATGGTAACTTCAAGAAAGTGGAGTGACGATTTCGGGTTTTGTGACTGTTTTGAAGTTGCCGATTATCTGAACGAAGGGAGACGTATACACGACAGCGAAATTGACTTGAAATAAATTGATATCACTCAACTAGTCTATTGAAAACTATATATACGGGTTGAAATTCGGTGGTACGACATTTTGTGAGATGGGGAGGCCATGGCTCATTATGCGTAAGCTGACAATTTACAACTAGGGATAGATGACAACGTTACAGCTACATGTATAGCATGTCATTGGGTATGGATTGAACAAGTATTTTGGAAACGTTACAAATGAGCATGAGCTCCAATTTCTTTAAAAGCATGAACAATTTCCTAAACATAAGAAACCTTGCTTTATAATATAAAGTATACCGGCAAAAATTGTATGTGATTGTCACTGCACTCTATAACTAGAATAGACAGCCGAAGTGTGACGTGCGTTGCCATGGCAATTGGATCTAAACTATCATGGCCGTCGGGAAAAGTACCATTGGAAAAGCACTGGGACACGGTTGAGTGATTTTTAGTTTAGATCCAATTGCCTAGGCAACCAACAAAAGGTGACGTATTCACTTCGGCAGTCTATAGACCGTGTAAGTCTCGCGGCGGGTCAGACTTTCGAGACTAGTCAGGAATTGACAATGGGGTTTTAACGTTGTTACGATATTCTTGATGTGTCAATTCACCGTACCGCGTTTGTAAGCGCCCAAACGCCAATAAATGGAAAAGGATCTTAAATTCTACCAATTCAATAAATAAAATGAAGAAAATGCTATCTGAACTTGTCACAAACAAATAAAAATGTTTGACCTTTAGTTTCCGGTTTGCAAGTACCCGTTATGAATGGCAGGCTCATGCTTGGTGCATCTCAGAAATATTAACGTGGCTAAATAAAATGTTGAACGTTCACTTCCATTGATTATAGTTGATAAAAACACCAACAAAAGCCTAAACAAATAAAGTACACACGGCCAGGACAGAAAATCGCAAAGACCGTCTGAAGCCGAATATGAAGTGATTTTGAAAACGGCCATAATGCTTCAGTCAAACTTACACTGTATTACTAAAATCATACTGCTAAAATTGTGAAAGAAAACATTTAGATAAAGGCAATTCCAGCATTCTTTTGCTTAAAATTTAAAGCAGCACCGGTCCTTAAATATGCTGTACCATAATTTTTGGTATACATGTGCATAATGATTTTTTAAACCTATAATAAGTTTCACAAACCATTATAGGTTAGGGCACAAACCATTTACGTTTCAAATTTCAAATCTGTAGCTTCAGGTAACGTTCACGATTGCCGGTGTTTGCCATAGGTGGGTTTTTTTTATCACCGGCAATCGGGGACGTCCCATTTTTCCTCTTTTCTGGACAGTTTTTTTGTGTGAAGGTCTCCATAGGATTTGCACGGGATTGGCAATCGGAGAACTGCGATGACTCGGGGACCTATTGTCCCCGTTTTGTTCTCTCCTCTTCCCGTCCCCGATTGCCGGTGAATACAAACGCACCATGTAGCCAAATATACACGTACTATAGAAAACTTTAATGCTACGCTACTTAAATAGCCTACTACGAGATCTGTACGTCTCAAATCTTGCCACCAAAAACAAAAGGCACTAAAACATCACACACGATTGCACTGTTTAACCATGTACAAAATAAATACAGGCACTGACGAAATTTACCACGTATGTAAAACTGCAATGAAACGTCGATAATAAGAACACTTAATTACTGACGACATTCTTCTCATAACAAGAGAAGTTTTTGTATATCCTCCGATCCATTGATTTAATTACTGATAATACAGGGCTCCTGTTATCTGCAAAATGACAAGTCAATTAACGAGGTACGATTTGGATTGTAAGCTGAATCGAATTGAATAGATCAGTTGCAGGATATATTTGCATAAATCATAGTCCTGCCTTCGCGCTATGGCGCTTGCGTATACAGAGAGTCATGCACCAGAATACCAGGCCGTTGTTGGCAACGGTCGCCAAGTGGCATGGAACACGTTAGCAGGCGCGAAAGTCTGTACGGTACCTGGAATTCCTCGCACATTATGTATTTTTAAGCTGGACCATCCGAAAGTACATGTTGATTGAATACCGGTATGTTGAAACATGTTCTTAGAACGTGTTGTTTGACTTGAAATCGATGTCAACTTTGAAAGCTGGAACGTTTCCAAACTGCAATGGTAACTTCAAGAAAGTGGAGTGACGATTTCGGGTTTTGTGACTGTTTTGAAGTTGCCGATTATCTGAACGAAGGGAGACGTATACACGACAGCGAAATTGACTTGAAATAAATTGATATCACTCAACTAGTCTATTGAAAACTATATATACGGGTTGAAATTCGGTGGTACGACATTTTGTGAGATGGGGAGGCCATGGCTCATTATGCGTAAGCTGACAATTTACAACTAGGGATAGATGACAACGTTACAGCTACATGTATAGCATGTCATTGGGTATGGATTGAACAAGTATTTTGGAAACGTTACAAATGAGCATGAGCTCCAATTTCTTTAAAAGCATGAACAATTTCCTAAACATAAGAAACCTTGCTTTATAATATAAAGTATACCGGCAAAAATTGTATGTGATTGTCACTGCACTCTATAACTAGAATAGACAGCCGAAGTGTGACGTGCGTTGCCATGGCAATTGGATCTAAACTATCATGGCCGTCGGGAAAAGTACCATTGGAAAAGCACTGGGACACGGTTGAGTGATTTTTAGTTTAGATCCAATTGCCTAGGCAACCAACAAAAGGTGACGTATTCACTTCGGCAGTCTATAGACCGTGTAAGTCTCGCGGCGGGTCAGACTTTCGAGACTAGTCAGGAATTGACAATGGGGTTTTAACGTTGTTACGATATTCTTGATGTGTCAATTCACCGTACCGCGTTTGTAAGCGCCCAAACGCCAATAAATGGAAAAGGATCTTAAATTCTACCAATTCAATAAATAAAATGAAGAAAATGCTATCTGAACTTGTCACAAACAAATAAAAATGTTTGACCTTTAGTTTCCGGTTTGCAAGTACCCGTTATGAATGGCAGGCTCATGCTTGGTGCATCTCAGAAATATTAACGTGGCTAAATAAAATGTTGAACGTTCACTTCCATTGATTATAGTTGATAAAAACACCAACAAAAGCCTAAACAAATAAAGTACACACGGCCAGGACAGAAAATCGCAAAGACCGTCTGAAGCCGAATATGAAGTGATTTTGAAAACGGCCATAATGCTTCAGTCAAACTTACACTGTATTACTAAAATCATACTGCTAAAATTGTGAAAGAAAACATTTAGATAAAGGCAATTCCAGCATTCTTTTGCTTAAAATTTAAAGCAGCACCGGTCCTTAAATATGCTGTACCATAATTTTTGGTATACATGTGCATATGAATCACGTGGATTTGATAAAAATGATGAACACTTTTAATACATGAAAATATCCTCGGAATACAAATAATAAAAATGGAATGCTCAAAGCAGTATATATACAGTCAAATAATGGCAATTGATTTGGGGAAGCTGTTGATTTTGTATCAGAGAACATACTGTAACAAATGTACCTGACAGATGAAAACTTGTAACAGAAAACTTATAACAGAAGAAAATCAAGTTTGCATTCTTAGTACATGTATACCGTAGCTGTATTTATTTGTTCATGGGATTTCGTAACTCACTATTTATGTCATCACACTGGTAATATATGCACTTTGTGAATATGAAGAAATTAATATTTTGATATATACTCTCCAACAAAAGAAACTGTGCATGATAAAAATCGCTGTATTTTTTCAGCCATGGCAGATAACTCGCTGGAATAAACTGTTAATGAAAATCCATGAAATCTTTCAAATGGTTAACTGAACTTGAAATGTACAAAATGTGTTCTTCGTGTTCTCAGAGGTTGCTGAAAACTGACTTGCCAATATTGAAGTCACAAAGTCAGTATCGAGTGTGTCCCCCTTGTGCATTAATCACTGCTGTGCATCTTCGCCTCATGGAGCCAATGACACGCGCATGAAAGAGAATATTGACTTTTGGGTAGTACTTTTATACGGCTTGCTAACGAGACCTGAACTTTATGGAATTCTGTTACATAACAACCTGTAGGACCCCTATTGTGAAATCAACACCCAGGCATGCCTAAGTCCTGCACTATGCCATGAGCAGGTTTTTAGTGCATAACCTTTTTCTAACAATGTCAGAGAATATTGTCTGTGAATTTGGTGTTTATTTTCCACCTTCTTGAAAAAATACAGCAATTGTTACCATGCACAGTTTCTTTTGTTGGAGAGTATATTTTGTTATATGGAATAGTGTACACACATCTTTCCTTCTACCTACTCTTTCTTTTTGGTTAGTGTTCTCCTAAGGTAGGTCCATTTGAGGATATTGACGAGTAATAGCAAGGCATTAACAACGTAAGTCGAGATGCAAACGACACAGGCATCCTCCAGAATGGAGTACAGAATGTAGCCGAGGTAGACGGAGCCGAAATTGGACAAAATGGAAGTCATTATGAGGAAGTTGGCTGCAGACAGAGTGTGGATCCGGCCTGTTGGAACAAAAATGGTCAAATCAAAGCAATTAAACTATAAAAGGGGAATTTGGATAAATGCAAACAAGGTTGCTGCAGAGTCAAGATATCACTCTTGCAGGAAACTTTGATTATCTGAGAATAGTTTTTGGTATTTTTTTCTCTCAAAATGTCGCATTTTTCTCTCAAGCTTTTCGCATACATGTACGGTATGCACTGTGGCTGGCACCCAAAATTTTTCACTTTCAAATGTAGGGGCAGTTTAGAAGGTCTCACACTATGCTATTGTTGCTACGTGGTGCATGCCATTGCCTGGCAACTTTATGCCATTCTCTCCTTTGGTGATGAACACGGTATTTCACACCTGCCGCATGCACCACATAGCAAACAAAAAATGTCTGGTCAAGTGGATATTAAGTGTGCATGTGAAAGGAAGTACATGTACAGTACACCAGAGGCTACTGTATTCACGTGAAACGTGCAAAAGACTAAGTACCATGAAGTAGTCATACAATAAATTTGTATAGCCCATGTATTGGGATTTACTTTTTACTTACTTTCAAGTGCATTTTAAAAGGATAAATTTAAATTATTTCCAAAGTTTAATTAACAGTATCTTGTCAACAAATAAGGTCCTTATAGAGTCAATGAAAAGGGCCACGTAAATTTTAATATGCATTTAACCGATACCAGTAATTTCAAATTACTGATACCAGTACAAATGTATCTTAAGTGTTGTTTTTAGATCAGTTTATTGTGACTAAATAGAGGATCAATTTACCATGTAATTAATTTCCAAATGAAGACAAATTATACAGGTACCAAAAATACATGAATGGAACTGTAACGAAAATAGTTATAAACAAGCATTGTAAAATTAGATCAGTTCTGCCAGAAATAGTGCTCCAAGGATACTTGTTATGCTTTTATTGAGGGACTTTTTAAAAAGTCCCAAAATGGGTGCACTTTGCTTTACATGTATATTCTTGGGTTTCACTTGGCTTGACAACGGTTGCTATCCGCCATTACTGTGTCCATACTATGGCACGCCAAAGCGAAAAGTAATTCAACGCTGATCATTTAATGTTGACACTTGTTTTTTCAGGGTTGATGGCAAAATTATCAGTGTTTAATTATTTCTGCGTTGGCGTGCCATACGCGTGACATCAACAACTATCATATCCGACATTACTGTTTCCATACTCTGGCACGCCAAAGCGGAAATAATTCAACACTGATAATTTTGACATCAACCCTGGAAAAACAAGTCTTAACATTTTTTAAAACTTGCCAACAAAAGCACGGTATGCCAGTTTCAAACAGTCTATCAACATTTAAAAGTCATGCCAACCTTTTTCTCTTGCGCAACATTTGCTAAAATATGGGTAAACATTAAATTATCAGTGTTTAATTATTTTTCGCTTTGGCGTGCCATAGTATGGACACAGTAATGGCGGATAGCAACCGTTGTTAAGCCAAGTGAAACCCAAGATTTGCAGAAGAAAGTAGCCTTTGTCCTCTTTTTCAGTGTTTTTCGTTGTGGGGTAACTTTTTCGTGGGGGGAAAAATGGTTGTCTGGTACATGTAGGAAATGTCTAAATTACATTTACATTTTTGCTGTTGAAGGCATCTTGTCAGAGTTGGTTGTCTGCCTTGTACATGTACATACATATATGAATGCAAAAGCAATGACCCGGGTGCGAATCACCATGAATGTGACATGAATGAGATTTTTCTTGTATGCATAAGAAAATACATCTATGCAACAGATAATCGACTTCACATGTATGTACGTGCATACATACATGTAAATTTACAGTTTTAAAATTTTCACACACAAAATATATCACACAATATATTTCTTGATTTCCTTCACAAAAACAAACAATCACCATTGTTCCTCAGTCCTAAGTGGCTTTGTTATCATAAAAATACTTAATGGTCAATTTATTGCAGATAAAGACTCCTCACAAAATTAAGAGTGTATATAAATGTACAGTACACACACAATAACCAAGTTAATTAAAAACTCCAATGTACACAATTCAATCGGCCTTTATTGTGTACATGTACATGTACGGTACCAGCAACTACTGATGAAACATTTTTAATTAATTTCTTCACTTTGTACTAGAAAGCTATTTTGCTGTGGAGAGTACAATACAAAAATAACTACTGTGTAAAATTTCAAATATGATGGCAATATACATGTACATGTATAGGCAAGTATTCAGAATTGCATGTAAAGTGTACCCACGTCTGAAATGTGTAGGCCTATGAATGAGATGTTTAACTGGTTAACCGTTTAACCGAAAAAATAAGAAAAACCGGTTTTGCCAAACGTTTAAACGAAACCCAATTTTAAAGAGTTTACAATAGTTTTCAGAGGGTTATTTGTAAAATCATGAAATTTCAATAAATATGGTAAAATTAATATCAGATAAAGGTTCAACTTTTGGGGGGCCTAGGGGTATTATTTACATTGCACTAGACAGAATGATTCTGTCCCTACGGGATTTCCCGTAGGGACAGAAGGTACCCCTTTCATACAGTGGATTGTTGTAATTTTGCCTCGAAATTAGAATCACACCCAACTATTTCCAGCTAGTTGTTTCCTGTAGTGGTCTTAGATATTCTTGATTAGAAGACAAATAAAAAGCACTACTTACATTGCCGTTTTTGAATCAAAAACGTCTATTTCCGACAATCTTCGACGAAGAAATTTGTCGGACTCCTTATCACGATAAAAACGATTGCAAACGTGTAGTTGTGCATTGACGGATGCCCAAAGAGAACGTCAAACGAAACTGTACATTGTATGCCGCGCCGTATAAATGCGCGTGACATGAGCGCCACCCGTACTCTCATTGGGCCTCCGTAGAGGCACACCAACTGTACGTTCGCAAAAAAATACCACGTCGAACTTTGGCGCGACTCCACACTAGAATCGATTAGAATGGGTTGTCCTGGACACAATAAGAAATCGCAATGTACACGTATGTTTTCATACGAAAAATGGAATCGATCTGGAATAGAATTTTGATTCTTTTTTTGAATCGGAGTCGACTACGAAACTGCTGGAGCGCCCCCAAGCGTTAAGCCTAGCCAACTTTATTTTAGCTGGTCACATCGTAACAACAGATTTTCACGTCGAAGATTGTCGGAAATAGACGTTTTTTATTGAAAAACGGCAATGTAAGTAGTTCTTTTTTGTTTGTTTTCCAATCAAGAATATCTAAAACCAATGCAGGACACAACCAGCTGGAAATATTTGGGTGTGATTCTAATTTCGAGGCAAAATGACAACAATCCACTGTATGAAAGGAAAGCTCACTGACTAACATTGCACATGCATATAAAATGTTAGGTCCCAATTCACTGCTCTTCATTGCTTTCATTCCATAACATGGCAATTTGCAAATTACCATGATTACCAAGGACCTTTTAATAGTCTTATTAAAGGAGCGTGTCCAGAATTTCTGGAAATTTGATTTAGATCTAACTTAACAATCATATAAAAATACCTCCCCAAATACCATTCATGACAAAAAACCCAAAACAATTACAAAAATGAAGGTGAAAATTTGAGAGTACGTTAATGACATGACCGTAAATAGTGACACAACCTGAAGGTGAAATCGCGCTGTTTCGCTTCCATACCCAGAATTCGAAATGGGACTAAAGTTTGCACAAAATTTTAATGTCTAAAGTTTGACAATATTTAAAAATCAATATTTCGAATTATTGGCAGTCCATCAATTATTTCAAGGAGTATTGCCCAAGTCTGACCTCCCATGCTCGGTGTGCAACACGCAGCACACCTTGCGCCCTCCGGAATGGAGTTTTTCACAGGGTTGCTGTCTAAAATACAAAGTATGATGTTTTGTCGTTAAAATAAAGTACATTCTTTAAAAATCAAAATTGCTGAGAACCACGGACTGTACATATCTTTAAAAAGTATTATTAAAATGCATTTTCCCACTTACCAACTGCCATCTGCAGTACATAGAACAGAATACCAAATATGCTGTTGGGTTGGTTCAGTATATGATGCTTTCCAAAGATGGGTTCAATAATACCAAAACCACGGCCATATCTGGAAATACAAAACAATGCCAGCAATTATACATGGAGAGCACATTTACACAATATTCTAAAAAAACCTAACATTTTTGCAACTGCCAACGGGACCGAGTTGACTTGGGACCGAGTTGACTCAAAACCATTTTTACCCCTGGGTGGAGAGAAGCAATGCGTAGCAGAGTACCTTGCTCAAGGGCACACATACCATGGATTGAACGGACTGGGATTCGAACCCAGAAACTTTGGAACTAAAGAATATAATAGGAACAGTACATCAGGGGCGATTAGGTAGAAAAAATGAACTAGGCATCTGAAGTAATAGGCACAGGCTCGTCAACAATGCGCGCACGCCAAATTCGTGCCACGAAATACGCAGCTCCATGCCTTTGCTGTGGAGCTGCGTATTTCGTGGCACGAATTTGGCGCGCGCACATTGCCGATGAGCCTGTGCCTTTAAATGTAATGTTTCAATCTCAGAAGGAACACTGTGAAAATTACTCCTTTATCATAAAACTAGCATATTTACATGGCTAGGCTACATGTAGGTCAGCATTATTGTAAGATTTAGTACTAACTTAGGGTTATTTTCCAGATCTCAGTCCACCATTAGAATAATACTACAAGTACATATCCCTTTAATTTAGCAATAATGTATCTTTAATCTGTTTCCCCTCATCAATCATTATATTAGAGAGAAGTTTGCATTCCGAAGACCCAGACCAGTGCCACAGAGTTGAGACAAGAGGTCAAGAGGTCTAACCTCTATACAGTTAACCCCTTGTTTTCGGGTATACGAGTTTGTGAGAATGTGGAGTGTATTGCACACCGACCACACTCTGTGTCCAGGATTTTACCGTGCAACACATATGATACACCACTGTATGAAATACACGTACATACACATGTATGTGATTTCCCATTAATTTGAGATTTAGAATGTAGAATTGAGATTTCCTGCGATATCAAGTTTGGACGCAAAACAGTGTAAGTCAATTTAATTTCATATTGTATTTTGGTTTATTATTTAGTCGAACAACATCATTTCAGTCCATCGATTTGTTGTGCATTTTCAAGTATATTGAGACATGAGGAAGTCGCTGGATAGCTTAGGACCATATACTTCTCTGATCAACCATGGAGGTAGAAGGCTTGGATTACTCTTTATTCTTGCACTGGCCCCGACGGACCATTTGTATTGATCACATTGAGTTTATTATTCATTGATAATCTTTTCCTTTCTTAGTTTGAGCATTAATTAGTTAAATTTATTGTAGTTGATTAGTATGAATTTTCTTTCTTTATATTTAGATTTCGAACGCACACACGCACACATGCACACCAATGTACGTACTACTGTATCCTGAGATGTGACCTGAGATTCATAATTAGGTTACAATAAAAGGATTCACTAAACGTCACTGCAGTTTGGAAACCGTATTCGTTTTGATATACGCGCGGGCTAATCTAACATTCGAAATACTGACTGAATGATGGCGGACACTGAAAAGAAGAAGCTCAGGACAGTCGCCAAGGGAAAGTTCACAAGATTATCCAACTCCATCACATCATCAATCCAGCAAGAGAAGTCAATAGAATATCTGGAGTTGTTGGCAACAGATCTGAAGGCTGCCTATGACACAGTCTGTATCAAACATGAGGATGTCTCTCTTTTCGCCACTGTCGAGGATACCGACTGTGAGGAATGGATCGTAGAAGTGGAGGAGAAGTATGGAGAGGTAAGAGAGGCACTGACGAGCTACAAATCTTTCTTCAAAAAGAATCAGATAGCTGCTGAGAGAGTGGAACGAGAACAACAGCAAAAGGAGACGACCGAGATAGCAATGAAGCGAGCACTTAACCTACGCAGCACACAAGAGGCAGATTTCGAGCAACTCTGCAGTGGGATCCAGAAATTCATCGAGAACAACTCAGTAGAGGCAGTCAGGACGGGGAAAGCAGATCTTGCTCGTCTCTTGGAAGCAACAAAGACAGCACATGCGGACTACATGAGCATGCTGCCAGTTCGAGAAGCGGAGAATGAAAATACGTGGCTGCAGTCCATCAGACAGACGCACAACGAGATCACTGACACAATCGGCAGATTTTTAGATGGCCATGCAGCCTCATGTTACGGTGACAAGAAGACTAAGACTGGTGTATATCTAGAGAAGATGCGATTACCAGTCTTTGAGGGTGACATCAGACAGTACCCAAGGTTTCGATCGGATTTCAAGAAATTCATCCGACCAGAAATTACGGCTGAACAAGCACCATTCGTCCTACGCCGATCACTCGGGAAAAAACCGCTGCAAGTGATTGGGGCCATAGATGACGACGTCCACGAGATGTGGAAAAGACTGGACGAGCGTTACGGAGACCCGATCAAAATGGCTGACGCTATTATGCAAGAGTTTGAGAAGCTTCGGCCTGTGAAAGATGGAGACGACAAGAGATTCGTGGAATTAGTAGATATTGTAGAAAGGAGCTACAATGACCTAATGAAAGCTGGAATGGAGAGGGAAATTTCCAACACTAGAGTCGTCGGAGACATCGAAAGGCGATTACCCCCAAACATCCGCAGAGAGTGGTCAAGATCCTTATACGACGACAAAACCAATGTCGACCGTTCCGACCGATTTCCGGCTCTACTACAGTTCCTGTTAAAGGAGAAAAAGAGTGTCGAATATGAGCTTGCTGAAGTACGGAGCAACGCCCACAGCAATGCCCATGGCAACGCATCCAGAGCCACCATCAATGCCGCTGAAATCAAGGAAAGGAAGGAGACAATAAAGATCGATGGTTTGAAGAAATGTCTCATTCATGACATGGGTCAACACAGCACTGCGGACTGTCGATTCTTTCTTGGAAAATCCCTGGCTGAGAAAACGCAGCTGGTAAGGGAGAAGGGTGGATGTTTTTGCTGTTTGACTCGAGGCCACAGAGTTTCAGATTGCAGAAGGAAGAAACGGTGCGGTATCCAGAACTGCACACGGATTCATCACCCGACGCTACATGACAACCAACTGGTCGACGCGGGTGCTGCAGTGCCCATAACTACCACAGTCAACAATCATACTGTGGCGGCATCGAAGGGAAACGATGCCTGTCTCCTTCAATTGATGAAGATAAGGGTAGGAAATTCAAACATGAACGTATTGTGGGATGGGTGTGCCACATCATCCCTCGTCACCAACACCGCAGCTAAGGCAGCAAGTTTGAAGGGCGCCCCCGTCCGAGTGGCGATTACAAAGGTGGGCGGAGTGACGGAAGAGATTGATAGTTTTCGTTACTCAGTTCCACTCATTGATAGAGAAGGATGCATTGTCAAGATTTCAGCCTATGGAATAGACCGCATCACTGCTGACATAGAAAACGTAGATCTACAGAGCGTGTCAGGGCTTTTCAGCCATATCAGCAGCAAGGAGATTGAACGACCGAAAGGCCAAGTAGACCTGCTGGTTGGGTTCGAGTATGCCGGTTATCACCCAACGAGACTTCAAGTTGTGGGTCATCTGCTGGTACTAGAAAACAGATTTGGTAGATGTCTTGGTGGGACACATCCAGCCATCAAAGAGAAGACGGAGCGAATCATCACCGCAGCGGCTATGATTCACCATGTCTCAGTTTGCAGCTTAGATGACTTCATGAAGTTGGAAAGCATGGGAGTCGAGTGTAATCCTCGTTGCGGTAACTGCAGGTGCGGAAAATGCCCCATTGGAACAAAGGACTACACTTTGAAGGAGGAGAGAGAGCTTGCCCTGATTGAGCAGAATCTCAAGTTTCAAGGCTCTCATTGGGAGGCAGAGTACCCCTGGATTAAGAATCCTGATAATCTACCCGACAACAGACATGTTGCCCTTGCGACACTGAAGGCACTCGAGAAGCGACTCAACCGTGACCCCACCAAAGCTGCCACTTACGATGCACAGATCAAAGATATGTTGAACCGAAGCGTGGCACGTGAAATCTCCAGAGAGGAGATGGCTTCATACAACGGACCAGTACACTACATATCTCATCACGAGGTACTCAAACCAGAGAGCAAGAGCACACCAGTCCGGATTGTCTTCAACAGTAGCGCCAACTACCGGGGCCATATCCTAAATGACTACTGGGCAAAGGGTCCGGACATGATGAATTCACTGCTTGGTATTCTACTTCGCTTTAGAGAGAACGAGACTGCCCTTGTTGGAGACATTCGTAAGATGTTCCACAGTATCTCCATCACCCTGAAGGACCAGCACTGCCACAGGTTCCTCTGGCGAGACATGCTGACGGAGAAGGACCCTAAAACATATTGTATGACGGCAGTCAACATGGGCGACAGGCCATCAGCAACAATTGCTACTGTAGCACTCAAGAAAACTGCTGATCTAGGCAAAGATGAGTTCCCGGAAGCTGCTGAAATGATCCAGAGGAACGTGTACATGGATGACATCCTCGAGTCAGTAACAAGTCCAGGCAAAGCTCGAGCTCTTGCATGTGAGACTGACCGCTTAATTAAACCCGGAAACTTCACCATCAAGAAATGGACGTTCTCGGGGGAAGGTGATGACACTGCTCAAGAATGGCCGAACCCAGAGAACAGTGAGAAGGTCCTCGGAGTCTCATGGAACCCCAAAAAAGACAAATTCCACTTCGTCACCAAGATTAACTTCGCCCCGAAGAAAAGGAAGATTAGACAAGGTCCCGACCTGAGGGAGGATCAGATCCCGATGGCAATCCCAGCCATTCTGACAAAGAGGATGTGCCTAAGCCAGGTGAATGGAATCTATGACCCCCTCGGGCTACTTGCACCATTCACTGTCAAAGCGAAGATACTGCTGCGGAAAATGTGGGGACTAAAGTTTGGATGGGATGATGAAGTACCACCAGAGATCAGAAATGAATGGCTCACTTTCTTCCAGGAGTTGTGTGAAGTCGCCGATGTCTCCTTCCGTCGATGCATCAAACCAGACGAAGCTGATCCAGAAGCCAAACCAGTTCTCGTCGTCTTTTCTGATGGATCAGAACAGGCTTTTGGCACCGTGGCCTACATTCGCTGGCTACTAAAGAATGGCAGCTATGCGAGCAACTTGGTGGCCAGTAAAAGTCGCATTGCTCCCATCGAGATAGTGAGCATTGTTCGGCTTGAGCTAAGTGGAGCAGTACTCAACAAGCGGCTGACTTGTTTCATCAAGAAAGAGATGAGACTGGAGTTCGAGCGAGAGTTCCACATTGTTGACAGCGAAATTGTCAGATCCATGATACAGAAGCAGAGCTATGGTTTTAAGACCTTCGTTGCCACTAGAATTGGAGAGATCCAAGGGGCTACCGAGCCGCAAGACTGGTGGTGGTGCAGAGGTGATTTGAACGTGGCTGACTGCATCACCAGAGGGAAGACTCCATCTGAAATTGGACCACAGAGCGTCTGGCAGCAGGGACCTGCATTTCTCCAGCAACCCATTGAGTGTTGGCCAATTGAACAGAGTTGTTCGCAACCTGACCTCCCAGAACGAGCCAAAGTCGTCATGGTTGTAGCAGCAGAAGAGGTAGACACGCTTGCCAGCAGAATAAACATCACCAAGTACAGCAGCTACGATAAGCTCCTGAGAGTCACTGCCAGGGTTCTTGCCATGTATGACAAGCGAAGTTTGGTGAGCGCCGCCAAGGTTCTGACATCGAAGGACGTAAATCGAGCAGAGATATTTTGGATCAAGGAATGCCAGAAGTCCTTGATGAAGATGTTGAGAGAAGACAAGAAGAATTTCAACAAACGGTATGCAAGACTGTGTCCGAAGATCAGAGATGACGGCATCATTGTGGTTGGAACGCGCGCTGACAAGCACGTGCACTTCAGCTACAACAACCAGGAGGTCCCCCTCATACCCTTTGATCATAGATTGTCGAAATTGTACGCCAGGCACGCACACAACAGGGGCCATCCTGGTGTACAGACCACCACATCGAAGATCAGATCCAGGTACTGGATAGTCAATCTGCACAAGATGGTGAGGAGTATCCGTCATCATTGTGTACCATGCAGAAGACAAGAGAGAGATCTGGCTGGACAACAGATGGGGCAGTTGCCTATTGAGCGACTCAAACCTTCGCCCCCTTGGACGTATATTGGCGTGGATCTTTTTGGACCTTTCACAACTCGTGGAGAAGTGAACAAGAGAGCTAGAGGTAAAGCATACGGGGTGATATTCAACTGCTTTGTCACTCGGGCCGTTCATGTGGATCTCGCAGTAGATTACAGCGCCAGTGGGTTCCTGCAGGTCTTCAGGAGATTTGTGTCACTCCGAGGCTACCCCGCCCAAGTGTATAGTGATGGAGGCACCCAACTTGTTGCAGCCTCCAGTGAACTGAAGCAGGCAATGGATGGATGGGATCGTGACAGTTTGAGCGAGTTCGGGGTGACTAATGGCATGACATGGAAGTTTTCGACCGCAAACGCACCATGGCAAAACGGGGCTACAGAGAGCCTTCTAAAGGGTATTAAAAAGGCCATATGCCACTCCATTGGGGACCAGATCCTCCCGTTCAATGAGTTACAGACAGTGCTCTATGAATCAGCTAATCTCGTCAACGAAAGACCTATCGGGCGACACCCAACTGACCCAGAAGACGGAATCTACCTCTGCCCCAATAACCTGTTGTTGGGACGCGCGACAGCAAGAGTTCCCAGTGGACCGTGGCGTGAGACCAACAATCCCAGGCATCGTGTCGAGTTTATCCAGAGGATCATCAATTCCTTCTGGGCCAAATGGACCAGAGACTACTTCCCGTCACTGATCATCCGACAGAAGTGGCATCACGAGAAGAGGAACATGAAGCAGGGAGACGTCGTGTTGGTCCAAGATTCCAATGCCATTCGTGGCAACTGGCGTATGGGGCTTATTGATGAGGTGTATCCTGATGAGAAGGGCAATGTGAGAAACGTCCAGGTGAAACTCAAGAACGTGGACAAGCCTGACCAGGGTCAAAGGTCCAAGTACACCACCATCCGACGCGCTGTTCAGAGGCTCATAGTCTTGGTGCCAGTGGACCATGCGGATGACGACTAGGCTTGATTGACATGAAGATGGACTGAGATATATAGTGGGCGGAGTGTAAGATTTAGTACTAACTTAGGGTTATTTTCCAGATCTCAGTCCACCATTAGAATAATACTACAAGTACATATCCCTTTAATTTAGCAATAATGTATCTTTAATCTGTTTCCCCTCATCAATCATTATATTAGAGAGAAGTTTGCATTCCGAAGACCCAGACCAGTGCCACAGAGTTGAGACAAGAGGTCAAGAGGTCTAACCTCTATACAGTTAACCCCTTGTTTTCGGGTATACGAGTTTGTGAGAATGTGGAGTGTATTGCACACCGACCACACTCTGTGTCCAGGATTTTACCGTGCAACACATATGATACACCACTGTATGAAATACACGTACATACACATGTATGTGATTTCCCATTAATTTGAGATTTAGAATGTAGAATTGAGATTTCCTGCGATATCAAGTTTGGACGCAAAACAGTGTAAGTCAATTTAATTTCATATTGTATTTTGGTTTATTATTTAGTCGAACAACATCATTTCAGTCCATCGATTTGTTGTGCATTTTCAAGTATATTGAGACATGAGGAAGTCGCTGGATAGCTTAGGACCATATACTTCTCTGATCAACCATGGAGGTAGAAGGCTTGGATTACTCTTTATTCTTGCACTGGCCCCGACGGACCATTTGTATTGATCACATTGAGTTTATTATTCATTGATAATCTTTTCCTTTCTTAGTTTGAGCATTAATTAGTTAAATTTATTGTAGTTGATTAGTATGAATTTTCTTTCTTTATATTTAGATTTCGAACGCACACACGCACACATGCACACCAATGTACGTACTACTGTATCCTGAGATGTGACCTGAGATTCATAATTAGGTTACAATAAAAGGATTCACTAAACGTCACTGCAGTTTGGAAACCGTATTCGTTTTGATATACGCGCGGGCTAATCTAACAATTATCATAACATTAAAGATGTTATGCCGTGGAGAGAGGAATTACCCAAATTACACATTAAACCATTAAATACATCTAATTATGCCAGGAAAACTGTTCAGAAAAAAATTAGACTGTGCGAATGTTTTTTTACAATAGCAGTTTTTAGCCCACTTTTCAGCCCAAACTCGAAGCAAAATCTGAACAACAGCCGTCGGGCCTAAAAGTTTGACATTAGAAAATCAACGGAATCGTGACGTCATTTTAAGGACGCGTCCGGCCGACGGCTGTTTCTTGTTATTCCACAACGTGGCGTTTTGGAACAACATGTTGACAATTGACTCCAGTGTTGACGTTTTTTCCGATGGAGATAGCGATGTTTTTTCTTGCTCATCGCATTCATTTCATGACGACAGCGATGAAGAATCATCCAGTGAATTTCTTACGGTTGAACCGTATCAGTTTGAGCCAGAATTAACCAAGGAATAAATCCGAGAACAACGCGAGTCCGGTGTTCGAATCGACGACCGAAGTCGAAAACAGGAAACTGGAACGGTACTGCCTCGGCTTTCTCTTTCTTTCTCAACTTTTTCTCAACCCTTTTTCGTCAATAATTCTTTTGTCCCTGGAAGTTTTCATGGTAAATGTACCATGTTTGTTTGAGCCGATTGCCTAAATTTTTAGACCATGTAAATGTGGAATTTATATTCATCGTAAAACTTACCGTGAACGTACGTTGTTGAGACGAAAACCAAACCCTAAAATATCCGTTTGATGTAAAAACTTAGACCTGTTCTTTCCCAACACAGAACATTTATCCAGCAGTGTTTTGGGGGCGTCTTGTGATGTGACTGTGTTAATAATGCAATGTAACAAGTTTACGAGAATGTTCAGCGCACACTCGCTGAAACCATGAATTTGGCCAAATCTGTTTGCTGCCCGCAGCGGCGGGATGTCGACAGTTTCCAGAAAAGAGGAAAATCATGGGTTGGAATTAAGCCTAAATTTTCACTTTTTTTATTAATATAAAATGTAAAACGAGATACGAAATCGATAATTAATATATCAAAGAATAGAAACATGCAAAAATAATTATAATTCCTCTCTCCACGGCATAACACCTTTAAGATTAATCATTGGTGGCGCAGCCAGATGTGGAATTAAACCTGAAATTTCACACAAAAAATACAAATAAATTAATCATGACTCACTTTGATGTAAAGACTTTGGAGCAGCTGATGCTGTTTCCAATATCACACATAGCCGTGTAATCCGGATTAGACTCTTTGCTTGTTTCCACGTAGAGTGCATAGAAGGACAAGAGCACACCGACCGCACACAAACCCCATCGACTTAACACATGGGCCGTCGGCATCTGGATCCGAGCCGTGGCTGCGTTTGTTGACACGGTTGTCTTCATACTTTACCAAATTTAGGCAAGCACCTCAGTTCCACGCGTTCTTAGCATGCAGGTACAAGAGACAAATCGTCAAACGAATAACTCCTCGATCAGGACTTCAGAAATGTTTTTTGACAGTCTGCCCGAATCGTGTGCATCGATCGATATTTTATCTGTTTATCCGGCCAGAGGAGAAATATACGTCTCTGGTTTATCATCGCATCAGCTGTACACATAAAAGCTCACGTGTTCTAAAAGAGCGCCCTCAAGTGACCGCTCAAAGATCAATGAATGGAATCTCTTCCAGATCTAAGCTAGCTAGAGCGGGCCTTCGGGCCCACTGCACTGTGCGATTTTTGCCACGAATTTCCTACGATTTGGTACGATTACCAGAGACTGTCCATAGACTCTACACACAATCGTACCCAATCGTAGGAAATTCGTGGCAAAAATCGCACAGTGGGAGGCCCGCTTTTAAAGCATTGTGTTAAGACTGATACCATCAAATAAAAGGACCCGACCGCCGTAAAGGCTTTGTTTTCAAGAGAACTACTATATGGGATTTTTTGCAACCTTAGAAGTAATAAACCTTATCGACGTTCTCAATGCATTATGGGATTGGATGACAAAATTGCCCGGCGAAATGTGCATAAACCTATGAGGCGGACACCAACTAGGCAACGTTTTTACTCATTTTCACTAAAACCAAAAAGAGTTCAAGAATCAACCTCCCACCACTTTATCTTTGACACATATCAAACATTCTGACAAACATGTCCCGAAACGGAAATGTTGCAAATGCGATAAATCATTGGGGATTCCCTTCGTATCGGTAGTGCGAGTACCACGCTCGCAGCTCGGTATGCGCTATGCAACACACGCCGTATCGGCACTGCGAGTCCGTGATGAGGACGGACTCGCATAGCGCATACCGAGCTGCGAGTGTGGTACTCGGACTACCAATACGAAGGGAATCCCCGATGATTTCTCGCATTTGCAACATTTCTGTTTCGGGACATGTTTGTCAGTATGTTTGATATGTGTCAAAGATAAAGTGGTGGGAGGTTGATTCTTGAACTCTTTTTAGTTTTCGTGAAAATGAGTAAAAACGTTGCCTAGTTGGTGTCCGCCTCATAGGTTTATGCACATTTGGCCGGGCAATTTTGTCATCCAATCCCATAATGCATTGAGAACGTCGATAAGGTTTATTGGCCTACTATTCTTTGCATACAAAGTTTTTAAGTGAACTATGATTGATGCTGTTTTAGTAGGTGGGTGCCAGAATTCCGGACATGAAAGTGGAAGTGAGCGGAATTTCAGAATGATGAACAAAAATAGGCAATATAGAGCGTTTTATGACTGCCAGGAAAATATTTTGGATGTGGAGCTTCCTTTTCATTTCATTTCATTTCATTTATTATTTCTCAGGAGAACAACAAACGTGACAAAGGACACTACAGGCAAAATTACAATAAAACAAAAACCAAGTAATTCAGAAAACGAGAATGATAACACCCCTGAAGGATTGCCAAAAAGCGAACTTAATCACTATAGTGGCTCTCCCATAATGCTATTCCTTGAAGGTTGCCTCAAGTTACTTAGCTGGGATAGTGGCATTCGCTAAAAGATGCAAACTCGAAAAATCCAAATCCGAACCCAAAATCCATTGCAGCACTGCGTAAAGTTGCCACTCCACCAATCATCTAGTTATCCACAATGTGAAAACAAATTAATAAGAATTAACCAAACAGCTCAAGCTGTAATAATGACATAAAATGACATTTTGAGGCAAGTTATTTTAGAAATTCACCAAATGTTTTATATTCCATTTGTTTGAATGCTTTTTTAATCACTAAATGAGAAGGGGTGCCGAAATTAGGTTCAAGAAATTCTGAAATTAGGGACAGGGTGCCAGAATTCCGGACAAAACAATCATGTGACACTGCAAGTACAGACCAATAATGGATTTCATTTTAGTACCATTGTATGTGCCATATGCCATCTTCTTTTAAAAATGGTATGTTGCAGTTTCTATCAAATTATTATCTGTCCGAAAACAATGATTAACCCTTACGGTGCCGAAATTAGGGTCTCGGAGCGTGTCCGGATAAGGTTTTTTTTACCGCTACCCATTTTCCCTTGGGTGTTCAGATTTTGATATACCATATCATTTGTCATGTTTTTTCTCAATACCATTTTGAAATTTCGTGCTTTCAATCCGTGGATTTTCAAGGATTTTGTCAAAAAACACCAATGTTTTGTAAACTAATTTACCCGTTCAATAAAACAGTGCTGTCGGTCGCCGCAACGTCACTGGAGCGAGGAACAAGGCCGTTGTCTACGCCAACGCGTACACGTATCTAAGCATGAACGAATTTGTTTTAACTCCAGTCACGGTGTTATATGCCCGTATACAAATGCATACTGATATGGCGTGTGGAACGTTGCACTATTCGATAATGCACAAATATATGTGCGATGTTTGACATATATGTGCGATGTTTGACATATATGTGCGATGTTAAATATATATGTGCGATGTTTTTTCATATGTATGCGATGTTGAAAATATATGTGCAATAATTTGACATATATATGCAATGTTTTTTCATATGTATGCGATGTTAAAAATATATGTGCAATAATTTGACATATATATGCAATGTTTTTTCATATGTATGCGATGTTAAAAATATATGTGCAATAATTTGACATATATAATATGCAATGTTTTTTCATATGTATGCGATGTTAAAAATATATGTGCGATATTTCACCAGCCGGAACATAGCACGAATTTCGGGCTGCTATTTTCACGGCTTCCGGAAATGATCGAAAGCTAGATGAAACGTTAGGCATAGATGCTGCGCTTTTCAAATGATTTTGTACCGTCGTAAATAGGAAAAATTGCACAATTTTTGTCTTCTAATCTGTAAAGAATATCCTCAAGTTTATTTTATAAGCGCCCCGAAAGATTTGGTTAGGATAAACCTCAACCCAATTAAATTTATGATTCGCGAGGGGTGCCAATCGGCGCCCCTTGCACACAGTTTTTATAAACCCAGTTCGCTATTCATTGTACAGTGGGCTATGATTCGCGAGGGGTGCCAATCGGGGCCCCTTACTATGCACACACTTGTAGTTTTTATAAACCAAGTTCGCTATTCATTGTACAGTTGGATATGATTTGCGAGGGGTGCCAGGGGTAAATTCGCGAGGGGTAATTTTTAAATCCCAGTTTCTAAATTACAACATAGAGATATTGTAAAAAGCATTGTTTCTGGTATGATTTTCTGATAATTAAGATAATCTCCTTACAATCTAAGAACATTTGTCGTCTTAAGAAGAAAAACGTGGGAATTTGACTTTTTGTAATAGAACATGGGAGTTTTAGAGCAAGAAGGAAATAAATAAAGATTATCACCCATCAAAAATAGAGATAATTGTCTTCGTTGTTGTGATTTCTGCGTTTTGCGTTTTTGTTCGTTCATCTGGCGTTTTAGAAATTCTGTTAAAAGACAACCCCGCAATTACCCGTGCAAAAATGGTATATCATGGTTTCCAATAAAGACAAAATGTTTCCGATCGTGTAACATACACCGTGGAGAATTTGTGCCTATTTTTTGATCTATCCTTTAAAAAATGTAATTGGGCTGAGGTTTTCCCCTGACCAAATCTTTCGGGGCGCTTATAAAATAAACTTGAGGATGTTCTCACTGATTAAAAGGGGAAAAAATGGGGAATTTTTCCCTTTAACGATGGTACAAAATCATTGAAAAAGCGCGGCATATGTGTGTAAAATTGTGCCTAACTTTCCATCTAGCTTTCGAGCATTTCCGGAAGCCGTAAAAATAACAATATGTACAGCCATAGTTGGGGTCGCCTTTAATTAGACTGGTTTCCGTCCCAATATATTACGTCTGGATACTTCGTAGGGAACGGGAACCAGTCTAGCCTTTAATATGTGGGCGGTGTTCTAGACTGGTTCCCGTCCACATATTCCACACAGGAGACGTGACATGTGGGCATGATGTGTATAACGTGATGAGAAACACGTGCGCGATGAAAGCCGTTTCTCCTTTGTTTATTTAGGCGTGACATAATTGAATAAACCATACCACGTACCATAGGCTACGCGACGGATGAAGGTCAGAAATAAAGGTTATGGGGCCCGCAAGGGTGACTCGCCGTTAAAGGAGCGTTTTCAGTAAAAAGGGTTTTGTTTGTCTGTTTTAACTTAGCAATCATACGTACAATACCTCCCAAAAATAATATCGACGGGGAATTTTTTTTAATGCAATCCCCAGTTTGGATGTGGAAGCAAAAAGGTGAATTACTGCACTGTTCTATGGAACCAGCTAGATAAATTATTTTGCAAAACATCGGTCTATTTCCGGCGATATCCTTAAAATATATACAGATTGAGAACGTGAAATTTCTTTATGGTAACGAGAAAAATTTGACAGACAATAAGATATCAAAATCTCAATTACCATGGGAAAAATGGGTGGCTCAAAAATGTGATCTGGCGCTCGATCCTTTAAAGGAGCGTGTCCATATCACATTTTTGAGCAGATGTACCCCCCCCCCCCCCCCCCCCCCACCCCCCTACCATTTTTCCAATAGGGGTTGAAATGTTGATACCATATAATTTTTCATATTTTTCTCATGACCATTCTGAAATTTCGCGTTCTCAAAAGACCGATGTTTTGCACAATAATTTATCTGGTTCTTTAAAAAAGTGCAGTAATTAACCTTTTTGCTTCCACATACACAAAGGTCTGTGGCTACCATGAGCAATTTCATAAAGCTTACACATCCAAACTGAAAATTACATTGAATTTCTTTCCTCGTCGATATTATTTTTGGACGCTATTTTCATTGCTAAGTTAAAATACACAAACAAAACCCATTTTTCTCTTTACGTCTCTGAATAAACAAAGGAGAAACGGTTATCATCGCGCACGTGTTTCTCATCACGTGATACACATCACGTGATTAATAGCTGGGTGCTACGGACCAAAAATGTTTTGGGGGCGGTCGGGTTGGCGTACGGGTTCTTTCCTCGCCTTTCACCTCTGGGGTCCCGGGTTCGAATCCGGGGCGTGTATGTGGATTGGGTTTGCAGTCCCTACTTGACCGCGTGGGTTTTCCCTTGGGGCATTTCTCTGGGGGTTTTCCTCCCACTTCTAAAACTGCAACTCCTTCTTCGTCATCTCAAGTTGATAATATAGTATAGTTAAAGCTAAAACCGTATAGTTGATGGCATAAAGGGCCTTAGTTGCCGAAGATGCCATAAAATATACAACAACAACAAAAATGTTTTGACTAGACTGAATTATTCAGTCGTTGTATGTTGAATATGTGGACCGGGAACCAGTCTAGCATGTACATTGAAATATCTAGACTGGTTCCCGTCCACATATTCCACACAGGAGAATAGACTGGTTCCCGTCCACATATTCCACACTTTCGCAATAAGCGAACCAATCTATAGGGATCGGGAACCAATCTATGAAAGATCATACCCACATATGACGAACACCGCGACCCCACACATTGAAATATCCCACATATATGTCGAAATATCGCACATATATTTTTAACATTGCATATATATGTCAAATTATTGCACATATATTTTTAACATCGCACACATGAAAAAACATTGCATATGGGTCTGTCCACAGTAATGGGGTACATTTGAAAAGTAAGTCAATAAATCCTTTCAGATGTCTTTAGTTTATCTCAGAATTAAAGAAATGTCCTTGTTTTGTTCTCAGGAGATAACTTTTGCCCAAAAAGGTAAAAAATTTCTGTCACAACATACATTTTTGAAAAGCTTGTGTACAAATTTTCCTATTACGTATGTAACGTGGACAGACCATTTTGTGACATTTTTTTCCGTCTTTGTTACACGCGTAATAGGAAAATTTGTGCACGGGGTTTTCAGAAATGTATGTTGTAGGACTATTTTTCTTACTCCTTGGTGAAAAAGTTATTTCCTCAGTTTAGCTTGATAATTTAAAGATAAAATTAAGACATTTGAAGTGAACACGGACCTAAGATCTTGAATGTTACAGAAATGTACCCCATTACTGTGGACAGACCCATATATATATGTCAAATTATTGCACATATATATCAAACATCGCATACATATGAACAAACATTGCATATATATGTCAAATTATTGAACATATATTCTCAACATCGCATACATATGAAAAAACATCGCACATATATATCAAACATCGCACATATATATCAAACATCGCACATATATATCAAACATCGCACATATATTTGTGCATTATCGAATATTGCAACGGTTCACACGCCATATACTGACACCGTATACCGGGTCACAGAAGTGCCAGGATGTGCGACCGACAGAATATGATGATACACTAACCTTTTTGGTTCCACATCCAAACCGACCTCGGCCCCATGGTCTACTGCTAAGAACGAGGATGCTCGACCACCCTGGGGACGAGGTTGCATCCAAACAGACCTAAACGTAATGACGTCACGCAATGTTTACCGCGGTGCATTATGGGTGAAAAGTGGGGACGAAATCTCTGCATCTCTAGTTTGCGTGCGATGCATGCATAGCGCCTAGCGTATTATGCACGTAACTTTGTGAACTTTACCATGGAGGTAGGAAAAGACTTTACTAACCGCTTTGCTGGCAAAAAAACGTCAATTTCTAAAATGGTTCGTGTCAACTTAGTTGTGCCTGCGTGAGTTTAAGCCCACGACGGACGCCGGCACTATGGTTTTAACCATTAAGGCCTCAAAAGGCGGCGAAAATGGCCCTGCAATAATTGTGCAAACTGGCGATGCAGAGATTTCGTCCCCGCGGTAAACATTGCGTGACGTCATTATGTCATAGCTAGGTCTAATGGCGATTGCAAATTTCCTGTATTTGGCGAGGTATTTTATATGACTGTAATAAGGTTGGGGTGAAATCCATTTTCTTGATAAATCTGGACAAGCATATGTTTATAGGCTGCATCATGTTTCGGGAAAAATTAAGAAAATGTCGTTTTCAATTTATTTTTCGGGGAGTAGGCCTAGTCTTTCGGGGAGCAAGGTGGTACAGAATCCCTAGAAGATTAGGACATTCTGGTGCTTGTGGTTTCTTTAAATGAAAGTGTCACTTTCCTATAGAACGGTGTAATCTGTTCATACAAAAATCAACTGAAAGCATAACAACAAAATAAAAACATTTACTTCGGCTTCATGAAAACTACTTGTATTTAACCACACAAAACTACAAAAGCATTTAAAAAACATAAGTATCAAATACACATCTATACATATGAAGTACTGTGCGGATGTAATAAAACACTGCATTTAAAGTTAATACATGTATACATGTTTGGTAAACTGTTAAGAACGGCATATTTCCACTGGTAATAGACCTGACATAATGACGTCACGCAATGTTAACCGCGGTGCATTATGGGTGAAATGTGCATGGGGACGAAATCTCTGCATCGCTAGTTTGCACAATTATTGCAGGGCCATTTTCGCCGCCTTTTGAGGCCTTAAAAGTTAAAACCATAGGTCCGGCGTCCTTCGTGGGCTTAAAACTCACACAGGCACAACTAAGTTGACACGAACCATTTTAGAAATTTACGATCCTTGTTTTTGACGTTTTTTTGCCAGCGAAGCGGTTAGTAAAGTTCACAAAGTTACGTGCATAATACACTAGGCGCTATGCACGCAAACTAGAGATGCAGAGATTTCGTCCCCACTTTTCACCCATAGAGCACCGCGGTAAACATTGCGTGACGTCATTACGTTTTAGGTCTATTGAAAGCCTAGGTCGACAAAACTTAATACATTGTAGAAATTTCAGCCACATACCGGTAGATGCAGTAATCCTTCAGAAAACATAAAAACCCAATCATGGTTTTTGTGCATGAATGAATGGCTCATGATCAAAGGATCGATCGCCTAGGCCTGTAACAAGCGATCTTTGGAGATTCAAATAGTTTGTCATTTTCTCATGCTTTTTGAATGGCGGCACTTCAGACGAAATAATTTTACAGGATTTTGATAACAAGTAAGCTTATAAGCAAAACCTTCACAAAACCAAACTGTATGTGTATAAGGCACATGATCATTTAAATACAGTGGCGGATCCAGCCTCATTAAAATACAGGAATACAATGATTTCAGGGGCTATATGTGTCTGTTTTCAATAATGGAGAGACCTTTTCCTCCAGGATTATATCTCTGTACAAATGAATGTCATTCATCTTATCTCAAAACAAAATAAATATCTTAAGATAGATCTAAGTAGATAACTTCAGCTAAAGAACTGCAACAAATAGTGTCACAACATACATTTCTGAAAGCCCTGTGTGCAAATTTCAAATACATATATACCGTACGTATGTAACAAGGACACCAACAAATGTCACAAAGTAGGCCTATGTATCATATGTTACATACGTTAAATAGGAAATTTGAACACAGGGTTTTCAGAAAGGTATGTTGTTGCACTATTTGTTGCTTGAGTTATCTCCTTAGATCCGTCTTAAGATATTTCTTTTGTTTTAAGAGAAAATAACTGGCATTGCACAGAGTTATGATCCTGGTGAAAACGTCTCTCTGCAGTATATAGCCCCTGCTTTTCCTTTGTATTCCTGTTTTTTAATAATGAGACTGGATCCACCACTGAAATAGGTCCATCCCACTGTTTTTAATAAGCTTTCAACTGTGAGAGAACGGGACTATTGTTTTGCTACCACATTCAATCCAATACCAAACTGTAAAAAAACACTTAATCAAACATGATACAAACAAATTATTTAAGACCCTTCCTGTGAAACATTTCATAAAAGCGAAGTAAAAAACAATTAATCGTCACACAAACAAGAAAATAGGGTTTTAATTTTAGAAAGACAATATGGGGAAATTTCAGACATTATGAATTACTGCAAGCACTAATTCCAAAATTTACAAAAACATTACATTTTTTCTTAAATATACAATCACAATTAAATGCATCATAAACACACTGCCAATATTATACAATTAATGTTGCTTTTTTTTCTCAATTTAATGTATATACATTTGTAATTTGCTTTAATTAAAAAACAAATCCCTTTTGATATGAACAGTTGCCTCAAATTTAAACTTAATACCAATTTATACATACACATCTTGCATAAACCTGAAGGGGCATGTTCAGATTTGGAATTGAATGATCAGCTCCTTAAAATTGCATACATACATGTACTGTACAAAGTGTATTTGCATATTTTACTATATTACTAAATATTTTACATTTTAAAAAACAAACAACCAATCCAACAAACAAACAAACACTAAAGAAAAACATGTGAAAACCATTTAAATTCGTTGCAGCACATAAAGCAAGATGTACATTGTATTTCTACATTCACTACTAAAAAGGCACTTTTTTTGTTGAATTCTCGCACTGAGGTAGTGATGTTATGTTAAATCAACTTTCTACCACTAGTCTGTTCTTACCATGTACCTTCAAACTTTATTCTTATTTTAAATAATTTTTAATTAAACTTTGTGGAAGTGGCGTGTTTTATGTTAAAAAGATTGTTTTAGTTAGCCACAAGGCTGTATCTAAATGTTGTGTAATGACAACATCTGGATACAGCCTTGTGGCTATGTGCTACCTACATTGTAGCCGGATCCAGTTTTAAAAATAAATATAGCAAACGGTTTTGCCAAATGCACGTTTCTGGACCCTCACACTTTTTTCTACACTGCTGAATACCTCTCTATCTTTTCCAGCTAAACTGCTCAGGCCCAAACAAAAAAATTGCTACCGGGTATGTTGCACCAGCGGCACTAATAAGACAATTGTCTCTCCAACTACCAGTAACTTTAAGGTAAGAACTTATGACAAAAACAATCCTCAACTTTACATAAAATTCAATTCTTAACTCTGTAGACAATTCTACACAATTCTTTCTTGCCTGGCACTTAACCTTAATTTAACTAACACTCAAATGTGTCTAAGAACCCTGATTTTAATCTACAAAAGCAAGTAAAACCTTAAGTTAATTTGAATACGAAATAGCAATTGACCATTACTGGTAAGTATTTTACAACCATATAAAAATTAGTTTTATTTATATAAAAAAAAAAATAAAAAAATAAAATAAATAAAAACCATTTCAAATTGATACAAAATGACAGCCGATTTACAATTAAAAAGGGAAACGGTTCCATTCAAACCCTCAGCAGTTACATGCACAAATTGTACCTGCACAAATACAACTGCATAGGAAACATCAGCCTCAAAAATCCATACTGTGTGTATGTTTCAGTTAACGCACTGTATCTCCTGTGACAACTAATTGGGTAAATTTGCTGTATTTAAAAGCACATTTCATCCCAACATCCCAGGAATGCGTTACTCTAAGCTCATTTCTGAAATTTGTAAAATCCTTAAAAACTAAAAATTTGATGCATAATTAATAGCAACCTTGTGTGCAAATTGAACTGCAAATACATTGTACCATAAATCAGCCTTGTGCCAAAGCTGACGAGACTTTTCACATTATAATGAAAGCATTTTGTAACTTGATGCCGACGTAAACAAAAGTTGGCATTGTATGAGATGGAAGGCATTGGTTAACAGGTGAATGCCATGACTGAAGCGAGCTCTAGCCATTCCAGATTCGGGGAAGAAAACTTGGTTCCTGAAACCCTAAACCGTATCTTTGACAGACAATTGTAGCCAGTGCATGACATTTTGGAATACTTGTAAATTATCCTACTCTAATTTCTATTATCTTTTCATATCTTGAACCTGTTTTGGGGACTGTTACGTCATCAAGCCATTTCTTATCTTGGCTTTATTTAACCAAAAGAGTTTTGTTTTTCTTATTTCTCAAAAACAGCTTTGTTGGAGATCGGCCTTTCTCTCACAAATTTGAGATTATAATGTTACTACTAGAGTTCCTTGAACGATGGGTGATATCTGTTTGACATTCTGAGATCTAGGGATATTTCCACTCTGCTAAGTGACGTTACAATTATTCCCTTAGGAAATATGTACGCAAAGCTTTAAAGTTAAGCAGCTGTTACGCTTCAAACACACACATGAGTAGGCCTATACATTCAATTTGGTCATGTTATGCTGAAAAGAAACAATTTCTATTCTTTTCCTGAAATTGGATTGGGTTTTTGTTCTCTATCCCTTCCTACCAAATTTCTGGCTACGTTTATATTTACTCGGCAGTTTTTCAAATTAATAACAGGGATGAAGAACAGCAAACGTAATGGAACAGATTCCCTTGCATGCTTTAAATGGTAACCAATCACCGAGCACGAACATGCTAGCCCCACTGAGCTATAACTGCACTGTGTTTACAATCTGTGCACGTGTAGTGAAATTTGAACGCCCACAATGTATTGGCAAGCGTCCTGATTGGCCCAGAACAGCGACAAGATTTCTGTCACTGCTTTCACAGAATTAAGTAAGGTGAATTTTAACAGGGGCTCGGACTCTTGAGTAGAGGGGTGCGTTAAAGAGTCCCTGTTGCAAGATAAGAGGATGGTTGTTTGAGGGAATCTAACAGAACAACAAGCGAGTGATCCTATAGTGCACGTCGCATTACATGTAATCTACAAAGTTTAATCTCATCAGCTTATGAAAGGTCGTAATCTTTTACACTGTCAAATTACTTATTTTGGAATATACATGTATTCCTGACTTTATAAATTGGAATGCAAGCTTTCATTTACATGTTGAAGCTCCTATTTTTTGTGCCCATAAGTTCAGTGCTCTCGCAAAATCTGGTAGTTCTCCAGGTCAACTAGACTCTATTGTTCAATGCTATTGTTGGGCATATCCAAAAACTGTACATTGAAAAGATGCACTACAGAATTCATGTAACATGATAAAATCAAACAAGTAGGTTGGTGCATACACACATGTTGGCTTTAAAAGCCCTTTTCACACGATATCAAAAAAACTTGCAAGGTTTGCGACAGAATTTACGAGCAGGGATTGTTTACTTACACGGTAGGGTGATTTGGTGTACTTTCACATGAAACAGCGAAACCGTCACTGGCATTCCTCCAGACGAGAATGCTTCGTTGGCTAGTCACAGGTATACCATTGATTATCGCATAAGTGCTGCTGATACCAGCAGCCCAAAACATACCCTTGAGAAAATGTACTGCGACAGCCAAGGAGACGAATTCTTCAAAAAACAAGTCATGGGGCTATGGTGGAGTCGTCCAAAATAGATGGCATGGTCAAAATCAAGGATCAGAATGGTGATCATATCAAAGCCATGACCAGTGGACGAAATTGCTGAGTGCATTCACTTTAAATTTTGCAGGACCAGGGTGCGTGCACGCTGCGCTGTCACAAAGGTCGTGTACGGTGTATAAATGTATCCACGTATGCGCATTGCATTGTGTTGACTGTTGCAAAGGACGTTTCACACAAGGATACCTTGAGAAATCTGCTAGCGGAACATTTTTTCGTAGGTCTGGACCTCCTCCAAAATCTGTGAAGGATTGAGAAAATTTCACCAGGAATGCTTTTCACTCTCAAGCATTGGTGTCCTTTCACACGATGGCACTTTTGTAAGATTTTCTCAAGCATGAGAAAATCTCAAACTTTGCGAGTTTCTTTTGCATCGTGTGAAAAGGGCTTTACAGTTACACAAGGACAGCAAAACAGTAAATGGAGAGTATTGAAGTGCAGTACTTGCATGTCACGTAATCATCTGCATACCATCTGCTTGCAGTGTCAGTTTAGAATGGCAATGTGGAGACGTCATGCTATTTGCCACTTCTGTTGATGTATGCGTTATTTGTGACCCCGTATTGAAGTTGGATTTCTGTTTCTTTTTCCTGTGCACAAAATCAAACAAGGAAGACACAAAAATAAAGTACGTACATTTGTATGCATGAAATGCCGACTTTTTAGACTCCCCCTGCCACCCTGTACGCATGGCGTACGCAGTGGCTCCAACACCCTCCCCCCTCCCCCTGTACGCATACGCATTCCGTATACCTCAGCATTGGTAAATGGTTCAGTACTATTGATCACGTTCAAATGACGTCACTTCCTACAAATTGCCACGTGTATCATGATTTTTAGCGCTTTTTTTGTGACGCGCATCGGTTGCGCCGTATTTCGAACATATGCATTCGAACATTCGAGCAACATGCGCGCGTGTTTTGAACATGTTCCAGCGTGTGCGTGCGCGTACTTTATGGCGTTTAACATTTTTTCCTACGAAGATGGCATCTGTGAACGTGATCAATAGTGCCATATACTAGTACGATTCGCATGTCGCCTCCAAAATCTGAAATAAATGACAAAATGTATAGATTTCTTTTGCATTTTTTTAAAACTTAAAATGACACATCAAGCATCAGTAACTGCAGATTAAATGGAAAAACCTGCATTGAGGAGTGAGAAAAATGTGAGATGTGTGAGAAAAATGTGTGGCCTGTGTAATATGTTTTGTACATAAGGTCTGAAGTCGTGGTCAACTTGTCCATCCTTTCCCAATTTACTAAAAGCAAATTTTCGGTTTGGACCCCCCTTGTACGCATGGTGTTCGCAATGTCAACAACCCCTCCCCCCCCCCTCCCCCCCCCTCCCCCTCCCCCCCCTCCCCCTCCCCCTCCCCCCCCCCCCCCCCCCTCCCCCCCCTCTCCCCCCCCCCTCTCCCCCCCCCCCCCTCCCCCCCCTCTCCCCCCCCCCTCCTCCCCCCCCCCCCCTCTCCCCCCCCCCCTCTCCCCCCCCCCCCTCTCCCCCCCCCCCCTCTCCCCCCCCCCCCTCTCCCCCCCCCCCCCTCTCCCCCCCCCTCTCCCTCTCCACCCCCCCCTCTTCCCCCCTCTCCCCCCCCCCCCCTCCTCCCCCCTCCTCCCCCCTCCTCCCCCCTCCTCCCCCCCCCCTCCTCCCCCCCCTCCTCCCCCCCCTCCTCCCCCCCCCCTCCCCCCCCTCCTCCCCCCCCCTCCTCCCTCCCCCCCTCCTCCCTCCCCCCCTCCTCCCTCCCCCCCCCTCCTCCCCCCCCTCCTCCTCCCCCCCCTCCTCCTCCCCCCCCTCCTCCTCCCCCCCCCTCCTCCTCCCCCCCCTCCTCCTCCTCCTCCTCCCCCCCCTCCTCCTCCTCCTCCTCCCCCCCCTCCTCCTCCCCCCCCTCCTCCCCCCCCCCTCCTCCCCCCCTCCTCCCCCCCCCTCCTCCCCCCCTCCTCCCCCCCTCCTCCCCCCCTCCTCCCCTCCTCCTCTCCCCCCCTCCTCTCCCCCCCCTCCTCTCCCCCCTCCTCTCCCCCCCCCCCTCCTCTCCCCCCCCTCCTCTCCCCCCCCTCCTCCTCCCCCCCCCTCCTCCTCCCCCCCCCTCCTCCTCCCCCCCCCCTCCTCCCCCCCCCCTCCTCCCCCCCCCCCTCCTCCCCCCCCCTCCTCCCCTCCCCCCCTCCTCCCCCCCCCCCCTCCCCCCTCCGTGCGTACGTACTTTATGGACGGCCCCTAAGCAGTTATTTAGGGGTGGGGGGCGGGACTTACTTTTGTTTAGGTGTTTATTAGTAGCCCAATGGTCAGGGGTAATAGTGTGATGTGCACAATATAAATATCTACATGTACATTATTATTACACTGGTGGGTTCACTCACCGCAAATCATCCACTTTCTCCTGCCACATCTTCAGTTCTCTCACCAGTCTTTGGTTGTACTCTTGCTGCAGTCGCAGTTCACTGGCTGCTTGTAGTGAAGAACTTGTACCAACTTTCAGCTGTTCAATGTAATTTCGAGCTAAAAACAAATTTACAAATAAATAAAAATCCTCACTATATGATGCATCTTATTCCTTTCATCATTTTCCGTCAAGCTGATTTCATCTAAACAGCCTTAAAAGTACACAAAACTATCGCACTATTAGACTTTCGCAAATTTATATACTCGCGGACAAAAGAGAACTGCAATCAAACCACCTTCCCACCTTCCTACAATGCAGTTTGGTCTTTTGTCCAAATTCACTCAAGCAGTATTTACAAAAAGGTCTATACACCGTGACTTGCAATCAAGGTATATAATTTGGTTGATTTTCTTTCTGAGGTTGGCAATTCGGGAATTTCACAATACAGGCGCCACCAAGCGTCTGATGCAAAAAGGCTACATTCGATGTGTTCACGCGCGTTTGGGGGCAAAAAAGTCGACACAAGCATTGCTAGACGTGTGATAAAGCATATTACTTTTCGAGAAAAAGGCACAGATCAATTTTTTTTTTTTTGCAGACATGGTTAAACGTCTTTAAATAATCCAGGCTTCCTAAATAAATTTCAACCTCTAAATCAGGTATTCGTTTTCAAACCAAACCCGAACTGTTTGTGCAATACCTGTAAACGAATACACCGATGTTGACTGCTCTGTCAGAAAATGCCCTCTCCGACAGAAACGCTTGGTGGTGCTATGTATTGTGAAATGCCCGAATTGTGTAACACAGCCCAATTTGCTTGAGTGAACTGCTGAGCACTGCCCAATTGCTGAGCACCACCCGATTACCGCGCACTGCCAGACTGCCGCGCACCGCCCATCCTTCCCTGTCTCAACCAATAACACTCCTACGGTTTTGTACTCACCATTTTTGAGGATAATGCTCCTTGATAACTGCGTGCGACCTTCCATGTCCTCTAATAAGCCAGGTAGTAACATCCTCAGGTTGCTGTACTGCTGCTGGAGGTCCTGCCGTCTTTTCTTCTCAACCAGCTTCTTGCCATCCCGATGAACCTTGACCTACCGGTAGAATATGTAATCAGCACTTTCAACATTATACTCGTCTCTCCCACAAAAGAAACTAAATTTTCTAAAAACGAGTATTCTTGATCATAACAGAAGTTTAGTAAACACAGTGAACTTTATGACTGTATAATTCCAGTGATTTTCTTCAGGTCCAAAAGGACCTGTTTGAACAAACAGATTCCCCCCCCCCCCCCCCCCCCCAACAGTAATAACAATGAGATATTTTCTGTTTCTGGACAAATCCTGGAGTTAAGGGCTCTCAGAAAATCTATTTTGTTGGGTTATTACCCTGACTGAACCTACGTGGGATGAGTTGATTACTACCAAACAGCTCTAGAAGGGCAGGAGCTCAGGGAGGCACTTTAGGCAGAGTGGCGCACCCTGCATCAGCGGCTCGTACAGAGGAAGGTGCAGTCAGCCTTACCACTAGAAGTGGTCTTACAAAGAGTCCTTCTACCTTATAAAGAAACAAATTTCCAACCTTTAACTTCCCGTAAAACTCCTCATCAGGGTAGTTCTCAGGGGACAATTGAGATTCCCTGTCGCTGCTAGACGACGACGGTGAGTACAGGTCTTCTGTGCTGGTAGTTACATGTACAGTGATACCTTCATGGTTGTTATTGGTATCACTCCTTGCTGGGTCTGGCTCAAGATGTCTACCAAATTCTGCAGTCTGATCGGGGGAACTTAAGTCCATTGTACATTCCTGGATGGTCTGAGGGCATGTCCCTCTTCATCTTAAATCAGCTTGGTGAGCAGTTTGTCTTAGTGAAATGGACTGCCGGCGAGGATCATCGAACCCAGGGAAAGTTGAACACTGGAAGTTTAATCAAGACACATTTTTGCTAATTATATTTGGCATATTTTTACCACACAAGACAAGATTCTAATCAGTAAGAATAGACCAGTTGCGTGATAGATTTGCATAAGTCCTGGAGTCATGCAGTGACGTCATACAGTGAGGTGACCACAAGAGGGCGGTATATCTTTGCAATAATTGGTTAATCATCAAATCATTCAGCTTGGAAAATGTCAAGAAAAATGACGTTGGACTAGTTTGTTTCCTTTTTAGAAGAATCATCGGGGTGAATAGACCACGGTACAACATTCTGGAGATTCCAGGGACTTCCATGGTAAGTTTTTAAATGTTTAATTTTGACTGTCAGGTGAAATTTCACTTTGCAGAAAGGCTGCCATCTTGGTCGTGCTCGAAAAATCAACACGGCGAATGGGGGTTCAAAAGGTAAGGGGCTAAAAGTGTAACATACAAAATGATAACGTCCCAATGTAACCGTCAGAAAATCACTTTTAGCCTTCTAAAAGTACTTACTACATGTACCTTGAAGTATGGCGGCCGAGAATGACGTCAATAATGGCATTGTGACGTCGATTCACAAGCCCTATTATTACAGGCCTATTAACTTTTACTTTACTTTGACACACACAAAAATAAACTTACGGTACATGTAAGTTAAAGTTTAAATATGTCATTGTGTGTTTTATATTTAAAAATTGGCGTACATGTAGCCCTTTAAATTTTCTTTTGGCATTGTTGGGCAAGCGTGGGTATATATTCGACCGTGAGGGGAATTCGACCAGTCTTAATTAAAAATGTAATTAATATCAAACAACTATCCTAAAATCGTAATTAACCTACAGATTTGGGTACTGACCCAATATAGTAAGATGTACACACTATTCTGTAGCGTTAGTTTGGACATCTTTTGGATGGAATGGTGATTTTTAATGAACCTTTGGTAATTTTGCATGTTGCTAATTGAACAAGTAGGAAATTGCTGCTCTAAACAGCTCTCGTGTTTAATCAATGGGTAATCGAAAAACACATCACTTCAAGCTGCTTGGATATTTAATTCGATCAAACACATGTTTTTTTTGTATTATCGAAAGTGTTATAACTATATCTTTCGTCCCATTAAACGTATTCATGTCTAATAAAAGATTTTACGATGTGAATGTGCATGTTGTTTTAAATAAACATAATATATTTTGTCACTCGGCTCCACAATTTCCCCGCAATAAAACTACATTGGACGAATAATGCAACCTCATCTTGGTAGCCAACATGGCCAAGCTGCACCTCATCCTCCAGTTTGGGGCTTGATGCAGAATGAGAGGCAATTACCTCGGCATGTGATTGTTAATAAATTTTGCCTGGCTCCTCAGACGCAACTTTTATACTCAAATGAACCTTATCCGGTCGAATACCCCCCTTTTACCCTATTTTATTTACATTTGGATATGTTCGACACGCACGTTTAACAAGCAAAAAAACAGTAACCGCTTGATGATTTTTTGCAACAAAAGTATTTTTGAAATCTGTTGCAACTTGTCTGTTGTGTGAAACTGAAAGTGGTTTTAACTTAGCTGAGGTTACCTCAGCTCTAACTTTATAATTTTATTCAGATGTGGTTTTTCGGATGTAGAGCTGAGGTTACTTATCAACATCAACACCATATCACAAATTCAGTCTGTGCACTGATAGTCTGGTAATCGACCACGCATTGCCATTCCTTTGTACACGGATAGACACATCGTACACAAGACTTTAATTTGTACACATCGGCTGTCATTCCAGAGGTCTCTTTTTTTTAATACTGCAATGCATACATGTAGTTCCGACCTGTCAATCAAGCCGAACCCGCCGACCAATCGGAACAGAGCTAGCAGACGGCGCCCACAAAGGTCAAAGTGATGCAATCATCACACAATCGCGCGATTTTCTGCCCATACAGTTTGTATGTTGTATGCGCCAGTGACCGGGTGAATTTTTGTTTCAATGTCGGGCGATTCGCTGTTCAAAGGTAGGAAAGCGCATTTTTATGAATAGATATGTCATCCCTGCATTACTAGCCCTTTGCTCAGTGTGTGCTACGGTAACTGTCGACCCTAAAACACCTTTGGGTATTATTTTCGTATACATTGAACAAAGATTTTAAGGAAATTACCTCCTGGAATCAACACATAATGTAATTTTAAGATATACTTCCCACTTGCACTTTTGTCGCAAATGTTGCTTTTCTGTAGAAAAATCACATTTTCTACTTCAAAAATTGCCTTCAGTTAGTGCACAAGATAACCATTCACGCGTGCGCGCAGCGCCCTCTGTTGTCGCGCTTACGCACAGACCGCTCGCCGCGTCATTTTGTGCATTACTTTATGCAGTAATTTTATAATTTATTTATCTCAGAAATGCAACATTTGCGACGGAAGTGTCAGTGGGAAGTATATCTTCGAATTAAATAAGCTATCGATTGCACTATATAACTTCACCCAAATCCGTGTTCAATGTACATACGAAAAAAATACCCACCTTTGAGTTTTCTCCAATGAATCTGTGCTTTTCATGCCGAGTCCCATTGCTTTGTACGTTGTGTGTCGCCATTTTTTTGCGATGGCTTGTGAGCGCATAGCAACAATATCTAAGGGGCGGGGTTAACTGGGCAATCTCGGAACTATGCATTGTAGGCTGAATCTTCATCGTGGCTTGTTATTTCCTTGAAGGACCTGCGTAGTGGTTATGCCTGACAAGGTTTGGGTGAGTCGCAGGGAGAATTAGGGTACAACTATAGAATGCAGGGCCCACTATACTTCAATCTCCATGTCTCCGGAGCTTAGACGGAGTCACGGACTTGCACATTCATATACATGTACTAGTAATATTGCGCCCTCTTTAAAATGAACTGTGAATATATTGCGCCCTCTTTACAATTCACGACGAACTACAACCCCCTCCCCCCAAATCAAAACATTCGCAACCGTCTCCACGTCGCCGCGTCTCCAGAGACCCTTCGTTTCAAATTAATTCGGTGTCCAGAGGGCGCTTTTAATTGAATTCACGAAGAACTACAACCCACCCCGCCCCCCCCCCCCCCCTCAAAATCAAAACATTCACAACCGTCTCTGCGTCTTCGTTTCAAATTAATTCGGTGTCCAGAGGGCGCTTTTAATTAATTCACGACGAACTACAACCCCACCCCCGCCCCCCTCAAAATCAAAACATTCACAACCGTCTCCGCGTCTCCAGAGACCATTCGTTTCAAATTAATTCGGTGTTCAGAGGGCGCTTTTAATTTAATTCACGACGAACTACAACCCCACCCGCTCCCACCACCCACCAACCATGCTAACCAACAAAAAATAACGGGCTTCGTTAATAAAGGAGGGCGCTTTGCATGATGCATCACATCACAATTTTCGCACGTACATTTGACATAAAACAGGAACTGCTTGATGAATTTTTGCAACAAAAGTATTTTTGAAATCTGTTGCAACTTGTCTGTTGTGTGAAAATGGTTTTAACTCAAAATATAAATTTAGATTTTTTTTTTCCAAGTCGCTACCAAATGGACTGGGACAAATATAAAAGAAGTCCTATCTTAGTGAAGTCCATAATTATGTAGGGCAGGCCTAGGCTAAAGGAAAGTCTTACAGTACCTTCCATAGACTTGTGTGCGTAGTGTGCTGAAAAAAAAACCTCACTTTTTGCAGCGAAATAATGCACTGGACATGCTGGACGGATGTGCATAGCACGGTCGATCTGCAACGTTGCAACAGCGCCACCATTCGTTCTAACCCGCGTTACGTGAATTAACATTACGACATCGACAAATCTATTTTTAGAACAGCACCAATAAGTATAAATATGTGTAGGCCTACACTACACGTTGAAACAAGAATTTTCTTTGCGAAGTTAGCTTCCTACGTTTGAATTTAATAATCTAACCGAAATTTATATTGATCGTGTCAACTTTTGCATGTACAACAGCATTTACCGTTTCTGTTGATGTCAGTTTGGTAAGTATTTAGCCTAGGCCCTACATTGTATTTATTTTGTTCTGTCAAAAACAAAGAATGTTGTGCATGTACATGTAGGCCTATACGTAGGCCTACGGGTGTGGGTGAAAAACGGACCCTCCGGATCCTTCCAGATCTTCCGGATCTTTTTCAAAAATGGCTATTTAATGAACAGAAAGTGCCTAGTTTGACTTCTTAATACGCTTTCGTACCTTTTACCGCCATGTACAGGCCTTATTTTTAAAGATCCGGCGTGGAAAAAAACCAATTTCTTTTTTCTTAGTGTCCTGCACTTCCTGACTTCTTACATGTAGTTCAGGACTACCCCTAGTCAGTGAGCTTTCCTTTCATACAGTGGATTGTTGTCATTTTGCCTCGAAATTAGAATCACACCCCAAAATTTCCTCCTAGTTGTGTCCTACAGTGGTTTGAGATGTCCATGATTGGAAAATGATTGGAAAGAAATACTTACAACACCGTTTTTGAAGCCAAAATTTCCTCTTGCGTTGAATCTCGACGAGGATTTTCGGTGTAACTGTACAATCTGGACACTAGAGGGCGCTGTTACGAATTAGTGGCTTTGGCTGTGGCTATGCTGTTTCTAAGGACTTTTATTGTCTGCCCATGGCAACAGCGCCCTCTAGTGTCCAGATTTTACAGCTACACCGAAAATTCTCGTCGAAATTAAAAGCAAGAGGAAATTTTGGCTTCAAAAACGGTGTTGTAAGTATTTCTTTCCAATCATGTACATCTCAAACCACTGTAGGACACAACTAGGAGGACATTTTTGGGTGTGATTCTAATTTCGAGGCAAAATGACAACAATCCACTGTATGAAAGAGGTACCTTCTGTCCCTACGGGAAATCCCGTAGGGACAGAATTATTCTGTCTAGACTACCCCTAGAACTATGGGGGATATACTCTCCCCCATAGGTAATGTTGTTTTTTTCCAATATGGCGGCGCCTGAACTTTAAGATCGGACCGATACGGTTTAAGCTAGCGCAATAATCCGCTGCCCAATCGCCACCAAACTCCGTCTGATAGTTCTTGAGACACTCACCTTGCGTGTGTCTACGGAATTTCGGTACCATTTGTCCACTAAATTCTCCGAAAATAATGTTGGGAAATGAATGGTTACATGTCTGAAGCTGTCATGTACATGTGTATGACGTGGTTCGCGTAGCTATAGACCGAAATAGACTGGTTTCCGTCCACATATTCTACATAGGAGAATCAAGCGTAGACTAGTTCCCGGTCTACATATTCCACACACACGCGTCGATGTACATCATCTCAAACTGTCGGAATCTTTTTGTCTGCCCGACAAAATTCAAACTGAAAAAAAAAAAAACGTACCGGCAAAACAAATTTTGAATTTTGTAGTGAATTTTAGGTAATACCATTGAGGTGAGAAACGATTTAGTAAGGACCTATGCTTTTGGATGTTTCTGATTTCCTTTCCAGTTTAAAACACCCGCTGCGCGACTTTCCACGCACTTGACGGGCAGACAAAAAGATTCCGACAGTTTGAGATGATGTACATCGACGCGTGTGTGTGGAATATGTAGTCGATGTGGTGTATGATTACAAATTGGTGCAATACATAGTGGTAAAAGGTATGTAGGACCTAAGCGTATTTAGAAGTCAAACTAGGTACTTTCTGTTCGTTAAATATCAATTTTTAACAAAGATCCGGAGGGTCAGACTCACAAACTGCCTCACTGCACTAAAAAAAAAAGTAGTATTAATATCTCAGTCATGCCAGTATCCGGCAGTTTGTGAAAGTCGGACCCTCCGGATCTTTGTTAAAAATTGATATTTAACGAACAGAAAGTACCTAGTTTGACTTCTAAATATGCTTACATACCTTTGGCGCGACTTGATTTCAAGTTGCCATGCTCACAAAAGTTCTGCTTTAGGGATTCCTTCCAAGCGCGTTCAAAAAAGATAAGAATTTGTTGGATTTGGCACGCTATAAACTTTTAACTGGCAAGGAAATCACGCAATCGATCCTGCACGAATGAAAGACGGGACCTTGAGCGATCTGAGGATGCTTTTGGTGGAATATTTGATAAAAGATCATGTCCTATGATAGGCCTACACTTGATTAAAAGTACAAAAGTGTGATAGTGATCTTTAGGCCAATGAAATTAGATTACTAGTCTCGTCAGCGCCCGCGTGTGATATTGACCCCGCACCAAAATATTTCATTATTCCAAAAATTTAATTAGCCTATTTTGCAAAAGAAATCCGACACAAACTACTCCCAAGCAAAGTTTCTGTTTCGGTTGCGCAGTCAGTGTTGTGCAGCTTCGCAAAATGTATCACAGAATGCAGTAAACCAACCGTACAGCATACTGTTATCATCGCTTCCCCAGCACCCAGTATGGGCGGTGGGTACTAGCGAAAACCGTTCGTTTTACAGGTCGAGTACGGGCGGTCTGTTCTTAACTCGTTCTCGACGGATACGTGGTGTGTGATCCTGTTCCTATTGCAGTGTTTTCGGGTTGCGTTTGCGCCATGCGTGCCAAGAACAGACCGCCCGAATTCGACATACGATAATTTGTGACCTCGTTTCCAGATCGCGTTATATGCACGGCCTTTGTACACGGAACTCGGGTTGTATATTTTTGCTGTGGTCACGAGGTTTGTGTGGATTTTTCCCGCTATGAATATGTTTTCCCTGGCGGTTTATAACGAAGACAGGTGTGTGGTTAAATGGAAGATTGTGGACATCGGGGATGTGAGCGATTCATATTATTTTATTCAACTATGGCATTGACGAAGCAACAGAGTGGTTTCGCAATCGCAACTGTGCATTGGTTGACACTATACAGGAACAGTACAGGGACAGCAGCGTCCACGGATTTTGGAACACGTGCATCTACAGAAAGTTTTTGTGGGTAGGAACTGTACTGATCTTATGGAATGCACACCCTGTTCCTGTTTTGGGGTCGTATGATTCCCATGATTTTTGGCATCTCATAAAGTTCTTCCTTCAAACACAAGCTACAATAACTCCATGGAACTACTGGCACCAACTTTCTGGGCGACTTTAGAGCCTAAATCAGTTTCAAAATAGCAGTTAGTGCATGTATAACAGGTTGCATTTTTCATTGATAAGAAATAATGAATAATGAATAATGAAAAAAAAACCTCATCAAAATTTGAAAAGTGGTTGACGAGAAACTAGTAATCTAATTTCATTGGCCTTAGCTGTAAATACACATTTTGCAAAGTATGAAAGATAACTAATGCCAGGTAATTTGTTTTGCAGCAAGTTGATAGCAAAGACAAGCGACCGATTCACCGTTTGCAAAACAGCCACAAATCACGGTGGATCTCAAACAGTTACGCGGTAAATCAGTGTAAAGTTTGCCGATCGAAAACACATGACGGCACGATACTACAATCAAAATAGTTCTGAGAAATCTTTCACCACCGATCGTCTACACAGTCTCCAGGCACTAAAAAACAATATTGATTAGGTTTCACTTTCCAAAAGAGGGTGCTTTGAAAGGTACGGGGCTTTAAGGAAAGACATGCGTCTTATAGCTTTTCAATTCGAAATTTACTGCTTAAGGAATTTGAGTCAATGTGGATTACACAATGTAATGCTACATGTACTTTAAAGGCACAGGCTCGTCAGCAATGCGCGCCCGCCAAATTCGTGCTCGAAACACGCAGCTCCATGCCTTTGCTATGGAGAGCTCTGCGTATTGCGTGGCACACATTTGGCGGGCGCGCATTGCTGACGAGCCTGTGCCTTTAATTAATAATTAGTAATTTTACAAAAGTTTCTTCACGAAAAGAAATTTAAATACCTCTACACATTTTTAAATTTTTAAGTAAAGGTAAAGCTTTGATTGCAGGGCCCAGGGGGTCATTTGCATAATAATTGGTGGAGCATGGTGACCAGAAATCATGATCACTTAAAAAAGGGCAAGACAGGATACACTCACAATTGCAATTTCAACCGGTTTATTCTGCCGTTTTGAAGCTTCATCTGGAATACTTTAGAAATCGATCAGATACCGTTTTTGATGGGGATTTTATGAAATAAAAGGGAAGTCTGACCTGAGCTGATATCTTTTCGCGTTTTAAATAAATAAATTCAACTTTTTACGTTCAAGAAATTTCATACATGTATGTACTCTATTTTGCAATTTCAACTGGTTTATTCTACCGTTTTGAAGCTTCATCTGGAATACTTTAGAAATCGATCAGATACCGTTTTTGATGGGCATTTTATGAAATAAAAGGGAAGTCTGACCTGAGCTGATACCTTTTCGCGTTTTAAATAAATAAATTTAACTTTTTACGTTCAAGAAATTTCACTGAGAAATGTACAATTATTGAGAATAAACAATTGAACAGCAAGCAAAGCATGACAAAACAAAACAAAGTTTTCCTATAGACCTTATGCACGGCGGCCATGATAGAGGGCAGTCACATTGTCACAGTGCGTCATGCACGAGTAGGCACTTTGTGGGTCTATTGTCACATCATTTGAAAACCTGCCCTCTGTCATGGCCGCCATGCATAAGGTCTATTTAAAAGAAATCAAATCAACACCAATACAGCCACCCACCATGCCCACAGGTTTTACCCCGTCTATGTCTGGGCCCCGTCCTCCTTCAGTCAACTTCACTGCCGGTTTTGGTAATACATGTAGCCTAGGTGTCCGACAAAATTGTGCAGTTTAATTGTATGACTAAATCATCTCCAAAACTCAAATATAATCTTTCATTGATGTCCTTATATAATGTACTGGATCATAGTTTTAAAAAGCACTTCTTCTAAAAGCAAACATTTCAGATGACTAAGGCCTGCGCGAATTTACGTCACGTAACTTTAGCAAGTCTACTTTTGCATGCGTTTGCAAAAACAAAGTTAGCGTCTTACGGCGACGTTGCTCTTTCCTGAAGATGTACTCCCAGGTAGGGTTGGACATAAGGAATCTGACAAGGGAGCCAAAAGGTTCTGTTTGGTTGCTTTATTGTGATCTAAACAGTGAGAAGGCTTATGTCCGGGAAATATGGTAACCTGAGGATACTATGAGTCATTCCTACCTCCATGGTCATAGTATGGAGTTTGTTTTCTTCCTCCATGCATAGACATAACCTAGGCTAGCCGTGCCGCATACTACATGTACATATGGATACGGAGTCCAGGGTATGAAGTTCCAAAAACAGGGCAAAAAGCTTTGTAACCAAAAAATTAACATTTCTACCTTGTGCTGGAAGCCGGTAATGTCTGAATGTGCTAACAAAGTTCCATGCGTCCTAATCTCTGTGATTGCCTGGTTTAGAAATCCTCTACATAGTCCGGATGAAAATGGCGAAAGTTACACTAATTTGCTATATATTTGTGCACAAAATATAGCCAGCAGTGCGTTTTTTTTGTTCTCACCACGTTCGTGCATAATACGCGCGACTTGCCTAACAAGTCATTGCGCATGAATAGAAGGGCGTGGCGCCCGCTTATCCAAAGTTGATGATACCGACAGCTTTCCCTGGAATTTAACATTAGTTCATGCTTTAAATCCCAGCATATTTTCGTCAAATTTGACATATTGCGCCAAGCCAGCGAAGAATTCCTCAACTTCAAGTCTGATCAGTCTTAGTTCAACACGCTGTCTCGTTTTCTGCTAAACTAAAGCTTTGTCACGAAAGCCTAAATGCAGCAGGAGTACGTAGCACACGTGGGGGGACGCGCAACGTCATTGTCAATGTGTAATAGCACACATTTACGCCTGGAACTACGCACTCGACGACGCTCACAAAGAGGAACTGATAATCATTTTTGTGTGCTAAAACAAACAAACAAAGTGCATGTTTTTTACACTGAAATTTTGCACAAACACAGACAACAATCTCCCCAAACTGTTTGCTGGTTTCACAAGTCTGTTTCGCAACACAAACTACCCTTTTTGGACCAGAAATCTCACCGTCAAACAAACATCTTGCTGTGTTCCAATTTAAATATTTAAAAAAATCGTTTTAAAAATAAATATCGTATTTTTTATTTTCAGTATCTTTTTAAAAAGTTGGAATTGAACAATGCTGTGATGTTTACAGCGAATTTCTCACGATGCGCCACTTCGCATACGGCAGAAATTCACTGTGAAACTGACCAGTATTAGTGTACCCAGTGCGCGTGCGATGACATCACAGATTTCCACGTCACCACACTCGTAATGCAATGAAGACAACGTCCAACCTGGGCTAAGGCTAGCCCAGGTTGGACGTCGTCTTCATTGCATTAGTGATGTCCCGGTCCGGGTCCAGGTCCACTCGTATGTAGAGCGCAAAGTATGCATGTCCTGCGCATTATAATGGGTTTTATGAAGTTACTTAGTGTCTTCCACCTTGATATTGACATACACAAAGGTGGGTGTTGAGATATATTTAAAACAAACTTAAAAATCAGGCGTTTGGACATTTTGTTTTGGAACAACCTCCTGACCAGCTGCGTGCAGCAAAATAAGGAATGCCTTTTTCTTGACAATGTACAGTAATAAACTCTCATTATAGCGCTCTTTAAGGGACCGAAATAATTAGAGCTTTATATCCAGAGAACGCTATAATTAACCAATGCATACACAATGATAACGTTCGGGACTAGGAAAAAGGAGCTTTACCGGTACATCATACATGTTATCAGGAGGAACTTTATATCAGGGGACGTTATAACGAGAGTTTACTGTACATTTATATATTCCATGTACATGTACGTGTACACCAGTACTGTACGTTCTAATGTGGTGTTCTGAAGTGCACAAGTACCGGTCCGTAATCACTTTATTGCCAGCTTCCCGTGTTGCAATGTACACAGAAAGAACAAAAAGTTGCTTCAGATATACATGTACATGTACACGTATCCCCATTGTGTAATGATTGCTCAGTGCTGTACTGTTTTACTCTATCAATGGTGTTATTCATGTACATACATACATGTACATGTGTCCGGTGCACTTTTGGAGAGTGGTTTCCCCCTGGGGGTTCATGACCATGCACGGATACCTAGATTTTCCTTATAAACCATGTAAAAATTTTAGTTTGATGATAAAAATGCAAAATTTAGAGGAAAAAGTGTTATGAATTTACTAAACAAAAATAGTTGTCCCATAACTTTAGCGCATGGGGTATCTTCAGAGGGTGTCTGTGCATGGTAATCTTTAAAACTTTGTCTACCCAGACAAAACTAATCCATTTTCCCCTCTAAAAACATGTACGACCGAGTCATACCAAAATTAGGTGTCGCAATACATGATTCACTGGCCGTTGGTGTCGTCATCGTTCCCTTGTCATGGTGTCATTATCGGACATCACACTGTAAGCCCTCCTGCAATAAACCTACATGTGTACATGGTATGGGACACGTAAGAAAGAAGAATTCTAAGTTTTTCCAAGTAAAATCTTCATATTTTTTCCCAGGGCTCCAAATTTTGTTTTTTTCACTAGATTTGCACTTATTGATGCCTAAAGGTATAGTACTGGTATATACATGATTGATAAACCGTTACAAATAGTTTCATTCCCCTGTGTGATTGACGGTATGCATGATTAAAACCAACACTGAGCAAAAATCAGCTCCATACTTCGTCTAACTTTTGATAAAACAGTAAAAAAAATTGTTTACTGTCACTGTCAAGCCCTGAACCACTTCGCCCTAAACCACGGCCTGTGCACGAAGTGGTTTTGAGGCGAAGTGCCATTGGGGCGAGGTAGTGTTTGGACGAAGTGGTTTTGGGGCACAATGGCCTTTGGGTGAAGTGCTTCACGGCGAAGTGGTCCAGGGCGAGGTGGTTTTGGAGCGAAATGAATTTACGTCTCGCGAGACGAAAAATTATTGTTTTGCTCATTTCTCAAAGTCTATACATGTAGCACTATAGACAACCATTTCAGGGGAAGTTTTCTACCGTCATCGTGTTTATATTGTGTAAGTTATGCGGAAACATTTCTGATTCCTCGAGATTCACACAAGTCATTTTAAGGGAAAAAATAGTTATGTCCGAGTACTAATAGCACCCTCATGTGGCGATCGAACAGCAATTCACTGGATGGGTTGGTCAGTGTTTGCAGTATAAGGGCATGCCTGGACAAGTTTTTCACCAGTGACTAGCGGAGATCGAACATGCCAAACCTGGCACAAGGGGCAATTGCTTATTCTGTCCTAGGATTTTTGTGACCCGGTGTCATATGCCTCATACGGGCATAGTACCGTGGTGCAGGCACAGATTTCCATTAAAAGTAAATGTCGGAACACATGCGCCATGCACATAGCGTTTTTTGGGTTCGAAAATAACGCACGATGGGTGCGGGCCACTTGATCTAAAATTAGATAGAGAACTTAATTCATGAACAAGTTTAGTCCCCTAGGAAAATTCTGACATGGGACTATACATGTACATGTAGCAACAGAATAAGTTCACCAGTCATAAAGACATGTACCGGTAGCTTGTAGTCTGGGGCCAATTTTAACAAAATTAGCACATAATTTATTTACTATATTGCAAAAATGGGATTCCAGCCAAAATCATATGCAATTTAGTATTACTAATATTATCCTACTGTTTTTTTAAAAACAAAGTTTGACATACATTTTTTTTGTTCAAACAGTATACATTGTACATGTACAGTGTACATACCGGTAGTACATGTCTCTTGGGCTGAAGACTTGATGACTAGTTTTTTTTTAAAGTCGTAAATCAATCTTATTTCTTAAGTCCAGTCACAAGTATTTTTCTCCAAAGTCAATTTCACAGGTCAAAAACCATAAACTGACTTGACCCCCAAGCCAACAAGATGAGAGACCAGCTCTGCCCTGGTAGTACTGACCCATGGGCTAATTCTATATAACCGCCCCCAAGACACTCACAGTTAAACATACACTTTTAACTAATCTTAAATCCTCAATCCTAATTGTTTGATCCATTGTAAGACTGGTGCACATACATGTACACATGTCAGTGCTGTAGTCGAGTTACCAATACCGAGGCGGAGTCACTAGCCTCGAGTCCGAGTCTCGAGTCATTAGCTTCGAGTCCGAGTCACTTGTTCGCCAAATTAATGAAACTGAATCTGCTATATTTCGTTCACACAATATGTAAAATGATGATGTACTCATGTGCTCCTTGCCGGCCTGGTGGGGCAGTGTACATATTCACGCATCGGATTGTTTTTCCCGAGAATCCTGCATTAAGCGGGCAAATATATACATGTATCTTTTTTTTCTTTTTTTGAAACATGTCACTCGTGAGTCACGAGTCTCCATGTTAGAGTCCGGTCATCATGGTCGAGTCCGAGTAAAATGTAAAAATATTTTAACTTTAACTTTTAATAAATCATGACAAAAAATTACGTCTGTTATAGATTATTCTGGTTTGGTGTACAGAGCACGCATTACTGTGTATCAAGTTTGCTTGAAGAAAAATTTGTTATCCTGTCTTCACTTGTGGAATATGGAATATTGTGAATGTGCACCTGTTTCCCATACATATACATGTACAGTATGCACTATGCATTTCTATAACAATTGTTTCCAGCACTTATTGAAAAGTTACTTTCTTTAATTGCCAGGTTTTTGAAGCGACTTGATTCACCATGCAGGAGGCAGCAGCAAGGAACATTAGAGCCTTCAAAACGAAATCCCTGGATATCAGCTTTGACCTGGACAATTCAGAATACCAGGCAGTTCAGAATATTGGCACAGGTGAGGGGTTGTCCATTTTATTTATACCAACAATTCCAAAATTGTCAACATTTTCAAGGGAGGAAGGGGATTGAAGGCCGCAAAATGTTGAAATTTTGTGGTACTGACAGAAAATACTACTCTCTGTATGACCGTGAAAATGTTGACAATTTTGGACAGCCCCTAAATAAGTGACAAAGGGGCAGGTTTTCCCCTCCCCCAGTTTTTAAAAGTGTCAAAGCTGCAATACCACTCAGTAAAATGTATGTGCAAATACTTGTAGGCCCAAAATGTTCTAAAATAATCTTCGACAAATTCTTGGAGGATTCTTGAGGAAATCATCCAAATACCAAAGAAATATTTGGATCATCAGACAAATTTCTGTGCACATAGTGACCAATTACTGTTATCAAGACATCATTGACGATGAACAAAGCATGTAATAATGCATCAAGGCTGCCTGATGTGTACTTTGTTAACCTGAGTGCTGTCCAGCAGTTATGACAAACTTCACTTACAGTGTACACGTAATAAGTTTGCCAAAGTTAGTCATTTATTAGTTAATACCAGTAACTGTCTGGTAATTAAGCCATTCCTTTTTGTTTTGGTCAGGTGCTTATGGAGTTGTGTGCTCAGCTGTACATAAGAAAACCTCAGAGAAAGTGGCAATCAAGAAAATACCCAATGCATTTGATGAGCTCACAACAGCTAAGAGAACTTACCGTGAACTGAAGATCATGCGTCACTTCCGGCATGAGAATGTCATTGGCATCCGGGAGATCCTAATGCCCAGGGAGTCCCTGAGTGACTTTAAGGATGTGTACGTGGTGTTGGACTTGATGGAGAGTGATCTTCACCATATCATCCACTCCCAACAATCTGTTAGCATGGAACACATTAGGTACTTCCTCTATCAAATCCTGAGAGGTCTCAAGTACATACACTCAGCCAATGTTGTCCACCGAGATCTCAAACCCAGCAACCTTCTGGTAAATGAAAACTGCGAGCTAAAGATTGGCGACTTTGGAATGGCTAGGGGTCTCTCTGGGAATGCCGACTCCAAGCGAAAGATGTTCATGACAGTGTACGTTGCCACTCGCTGGTATCGTGCACCAGAGTTGCTATTTTCAAACGAGGATTACTCGTATGCAGTGGATATGTGGTCCGTGGGGTGCATATTTGCCGAAATGGTCGGTCGCAGGCAGATATTTGCTGGGAAGAACCCCATGCATCAGTTAACTCTTATCATTGAAGTGCTGGGAATGCCACCGGACAAGCTGCTTCAATCCACAAACAGCGACCAGATCTTTAACTTCTTTCATCGGAACTTTGGTGGGAAACAGTCCATAAGTCTACGAGAAAAATATCCCCAACTGGATGAGAATGGATTGGATCTCCTGTCTAAGATGCTCATCTTCAGTCCCGAAGACAGAATCAAGGTCCAAGACGCCCTCTCGCATCCCTTCCTTGCCAAATATCACGATCCAGACGATGAACCTGATTGTTATCCTCCATTTGACTTCTCATTCGAGCAGGACAACTTGAGCAAGCAACAGATCAGGCAGAATGTGGGGAAGATGATCCTGAAGTACCAAAGAAACAAACTCTTCGCTGGAAAGAAATTTCCAGGCTCCTTGTCCATCGCAAAACCGTCCACATCAGTCGCTGCTGCGTCCAATGCCACCCAGGAATCCAAAAGTGCAATAGTTAAACCGACATCTACATGTACATCAACAGCATGCTCTAATGCAGTCTTGCCAACGGCTAATCTTGGACAGCCAAATAACAGCCAAGATCCAAGCATTAATCATACAGAGCAGGAGGCCATCTTCAAAGTTCCATCACTCCCTGCTGATGAGAAGAAGACTGCTAGTTCATCAGGGGAACAAAACTCAAACATGAAACCTGTAGAGGAAACAAGCTTAAGTGTCACTGCCGTGCCGATGTTTGCTGTGACAAATGATGTACACATGAAAAGTGCAACTCAATCAACAGAGATTAGTTCACTGATCGGCAAGGAAGAGCATGTCAACCATACAACCACACTTGGTCTAAGTAACTCAAGAGATGTTGAAATGGAAAGTGCTCGCGGTGAACAAAAGCAACTACTGACACCTTGTGTTGCGCCTGCTCCTTCAGAATCACATGATGTGGATATGAGAAGTGCAAGGCAGCAGGATGAAACAACTGATGAGGTCGTCGATGACAGTCAGTGTTCACAAGACACTCCAGGCAAATCCAAATTAGTTGCAGGAACCGAGGGCACAGGTCCGAAGACCATTTCAGATGACACTAAGAAACTGATCAAAGCAGCACTACTTCAGTCTGCTTTGAAGAACAAAATGAAAAAAGGTATGATTTTCATGGGCACATGTTATCCTTACCAACACAAATTTGAGCACGCTTGACTCTGGTAGTGGAATAGATTAGGACTGATTGCAAAGCAGAATTGCTTTAGAAGCAAAGCCGTACAGTGCTAAGGTTTCATTGAACTTTGTGACCTACATGTATTCTATAGGGAACAGGGTTGTAGTCGAGTCCATCACAAGTTCTCACAAGCCTTTACAAGGCCATCACAAGTCCCTGTGTCAAGTCACAAGTTCGTTTGTGCGTGTTCATCATTTGCTTCTTGTTACTTGACTTGTGATGGACTCGACTACAACCCCGCCAGGGAAATAAGTTGAATGTTGCACATCCTCGGCCAATTTGCACATCCTCGCCCACTAAAATACAAACGCAATGGAAATTCTTTGCAGTCCTCCGATACCACCTGGAATTACCGGGTACTGCCAGGAATTTCCATTGTGTGTTTATATTTTATTAACATGGATCAGCAGTCGATTTCTAGGTTTGGTCGCAATAACTTGTCACTGTCTGTGCGACATCCAACTTGACTTCCCTTGAATGGGTCACATTTATCGTGTGTGATTTTCACCTTCAACGCCGAGGGATCATGTGCTTCAAAACTAAGACTCGCATAGTTTGCAGAATGCAATTTTTACTTTTACATCATGTATTATGGATAGACTAACTGAAAAACAATTTCTACTTCAGTTTGAGGTGAGATGTCGTGACGATCATACCGGTACATGTCTTGTTTAAAGACTTGGTCATTTATTATTAATGCTAAAATGTACTTTTAATTTGTACAGATTCAGAGCCTGAAAGAGCCGGGGGAAAGATGCCAATCATCACGGCATTAGCCCGTCAGCGGGAACGCGAGCAGAAACGACGTCAAAAGCTCCGCCGGAGTCTCGAGCGGCAAAAGAAAGGAAAAGGGAAGGGCAGAAAAGGTAGCCAAATTGAAAAGGACGACAGTGTCCAGCTACTGACAGACGAAGACAGGAGCATGCTGGAAAGATGGAGCAAGATGCAAAACAAAAAGAAAGAAGAGACGAATACAGCCGAAGTTAAGCTTGACACAAGCCAAGACTCTGTCGCTTCCGAGACCAAGCCAGGGAAAAGCTCCAAGAAGCAGTCTTTGCCAACACGCAATCACAATGGATCCTCTCTTGCCCAAAAGCAGTCCAGTCAGTCTTCTCTAAATGAGTCTGGAGATACACTTTCATCAATCACAAATGTGCCTCAAAAACCAGAAACCTCACAAGTTCCAACAGACCAGAACAGACAGGCCTCAATTTGCAGTCTCCAGCAAACATCCGCAGCCGATTTTAAACAGGACTCCTTGACAAGTTTCAGCAGTGTTGTGCAGTCGGTACAGTTCCCCTTTCCTGCCACTTCTGAGTCTCATCAGGACTCGTACATCGGGACTTTAAAAATGGCACCGGACATGATCTCTACGCCACTTTATTTCAGCCAACCAAATAGCGAGATTGTCGGAAATGGCCTTAATAGTGTGACCTACACTGGCAGCAATAAGAAAAGTATAGACATTGCACGGAACACCCCTGGAAAAGCCAGTAATCCACCGCAGCAGCCTTCTGTGGAAAGCCCCGCCCACAATATGCCTCTTTCCAGTATTAATAGCAGTGCCCATTTCTTTGACCTCTATCCACCTCCTGCATCCTTAGCGACCAGTTCTGAAGTGGACCAACGACAAAACTACTCCGACTTTCAGCAATATCGATCCAGACACTACTCGGACCGTGAAACACCTTCACCTCCACATGGCATCCAGCCATCACCGCCAGCCTATGACGATTCCACGAGAGTCGGTGCCACAAGTTTTACAAGCCCAACAGGTAATGAACTTTATGCCAAGTGTCATCAGGATACACAAGGGTTCTCCACTACATGTGGCTAGTTTGTTCGAGCGAGCCGCCCGGACAAAATCAGAGGTGCTGTTAGCACCCAGACAAAAATGTGCCACCCGGACGCAAATTATTTCCTCTTTAGAAGTAAGGCCGAGTCATTCCAAAATTAGGTGTAAAGTCATCAAACATCCGCTATCCGCTGCCATAATTATCGCTTACTTACCATGCGCATCCATTTACCGGCCACCCCAGTTGCGTGCATCCACAGACATACATGTACATCCATTTCAAGCAGCATCCTCATGTGGCAACACTAGGTTGGTCACTGTTTGCCATGCGAGGGCACTGTTCAGTGTGCCCGGACAAGACCGTGATTAGTGGAGAACCACAGTGTTGTAATGACTCGGACTCGTGACTCGGGACTCGAGTCAACTCGAATCCCGATTTTCACCGACTTGACTTGACTTGAGACTCGAGCCTCAAATGACTTGACTTGACTTGAGACTCAAGCCTCAAATGACTTGACTTGACTTGAGACTCACACCTCAAATGACTTGACTTGACTCAGACTTTTTTTACTTGAGTCTACCAAAAATGAAATTGAACTTTTTTGAATTTTTTGTCATTTCGAGGACTGAATTGTATTTCAGCACTGCAGATACATGTAGACTACATGTAAGCTTTGTTTAGAGCATTCTTGGCCAGAACAAGAGATGTATACCCTTCACAAATGCAATTTTCCGCATTTAGACTCATTTTGAAATTACGGTAGCTTGAGCAAATTTACTGTCATGACTACGTGACTCGACCGGACTTGACCAACATGCCTGACTTGACTTAGGACTCGAGCAGAGGGAGACTCGTTACAACCCTGGAGAACCATAATAAGTGCTGTCACAGAATGTGCCTAAGCATGTCATGTAATTGTCACGTCACTGTCTTCAACCGGCAGTTAGGTTCGGCTCGGTTTATAGCAAAAACGTTGACAGATTACAATGGAAAATGCTAAAAACGGCATTGTGTAAAAGTGAGCTCAATACCCCATCTACTTTCCGAGTAAACAATAAAAAACTATGTTCATGGTTTCAAGAAATTGTGCAAAGCTGCCATCCTATTTAGGCTAGTTTTGGAAACGGAAACCAGTGATCTCCACTGGTCCAAATTTTGTCCGGGCAAAACATAGTGCCACAGTAGTCACAGGGCCTAGTTTGTTTCACACGAGGGTGCCCTTGCAAAAAAAATTGTGCGCACACATTTATATACAAATTCATCTTTAATTATTCATTTGTTCATGAAAATGTATCTCAGGTGGAATCATTGCATTGGACAGTTGGAGACACTTTTTTCTGTCAAATGGTTGATTAACTTTTTGGTACGTTGACTAATCCGGTTGCTAAGGACTCTTCCCTGCACGTCCGCCATTACTGGGGACCATCCACTGCCATGAACTGGGCGCTCTGTGTTGTTAAATCGAACAGCACATAACGCGTACGCGTACACAGGTTTCGCAAGCTTACAATAAACGTGCAAAATTGTTCGAAGTGACAACATAATGTAACAGCTTATCATCGACACAAAACACACAGTTCAGGGCACTGCATGGAAGGCCCCAGTTATGGCGGACGTACACGGAACAGGACTTCAGCTCTCGGATTGGTGTATACATGTACGCGCTTTAAGCACTACTGTGAAATTGAGCGCAGTATGAAGAATATCTTATTTCATATCCTCACAGGTAACACTCGGAGCTGCTCATACACACACAACTCACACCATCATCTTAACCCCACCAAGTCTGACCCTGCTCACCTGCCCAGCCAACCGCATGCACAAGCTGCTCCATCCCCTCCCGAACTAGCCCAGGTTATCCGACAGCTGTCTAGGTCAGCCGTGGAAGACATTCTACCGCCCATTCTGCAGATCACCCCCAGGGGTGATGGTACCGGCTATGGGCTTGCTCTAGACCTGGAAGACTGGTTGGAGAGTTCGCTGGGGTCTCCACCAACAGCAAGGTATATTGTGTAATTATATAATATTATATATCTTTGACAAAGACTAGGTCAACAGTGTGCCTTGCCTCTCATGTGCATTGTGCGCAGTACGGTACCGTCATACTGTACATAAACCAAGAAAAAAATGTACATGTTTGCAGCTTGTGGTTTTGCGGCGCACGTGAGTGATTGCAAAGTTTACAGGTTTTTCAAATTTGTTCATTGGGTTCCGACTCCCGCGGCTGAAAGGGCACAGTGACCAAACAGAATAACGTACGACAGCTTTTCTGGCCATAAACAATGTGCGTTTTTGGAGGGATCCAAGGCCTGCATTGGGCATGCTGGTCAAGTTTGCCTCAGAAAGTTTGTCTTGAAGGGGCAATGGAGCCAGCAGCCCTACCAAAAAAATCAGGCATCATTTGGTCATCAATATAGCATCATAGTTAAAAGAGGCATCAAAAGGGCAGCAATTGGAACCCGCCAAATAAAGAACAATTGTTTCTTTATTTGGCGGGTTCCAATTGCTGCCTTTTTTAACTATGATGCTATATTGATGACCAAATGATGCCTGATTTTTCTGGTAGGGAGGGCATGAGGCTATTGGCCTTGGTCTGGTGCAGTACAATTGCTATCTTTCCAAATTACCATTCACAACAAACCTTATGTGGAGAATCGCTCATACAAGCAGCAAACGAACTTGAAATAAACTGAAATCCTTCTTGTAATTTGCAGCAAGCTGGACTCTGGCCCCCTGTCTGCATCGCTGCTCTCTGATTGGCTGGAAGTGCGAAACATGAATATGGATGACATGATGGCAGTGCAGCAAGAGCTGGGACTGACATCGCCATTTAACCTCTCGGACCTCCCTGGATTGGTGGAGTCTCCGAAGAACAAGGACAGAGTTTGAAGAAACCGTCTGCATGTTTCTACTGGAGAGTGTTTCCTTGGGCACTACTAGAAAATAAATAATGTACAGTTTAGCCTTGTCCAAGGTTGTGCATGTGTTTGTCTTACCATACCAACAAGCCAAGCTTCGGAGAACTCCAGTTGCATGTCATGCAATTGGTACATTGTGTGATTTCAAAGCATTGACCAATGAGCTTATACATGATGTCATTAAAAAGTCAGCAAATAGTCTCCCCCCCATAAAACGCGCCCTGTGCAGAACATACAACGCTGTGATTCGGACTCATTTAGGTTATCTGGTTCCCAGTCCAAACGATTCCAGGAATGTCTATTCATTGGTTGGCCACCATTTGCTAACTGAGATCGCTGCTCAGACTAGACTTGATATCAAGTCGGTATACAGTCGTATTTTGGTCTGTCTGATGCCTTTTTAACGCACACGATCGATAGCCATTTTTATGTACAGTATATATTTTGGTTTTGACACATACATGTATACCAACTTAGAAAAGCGTTTGCGCGCCAATATTTATTAATTCATGGCGCGTAATAGATAAGCACGCTGTTGCCATAGAACAAGCCAATCATCCACCCGGCATACGGCTGCCGCAGCATGGTAGTGTCCATTTTTACCAGAGGGGATCTAATGTTTAAATGATTTAGTCCGGGCATTTTTCAGTAGATACATACATGTATGTAGCTTTATTATAAACTGTGTTTAGCTTTTAGCAAAATGTAGTGGGTCTTCTGAGTTACGAGCATTTTTATACTGCATACATGAATAATACAAAGATCTCCCCCACAAGAATTGTGGGAATGGTCAGCTACGATTTTTGAATTGATTTATTTATTTTTTTAACAAACAAGCTTTTTAAAATATGATATGAATATTAATAAAGCCCCGTATTTTGACTAATCGAAATTCTACGTCCAATTCTGGAAGCAAACTCAATAGCTCATGTACAAAGTGACAAACAACTTTCTCAAGTCGGTAACTGGATGTCGACTAGACTTGTTCCCAGTCCATTTGCGGTTACGCTGCCACTGTTTATGAACCATCCGATCCAACTTGACATCAAGTCTAACCGGTTACATGTAACTGAGGTTCTCCTTAGCTTGGCTCACTGGTACGGTAGGACAAGCCACAGCCTTGGACATACTTTTTGATAATCAAGGCACCCACTGTCAGAATGACACAACATTATACTATAAGTTTTTTTAATGCACACGCTTTGGGAAGCTAAAAATGAACAGTCATGTTAGTCTGTAGATTGCCAACAAAAATATAGGTGGCAGTACTTTAAGACTAACTAGATCAATTTAAGCATTTAAGCTTTCGTAGCAACAACTACTTCATCGGGTGTGGGTGAAAAACGGACCCTCCGGATCCTTCCAGATCTTCCGGATCTTTTTTAAAAATGGCTATTTAATGAACAGAAAGTGCCTAGTTTGACTTTTTAATACGCTTTCATACCTTTTACCGCCATGTACAGGCCTTATTTTTAAAGATCCGGCGTGGAAAAAAACCAATTTCTTTTTTCTTAGTGTCCTGCACTTCCTACGCCTATTTCTTCGAAAATTTCACTTTGTGGATGGTCGATGTGGTGTACGATTACAAATTGGTGCAATACATGGTGGTAAAAGGTATGTAAGCGTATTTAGAAGTCAAACATCAATTTTTAACAAAGATCCGGAGGGTCCGACTTTCACAAACTGCCTACTTCATCAGTAGCCCCGCGATCAGCAGTGCTTCAGGAAAACCCTCAGCCCTGTCGTCTAATGTACTCCAAATCTGTGGCAAACTCACGCAAATGAAATTTGTCCCATGGCTCTGATATTTGCTCAATAGGTGCACTCACCCCGGTTTGCAAATATTCCGAAGAGTCTAGTACGCATCGATCCGATGTCTAGTTTCGGTGAAATCGTGGGGAAAGTTTGTCCCATGAAATACCGACTTTCACCTAGTCTTGATGCAAGACCGAGTTCGCGATCCCCACATTGTTCATTTTAGCCGCCAGAGGGCGTACCTACACTTACAACGTGACTCGAAAACTCGGTCTTGATTACTCCGTAAGAAAAAAGTTCGATAACCTTAATGGAAGTACATGAATAATTAAACAGCAAGGTCAAAAATTATGGGCGCCTGCGTAGAAGAGAAAGCGATGCCTCCATAATTAGGTCATGTGGGATGGTAACTTGCCGTGTACATTTTGTACGTGTGCAGTGCTAGTGATTCACCGTGCCGCGCGAAAATGATATCGGGCCGTTTTCGTGCAGTGACCGTGGTGCATTGCCTGCCGAGAAGCGGCATTTCTCGGTACGAGTGCGCGCCCAGCCCAGCCCGGTGACTTCCTGTCCCCGGCCGGGGGTGCCTGTCCGTGTAGATTAAGACCCAATTAATGCCATGGCCAAAATATTGAACAATGTTGGACAACAGTGGGAAAAAATCTAAAAATCATGAAAATTTCTCTCTCTTAGTTTTTACACCATGGTTTTTACAACTAAACTAAAATTTTACATGGTTTTATAACAATGGAAATCCAGGCTGGGGGCCTAAAATCAGACATGTCATAATTTTATTTCTCATTTTTATCATCAAACTTGTTCTAACATACATTGTTTATTTTTCATTTAATACAAAATAAAGACGTGTATAGTGGTCGGATATGGAATTCAACCTACAAATTCAAATTATTTCTGCACTTGAAGTCAAATATTGAACTAATGAATCAGACAATGTTGACGAACATTTCCTTGGACAATGTTGGACAGCAGTGGGAAAAAATCTAAAAATCATGAAAATTTCTCTCTCTTAGTTTTTACACCATGGTTTTTACAACTAAACTAAAATTTTACATGGTTTTATAACAATGGAAATCCAGGTTGGGGGCCTAAAATCAGACATGTCATAATTTTATTTCTCATTTTTATCATCAAACTTGTTCTAACATGCATTGTTTATTTTTCATTTACAGAATAAAGACGTTTATAAGTGGTCGGATATGGAATTCAACCTAAAAATTCAAATTATTTCTGCAAATATTAAACTAATGAATCAGACAATGTTGACGAACATTTCCATTTTGTTTTTAGTTAACCAAACTGTGCAAATTTCCTTCAAGGGCTTCTGTCCTATCTACAAAGTAGTTTGCTGTTGTTCCCTGGAATTCGTAAAAACAGCTTCATATCCACAAAATTAATGGGCCTTCTCAAAGCATTCTCCTCAAAGCACTGAAAATGGTGAAATTTTAAACATTTAGTAAACTAATAAACATCAAATTAAAATTTGTTCCATTAAACGTTATTCCAGTATATTTTCGGAGGCTTATGCAAGCAAGTTGCTCTAATTAATTTTCTGCAATTCTGCTTGCTGTAAAAACAAAAACATGCACGAAGAATCAGAAAAAAAAGTATTGTTTTAAATAGGCCGTAAAAGGTCGATCCTTGGGTCACAACAATTTGCCCTATTTTTTGTTGGCCTAAATGAAAATCAAATGGGTCATATTTGACTTTAGAAAATGTACAATTACTTTTGTAATGTACAATTACTTCAAACATTGTGTACAAAGCATGTGATAGTGAGTGAAATTAGTAGTTTTTAAGAAAGTGGGTGGTTCTTCACTCAGATTAATTCACTCCTAAATTTTGGTTTTTTTCTATCATATCTGAACTAACTGATGCTTGCAAGTCATTTTAGTGAAAAATAGTAGTGGATAACTTCTCTGAAATCGTTTAGCACTTCTTCTTTTTTACCGAAGCCAATAATATGACAAGCATGCCATAGTATAGAGGAGAAGAAAACAATCCCAGTCGTTTTCTTCCTCCATGCGTAAAGCCCGCCGCACACCTTTGCGATTTACCGGCCCATCGGACACCGGACCATCGGATCCGGAAAAATCAAACAAGTTTGATTTGCTCCGGTCTATAGCGTACGGTCAGACCGGCCCGAATTGTTTCAGCGCACACCTTTCCGGTAAGTGGTCCGATGATCCGATTATCCGGTAAATCGCAAAGGTGTGCGGCGGGCTTAACCCCACCGTACGAGCAACGCAGGCCGGCAAGCGGCAAGGCCCGGTGTCCCGATCTCAGATGTTCCGCGTGCTCAGATGTTCCGATGACCAAATATGGTAGCTCACGTCACGGAACGTCTGCGCACAGCATACGTAATTATACCAGTTTAGGTGAAGTGCTGAGTTGATCAGCAGAATTCGCGCCATGTACGTAGTAGCGCGCAGTATGTACAGGTACTGGGTATGGTCACAGGTTTCTCACGTTTCTGGTAGGGTACCGTATGCGTACGGGGATATACGATAGTCTCATTTTTGCAAGATGGCGGCCGCGGAGCGTTCATGCCGTTTCGCCGTATTTAGAGAAAAAATCGAACAAATAATTTATTACTTGAGCAAGGGGTCGGTCTTACGCAGGAGGGCTTTCTGAGAGTCAGAAGAGAGTCGTGCGTGTGCAGGCAAAGAAACACACGTACGATGAAGCCAAACACATTCGCAAGGGGACAGTTTTACCTTTTACACCGGGACATGTGAGCACGCGGAACATCTGAGATCGTGCACGCAACGTGCTGAACTGTTCCGTGACGTCATCGGAACATCTGAGCACGCGGAACATCTGAGACCGTGACACCGGACGTACGGTACAGGCGAGCCACTGAGTGCAACGCGCAAGATAGCTTTGTCCGTGGACAACGTGTTTGCCTCATATAATGTTTGCCCGCTGACTGCTGATCGATCGATCGATCAGCGACTGGAAAAGCAGCGACATTTGTATGCACTGTCCTGTCCAGTGTGTACTCTGGGTACCAGACAGACCAGAGCTGTTGTGAATTATGGAAATTAGATGACGTCACGCATTTCAACGTGTCACACAAAGGTATGCCAGGAATTCGCTCGGTATTTTGCGAGCGATTTATACGGAATATGAAAGACTGTCTTTTCGACTGTATTTCAGGTGCGCCCTCTGGCGACCAATGGTGAATAGTCTATGTACATCGTGTATTGCGCGCAAAAAGGCAGTCTTTCCGAAAGACTAACTTTCACCATGCGCGAGAGCGGAGAGGTCAACACAATCTAGACTGGTTCGCTGTCCTCATATTTACTTCCCTTCATCTTACGACGAAGGGAAGTAAATTGAGGATGTGGAACCAGTCTAGTGTTGACCTCTCCGCTCTCGCGCATTTGATTTTTGGTGAAAGTCGGTATTTCATCGCACGGGGTCTCAAACTTTCCCCACGATTTCACCGAAACTAGACATCGGATCGATGCGTACTCTTCGGAATATTTGCAAACCGGGGTAAGTGCACCTATTGAGCAAATATAAGAGCCATGGGACAAATTTCATTTGCGTGAGTTTGCCACAGATTTGGAGTACATTAGACGACAGGGCTGAGGGTTTTCCCGAAGCACTGCTCGCGGGGCTACTTCATCAGATGAACTGGAATATATAATAACCCTGTTCCAGTTGTCTCATCTTCATTGCATCTGATGAAGTAGTTGTTGCTACGAAAGTTATAGACGAAATTAATCAAAAATATTACTGATGTATTACCTTCATGAGAATCTTATTTTCAACGTTGGCAACACAATTAATTTTGATGATAAGCTATGCAACTATGTGCTACGCCATATTTGAAATTTTGAAAGGGATGATGACGTCAATCATGCAACGATTGCATGGATGATGTCAAGATTGATGCCTTGTTTCCCGACTCCCACACGCCGTACCGGTTTCCTGACTGGCGCCCTCATAAGTCCGAGCGCCAAATTGCAAAAGATGGCGACTTACATGAAGCATACAGAGTTAGGCAACCCCTTGCAAGTGTTGTCCCTTCCTTTAAATTTATATGTTATACTTAAAGTGCTACCACCTATATTTTTGTTTTATAAGGCAAGAGATTCTCAGAACTTTTTAGGTAATTTCCCCACCTTGCAAGATTAATTTTGTCGAGAAATATTGTATGAGCACTTTATACAGGGAGCCGGAGTCGGGTCAAGTCCTCCAAAACATTAACAGGAGACGCCGTGTCGCGTCACTGGATTCGGCTGTTGAATGTCGGCTCGGTCGCACACTGAACATGACCCAAACCACTAATTGGCCACGGTAAAGTATAAAATTCCTGCTTTGACAAAGAAAAAAAGCCAGTTGACACTGCAATCCATGCACTGAATCTATGGCGCATGACATAAATTACCCGTTTTCAAAGAAAAAAATTGACATTTTCTCATTGCTAAAATTATGTTTCCTAACGCTTCTTTAGATGTTTACGCTTCTTTCTGGGGCAAACGGTAGAGCCGCAAGGTCGAGTTGGTTCGTGCGCGGTCGAGTTGGTTCGCGGTCGACTTGATTGACATCCTTTACAGTGGAAACATGCAGTTTGTGTTGTTACAAAGGAATTTAACGAAACTTGGATAAATGCTATGTTGTGCTGTAAATGTGTATTTATTTTTTAATACTATCCTAACTCTAATGTATATTATGAACATTCAGGATACCAATGGCAAGAACTGAGGCTGAAATATTAATGTTGAAAATTGAGGTTGAAAAAAAAAGAAATTCAGTTTAACAAACTACCGTCATCAGAAATTCTACGAGATATCTGTAAAAGGTATGCAAACATAGCCTATATTCTGGTAGATCCGACCCAACAAGCTTTAGCTTGGTCACAATTTACATGTATAGCGCTTCACATAAATGGTTTGAAATTTCGCTGATTTGCGAAATATTAGCAGTTGCAACAGCTAGTGTGCATTTAAACAAAAAGGGTCTATATATTACAGGGTCTATATATCAAGTAAAATCCTGGTTGTCCTTGCATGGTAATAAACCCTGAAAGAGTTATAATGTGTTTTCAAGTTAAATGACAATTTCCACTTCAAAAATGTGCGTTTCTTTTGAAGATTTGCACCCTTTTGGGGGTTTACAGTTCATGTCATTGAGAATTACGTGGTGTATTAAGGAATGTCGCATTTTTCGCATAGTGGCGAATAAGCGAAATTGAGATGTGTGAAGGTTTTAAATCCAAAATTTGAGTGGTTTTTGAGTTATTAAAAAATGCAGAATAGCGAATAGGCTCATGATTGGCCCAGCGTTTTTTGCGTAGTGACGAATACCGACATTACGCTGGTGACCGATGGCGCCTTGCGCATTACAAGGCAACGCCTCCTGCCGGGAACCAACGGACATTGTGTGAACCAAACGCTCCTAACTTGGGGGAAAATCAAACACACTGTGGAATTTGCAGCGTTTAAGGAGGAATTAATTCATAAATCAAATGCTAAAATAACCACGTGTCCATCTGTGTAAGTACCGGCCTTGTCTGAAATCCAGATGGGATAATATCGATGACGAAACCGAAGGCGACAGTTCAGATTTTCACAAAAACATGCAAAATAATAGGCGCGGCGAATAAGTAGCACAGCCGGCTTGCATTTTTTGCATAGTGACGAATCGTGAAAAGTCCATAGCGTTACGAGCGGTGAATAAGACGCACGTGGTTTTTTTTTTTCGCGTAGTTCGTGGCACCAATATCCCTCCGAGATTACCCTTACTCATGCCAAAAACCCAACATAATTTTAGTAAAACTCTTCGCTAATAACATTAGTCTAACAAATTTAATTTTTTTCCGAAAAGAAAACGAAATCCAAAAACCAGAATATGCATTACTAAAAAGCCGTATTACTCGAAAGTGGAATTTTGCTGATTAGCCACTATGCGAAAAATGCTACATTTTTACTATATCCACAGTACATTTGGGTAAGATTTTAGTTCAATACCTGTAATATTTAGACTTTAATACCAGCTATATATCTTTCGCCAAAAAAGTGATATTTTGTTAAGAAAATATGGTTAATTTCAAGGGAAAAAGTAATTGTTGTAGACGAAGTCTATAGGATTTGTGCACAGCATTGAAAGTGCAGGTATTAAAGTAACATTTTTCGCGAAATCCTTCCAATTAAGAATTTTAACAGATCCGCAATTTACCAGTTCTAAGAATGAAGAAGCCACCGTCTTGCGGTACACGATTCCATTCTGGAAGAGAAAAGAACTGGATTAAAAGGACTGTTAATCGATTCTTAAGTTGGTCCTAAAGCCCCTTTAAAGGGTCTCTGAAATGGTGTTTTTATCGATGAAATCTGTGCTATGGAACTAGTCCATTAATTTACATTAATCAAAAACCGTACTTGGAAGTTGTTTGAGGGGTTAAAATCAAGGTTTTTGATTTTTATGCTAATGCAATTTACATATGCATGAGCAAAGTGGTGATGTCACATTAGGAAAACACAGGAAAATCTCATTCAACTGTGCACAAAAGTTTCCACAATTTTCTCCAACTTGCTGAAACTTTTGTAACCCAGGACGGTCTAGGTTTGTTTTACTAAGGCTGGAAACTGCAGCATTTTATGTTTTTTCTTTGCTTTTCTGCTGTGTGTTTTCCTAAAGTGACATGCCCCAAACAGCGCCCTCTTTCTGTGAATTTATGTAAAGAAATCTTTAAAGTTGAAAAATGCCAATTTGTATTCATGGGGCATCGAAATGAACAGTAGTATTGTCTTTATATAGACAAGTAATCCTTCATATGCAGCAAAAACTGTGCATACAATTATTGAGCATTTTAGGGGCCCTTTAAGCAAGAATCACAAGCCAGCTTTTCCACGTGCCTCAAATTCCTAACAAATATCTTTCAGGAAATCTTAAAGAGTTTTAACGGATCCGCAATTTACCTTTTCTAAAAAGCCACCGCGCCATATCCAGTCTAAATGAGAAAACAAAAGTTGCATTAGAAAGATTGTTAATAGATTCTTCGTTCCCGACCCCCTCCAAGAAAGGAATCACAAAACAAATCTCTTTTTCCCCTTCACATTCACCCATTTTACTCAACCCACGTGTCCTAAATCCTGAACCCCACAGAAGTAGGTAAAAGACACGGATACACTTTAATCTTCACTATTCTCACATAACGGAAAAACCGTTACAATCGTTTAATATTATAAAGTCAGTTTACGTACCTAAACAAATACCAGCAGTGTAGATTGTCGAGGACGTCCCGTATCCGTCACCCAGCATCCTAACCGGCCGTCGGCAGTTCGTCTGTTGCAAAATCCGCCTGCTGCTTCCAGCACGGCTCACTGCTTCGTCCGGAATGCGGTGGCTACGTAACCGAAGAATGGCAGGCTTGGGCGACTCCAGCATTTTCGGAGTCGATTCCAAAAAGGAGTCGCGATGTCACTCGGAATCGATTCCATTTTTCTTTCATGGGAAAACGATACTAAGTGTATACCCAATAATGTAAACATTTCGGGAATCGGCAGGCTGGGAATCGAATCTAGATAAAGGGAATCGATTTCTTAAAAATTGGAATCGCGATTCCGACATCTTAGGATTTTTGTTTTATTTATCGGGCCGTGCAGGTTGCAAACAAAGGTAGGTGTGGGGTTAATTCATCGTTATACTCGGACTCCGAAAAAGACATCAAACAAATCTCACATTTGGATCAAGGCCACAGCCAACGAGATGTTTTATTTTACCCAAAAAAGAAACGGACAAACGGCCAAGAAAAAGCATACAATAAAAATGGGCACACCATACCCAACCAGCGCATACCAAACCCGTTATAATGGACATACAGAGCCCGAACCATGAACCAGGGCATACCAAGCCCGTTATCATGGGCATACCGAGCCCGAACCGGGGCATACCAAGCCCTTTGTCATGGGCACCAGGCCCGAACCAGATTTACGTAAAAACGAACAGGCGCGGATCCAGGGGGGGGGGCCGAGGGGGCACGTGCCCCCCGGGCAAATTGAGTCAACAACAAAAAAAAGAAATGGGCGGAAAGGAAAGGAGGTAAAAGAAAAAAGGGGGGAGGGCAAGTAGTTGAGCCAAAAAAAAAAAATGGGGGGAAGGAAAGGCCTTGAAAAAAAAGAGAAATCGAAGGGCAATCTTCTTAAAAAAAATACCGATGCCGATATTTAACATATGCGTATACTTTTTGGCTTTAAAAATACTGAAAAAATGCAATAAGAAAACAAAGGTAATCAATCATGCCATGGAACTGAATTCCCCCCTCAACATCTAATCCCCATGGTGGAGTATAATTACTGGTTTGACCATTTTTCGTTTGTTATCGGTAGTCTGTGAAGTCTGGTTTGCTGACCTGATTCCTCAAAGTATATAAATTGTTCTGACCGTGTTTACACTTGATCCCGAGCTCGGGATCGAACACCGAGCTCGGGATCAGCCCCGGATCACAAATAGGTGTAAACGCTCTCGGAACCAAACTGGCCCCGGATCAGACCCCGAGATTTTGGTCTCGCGATGGCGGAGGGTTCGATCCCGAGCTCGGGATCAGTTTGCGGTTAGCTGGGCAATAAATCTTCCTCACACAGCCCCACATCCTGTTGCGGGCTAAAGCGCGCGAAAATTCCAGGACAGCCCGCGCTCTTATTATGTACACGTGTACACGTAGTACATGTATACACTACAGGTACCACTGGTTCCATGCATTGTGTGCAGGTATATAAATTATGCCATGACAAAATGCATGATACCCCGACGATGGACTCATGTGATGCAACACTGAGAATCTCGCTGGTGTCCGTTACGAAAACACAACGTACTACAAACGTAATTGGTATCCTGCATTTAGCAATCTTATTTGCGTGATTGATACAAACTTTACACGTTGAGAAAAAGTGTTTCTGTATTTCCTCTACTTTCTGCATTTTCTCTACTTTCTGCAACTAACTAGCGACACTTTGTCATTATCATACAGCTTAGTTTTTAGTTGGTATATCAAGGATTTCAGAGTGTTATTCAATGATTTCCGACATAGCATAAGTTGACATTATTTCGTCGTGAAGAGAAGTTGACGAAGACGAAGTAGCCGAGTCGAGTTGTCTTCGTGTGAAAAGATGGCAAACGAAGTTCGCGGGCGCTCGTGGAGCAACGACGAACTGGCGAAGTTTTTGGACATTTGGGCCAGCGCAGAAATAATGGCTAAACTGGACGGAACATCTCGGAATTCTGCTGCATTAGCTTGACCTTTGACTGCAACTTCTGGCTCCGCGCTCGGGATCAACAACAGATATAAACGCGGCACTCGAGGCCATTGCGGTTAACCTCAACACATTCTTATCAGGGGGTCAATCTTGATCCCGAGCTCGGGACCAGTGTAAACACGGTCTCTGTTTCGTCTGAAAAAGGTTCAAGGTATACCTTGTGGAAATTTTTGCCGAGGACAACTTGACGCCAATACACATAGGCCTGCCTACTAATGGTCTATTATGTCGTGCAGCCGATCTGCCGATGTTTTAACACAGGGCATTAGGGCAAGGAACAGTCTGAAATCAAGTCCTTTTCTTGAACTTTTCAACTGGACTGAATTAAAACCAAGAAAAAATTCGGAAAAATAAGAAATGATGATGGGTAAAAACTGCATATTAAATGCCAAATTGGGGAGGGAGAAACTTTATAGATTTTTGTCAACTTAACCGGGCGAAAATAATGGCTAAAAATAATGGCGAAAATAATTCTTCATACACACAATTCTCAAAATACACAACAATCTTCAAAACTTTTGCTTAAAAAAGTCAGTTAAAAGTGGCCAGGAATCGCCTTAGATTGCATCACAGAGCATCTAGAATCCAAAATTTCCCGAGGCCCTTAAGCGGGCCCCGGACCCCACGCCGTAAGGGCTTCGCGCTACGCGCTCGCATTTTTCCCTTTTTGTTGTGCAACCCCCGTCTACAAAATTCCTGGATCCGAAAATAATTCTTCATACACACAATTCTCAAAACACACAACAATCTTCAAAACTTTTGCTTAAATAAATCAGTTAAAAGTGGCCAGGAATCGCCTTAGAGCTACGCGCTCGCATTTTTCCCTTTTTGTTGTGCAACCCCCGTCTACAAAATTCCTGGATCCGAAAATCATTCTTCATACACACAATTCTCAAAACACACAACAATCTTCAAAACTTTTGCTTAAAAAAGTCAGTTAAAAGTGGCCAGGAATCGCCTTAGATTGCACCACAGAGCATCTAGAATCCAAATTTCACGGGGCCCTTAAGCGGGCCCCGGACCCCACGCCGTAAGGGCTTCGCGCTACGCGCTCGCATTTGTCCCTTTTTGTTGTGCCCCCCGTCTACAAAATTCCTGGATCCGCGCCTGGGGCTTAGGCCCAAACTGAAATATATAAAATACCCCGAATATAGTGTTGTGAATTGTTGGTGCAGTTATGTTGAGCACCCACCGCGCTAGACATTCGGTCGGGGTGCTATAGTCGCATGATAACTTTCGTGCACTATGTCAACTGCACTACCTAAAAAACAGTGAGAAAAGAAAGAGCATTGCGTTCGAGGCATGGAATGGGCTACTGGCGGTCTGAACTCGACCCGAAATTGATACAGAGCAATAGAGAAATTGGAGGAGAATTGGGGTGGTGGGGCAAAAATAATCACAAAAAACGGGAAACGGCTGTGACAAAGGCACTTAATCACACTTGTTCCGTCCTTCGGAAGGGATGTAAAGCCGTTGGTCCAGTGTGTTAGGTAACGCACTTTAACGATCCCAGAGCAATCTTTCGTGAAGAGCAAGGGGAGGGAATCCCCGGTGTCTCTGGCCGTTTCTAATTCAACTTAGAAGTTGATAGTTATTCGAATATCTATGTTAATTGATCCCATTCCTGTAATTGGCGGTCCTTCCGCTGTTGGATGTGGTAAATAAATAAAATAAAAACATAAATAAATAAAATAAAAAGCAAAAGGTCGCGCGCGCGCTCCGATCCAGCCAGCAAAACAACCGACGCGCAGCGGACGCCTCTGATTGGACAAAAGTTATCAGCTCACCTGCTCAACATGCAAAATCAACTCAACTTCGCCAGGCCGTAACCAAAACAAACCAGAGGGGGCGAGACGGCAGCGTTCGTTTCAAAGAAAGCCAGCTAGCCTATCGCAAACTCGGACGGTGACCAAACTAGGCGGAGCATGACCGACAAGTTAATTATTCATGCAATCAACAGCCTGCGCGACGGCATGCATGTGCGCGTGCGTGACCCAACAAGTGATAAAGGAAATATATAATCATTGGATGAAGCAACGACGTCTAAAATTGAAGCCACCGTCCGCCATTGTACCCCACCAAATACAAAGCCTTGCCTAGACTTGTCATACTGTCTTCACTAGTCTAAGTGTGTTAAGTGGAATGCAAGCGATCGCATGGACCGGGGAGCAATCTACGCCAAGCATTGTTCGTGGGGTACAATGACGGCCGGCGCATGGCTTCAATTTTCGTATAGCCACCTGCTATTGCATACTTCATCCAGTGATTATATATCGATGGGTTAATTCAAGACGCCGTTTGAATGCGCTACCTCTGTGGCTCATTACGTAATGACATAATAGGAATGGAATGACATGAAAAGTAATAAACACAATGTAGCCTTTTTCGAATCTTAAAGATTTCTTTCAGATGGGAGAGGGGTGCAAAATAGGTTCGGGCGGGCTTACTTATGATTCCAAAAATTTTAAGATTCAGATTTACTTCAAAATTGCAGGAAATGTTGCTTAGAACCCATAGATTATATTCCTTGAATTTGACCTTGACTGCTCGCTCAGGGAAAGAAATATGAAATTTTGAAAATTTCAATGTCAATTTTAAAAAATGTCAATGTCAATTTCTTTGCCAAAATTTTAATTTTTCTGAGAAATTACCTCCGAAAAATGACGAAATAGGTTCCAAATGGGCTAAAATTGCGTTAGGAGTCATTTCTGAGATATTTTCAAAAATGTACATTTTTGGCCAATTTTGATAAAAAATTCGTTGGACTTTTCAAGACTAACTAAATGCCGGCCTGTTACGGCCGTGCTGCGTGGGGCACACAGCACTAGCAGCTGACTCGATCAAAACGTTATCGGCACCCGATCTTGTAACGTTAATGGATAATATTCCTTGACAGTTCAGCCATTTTCTGCGACAAATGATTTTTTTAAACCTTACTTTTGCTCCAGTTATTAACCTAGTTTAGCAATGTTATTCAGGTCGTGTAGGCAGCTTTCACAGCTTTTGATTCAGTGGGTCTATAGGAAATCTCAGATACATGTACTTGTATTTAGAAAATTTGATACATTTCCATCGTTAAGGGCATTGTGTATAATGAATGTATAAACTATGCCGCGAGTGCGAACGTATACCTGAATGCAAGTTACGTTTGAACTGCATAGTGCAAGGCTTTTTTTATGTAGGCCTATATTCCGAAGATAGTTGGGGTGACACTCAATATGAATTTCACACCAAACTAAAAAGGTAACTGGTCTAAATTCATCAGGCATCTTGATCTCCACGATAGTCTCAGGGAGAGAATTCCAGAGTCTATGGTGTAGTATGGTACCAAGGACCGCTGATGGCTTGCAGTTCTGGATACACCTGTCTTATAGTCAAGAGATGAACATGTATATGGAACTACGCAGTGATCGTGTGGGTTGATGAAAGCCGTGTCCGAGGATGGTTCTGCTTGCAAAGAGTAGGGCATTTACCACGGGCTGCTTGGTGTATGATGGACAGGCCAGCAATATAGTTGCGGAGGCAATTAATGTTCATCTGATATATAAGCTCGCCGAAGATCCCCGTTCAATAACGGCCAATTAAAGCGGAAAAAATTCCAAGAATTTCCGAGGGTCAAAGGTATAAAGGCCATTCGTTATTTCCAGGAAAAAGCAGACTTTTGCGAATCCCTTTGTTAGCACTTTCGTTTTTATTAACACAAAACTTATTAAAACCTCCTTGGCCACAGAGAACCCCACCCCCTTCCCACAATACTTAAGCATCAGAAGTTTCCGGTAGGTGCGGGTAAAGTTTTTGTGGTCATATATCTGGAAATGCATTCTGGAAATGCATTCTGTTAAGTTAAGTAAGCTAGTATCCCCCCATCCACATTTTTTTTAGTTTTCCTGTTTATCATGGAGGTTTATGTTTCTACAACGCGATTACAACGTGTTTTCCGCCAAAAACGACAGGTTTTTTTTAAAACGCAATTCAGTTCCGACCCTCTTCACCCGAAATTCTGAAACGCTCGAGGTCACTTGGTTTGTTTACAAACAGGGTTGTGACGTCATCCTGAGAAGAACACAAAACGGCCTGTGTAGTATTGAATGGGAAATATACGAAGTGTATGTTCATCATGTCTGTTTCGTCCTTGTAATTCAAATTACAAACGTGAAAAAATACTTTATGTAATATGACAACAATTTATTTTTATCTTTTTCTAAAAAAATTAAATCGTGGCTCACAATGATGCTCTTTTAAAGTAAATTTCAGTGCATCGCGGCCGTTGGTTTTGACACGAACGGTACGGCCGTCTTGAAATTGAAAAATATATATATATATATTCATTGGGTATGAATTTAGAAGTTGAATTCCACATCTTGTTATGAGCTGTAAACCATGAAACAGTGAGAGTTTGTTGAAAAAAGACGATTGAGACAAAGTTATGATTTTTACTGAAGCAAAACACATGAGTATTATATGCCACAGCGGCAGTTGGCAAACGGTTCAGCTGACTCGATTTTGATGTCAAGTTGGTACTATACTACGGCCGAGTTGGTCATGTTTGTCGAGTCGAGTTGGCAAACAATGCATAGTTCCGACCTGTCAATCAAGCAGAACCCGCCGACCAATCACAACAGAGCTAGCAGACATCGCCTTCATAGGTCAAAGTGTATTGCCTCACAACAACACAACAACACAACAACATACAGTTTGTACAGTGCTGTATGCGGTGATCCAGGTGAATTTTTTGTTTCAAGTCCGGACGATTCGCTGTTCAAAGGTAAGAAAGCACGTATTTCATGATGATTATGACATCCCTGTATTACTGGCCCTTTACTCAGTGTGTTCTAAGACAACTGTCGACCCTTTGTTACATGGTTTGTGCAATGTGTGTGGACATTTTGACGATAGCGTGTGAGGCACAGCAACAATATCCAAGGGGGGCGAAGTTAACTGGGCAAAATCGGAACTATGCATTGGTGGATTACTAAAAGGAAAAATAAATCTTGGAATTTGAGTTTTCCCATGGGTGCAGGAGTCAACTCAACCGTTTTCCAACTCGACTCGAGGTTGAACCAACTCGACCGTCGTTAGCGACTTGGGAAACAAATCAAAATATATATTTTGAGTTAAAACCACTTTCACACAACAGACAGGTTGCAACAGATTTCAAAAATATCTTTGTTGCAAAAATTCACCAAGCGGTTGCTGTTTCATGCTTGTTAAAATGCGTCCAATTTACGTGCGGAATCGTCCAATGGCATGCACACAATCCGTTTCGATCCCTGGCCATACGCATGTACGGCAGCTTAGCCGTATACACATAACCCAACACACGGCAGCCTACTCGGTACAAGTTCACCTACTCCTTTGCGCGACTTATTTTCTCATTCTCGGAAATAAGAAAGAAAATGTTTCTGCTCCTTTTTTTCATATAGTGTCATGGTAAAACATACAACCACGCAACTACTGGGCATATCTCCGGCTTTTTGGACGAAAAAAAATATTCAAAAAACACCGTCTAACAAAGACGGTTTTCCGAGTTTTTTGCGTGTAAACGTATGGAGCTGACAATCGTGTTGACTTCTCTATCTCAGGTTTGCGTCACGGGGTCACGCGCATATCATGAATACTTAATGAGCGTTTCAGAAATCGCAAAAATTTCATTTTCGGAAACCGCACTTTTGCTTGCGATTTATACACTTAAAAAGAGCAATTTGAAAAGAACTGCGATATAAGACGGTTAGAGGGATATGTGGACTTTCTATCGAAAAAAGCCTAAATGCTTGATTTTTCTTCAAGGGGATTCTAGCTCTTTAACCAACAAGTCGTAGCACATCCCGTGGCACAATAAAAGTCGTACCACTAGAATACGTTGTCACATCCAGGTGCGAATCCACATACAATCGCGGACGTCCCTTTGTTCCTCTTTTATTTGGACATAGCCTATTTTTCCTTACTCTCGCGGACGATATTGTTCTCTTTGTTAGACCTCCCTAAAACGTCCACGATTGTTTGGGAGAACAAGCGCACGCATACATATTTTACACGCATACATACATATGTATAGGTGTATACGAATAGGGCGGTGATTGAAAAACCATAAGCCGTCAATATAGTAAAGGGTAGACAAACAATTACTACCTTAATTAAAATTATGTGATATTTAAATCATTCCACGTAAGGCACACAATTAACAAACCATATCACCACCATATCTTATTAATTAACAACTTATAATACTGTTTGCTCAACAACACAATCACGCACTCGGATCCTCTCCGCACGCCCGCGCCGACCCAGCCACATGTGCACCGTTAGGAATCAGTAGATCTTCCGCTCATCGTGCGTGACAACAACCGACGTACATGGTCCCAGATTGTCAACCAAACAACAGCACAACATGCAATGCATGCACCCCGGCCCAAAAACCACACACACTTTCATGATAATTCGGTCGAGTTGCACAATACCAAAACACACAAATCATTAAAGCGAGCCACAAAGCAACACCCGTATAACTTACATACCACGCAAGTTAGCAACTGTCAGCATGCATTATTAATGCGAAAGATAAGCAAAATATGCTAGCAAGAAGTCAACAAAAGCTGAAGCAAAAAGTCAACCACTGCTAAAGAGAAAAAACGTATAGGTAAGCAATAACAGTGACGACCACAGTTTTTTTTGAAAATATTGCGTCCGAAATGTCTCTGGTCATGCTCGTGGATACTAAATAGAAAACTCAAACGACGTTGTTTTTGTCGCCAAGTCTTTTCAACATTGTTTTGACGTCGTATTTTGTTCTAAAGCCCCAGTCACACCGGACCTGCGACCTAGCTGTCACCGCAAAATGTTGACGATCAGCGACAGATCGTATACCATCATTCGTGGCTACCAGCTGCGACCGCTCACACGACAGGTGGCACCACCAATCGTCAGGTGGCACCACCAGTTTGAATGTTTCCACCCAGTCCTGCGACTGCATGCATGACCCATGATCATGCGCGACTGGTGGTACGACCATGTAAGACATGTCTGGTGTGACTGGCTCTTTAAACGTCTTTTCAATATTGTTTCAATATTATTTATTATTTCGTCGGACATATTTTTGTCGACAATTCCCCCTGTCTATAGAAATGTTAAAACTAATCTGGCCAATCGGACAGAACGGGTTTTGACGTGTCACGAAGATGAAAAGAGTATATAAAGTTTTTATTGGCGGAAGCATTCTTTAGTATAGTCGCGCTTTCTGAAAAAAATCGTAACCTGCACAATGTAACCTGTCTGGAACGCATGGCCTAGCACCTTTCCATAAATTGGAACATTAATTAACATTTCTTTGTACGTTTAGCACATTGGCCAGACATAAAAGAAACTCAATCTTCTCCATTTTGTGTTGGCTATTTCCATTTGTCAAATTGACCATTGATATTATCTACATGTAGTCTATTGGTCTTTATAATTATACATGTACCGCCAAAGTATATTCTTGTCATCTGACTGGACGATAGCAGGTCACGTGCCTTAAATATTAAATCCATTAAATGCTACGTCACTAACCGTGTAGTTTGGTTCCATTTGCCGTGCAATTTTGTTCCAGACGGGTTTTTTCCATTGCACGATGCGCCCATTGTATATAGGCCCCCTATATAGGCCTAGGCCTATATGTGCGTGTCAAAATGTGACGACCCCGACACAAACAACTTTGTACAACTCACAAGCAACATGGCGGGTTTTGTACTATATGACGGACGATAAAATAGCTGAGCTTTTGGACAATTCTGATGCCGCCAACATCAAAATAAACTGGAGGGGTAAGCCTGAAAAATTTGCAAAAACGAATGTATAGGATGACATGATCTACTTGGGCGTTATATAGGCCTATAGTTGAATTCCCGTAAAATAAAATATCGTAATAATACATTAATACGGGTTCAGTAATGATATATATGTGACCCGCTCTGCAAAAAAAGGTATTAAGTCGCGCTGTCTAGTTGTTGTTGTTGTTGTATATTTTATGGCATCTTCGGCAACTAAGGCCCTTTATGCCATCAACTATACGGTTTTAGCTTTAACTATACTATATTAGTAACTTGAGATGAGGAAGAAGGAGTTGCAGTTTTAGAAGTGGGAGGAAAACCCCCAGAGAAATGCCCCAGGGGAAAACCCACGCGGTCAAGTAGGGACTGCAAACCCAATCCACATACACGCCCCGGATTCGAACCCGGGACCCCAGAGGTGAAAGGCGAGGAAAGAACCCGTACGCCAACCCGACCGCCCGGCGCTGGCTAGTATTCTTTTTGCGACCATAAGAAGAAATCTGTGGCATTTCTACGCTCATTAAAATACCTAAACACAAAAGAAATTCCAGGCGTAACGCAGACATTCCAGGGGGAACACAGACATTCCAGGCGGTATCTGGGCACCGCCAGGAATTTCCATTGTGTTTTGGTATTTTATTGAGCGTGGATTTGCCGCGGATTTTTTTTTATGGTCGCAAAAAGAATACTACCCAGCGCGACTTAATGCCCTTTTTTGCAGAGCGGGTCACATATCGCAGCAAAATTAACAATATTTATAAATAGAGAAATCGATTTCTCTACCCGTTAGAATTTGTTCTTGCAGTATAATTTATGTTGCTCAAAAGCTGCGTCTGAAAGGCCCATAACGGCGCTTTCCATAACGAAATCGGCTGGTTTTGCATTTTCAGAGTAGAACGTATTTAGACGTTTTAACAGTCCCAGATCCTTTACATAGGAAACGAGCTTTGAAGAGCTTCTTGAAATGCATGCCTTTCAACCGAAGGTTTGCAGAAATTTTACTCTTCAGCATTCTTCATGCAGTATTATTTCTTACTTTCGTTATAGAAAGTTTAACAATTTAAGGCTGCTTCTGAATTACTGGTTTTGGCTGTTGCTACGCTGAGGTTAAGAGCGGACAATAACAGTCCTTAGCAACAGCATAGCAACAGCTAAATCCATAGCCAAAGCCAGTAATTCGGGTGCAGCCTATAATAATTGAGTATAAACAGAAATAAAGTTACATGTATAAAAGACACGGTTTCTATAGTGATGGCAAAATCAACCCATTTGTATTGAAAATTATAGTACTACATAGCAGGTTACGTTTAAGTGCATTATAAAACATTGGCGTTTGTGCATGTTCATATGTCATCAGATGAAACAATTCATAACCATTAAGAGATTGTTCGGCAAACTGAGAAATGTAACTATATTATTATTTAAATTTATTTTTCAAGAAGAAATCGTCCCTGAGCACAAATGCAATTTCAATGCGTTTTTCCAATGCAGCTGCTACATGTATATACATTATCGTACACGTATTAACATTCTTTTAAGCGAAGAACGGTTTTTATACTACGCTGCCTTGTTGGGCTTTGTCCGCCTCCGTTGCTTCCAAATCGTGTTTAAACGAGGCATTGAAATGATAAATGTCCTGCCTACCACCTCTTCGGACAGGTGTTGGAGGCTGGTGGGCGGACGAAGCATTGCCATCGGCAGGGCAGATATCTTGAGCTGAGGTGATGCTGGTCACGGTAGAGGCTCGCTGCCGCTCGGGTTGTGGTTTACAAGACCCAACAGTGAACGCCTCCTTGAAGGCCCGTCTGTAGCTAGCATTAGTGACTGTATACACTATGGGATTCACGGCAGAATTTATGTACACGAGGATGCGGTTTATCTGGAATAAATTTATTCTGATGTCTGCCGGGATAATTGTGTCCCCATCCAGGAAACCTTCGACGAAGAGAAGGAAGGATGTCATTTCGAAAGAGGTAAGCGTCAGGAAGAACACCGTGCCGTTTGCGACCAGCATGACGGCCACCTGGTTCCGGGTGCGTACGATCCGCTGTCGGTCGTAGGCGTCTCGCTTGTGTAGCTTGAAAAGGATGCGCGAGTAGAAAAACGCGTTTCCAAAGAATGCAATGAAGAATGGCACAGTCTGGGTAAGGTGCAGCATCTTAAGGGCCCATGTCGAATTAATGTACGTGCACGTACCGATGACATCTGGAAACGTATCTAGCAGTCCGGGGTCATCTGGGTTCCAAACGTAGCAATACTGCACAAACTTGAATCTGGCCGGGATTATTAGTGGGGCGAGTATTAAGGCCATGAGCCAGCACACCATAACCAGCCTGACAGATCGGCCACGCCCGGCTACCAGCCGGTGGTGTAGCGGGTGGCACACGGCAATATACCGCTCTAACGATATGAATGTTACCAAAATCAAGCTAGCAAAGTTAAAAACGTACTTGAAAAATACATTCAGCACGCAGCCAATCTGGCCTAACAGGGGTGCGTCATTCGGAAGCCCGTACGTGACGTATGTATGCAGGGTGGGGCAGATGGACATGAACAAGAACATCAAGTCTGCTACAGCGAGATTTGAAAGGTAGAAGTTTGTCGCCGTTCGCATGACTGGGACTCGAGCCACGGTGAACAAGAAAGCAGTGTTACCGACTACACCAACTGTCAAGATAATAGGGAGGACTATTGCCGTGCACGTTTTCTCAAGATCGCTAAAAAGTAAACGGGCTGCATATGCTGCCTCCGCAGAAGGTACATAGAATGTGTTGTTCATGTTATATGAGCAGGTTTCCTCCGTACTCACGTCAGAGCCCATTTTTTTTTGTTACTGGAGATTCACTGCATGCAAGCCAAGCCAATTATAAGCTACATCTGTGCTGTTCTCGGTTTACTTCTGCCGATTGCCTCAGTCTGTCCAAACTGAAGTATTTCTCCGGCGTTGAAGACATCGTCAAGATACGCTCGCGGCGGTACAAAGAGAAGACCCATATCGTTTACCCTTTGGGCCGGGCTTCGCTAATGGTTGAGATATTAAAAATCGACGTAAAGAAAAGATTCCTGTGTTGTCTGAGTGCTCGATACGGGCCGGAAAATGTTTACAGCGTGAATCCGGGCACCAATTTGCCGGGTTGCCGTCTTAATTATGGGTAGCGTTTATCAAATTAGTTTCTGCGCAGCAACGCTGCCCTCCTATTGGACTTATTTCCGCAAGAAAGTGTTGGAAGGAAATTCATCACGGCCGATCGGCAAACACTGATGCAATTAACCTCACACTGATAATTGTTTGGGGAGAGAGGCTTGTTATAATACGGTACATCCGCTGCCCTCCGATTCCTCTGAAAAGTCTGAATAAACGGAGTGAATCAATTGATTTGCTCGCTCCGTGTATAGACTTTTGCTAAATTGCCGAAACGTGATAGCTGGGCGTGTTTACCCGATTCGAAGGCGTTAAAGGCCATTCTGATTTTATATTTGATTCGAGGCAAGTCCCCAAAGGAGTGCCAAGATAACTGCGCATATAAATCATATTAATTTTGCCACTATTTACACACGATAACCAAGAGCTTATAGTACGGATTTGATATTAAGTTTATTAGGCCTATATAAAAAAAAAAGACGTTGCGAAAATTGTTTTGTCTCTAAAAAAAAAAAAATTATAACAGGCCTACCGTATATATTTCCGGTAATCTTCAAAAAGAAAAGAAAAGAAAAGTACAAATTACCTATAAAAGCCGACAAGCATTTCAAGACCTTTTCTATAGAAACACTTGGTTATTTCCCTCACATGTGTTTCTGACGTTTTGACAGTTACCACTTTCGACTGTGCCTGGTATGTTTGCGTAAGCGTTTCTTGGTTGACGACTACAGGCTTGCTTGGTTAATGTGTAAATATTGAATCATTGCATGGAACTGAACATGTCATCTTCAGCCTCAATTTCAATCAAATATTGTCAGCTTAAGTTCCCCTCTAAGGCTTTTACGTTAACAAGCACCGCAGAAATAAAGCATATTTGCCGATATCCATCATTTACATGCACACTGATAATTGCAACCACTTTGTAGAATACGTTTCCTATTTTTTAAAATCTGAATGCGTTGAAGGGGGACTTAAGTCAATGAGCATCAAAGCCCAATACATCATTTGCAGTGACCCAAAATTTTACTTCGTGATTTGACAATAAAAATCCGACTTAAAGTGTTAGCAATGGTAAAACAAATCCGTGTTTTATTTCCGTTTAAAATGCATAGTGTGGGAAAAATTGCCAACTGAAGGTGCTTTTTTTTAAAGATCGGTTGCAAACGACTTTTTGTACTATTTATTTAACACAAAGCAGTGCATGGATTTTTAAGGTTTTCTGAAGTAGGCCTGTCACTGCATTTATGTGCCTGAATTTACTACAAGGCAGTTTATCAACATTATTCTTTAGTTATGAAATTTTAATAGCATCAAATTTCCCACTAAAATCTGAGTTCGAAGCTGTTCGAAGTACATGTATATAACATTTTCATACGGTTTGTGTCTGCGCATGGACACCCTCGACGGGTTGAATAGGCAACGGTGTCACGGTGATGACGTCTTTTGCGGAGTTGCCGCGATTGGCTAGTCGCACACAAGGGAAAATCTTTTTCCACCTTTATTCTGTGGTCGGTTATCTTCTGAAACTAAATAAATAAATTATACCACTCAAACATTTCAAAGCTCGAATGAACGTGCAATGTTTACAGACGTTTAAAATAATGTTGTTAAGACGTACAGGGCTGTTGTTTCGGATTCAGCCCCTTTCATGCAGTCTCGGTACGGATCAGGGGCAGATTGCAATATGCGGTCTAAGACCGGTCTATAGAGCTTCTGCACAGGCGGCCATGACAGGGGCAGGTTTTCTTATTTAAATGATGTAACAATACAAGCACCTACTCATGCATGACATATGGTAACAATGTGACTGACCCTGTCATGGCCGCCGTGCAAAGGCTCTATAGGCTTAGCCGGCTAACGCGGTGTCCACTAAGCTTAAGACCGGTCTATAATTATAGCCCGCTTGTAATATCGTTGTCTTACAGTTAGACCAGTCTTAAAATTTAAGCCCGCGGCGAGCAGGCTATAATTTTTTGACACCGCGCTGTATCTCGTAATTTGGCATGCACAAAGACGAACAAAACGCACATTGTTATTATTATTATTATTATTTCTTTCTGGTATTCATACCAAGGATTCCTCAATAGTGCTCATTGCACTGTCACTCGTAAGCGTGAGGAAACCCAGGAAGAATTAGAATTAGAAATGGCCAGAGACACCGGGGAATCCCCTTGCTCTTTACGAAAGAATGCTCTGGGATCTTTAGAGTGCGTTACCAATTACCTAACACACTGGACCAACGGCTTTACATCCCTTCCGAAGGATGGAGCAAGTGTGGTTGAGTGCCTTGCCCAAGGGCACAGGTACCGCAGCCGGATTCGAACCCGCAACCCCAAGTTTTCACCCATGATTGCGAGTCAATGGCCCTCACCACTCGGCCACGGTGCCCATTATACAATTTTTTTGTGCTATTTGATAACTTTAGCGGTCAGTTTCTCTGCAAAAACTGCACGACACGCGTGTCATCAACATGGCTTCGTGAGAACGTACTTTGTTTGGCTTGAAATCAAGTATAGCCAGCTGCGTCACTTTCCGTTAAGATGTGCGTGTTTCTCTCTGCTGGCGCAGCTGTACTTCAGTTAGACTGGTTTATTGCAATGGGTTAAACCAAAGACTAAGCTAATACTGGCTAAGTTGGATAGCTGGCCTTAGACCAGTGGCTTAGTCGATTTTATTGCAATCCGCCCCTATCTCTGTACACTGGCTTTTGTCTTAGCTTGAAATGAAATAAATACCATTAGGTAGTTAGTTTCAAGGAGACAACAGTATCCCAAGAATGGCAACAAATACTGCATAACGCGCAAAATTCTACTGTGCAAAGTATTTAACATTGACACAAAAATGTCCCTATCAAGAAGTATGTTGTCACACTGTCGTCGTTTTGGGGCTCAAGTTGTATCTTTTATTCAGAGAAAAAGATCAAAGCCATCGCAAAATAATATGATCCTGGTTGCAATCCGTATACATCAATGCATTTCGAGCTAGCTGCAATTGGAAATCGACGACATAGAAACTGGCCTTGCGGCAAAATTGTTGGGATTTGCGTTGTATTGAAGGCATTCTACCATTTGAACCGCCATTACATGACACTGCGGGTTGCATGAGGCAATGGATATAGCAGTGACAAAGATAGACATGCTTGGCGTTCTCTATCAGCTGTGGCGACTGAAAAGAGACTGAAAATGACCCGTCCCGGAAAACTAAAACGTTTTTCGGACACTGACGGCAAAAAGGGAACTCTCTATGCAAAAGAGTGAAAAACTCACTCTTTAAAAGAGTGACTTCCTTATAAACCCACTCGGAAACAGTAAAAAATCACTCTAAAAGGAGTGAAATTCTGTAAAAAGAGTGGCAATCACTCCAAAAAGGTTGAGGAAAACCACTCTACAAAGGAGCCATATAAAGGACAGCTCGAAAAAGAGCTGTCCTCCATATGGCTCCTCCTTTGAGTGTTTTTTTCCACTCTTTTTGGAGTGATTGCCACTCTTTTTACAGAATTTCACTCTTTTTAGAGTGACTTTCACTGTTTCCGAGTGGTTTTATAAGGGAGTCACTCTTTTGAAGAGTGAGTTTTTCACTTTTTTGCATTTAGAGAGAATGCTTGCATGAATCAGCCTACTGGGAATTCCCTTCAGATGTCTTTGGTTTGTCTCAAGACGCAGACGGCTACCTTGCTGCAGGTATACCACAATCTCTTAAACAAGCTGTTGAAATATCTGACACTACTACATTTATAAAAACAAAACAATGGAGAATGCGACCTACAGTTACTGTATATGTTACTACACTCGGCAATAAATGCGAGCATGCCTTTTTTTCACAGGGTGCGTGCACCTCCCTACAGCTGTCCACAAGCTAAGATATAGCTCAGTGTATATAGGTTAATACGTTTGCAAGCTGTATTTTGTACTTGTATAACGCTTGTTTCAAGTTAAATGTTCGTCGTCATTGCTTGTCTCTCGTTTTTGTTGTTCAAGTACAACATCCGCATTTTCCTCGTTTTCGGACATTCCATCTTGGTCAAAACAGGCGTTGGAATACGTTGCCGGGCGAGCTACTAAGCGCGTCTTTGCAGGCGTTGGGGAAGGAGGGATAGTAGACAACCCTGCTGTGTTAGCATGATACTGTGCGTAATAGTCAGGAAATGTACTAAATATCGTGGAACGTTTCGGCCGTCCGTTTCCCCATGATTGAGGAATAAAGGCTCTTTTGAAGGCTTGCCTGTATCGGGCATTTGTCAATGTATACACAAAGGGGTTGATGGCCGAATTGACGTATAACATTACTCGGTTCGCTTCAAATAAGGTGTTTCTGATGTCCAAAGGAATGATGGTGGTATGCTGAAATCCCTCCACAAAAAGAATCATGGATGTAACTTCGAAGGCAGTGAGCGTCAGGAAAAACACCACACCGTTGGCAACCAGCATGATTGCAACCTGATTGCGGGTGCGCACGATTCGCTGTCTGTCGCGGGATGTATTCCTAAAGTGAAGTGTGAGCAAAATGCGGGCGTAGAAATACGCATTACCGAAGAAAGCCACGAAGAAAGGAATTGTTTGAGTCAGATTAAAGCGTTGGACTACCCAAGCTTCTCCAGAGTTACTGCAAAACCCTATTATGCTGGCCAAGTCTTTATAAAGCATTGGCTTGTCAGATGGCCACTCTACACAGACAATAACGAAAAGATTAGAAGTTGGGACCAGTGTCCCTGCGATAATCATGGACGACAGCCAGCAGCTTATGACGAGTTTAGCGGTGCAGCAGCGAGCATTGATTAGGCGATGTCTGAGTGGATGACACACTGCGATGTATCTCTCCATCGACATGAAGGTGATGATAAATAATCCTGCGAAGTGAAAGGTATACGTGAAGATGGTTTTCGAGATACATCCAGCCGCACCAAGTAGAGTGTTAGGGACGCCGTGCACGGCGAGGGAGTATATGCGTTTTACTGCCACTATAGTAAGGAAGGTCATATCTGACACTGCCAAGTTAGCCAGGTAGAAGTTAGTAACTGTTCGCATGCTCCGGATGCGGATGACAACAAAGAGAAAGGCGCTATTCCCAAGCAGGCCCACGAGCAAGATGATTGGGATTACGTATGTACCAGTGATCTTCTCTAAGCCAGTGTACATCCACTTTCTCGCCTCTTCCAGTGTCGAAAGAACGACTGTGTTATTAACCGTGCATTGTAACGAACTTGCGTCATAACCCATCGTTACTGGTTGAATTTTAGACGTATTGTTTAATTGTTATTATTCGATTGTTTTTAAATGCAAGGTATTATAATAGAAAATCATGGGTTACAACAGCTACCACACCCGCTCTGCCACGAGTCATCTGCATACCTTCATTGATCGTTCGTTGTATAAGATTCCCCAGCATTTTTGGTGGAGCGCGACACGATGTTGTGTTACGAACGGACAGAAGATACCAACAAAATAATTAAGGGCCGAGTTGATTATTAACTATCGGCAGAGTACTATGTTGACTCAAAAGGCATGTGTCCATTTATGCAACAGACGGCATTCTTTTGGTAACTGAATTGGCGATGGTAACGTCAGAATATGCCGCCGCCAGAGGCAATTTATACAGATTTGATGACCGCGTTTGGCGAGAGTACCACTCCTCCGTATGGACACAGGCCGAGCGATAACTCAAGATTGCCAAAATAGAAACCGCTATAGCATAACAGCAATACAAATCACCATTAGCATTAATGAAAGAACAGTAAAATATATAACGGGTAAGACAGATCGTTCTGAGTGTTTTAAACACTGGGACTGACGTACGTTGTGGTCTGCAAAGTGATCTCTGCTCGTTCATAATGACGATGTCGTTGTTGTTAGTTACGGAGAGTGCAATTATAACCAGGCACGACGTTCTTCAAAGCACAATTCCTGCAGTCGTGCAGTGTTGGGTCACTTTTCTGTTCAGTTTTCTATTCGAAAGCAACTATTTTGTGACCTTTGACGTCATATGCCGTCACTATTGCGAGTGTTTGTTTCGTCGTAAATATAAATCCAGATCTCGAGAGCTCAATATAGCAATTCATTTTCCAAGCTGTCCGAATTTCTGAACCAAAATTTACACATGACATTTAATGTAAATACACATTATTAGCAGTCTCAATTTGTTTGCATCGTCTGTTGTCATGGGAAAGTGAAACGACACGATTTATTTACAGGAAATTGCCCGGGGAAATTGGTCGTAATGTTTCCTCGCTATTTTGGATCTTGTGCGGAATTCCAGCTCTCGAGATCGATCCCTGAGATTTCAGGCAAACGAGATGATCACTGGTCTGCAAAACAAACGATCTCATCTAAAATTCGATGCGTACGCAACACGTGATGCATATTTCAGCAGAAAATGCGGTCTACGGCAAAACTTCAGTACCTGACCATCAGGAATAAGCATGGAACTCATGGAACTGGCTTTAAACATCTGAAAATAACCTTCCTATTCCTTCTGCTGAAATTGGGTTTATGGTCATTCCGTGTCAAAACAGCCAAGGTGGACTCCCCAAAATCCTAATTTCTGTATATGAGCGCTGACAAATTTTCATATTTTTGAGGTCCCTATATAGTAGGTCTGAGTTCATTTACCTTTTCTGGATGGAATGTGGTTTTTCTTGGTATTTTGGAGCTTTTCCACCACCATAATGGTTTTCAGGGCTATATATAGTGCCCCTGGTGGGGAAATTGTGGAGGTCTGAAAACTACCGGTACGTCAGACGAAAATGACCCTTTCCGACCCCCAAATTCAGACTCCCAGATGATCATGTGGGCACTTGATGACGATATGAGATTTTCACCAGACATTTATACACATTCATTCATTCATAAAATGAAATAAAAAGTTTGATTATCAGCCTCCTTAATTATAAACATAATTTTTGGGGGAAAATGCATTATCGGAACCTTTGTATACATGTAGGCCTAATTCAGCAGAAATGTTAAAGAGGAAGAATCCCCCTTGACGAAAATCCAGCATTTAGGATTGTTTCGATAGTCCAAACATCCCTCTTGCCGACGTGGATTTTTATTATTTTTTAATTGTCGGTTTTAAGTGGATAAATTGCAAGCAAAAGTGCGCTTTTCGAAAATGAGATTTTCGCGATTTCTGAAACGCTCATTCGGTATTCATGATATGCGCGTGACCCCGTGATGCAATCCTGAGAAAGAGAAGTCAACACGATTGTTAGCTCCATACGTTTACACGCAAACAACTTGGAAAACCGTCTCTGTTAGATGGTGTTTTTTGAAGAATTTTGTTGGTCCAAAAAGCCAGGGATATGCCCAGTAGCTGCGTGGTTGTATGTTTTACCGGACACTATAAAAAAAAAAGAGCAGAAAGATTTTCTTTTCTATTACCAAGAGAGAGAAAAATGAGTCCCTCATTCTAACTTGTACCGGCCGATGTTCAAACACGTGGAACTACGCCCCTCATGGAACCGTTCCATGCTGTACACAGACCGCTGTGAATGCCGTGACAAAACCACCCGTCGCAATGCACCAGTATTTACTTCAAAAGAGCTTCATTGTGAGCCACAATTTCACCGTTTTTTTCACAAAACAGGTACAGTAGATTGTTGTCATATTACATGAAGTGTTTTTAACGTTTGTATTTTGAATTACAAGGACAAAACAGGCATGATAAACATTCACTTCATGTATTTTCCATTCAATACTGCACAGGCCGTTTTGTATGTTTCTCAGGATGACGTCAAAACCCTGTTGATAAACAAACCAAGTGACCTCGAGCGTTTCAGAATTTCGGGTGAAGAGGGTCGGAACTGCTTTATAGACCTACGTTTTAAGCAAAAGCTTGTCGATTTTTTTTGAAAAACAAGTTGTGATGGTGTTAGACACATAGGCTACACCTCCATTATAAACAGAAAAACTTAAAAAATGTGGACGGGGGGATTCTAGCTGTTTAAAGTAAAGAAACTAGGTCGAGTAGGATTAGGTGACAATTAGCATTTTTGCGTGTTTCCCATGAATAGCGTCTGTCGTATTGATGTATTTCCTTTCACATACATATCAGACTAAATTTGTGTTGCTATGTGTGCACGTGGCAGGTGCAACTTCTAAATTCACCCGTAGGCGTAATACCGATATGGACAGATACATATATGTAAATTTTTCCAATAAAATACGGGTTGCTCAGTATAAACACCCATGTGAAGTCTTAACACCTTACAAAACACGAAGCGACTAGAGGGGTCAAAGGGAGAACACAATGATTGGTAACCGTTACAAATAGTTTTGTCTTCCTGTGTGATTGAAACTGCTCGATTAATACATTTTACCGCATAGACGATAACATTATTTATGCCGACGGTACGCGGTCAATTGTGGATCGGGGATTCGACGCGGTTTTGTTCCCCAATTCGAAGCCAATTTTGCACACGAGTTTCTGCACGGTTTGCCAGCCGGAGTTTGCGGACGCAAGCAAAGTCAATTTGTGTGCAGGTTTTGGGTTTTCCCGCACTGAATATTCAATTCAGTGGCACTATGTGAAGAAATCTGGGCAGCCAATCACCGCAGGCTTTTCAGCAACCCCAGTTCGTTGGCTCTCACAGCTAATTTGCATTTGCCTTGTAGGGCTTTGCCCCGCGTAGACTGGTTCCCGTCCACATATTCCACATAGGAGGATATATGACAGGTAAAGGGGCTTCATCTTGATCTGTGATTGGTCGTCTTTGCGCGTGCGCATTGTGTGTTTTATATTTAAAAATTGGCCAAGCCCTTTGCTTTAGGCAATGTACTTTATTTACATAATTGGATATGTTCGACACGCACGGCTAAGTTACAATGCAATGCAAAATCTGCGCACTTACTAAAAAAAAAAAAAATAATAATAACACGTGACGGGCAGAATTCTGCCCGTCATGGCTGCCCTTTACCGATCCCTATATTTTCGCAATAAGCGAACCAATCTATAGGGATCGGGAACCAATCTAGGCTATGATACAGCCTCGCCCGAGAAGTCAGGATTCAGACCAAGATATTTTGGTAACCAGACTATTTTGCAATTGGCTACAATTCACCGCGCGATGGCGCACTTTCGCTGCATAGCATACAGGCAAATTCTTCACGGATTAACACAATTTCATAGCCTTGGACAAGGCTATGCCCCGCGCCGCCAAAGGTTTCGCGCGCGTAGCAGGTCACATGTCCAGGGCCAGGGCCAGGGATGAGTTAACATGCCTAATTGTTAACGACCCACCTCCACTCCGAGCGACCACCGCTTCGGTTTGGGTGTCGTTCTTCAAGGGGGCAGTTTTGGCAGGAAACCAACAGCAACTTTGCACAACTTGTGAATTGTTGTTCTTGCAATAATGTTAACAAATTATACACCTAAGGCTCAATGTGCAGTGCATAAGCGTGTAGTATGATAGTCTTGGTGCAAGTTATCTGCGTGATATTTGTCACTATACCGCCGCGCGCTAACCACGACCACCGACAATCGTCACTGAGAGGGCGCCATACACACTGTTGTTCGCAGACATTAATTTTTTGTCGAACGTTGGTGTGTGACACTGTGTGACTTCTAACCTAACCTTATACATATGCATTATGCACCTATCAATTGTTCCCCCCCCACCCCTCCCCCCCCCCCCCCCCCCCCACCCCCCGCGCTACCCCACCCCCTAGGTGGGGGTTTGGTCACATTTTTCTTGCCCCAGGGTGGGGCATTTGGCCCATTATCTGTGCATTTTCGTCCGATGGCATGCACACAGTCCGTTTCAGTCCCTACGCGCGCGCACGTACGTACGGCAGCCTAGCCGTACACATAACCCAACACACGGCAGCCTATACTCGGTACAAGTTCACCTACTCCTTCGCGCGACTCATTTTTCCCACTCTTGGAAATAAGAAAGAAAATGTTTCTGCTCTTTTTTCCCCATAGTGTCTGGTAAAACATACAACCACGCAACTACTGGGAATATCTCTGGCTTTTTGGACGAAAACAATTCTTCAAAAAACACCATCATGAGCGTTTCAGAAATCGCCAAAATTTCATTTTCGAAAACCGCACTTTTGCTTACGATTTATCCACTTAAAAAGGGCAATTTGAAAAGAACTGCGATATAAGACGGCTAGAGGGATACGTGGACTATTGAAAAAGGTGCAAATGCTAGTTTTCGTCAAGGGGGATTCTAGCTCTTTAAAAAAAACAAAATCAGAACATTTTTGTATACACGTTTATAATTGCCAGTTTGCCACTAATTCTTCATGCCGAACGTTTCAATTAGGCGAGGAAACGTGATTTTAGTATTTTAAAAAAATCATGTTTTTTCTTCGAAAACACGAAGTTAAACGATTTTTTGTCTATAGGACGCATTAGTTCTCAGTCTAGTACGACGGCTGAGTAGCGCTAGCCAGCGAGTGCCGTTTATGCAGTCGGTGAAATCATAACAAAGACATGTTTCTGCAGCGTACGGGTTCAGCCAAATAACGGCTTCGGTTGCCGGGCCGACAAACCAAAGCCGAAGTTCGTTGAATCCATTGGAAAAAAACTGGCCCCATTGCCACATTTTCGTATTTTTTCTTTAAAAAACAAAAGCACGAACTTGTCTGACGCGATAACGTGTGCTTTTCCTGTTTGATAAGACGTACGTACAGTACAGGTACCAGACTTCACAGCGCACGGCTTGAAATATGTTAATAAGCACTACGTCATAGGTATGCACAGCATAATGAGGAATGCCTGGAATGTGCTCGGAATTTCCCGAGCAGATTTAGGAAATGTCCCAAGACGATACTGGTTCCGGTAGTGTGTATGGCGCCCTCTCTTGGTGATTGTCGGTGAATGTTGGTTAGCGCGCGGCGGTCAGTGACAAATATCACGCAGTATCGTCTTGCACCAAGACTAACAGTATGACTGCTTACTAAATAAATGTAATCAAAAGTAATCGAGTAAACTAGACTTAACAAAACACATCCACTTCCGCTGAGTGTACCGCTACGCGCTCCAGAATATGGATGTGCCTTGGACGTAATTGTGCAGGGTCCATGTATTGATAAGCCTATACCCAATATCATCAATTGTAGTAAACTAGACTAAATGTAATTAAAAGTAATCGAGTAAACTAGGGTAATATTGTGCAGGATATTGATATGCCTACCCTGGGGGTATTGATAAGCCTATCCAATCTTCGGTATTCTATCTTATGTTAACCCTGGGGGTATTGATAAGACTACCCCATCTTCGGTATTCTAATTTATGTTAAACAGTTATTTGGTAAACCGCTGTGCATTCATATAAATCTGGAACCTTTGGTCACATGTCATGTTTTCTAACGAAGACTCAATAAACCCCTGTACGACGACAGAGAACAAAAACCATTCGGCGTTTTGTCTAGTTCGTGAGTCTCAGCATAAAACCTGAGTAAAAGTCAGCTTCGTACTTCGTCTAAGTTTTGAGAAAACAGTTTTTAAAAAACCACTTCGCCCTGAACTACTTCGCCCTGAACCACGGCCTGTGTTCGAAGTTGTTTTGGGGCGAAGTGGTCCAGGGCGAAGTGGTTTTGGGGCGAAATGAATTTTCGTCTCATGATGACGCAAATTAATTGTTTTACTCATTTCTCAAAAAATATAGCACTTCAGACAAAACCATTTCAAGGGAAGTTTTCTACGGTCATCATGTTTATATTGTGTAAGTTAGGCGTAAATCTGTGAACATTTCTGATTTTCGAGAGTACCAATGATGTATACTGCGTTCACATTATCGCCGAAATACCACGCTGGTGCGCTGCGCTTACCGCACTGATTCCATGAGCTCCCATCGCCGATCTTCCCAAAATCATTGGCTGCGCGTTGGAAAGGTCAGCGAACCACGGTTAAAGGCATTATACATGATTGGTATCTCGAAAATCAGAAATGTTCACAGATTTACGCCTAACTTACACAATATAAACATTATGACCGTAGAAACTTCCCCTGAAATGGTTTTGTCTGAAGTGCTATAGTCTTTGAGAAATGAGTAAAACAATTAGTTTTCGTCTCATGAGACGACAATTTAAAGGCCCAGTGGATCATTTGCAATGACCCCAAAAAGTAATCGACGAGTTAACAGGGGAAAAGTTCTGAAAGTAAAGATTGAATTAATAGCAACTACCCAATGAAAGGTTTTCGCTCAAAATGATATAATTTTACCAGAAAATAATCCGTAAAGATGAAATTATTTAGATCGTTTGCAAACGATTTACTTATTTTTGGTTCGCATCTACGCGGTCCAAAATGCATGGGCGCTGTGTACTCCGTGTGCGTGTTCCAACGCGATGCATTTTTTTGGATCGCGCGCACACGCAGTATGTGCGCCACAGAGTGCATGACGCAAGCCATACCGTACCCGATCAACTGAGAACGAATATTTGAAACACCCCGCCAAGACCAGGAAAATGCATATGGATTTTCATTGTTTTTTTAAACGTGGTACATTTGACAAAGCTGAAATTTCTTAGGATGAGTTTGTTGATGTCTTTCTTTTGATTTATAATGGTTTTATTCGCAGAATCGCTAAAAAACAGATCATCTACAGGGCCTTTAATTCGCCCCAAAACCATATTTCGTCCAAGTGCCATTTCGCCCCCAAACCACTTCGCCCGAGTGCCATTTCGCCCCAAATCACTTCGTCCAAACACTACATCACCCAAAGTACGGAGCTGGTTTTTGCTCAGGTTGGTTTTAATCATGCATATCTTCAATTACAAAGGGGGATAAAACTATGTGTAACAGTTTACCAATCATGTATACTATCTTTAAAGTTCAATAGATTTGAAAATGTTTGCGCGTTGCGACAGGCCGCGAACAACATGGCACAAGCGGCGAACCAGTTTCTGTACAAACCAATGGCAAAGCCATTTTTTCCGCGATAGTGTGAATGCCCCTTTATACTGCACTGCTTCAAATTGCACCTGTACCCCCAGTATGCGACACGTTCCTGCTTCTTTAGAAAATACATTAGTTTTACTCATTTGTTGGCCACGGAGCTGAATGTTCGCTTTTTTTTTTTACACCACAGCGTGGGGTACACCTTATTGTCCAAGGCTATGAAATTGTGTGAATCCGTAAAGAATTTGCCTGTATGCTATGCAGCGAAAGTGCGCCACCACGCGGTGAATTGTAGCCAACTGCCAAATAGTCTGGTTACCGTAATATCTTGGTCTGAATTAATCTCTTGGTTTGAAAAATCCCAAACAACACTGGGATTCGAAACCTAAATTCCTTTAAAAATAACCTAACCCTAAACCCTAACCCTGCACCCTAACCTATTATACAGTCTCCTCTCAAGACGCTAAAAAGGTACAAAACCACTCGCTTATTTCCCCTCGCAGTGGTGTAAAAAAAATTACGCGTACGGGCTGATGTGCCTTTACAGATTTCTGTGACGGAAACACGTGACAAATAGGTCACATCTACAGACGCGCGGAGCTAGCATTGTGGGTTGCGTAGGCCTACTGCCAGACGAAAAATTCATAAATAGTTTTTTAACACTTCAAGTGCAAACAATTTACGAATAAAATGTGTGTATTGTGTGCAATACCTGCCTTGTCTGCAGGAAAAAATTGTTTTTACGTCAGTTTACAAGAAAAAGACCTCGTGGTCACGTGTCGTATACAATTTTGGCAAATGAGGGCGCAAATAAATTAGCTTGTACCAGCGCCCAGTTTTGCGGTGGGAATGAGCGAAAGCTAAACGAAGCGAACCACAGACCTCTTGGTGGCGCTAATAGCCCATTCTGGTGTATCGCTGAACAGTGGGAACGTTGTGTGGCGTCGAAGTCGGTTGAACATTGGTAAATCATGTATTTTTTGAGATTATGATTTAGCTGTGAAAGGTTGACTTTATTTTCACAAGCTTTATACGGTGTCGCTGGTTCACACTCCAGGGATCAGTCTCGGTTCAACCGGCGGGCCGTGCACGCCGCGCCCCGTGAACTAGAAATTGGCCTCATGGTTGATCGCTCTTGTGTTATTCGGCGATCCCCTCATCTCCAAACAGTATATACAGACGTATCTGTAAAGTAATCACAAAAATTCACAATGTTACTACATGTATTACAATATTATTACTGGATGACCCTCAGATATTTTGCCAAGTCCCGAGTGGACCTGCATTCTATAGCTATATCAAGTTGTATCAATTCCCACATCCTTGGGACGGGATGCCCGGATGTCGTGTAATGCACCTGAGACATCCCAAAGACATTCGTTCTCAAAGAAAATGTGATTTTCCTCGGTTTTTCTGGCTTGGCTGCATGCCGAAGACGTAATTCGCCTATAAATGATCGCGATGTGTGTATATATATGCAGTTTCAGATATTAACAACACAACGAACACCTTGCGTGCACTATAGGACATAAGACGTCATCATTATAATACCCCTTCAAATAAGCAACCTTCCAATAGACCAACCAATAAGAAATCTCTCGGGGCTTGGATCAACATCCCACAACGGCCCCTGCCCCCTTTATAAATAACCCACTTCTCGTTTCGCTTGCTAATAATCAATTACCCCATTTACCAAAACCTTCACCGACGCAATGATGTTGCAAGTGCAACATCTTCACGCTATCTTAAATGGGAAGCCTTCACCATTCGTGTGCCTTTTACGGATACAGGTATGCAAAGAAATGCCTCAGGCGGCTTTTTTTTCTGGAGAAATAATGCGCATTATTTTGTATGGAAAGCTCTCCACCGTTGCTTCCAGGTTAGCCTTGTCCAATGCCGTCTTCAGGTTTGTTTGTTGCATGCAAACTGCACACGGCATGAAAACGAGCCACCGTGCGATCACGACTTCCCATAGTACAACCCGTACGGCAACACACAGCACTAGCTGCGTACGTACGTACACACAGCACTAGCTGCGTACGGCCTGCCCTAGCTCGAAAGACAGCCTTGTCGAGTCTGTCACTTCCGGGTTTAATGTGTTTCTTTATATTTTCAGCCAGTTTTGGCCGAAAATGGGCGGGCGTTGGGTGTGCGGATATGCAGGGTATGAATATTTAAAATTTGTCTTGAGCCAAGAGCTTCATGAGTAGCACGTAATGACGCGAGCATGCATTATGCATGTCATGGCGTCCTCCATGTCCTCCATATGTTACGAGAACCATGGCATGATCGATGGACGAAAACAATAAATATTATCGGGTTCGCAGCATTTATTGTGCTTTTCTGTTTACGTATTTGATAACACTTCTGGGGGACAACGGTCACAATATGACAGCTTTCCTGAATGATTTGTGGGAGCTCTTAATATTGCCTCGGATGAACAAACTGGGGAACACAGATCATTGCGTTTTTCAAACATAGCCTGGCGTGCGTCAACCAATGAAATTTCAGCTCACGCTGGGGTGGTTTCCCTATTACTGTAATGAGTTTCGCTGGCTGAATGCAGAACCATCAAGGCGTTGGGTTCAGGACCGTACCGATACATGTGCGTGCATGTGCATAGTCGTAGCGCGGCGCGTTGTGAGCCAATACGTGCAACAGATGCCGTAGCTGGTAAGCGCTTTGTTTTATCTTCAGCGGGCCGTCTAAAAGACAAGCCCAACGCCTTGATCAAGGCTACTTCCAGGTCAGTGTATTAGGTCCTTTCGATTAGCTTCATCAAGTCAGCCCTGTGTACCCCGGATGAGGATTAAAAGCGAACCCATGCGTCTCAGTACAAAGCCCTTACATAATACACGCGCCCCTTGGTAAATAGCGCTATTGTTCAAACCCCAAAAAGCTGTCAGCCATCAAAGCAAATGGTTATGAATATGTTTTCAAGCAATTGCTTTTGCGTTTGCTTCTGCTTGATGAGATCATGCTTTTGCTCGGCGCTTCTTCTTATGGGCAGTTGCTAGTATGTATTTGGCCCTTTGAAACACTACAAGCAAATGCTTTTTATATTGGCAAAAGGAAATCTTGTTTTTATGTATACGTTTTTAAGCAATTGCCATTCTGGGAAGCTTTAGCTTTTGCTTTTGCTACAAAGTAGAAGCTCTTGCTTGTGAGAACTTGCTTAAAATCCTATAGTAAAAGCAATTGCTAGTTTTTATGTATTCGGCCAATATTGTCTCATTTTGAAATACTTCAGCAATGGATACTGGAGGTCCACTGCTTGAGGAAATCTAATTCACAAACACGAGCTTTTTCGACCAATCAGATCTCTACGATAGCCCGTGTACAAAGTGACAAACCACTTTCTCGAGTCGGTAACTAGACGTCTATACTAGACTTGTTCCCACTCCATTTGCGCCCTGCAATCCCGGCGTCGCTGCCGCGGTTTATGAACCAACCGGTCCAGTTACCAACTTTAAGTTGACATCCGGTCTAGGATGATCGTGAAGAGAGACTATGGGAACGAGGCTAAACTGCATGGTAACAACCAATGCGATGAACTATGTGCTCTCGCTATTCCAGTAACGTATATAGTAACTGTGCGGACCGTGACGTGCACTGGGCAGTAGGCTTATACCGCTTTGCCCGAACGCTTTGGATGGAAAGAGGGCAAAACCAACACCGTTTCTTTTGCCCTATTCACCCATATCGTTGAGGCAAAATGGCGGCAATAATATGGATATTTACATATAGACCAATCCGGTAACTATAAGGTCACCTCCCTGCATATCCGCCATCGCTGCAGGGGGGGTGGGGGGGGGGGGGGGGGGGGGGGGATCGTCTAGTGCATGGGCTGTGCGTTTTGTGTTGCTGTTAGAACGAAAAGCGCTCATCCATTACATGCACGAACGCGCCTCCTTCGCGTACACGCGACGCGCCCGCCTTTGCGTACACGCGACGCGGCCGCTTTCGCGCACACACAACCCTACAAAGACGCGCAACTTGTTTGAAGTAAACAAATGCAGCTTCAGCAACAGCAAAAACATACATTTCATCCAGTAGAAGGAGACCTTTACCGGATTGGTGTAGACACCAATCCGGTAACTAATATCTCCTCCCTGCATATCCGCCATAGCTGGGGGCGTCCAGTGCATGGGCTGTGCGTTCTGTGTTGCTGTTAGAACGAAAAGCGCTCATCCATTACATGCACGAACGAGCCTCCTTCGCGTATACGCAACGCGCCCACCTTTGCGTACACGCGACGCGCCCGCCTTCGCGCGCACACAACCCTATACAAAGACGCGCAACTTGTTCGAAGTAAACAAATGCAGCTTCAGCAACAACAAAAACATACAGTTCATTCAGTGGAAGCCCCCCAGCTATGGCGGATATACAGGGAAGAAGACCTTATTACCGGATTGGTGTATAGCCCATGTATCAAGTATATCATCCCGGGTCATTGGGCTCCAAATAGGATTCTTTAATTGAATTTTCTAAACTCCCTCGGGATTATTCAGCCGCGGCTGCCTGTTAGGCAATCATGAGCTATAACCAAACACATAGCACCTTCAAGCTACTTGTAGCCATTTACTCCGGGTAGAGAGAAGCAAATTATGATAGATTACCTTGCCCAAGGGTACACGCACATGGTGCGGCCTGGATTAGAACCCACAACCGGTAGAATTAAACAGGTTTCGAGTACGACGCACCAGACTGCTCGGCTACAGTGCTTCAATTTCAATTATATTATCACCAAATACTTTGCACTAACTATATATATTCACATCACTGTCAAGGCCATACACGATTTGTCATAATGTCCTATAATTTTAACCAACGACTACTTCCCCTTTAATGTTTAACCTGCCTGATTTTCTTGAATTTCATGGTTCCCTCTCATCCATTATCTCTCGACCCACCATCTTCGATAAATCCGCCATCTGTAATTCTGTCTTGGCATTTTGTTTGTACACCTCTTCCTGCGTTATTTATTTACACTTTGTTTGACACACTATAAACAGCGCAGAAACTCCTCAAATTGAATTTTCTGACAGGCACGATCGAGCAGTCCTTCATAACGAGAAAGCTCAATTTGTATTAAAAACCCAAGTACACGTGCCACTTAATTGTACGGGCTATTAGTATTAGTCATGCAGGGTGATTGATACCTCATTGGTTTAACAACTATTCCGTGGAAAAAAATATTACACTACTGCTAACTCACCTACATTTGTAGATAAAGTACCAAACTGCAGACGGGTTTAAAGTGTATTTGCTATACGGTTAATGAATTACGAGCATTTTGTGGAGTCGACTGCAAATGTGCATTCCCATAAGGAGTTCACACGCAGTTGGTTTTTGACGACGGAATTGGCGACGTGGGTTGAGGTCATGTTTTACCGAGTACGATGGCTCCATTCTGCTAAAATAGGAACATAATAAACAATGTTTTCTGAAACACCGGTAATGCTAAGGAGATTGATAGATTCAAGTGGAATTGCGAGTAAGATGCATCAATAATGCTTTATAGGCGTCTCATTTTCTTGGCTGGTATAGCGACTGGTTCGGGAATACTTCGCAACACGCACGTGGACAGCCGAGTACCATGAAATACGTTCGTTGTTTTAACTCCCGATTGTTTGGACAAACTTGATACACATGGTGACTTAATTGGCAATTGTTTGAATTGTTGCTTTGATTTGTGTCCATAAAGGTATCCTTTCAGATTGACTTATTTACCTTGAGAAAAGCTGAATGTTACTCTGAGTTTGTATCTGGTTGCTGTACCATGGGAGCTAACAATCAGGTGACTGCCCCTTGTGATGCTCATGTAAACCTCAGCGAAGCCGACGACATGACGATCGAAAAATGGATTTATCCCGATATTCAAATCAAGGTCAGCCTTATTTCCCGTTCCGTAATTCTCATCGTTGGCATGGTCGGGAACGGCGCCTTTCTGATCGTCATTGCGCGTATTCGGAGCATGCACACCATGGTAAACTTTTATCTCGTCAACTTGGCAGTTGCCGATATTCTGGTGTTGCTTCAACATACGGCGGTGCCTTTTGTTAAATACGCAGCGCTACAAGTGCCGTCTGATGGCCATTTGTTCGGCGCTGCTGGGTGTATGACAACCTCATTCTTTAGTTATCTAGGCTACTTTACCTCAATCAATCTGGTGTGTTTGATGACCACGGAGAGATTCCTGGCCGTCTGCCATCCCCTAAAGCATCTTTCAATTAACACAATGAATCGAGCTTCTAAACTGGTTCTGTGTGCCTGGGTTCTCGGCACGATATTCAGTGCGTGTGCTATACCAACCAAAGCGATCCACACAAAGACTTGCATCCAGTGGCCAAATAGCCAGGGTTTCAGTAGTTACCCAGGACACGTCGGGGAGTGTTTTCGTTATGCGAACTGGACCTCTGATGTATTTGAATTCATACAGGGCGTGCCATTCTTTGCAGCTCTTATCTGTAACACTGTTTTCTTCACGAAAATTGTCCGCAACCTCCGCAGTCGAGAGAGATTGGACCGAGTCTCGTGCTCTCCCCACGGGCAGCGTCTGGCGCGGGTCAGACACCATGTCACCAAGATGCTGCTCGTAAATGGCGTCGTGTTTTTCATCTGCCACGCTCCCTTCCAGGTCCTTTCTCTCGCCTCGCTGATAGGAGCTCTCGCCGACTCGAGATCGAACCTCCTCTCGCATGATTCTGCGGCACAGATGATAACACGCACGATCTTCAGGATTTTAGTATTTGTCAACTCTGCCGTGAATCCTATTGTTTACAGTGCCACGAATCCTCGCTACCGTAAGGCGTTTATACGAGTGTTTGCGTGTTCATCCAGGGCCAGAGCTCGAGCGTCGCTGACCACCCCAGCGGCGGTCAGTGGCTTGCCGCAGGGCCGCTCTGTCAACGCACTCGGGCTGGATAATATTGGACGTACTTGTTGCAATGGCCACGCTGTCTTTAACGAAATACTTGTCAATGGCGAGTCACAACACGATCAAATGACATGGTTGTAGTCGTTTCATTCCTGTATAATAAAGAAACAAATGTTCAAAATTAAAAACAAAATATTGATAATTTTCTAAAAAATTTCCAAAACATACCACAAAAATGGTTATAGTTTTTTTACTGAAGGAGTACAGCAATTTTTTTGTTTGGAAAGGGCACTTTCACTGACAAATAAAAAGAAGTCTACGGGAGGACTAGAAAAGGCAGCAAGTTGAACACCAGGGGCAACAGAGCGAGGCCACGGCCCCCGTGACCTCCTCGAAGTTTCCACAATGACAATACTTAATGATATTGATAATTTGGCAAAGGTTAAAGGTACACACCGGCTTCGTTGGGCTATTTTGGGCTCGAAATTGACCCATACCACTCTCTAAATGCAAAAGAGTGAAAAACTCACTCTTTAAAAGAGTGACTCCCTTATAAAACCACTCGGAAACAGTGAAAATCACTCTATAAAAAGAGTGGCAATCACTCCAAAAAGAGTGGGCGCGGGAAAACCACTCCAAAAAGGAGCCATATAAAGGACAGCTCGAAAGAGAGCTGTCCTCCATATGGCTCCTCCTTTGAGTGGTTGTTTCCACTCTTTTTGGAGTGACTGCCACTCTTTTTACAGAATTTCACTCTTTTTAGAGTGATTTTCACTGTTTCTGAGTGGTTTTATAAGGGAGTCACTCTTTTAAAGAGTGAGTTTTTCACTCTTTTGCATTTAGAGAGTGCCCTTCCGAAATAAACTGAACATATCCTGAAAAGAAACCACAGAAATTTGCCGTTTTTGAGCAATTTTCAAAAAACAGAGGTCAGGTGACTTTTCGGAACCAAATTCTGGTTCCGAAAAGTCACAAGGTTTTGCGAGTTAGTTTTGTGTCCAGTCGCATGTCCAGTCGCATGAAAGTTTCTTACTGCAAAACTGCACTAAATTCAACTCTGATTTGTCCACAATATTTATAAGTAGTTGACAAAAGAGAGACTATTTATACAGGTATGAAACAAAGTTGAACATAAGTATGAAAATTCGAACAGAAATGTTTGTTTCGAGAGTCCGGATAATGGGACTCAGCGAGCGCGTGCTAGTATGGCAAATATCCCGAGTGCACACACGTACACGGCGGGTTGGTTAGTGTAGGCATGTACGTTCGTGAAGAAAAAAACATGATGCTAACTTCTCCAGAGAAAGCCATCCTCTTGCAACAGTGCCCCTTCGTCCGCGGGCTGTTCAGTGAAATCGTGATAAAAAATTGGAGATATCCCGAGTAGGAAAAGAGCGAATGGTTTGTGACAAAGTCGTGAAGCTCGTGCGTAGTTGCAACGGCTGGTAAAGCGTATAACCCGTCTTTCGACCGTTTTTTTTAAATTTTGCACTTCTTTAGTAAATTACGGGATATTTTGACACAACGACCATCAAAAAAGTATTGTCAATGCTGCTACATCACAAAATCATGTAACGGTAGGCCGGTGTGTACCTTTAATTTTCCAGAATTGTGCCTATACATGAAAAACATCCCTCCCCGCAAAATATGTTGACGCGTATATCAGGATTTTTAAAGTATATGCAAGATAGACATCTCACAGATTTTGTTTACATACAAATTGTCATCATATCCAGATTTGATCAAAATGGATGCCAACCAATTAGGTGTATTGCTAATACAATGTACATATCTATTTTTAAAACTATCGATGCATGCAAATTTAGAATAAAGCGGGTAAAGTCAGTACGACTGGCCTTGTAATCTTATAATTTAATTTATTCGTCGAAGCAAATATTTCAGGTCCCATTACAAATGTTTTAGATGCTTTAAATATAAAGTGGATGTCATCTGGAATAAATATGAATTACAAAAAAAAAGCCTTTCTTGTTTTGTCGAGACAACGTTTGCCAATGGGAAGTTACGGGACAACACTTATAAATATTTCTTGTATCCTCAGTGGAAGGTCAAAGTTTCCACACAGGAAATTGTTTGACCGGAATAAAGCTAACAAAATATAAATCCAGTTTTTATTCAGATTTGTTTTCTCAGATTTTGTTCTCAGATTTGTTTCTGTTTAGTCCACGGGGATATGGTACCAAATTGAGATAAGAACACTTCTGCTAATAGAACTTTTTTAACCACGCTGTGTAATTTCTCATTTAAATCTCATTTTTAAAAATCGACAATTAGAATTTTGGAAATTTGCGTTGCTAACTTTCTACCATATCGTATCGTACTGTGTACAAACTAGCATAATAAACGTATGGAACAAACCAGTAAAGCTTTCCAAGCCAATCGACGCCAACCAAACACTAAATCACCGTCTGGCGGGAAAGGGGTGCTCTTTGCATTCCGGTTTCCTAGAAACGCAGAATGGTGACCTGTCAAAAACCGACGTTGCAGTGCCGCCCAGAATTGTATAACTATATGTATCTGTTGATCAGCTTCTGTGTGAGGTGCACTTTTGTCACCATGACATTCATTGCAAAAATTTCGTATGAATATAACTAATGGGTTCCGGCGCTGCCTGGATATAAAGTATTTAGTCCTACCTGGTCATATTATGGTGGCCCTGAAGGGACTAAAATTAACGTAAATATTCACGGGAAAATTCACGTCCCGCGCTGTGGAACACAAATGTTCCCACAAATATTCACGGGAAAATTCACGTCCCGCGCTCTGGGACACATATTTTCCCACAAATATTCACGTACAAATTCACGTCCCGCGCTCAGTGGGACACATATTTTCCAACAAATGGCCGGTTCGAATTAATTTGTACAACATGAAGGGAACAAATTGTTTAAAAGATGTGCGTTCGAAATGTTTGGTGAAAAATATTCACTTTATAGCTATTTGGGGAGAGGTACCTTTAAATCCTTAATTATGTACGAATTATTGAGCGGCTGGAGTTGTGTCTTGCAGCAGAATAAGTTACAATTTTTTAAGTTGAACAGGAGTCTGTGCGAACATGTAGGAAAATTATGAAATTGTTTCGAATTAATTGAGCCCGTCTGGTAAACATCCTTTGGTGTATGTATTCTGGATTTTCCATCCTTTTCGAATCTGCGGCTGAATCGGCGGCGGAATCGATATTCACGTACAAATTCACGTCCCGTGCTCTAGGACACATATTTTCCCACAAATATTCACGTACAAATTCACGTCCCGCGCTCTGGAACACAAATTTTCCCACAAATATTCACGTGAAAATTCACGTACAAATTCATGGTCAAACTCTCTTGCCCACAAATTTGCCCACAAATATTCACCTAGTTGAAGTAAGCCGACCATCGATTCCGCCGCTGATTCAGCCGCAGATTCCAAAAGGATGCAAAATCCAGAATACATACACCAGAGGATGTTTACCAGACGGACTCAATAATTTTCCTACATGTCCGCACAGACTCCTGTTCAACTTTAAAAATTGTAACTTATTCTGCTGCAAGACACAACTAATTCAAGACACAACTCCAGCCGCTCAGTAATTCGTACATAATTAATTAGGATTTAAAGGTACCTCTCCCCAAATAGCTATAAAGTGAATATTTTTCACCAAACATTTCGAACGCACATCTTTTAAACAATTTGTTCCCTTCATGTTGTACAAATTAACTGATTCGAACCGGCCATTCAACACCGGCTAGCTCGGTGGTCGAGTGGTTAATACGTCTGCCTTGGTTTAGCCTGCGTCGGGGAGAATGAACGTTAAGTAGGGTTTGTTCTGCCCTTACCCGACGTATATTAGCACTGTATACTCAGTGCTTTCCCGAGACATTATGAAAAACGTCATAGCGTGCTCGGGCGAGATTCGAACCCACGACCTCTTGCAAACAAGGCAGACGTATTAACCACTCGACCACTGCTACTGGATCATCCAGCCTCAATTGGGTGTCTAGGAGGCTGGAGAACTGGCCAAGCTGTTGTCTCCTCTCCTCTGTGAGCCATGGTCGCACCCAGAACTGCCTGACTGCAGCTCTCCTGGCCCTTTGTGGTTGGGGTTGTGGCTGGTCTGGCTGCTGCTCGTCATCTTCCTCTCTGGCGATAATGTAAGCATACAGTACTGCAAATGTCACGTTGTCATCATCCTCAACTCCTGCCATCATCAATGATTGTGGGTTGTAGTCTTCACTCTGTAGAAGTTTAAGGAACAATGAAGTCCATGGTCAGTCGGGCTGTATATATACCCATCGGGGTCCAATCGTGGCTCAAACCCTGATCACTCTCGATCCCGATCGTGAAACACATTGCGACCACAATCGTATCCGATCGCAACAGAGCGCATCGGTTCGTGATGATCGTGTCAGATCGGGACCCAATCGTGGACTCAATCGGGACAATCCTATCGGAACGTATCTGATCGTATCTGAACGGGAGCCCAGATCGTGACAGATCGATCGTGTTATACCTGAAATTGACCAATCGTGACTATATCGCATCCAAGCGCACCAAATCGTACCAGAACGTATCGACTCGCATCAATTACTCGTATCCAAACGTGAAATTTCAGAAAAGGAAACAAAAATTCCACGATCAGCTACGAATGGCCAATCGTTTGCAGGAGGTCGTGGGTTCGAATCTCGCCCGAGCACGCTATGACGTTTTTCATAGTGTCTCGGGAAAGCACTGAGTATACAGTGCTAATATACGTCGGGTATAAGGGCAGAACAAACCCTACTTAACGTTCATTCTCCCCGACGCAGGCTAAACCAAGGCAGACGTATTAACCACTCGACCACCGAGCTAGCCGGTGTTGAATGGCCGGTTCGAATCAGTTAATTTGTACAACATGAAGGGAACAAATTGTTTAAAAGATGTGCGTTCGAAATGTTTGGTGAAAAATATTCACTTTATAGCTATTTGGGGAGAGGTACCTTTAAATCCTTAATTATGTACGAATTATTGAGCGGCTGGAGTTGTGTCTTGCAGCAGAATAAGTTACAATTTTTTAAGTTGAACAGGAGTCTGTGCGGACATGTAGGAAAATTATGAAATTGTTCCGAATTGAGCCCGTCTGGTAAACATCCTTTGGTGTATGTATTCTGGATTTTCCATCCTTTTCGAATCTGCGGCTGAATCGGCGGCGGAATCGATGGTCGGCTTACTTCAACTAGGTAAATATTTGTGGGCAAATTTGTGGGCAAGAGAATTTGTACGTGAATTTTCACGTGATATTTGGGGTGATACTATATACCGGAAAACACCGGAAAATACCGGAAAACACCGGAAAACTCACCTGAAAACATACTAAATACCGGAAAACACTATAAATACCGGAAAACACCGAAAAACATACTAAATACTAGTCTTTCGGAAAGACTGCCTTTTTGCGCGCAATACACGATGTACATAGACTATTCATCATTGGCCGCCAGAGGGCGCACCTGAAATACAGTCGAAAAGACAGTCTTTCATATTCCGTATAAATCGCTCGCAAAATACCGAGCGAATTCCTGGCATACCTTTGCGTGACACGTTGAAATGCGTGACGTCATCTAATTTCCATAATTCACAACAGCTCTGGTCTGTCTGGTACCCAGAGTACACACTGGACAGGACAGTGCATACAAATGTCGCTGCTTTTCCAGTCGTTGATCGATCGATCGATCAGCAGTCAGCAGGCAAACATGATATGAGGCAAACACGTTGTCCACGGACAAAGCTATCTTGCGCGTTGCACTCAGTGGCTCGCCGGTACCGTCGTCCGGGCCTTACCGCTTGCCGGCCTGCGTTGCTCGTATACGGTCGGGTTAGACCCGTGAACGGGTCTACGGTCGGTTGTGATGATTGGGCGGCCAGTGAAGACGAAGCATTTCGTTCCAAGTTGATAATCGAAAAGTTCAAAGGCTATCAAAGACTGGCATTTAGAGATTTTCTTAGGGCATGTTCTGCTTGGTCACGATTTTTTTTCATCGCTTACGCGTGGAGGAATAAAACGACTGGCATTGTTTTCTTCTCCTCTATACTATGGCATGCTTTTCATATTATTGGCTTCGGTAAAAAAAAAAGTGCTAAACGATTTCAGAGAAGTTATCCACTACTATTTTTCCCTAAAATGACTTGCAAGCATCAGTTAGTTTAGATATGATAGAAAATTTAGGAGTGAATTAATCTGAGTGAAGAACCACCCACTTTCTTAAAAACTACTACTAGTAATTTCACTCACTATCACATGCTTTGTACACAATGTTTGAAGTATTATAAATTGTTGGGCAGATTTTTAAAAATTTCAAAATGCCCTTATTAAATTTTTGTAAGCTTAATGTTGAAAGGAGTCTCTCAAAGCCACATGGTTTTACAAAAGTAATTGTACATTTTCTAAAGTCAAATATGACCCATTTGATTTTCATTTAGGCCAACAACAAATAAGGCAAATTTGTGTGACCCAAGGATCGACCTTTTACGGGCCTATTTAAAACAATACTTTTTTTCTGATTCTTCGTGCATGTTTTTGTTTTTACAGCAAGCAGAATTGCAGAAAATTAATTAGAGCAACTTGCTTGCATAAGCCTCCGAAAATATACTGGAATAACGTTTAATGGAACAAATTTAAATTTGATGTTTATTAGTTTACTAAATGTTTAAAATTTCACCCTTTTCAGTGCTCTGAGGAGAATGCTTTGAGAAGGCCCATTAATTTTGTGGATATGAAGCTGTTTTTACGAATTCCAGGGAACAACAGCATACTACTTTGTAGATAGGACAGAAGCCCTTGAAGGAAATTTGCACAGTTTGGTTAACTTTAAGTGCACTTCACTTCAAGTGCAGAAATAATTTGAATTTTTAGGTTGAATTCCATATCCGACCACTATAAACCTCTTTATTTTATATTAAATGAAAAATAAACAATGCATGTTAGAACAAGTTTGATGATAAAAATGAGAAATAAAATTATGACATGTCTGATTTTAGGCCCCCAGCCTGGATTTCCATTGTTATAAAACCATGTACAATTTTAGTTTAGTTGTAAAAACCATGGTGTAAAAACTAAGAAAGAGAAATTTTCATGATTTTTAAATTTTTTCCCACTGCTGTCCAACATTGTCTAAGGAAATGTTCGTCAACATTGTCTGATTCATTAGTTCAATATTTCACTTCAAGTGCAGAAATAATTTAAATTTTTAGGTTGAATTCCATATCCGACCACTATAAACCTCTTTATTTTATATTAAATGAAAAATAAACAATGCATGTTAGAACAAGTCTGATGATAAAAATGAGAAATAAAATTATGACATGTCTGATTTTAGGCCCCCAGCCTGGATTTCCATTGTTATAAAACCATGTACAATTTTAGTTTAGTTGTAAAAACCATGGTGTAAAAACTAAGAAAGAGAAATTTTCATGATTTTTAATTTTTTTCCCACTGCTGTCCAACATTGTCTAAGGAAATGTTCGTCAACATTGTCTGATTCATTAGTTAAATATTTGACTTCAAGTGCAGAAATAATTTGAATTTGTAGGTTGAATTCCATATCCGACCACTATAAACGTCTTTATTTTGTATTAAATGAAAAATAAGCAATGTATGTTAGAACAAGTTTGATGATAAAAATGAGAAATAAAATTATGACATGTCTGATTTTAGGCCCCCAGCCTGGATTTCCATTGTTATAAAACCATGTAAAATTTTAGTTTAGTTGTAAAAACCATGGTGTAAAAACTAAGAGAGAGAAATTTTCATGATTTTTAGATTTTTTCCCACTGTTGTCCAACATTGTTCAATGTTTTGGCCATGGCATTGGGTCTTAATCTACACGGACAGGCACCCCCGGCCGGGAACAGGAAGTCACCGGGCTGGGCTGGGCGCGCACTCGTACCGAGAAATGCCGCTTCTCGGCAGGCAATGCACCACGGTCACTGCACGAAAACGGCCCGATATCATTTTCGCGCGGCACGGTGAATCACTAGCACTGCACACGTACAAAATGTACACGGCAAGTTACCATCCCACATGACCTAATTATGGAGGCATCGCTTTCTCTTCTACGCAGGCGCCCATAATTTTTGACCTTGCTGTTTAATTATTCATGTCTTCCATTAAGGTTATCGAACTTTTTTCTTACGGAGTAATCAAGACCGAGTTTTCGAGTTCACGTTGTAAGTGTAGGTACGCCCTCTGGCGGCTAAAATGAACAATGTGGGGATCGCGAACTCGGTCTTGCATCAAGACTAACTAAATACCGGAAAACACACTAAATACCGGAAAACACCGGAAAACACCAAAAAACACACTAAATACCGGAAAACACCCGAAAGCACTTAAAACACCACCCCCACAACCTACAGAAAATACCATAAAAATACTGTTTTCCGGTGTTTTCCGGTATTTAGTATGTTTCCGGTGTTTTCCGGTAAATAGTTTTACCGAATATGGGTGGGAAAATTTATGTTCCAGAGCGCGGGACGTGAATTTGTACGTGAATATTTGTGGGAAAATGTGTGTTCCAGAGCGCGGGACGTGAATTTGTACGTGAATATTTGTGGGAAAATATGTGTTCCAGACGCGGGACGTGAATATCGAATTTGTACGTGAATATTTGTGGGAAAATGTGTGTAATTCCAGAGCGCGGGACGTGAATTTGTACGTGAATATTTGTGGAAAAATATGTGTTCAAGAGCGCGGGACGTGAATTTGTACGTAAATATTTGTGGGAAAATATGTGTCCCACACTGCAGCGCGGGACGTGAATTTTCACGTGAATATTTGTGGGAAAATATGTGTCAAAAAGCAAGCATGGAGGAAGAAATTCCTCCATGGTCCAAGCATGGAGGAAGAAACACATGGTCCAAGAGAGCGGGACGTGAATTTTCACGTGATAGTCCGGGGCCACCATAGGTAACCGTTCACGCTGAGAGCACAATGAACTGGGTTTTGCCATGGTTTTGCACTGTGTGATGAATGTACGTGTATGATACGTATTTGCTAAATCTGCTCTGCGCTTGGCTTTGTTTTCAACAGATTTTCCTCGCTTTCACGTGCAGGGCATCACACATTAAATTTGATCTATATTCACGGATTATACATCAAAAAGAAACAATTAAAATGCATACAACTTATTAATCCACCACAGATAAAGCGAAAAATCTGCATATAACCGGTATCCGTTTTTATGCTACGCGTATGAAGGCCGATAACCGTAGTCAACGCGTATGAAAACATGTGTACTAGGCCCTACTACTAGTTGAGCGATCTGAGGATGCTTTTGGGGGAATATTTGATAAAAGATCACGTCGGTATTTCCTTCCTCCATGGTATGATACACTTGATTAAAAGTCCAAAAGGGTGATAGTGATCTTCAACCGTAAATACACATTCTGCAAAGTTTGAAAGATAACAAATGCCAGGTAATTTGATTTGCAGCAAGTTGAAGGCACAGCCACAGACAAACGACCGATTCACCGTTTGCAAAACAGCCACAAATCACGGTGGATCTCGATGGGGTTTCCTTCAAATCTGCACATTCCAATGCTAGTTGAGTCAATTTAAGAAAACAATTTCTGATCAACTTCCCAATACAACTCTTATCGTAGATTCGTCAATTTTGGTCAGAAATAGGACTCGACTTATTCTTAATTTGTGATTGAGCCTTGAAATGACTTGTCAGCCGTCAAGTCATTTGATGGTGAAAATCAAAATGTTGGTGGAAAAATTATAATATCAAGTTTTTCCCGATGAAAATCTTACAATTTTTACATATTGATCCAATCTCATAGGCTGGGTTTATGCATTCAATGTGTCATACGTGTTGGTCAAGTACTAAATTCTGCCCCCAGCTTTTGATGCAAAACCTCCAGAAGTTCCATTCACATTTTTCAAGAAGTAGGGTCATCGTGAGTGGCATTTTATTATTCAGCAAAAATCGGCAAATAATATCAACTTCATTTTTCTTCTTCTGGTGATTTTCTGTTTCCAGTGAATCGAGAGTAGAGACGATCATGGAGGCTTCAAAAGCGAGAAGTCGTTGTTATTAAACTTTGAATATGAGGGGTAAGTTGAAAATGTCTTTAGGAATTTTTTTCTTATACATTGAACAAAGATTTGAAGGAAATTACCTCCTGGAATCAACAGATCATCCAATTTTAAACAGCTAGAATCCCCCCTTCCACATTTTTTTTTGTTTTTCTGTTTATCATGGAGGTGTATGTGTCTACAACACCATCACAACTTGTTTTTCACAAAAAATTGACAGGCTTTTGCTTAAAACGTAAAGCAGTTCCGACCCTCTTCACCCAAATTCTGAAATGCTCGAGGTCACTTAATTGGCTTGTTTATCAACAGGGTTTTGACATCATCCTGAGAAACATACAAAACGGTCTGTGCAGTATTGAATGGAAAATACACGAAGTGAATGTTTATCATGCCTATTTTGTCCTTGTAATTCAATATACAAACGTGAAAAACACTTCATGTAATATGACAACAATCTACTATTACCTGTTTTGTGAAAAAACCGATGAAATTGTGGCTCACAATGAAGCTCTTTTGAAGTAAATACTGGTGCATTGCGACGGGTGGTTTTGTCACGGAACGAACGGCATTCACAGCGGTCTGTGTACGGTCCACTGCGGGCGTAGTTTCCATGTGTTTGAACATCGGCCGTACAAGTTATAGAATGAGCGACTCATTTTTCTCTCTCTTGGTAATAGAAAAGAAAATCTTTAATTCTGCTCTTTTTTTTTCATATTGTCTGGTAAAACATGCAGCTACTGGGCATATCTCTGGCTTTTTGGAACAACAAAATTCTTCAAAAAACACCATCTAAAAGAGACGGTTTTCCAAGTTTTTTGCGTGTAAACGTATGGAGCTAACTATCGTGTTGACTTCTCTTTCTCAGGATTGCGTCACGGGGTCACGCGCATATCATGAATACCTAATGAGCGTTTTAGAAATCGCGAAAATCTCATTTTCGAAAAGCGCACTTTTGCTTGCAATTTATCCACTTAAAACAGACAATAAACAAATAATACAAATCCACGTCGGCAAGAGGGATGTTTGGACTATCGAAAAAAGCCTAAATGCTGGATTTTTGTCAAGGGGGATTCTTCCTCTTTAAGATATACTTCCCACTTGCACTTTTGTCGCAAATGTTGAATTTCTGAGATAAATAAATGATAAAATCACTGCATAAAGTAATGCACAAAATTACAGCGCGAGCCGCCCGTGTGTAAGCGCGACAACAGGGGGCGCTGCGCGCGCGCGGGAAAATCTTGTGCACTATAAACTGAATGCAATTTTTGAAGGAGAAAATAAGATTTTTCTACATTTGCGACAAAAGTGCAAGTGGGAAGTATACATATACATACGTTAAAATTAGATTATCTGTTGATTCCAGGAGGTAATTTCCTTCAAATCTTTGTTCAATGTATACGGAAAAAATACCTTTCTTTATTTGGGTATTTCCATAAAAACAGGAGCCAAAGTGTGACATTTGGATGCATTTGTAAAAATGGCCTTTTCAAGTTAACAAAATTGTTTAAAGAAATTTCTGTGCAATTTCTAAATACTGTAGAATATTTAAAATAATTTACAAAAGGGTTAGACACTCTTGGTAGCGTAATCTTAAATTTTCAAAAATAATTGTTGCACGACGTAAGGGGGGACTCCATGTTCAACTTTTGCGATTACATTTCAAGTTTCTTTGACCAGTGTCTTTCTGGAAAAGGTAGTTGCTGATTTTACCAAGCTGTAGAACCTGGACTTTAAAGATTCAAATTACATTATGAGCGAATTTTGTTCCATTTTGAGCGAAAGTTTCAAAATGTCACACTTGCATTTAGAAGATCGCACTAGTTTTTTTAAATTGTTCTCGTTATGTTTTTAGTGTCAACAGATAAAGGTGGTGTTTGATTCATGAGGTCATATATTCTTTATATGCCGAGGGTAATCGTTCTCTGAAGTCCGATAGTAATAAAAAATCGACTTCAGAAGTGTCACGACGTAAGGGGGAACACTGTGTCCCGTTTTTATGGAAAATGACGGTAAGAGTTGGGAAGTTGATCAGAAATGTTTTTCTTTAAAATGACTCATCTAGCATTGGAATGTGCAGATTTGATGGAAAAGAAACGAAATTTCGAGGGGGAATTAAAAATTTAAGATTTTGTGAGGAAATGCTTAGAGATTTTTCAGCCTATCTCTCATATGTTTTGCACACAAGGTCTGAAGCCATGATCAACTTTCCAATTCTTTCTGGTAATAAGGTCTTGAAAAATACTACTTTTTGTGAAAATGTCGACACCTTTGGACGGCCCCTCAACGGAATAAAAAGTGCTTGATATTTCATTTTAAGGTAAAAATAGTAATGATCAGTTTTGCATTTCTTAGGCCCGCTTCAAACGTCGCGCTAAATGCCATGTCGAATTAAATTCAACTTGATTTTTTAAATTCGACACGGCACAAGCACGACGTTTGAAGCCATTTGGCTCGGCAAAATGAGTTCGACACGGCAGAAGATTTTAGCTCGACAGGGTCTGCCGTGCTAACTCAATTTAGTGCGGCACAAGCTTGGCTTGGCTTCAAACGTCGTGCTTCTGCCGTGTCAAATTTAATTCCAGTTCGAAGTTGGTCCGCAATTTTGTTCCGACTAGGAATGCGCATGCTCGCAGCGCGTATGTGAGTAAAGAAATAACCAACAAACAAGTGCATCAAATTAATTAAATGGTGACGTACAATGGACAGAATGGAAAACGCACGTGCACAACGTCCATGACGTGCACAATACTCATCCGCCATGTTGGATGTATTTAAGCTCGACTGGGAGTTTGCAATTAAGTTCGACGTTTGAAGCCACTGCTGTGCTAACGTCGTACCAACGTCGTGCAAGTTAAATTTATTTCGACACGGCATAAGCGCGACGTTTGAAGCGGGCCTTACTCTTCAATGTTCTGAAAATGGATCAGGTCACTACGGCCTTGATTTTTACAAAATTTCAACTGCAGGGGCACCACGGCCAACATCATTCAAATGTGCACTGGTTATTGGTGTATGCAAGCCTCATGAAATTTAAGGATTTGGCATGTTGCATGGCCAAGTTGGCCTCAGAAAGTGTGTTGTATCTTTCAGGGTCATCCGGGCCAGCTCAGCAAGGCATGAGGGCCTTGGTGGTCCTGGTTAATGTCAATTAAGGCCTGGGATAGGGTATGCTGGCCAAGTTGGCCTCAAAGAGTGTATATCTTGAAGGGGCATCAGGGCCCACTCAGCAGGGCACTATATGGCTCCAGTAGCCTTGGTTAATGTCAAAGCCTGGATTGGTTGCATTTCTGTCAGTTGCTAATTTTTGTTTCTTATGTATTCACAGATTGGAGATGCATGGAGCTGTACGGACTGTGGAGCTTGATATTACACACTCTACAAAAATGGACGTGTTGCCATGGATACTGAAAACACAGGAGAGGTGAGTTTTTGGCCATCATTCCAATTTTATTACAGTGGAAATTCGCTATAATGAACACCAAAAAGAACATTCTGCTACCGTGAACATCGCTCATGGCTCCCAACTATAAGTATATCCATTTGTTCGCATCAAACGCCACCAAAACAAACACTTGTTATATGGTTCAGATACGATGCTCGTTTACCGGTATGGTGACTTTCCACTGTCTGTAGTAAAACTTGTCTAGCTTCCGCTTATAGGCATGCATGGGTAGGGCTTCCTCAAAGATGATATAGCAGCAAAAGTGCAAAATAACCCACCCATGCGAAATCAATTCAATAAAGTGAAGTATGTAAAGGCACCATTTTAGTAAACAAACTAGACGCGCTGTGTGTCTGTTTGGCATGCCTCTCGTGGTGTAATCTGTGTTGTGGCGAATAGTTTCAGCAGCATCCGCACTTTAATACTATAAGATGAGAGAAAAATTGTAAGGGCCCTTAATATCAGGATTCGAACCCGAGACCTCTGACATACCGGCAGATGCTCCACCAGCTGAGCTATAAGGCACAGTGGTATACTCCCTCGGGTTTTTCCCCCAGACCTCTGACACACCGGCAGATGCTCTACCAGCTGAGCTATAAGGCACAGTGGTATACTCCCTCAGGTTTCCCCCAAGACCTCTGGTGTGTACTGGGCAGATGCTCCACCAGCTGAGCTATAAGGCACAGTGGTGTACTCCCTCAGGTTTTCCCCCCAGACCTCTGACACACCGGCAGATGCTTTACCAGCTGAGCTGTGAGGCACAGGGTTATACTCCCTCAGGTTTCCCCAAGACCTCTGACACACCAGGCAGATGCTCCACCAGCTGAGCTATAAGGCACAGTGGTATACTCCCTTAGGTTCCCCCAGGACCTCTGACACACCGGGCAGATCCTCTACCAGCTGAGATATGAGGCACAGTGGTATACTCCCTCAGGTTTCCCTAAGACCTCTGACACACCAGGCAGATGCTCTACCAGCTGAGCTATAAGGCACAGTGGTATACTCCCTCAGGTTTTTCCCAAGACCTCTGACACACCGGGCAGATGCTCTACCAGCTGAGCTAATAAGCACAGTGGTATACTCTCTCAGGTTTCCCCAAGACCTCTGACACACCAGGCAGATGCTCTACCAGCTGGGCTATGAGGCACAGTAGTATACTCCCTCAGGTTTTCCCAAGGACCTCTGACACACCAGGCAGATGCTCTGCCAGCTGAGCTATAAGGCACAGTGGTATATACTCCCTCAAGTTTTCCCAAGACCTCTGACACACCAGGCAGATGCTCTACCAGCTGAGCTACCGGTATAAGGCACAGTGGTATACTCTTTCAGGTTTCCCCAAGACCTCTGACACACCAGGCAGATGCTCTGCCAGCTGAGCTATAATAAGGCACATTGGTATACTCCCTCAGGTTTCCCCAAGACCTCTGACACACCAGGCAGATGCTCTGCCAGCTGAGCTATAAGGCACAGTGGTATACTCTCTCATGTTTCCCCAAGACCTCTGACACACCGGCAGATGCTCTACCAGCTGAGCTATAAGGCACAGTGGTATACTCCCTTAGGTTCCCCCAGGACCTCTGACACACCGGGCAGATCCTCTACCAGCTGAGATATGAGGCACAGTGGTATACTCCCTCAGGTTTCCCTAAGACCTCTGACACACCAGGCAGATGCTCTACCAGCTGAGCTATAAGGCACAGTGGTATACTCCCTCAGGTTTTCTCAAGACCTCTGACACACCAGGCAGATGCTCTGCTAGCTGAGCTATAAGGCACAGTATACTCCCTCTGGTTTTCCCCAAGACTTCTGACACACCGGGCAGATGCTCCACCAGCTGAGCTATAAGGCACAGTTGGTATACTCCCTCAAGTTTTCCCTATGAACCCAAATTCTTCTCTTGGGGTTGCATGGTAGCGCAACTGAGCATAGTAACGCACACAATATTTGGTTCATGTATGTACAGTGCCTAATCACCATTGAAATGAAACAACCAAACTTGGGAGAGGAAAAATCAGCATCTGCGAGAGGCATGTCAAACAGACATGAGGCGCGCATCTAGTTTGCTTACTAAAATGGCGCCTTTAATTCCTACGGAGGTCAGGGTAGTCTATTTTGCCCCTACGGTGCTATATCTTTGGGTTTAAAATTCACAATGTGCTTTTACGCACGTAATTTTGATGAAAAAGCAATGTGGAGGGAATTTAAATATGTCGTATTGAAATATATGCAAATAATTGCTCATTTACATGTTACTGCATCATTAATTGATACTGACGTCTTGATGTACTATTCTTGCTTTAATTATGCAAATCTGCTGCTTATTCACATGTCACTGCAGCATTCTAAATGTGCTCTATTAATCATGTTTATTCATGATTGGTGTTTCCATGAAGCTGAGTTCCAGTTTGGTTTTTTAGAAGTCACATAATGGCCATGGTTTCATTATAATGTTACCCAGAATGCCCCAATACACTTTTTGCTCCAAACACATGTCTTACTTGCTCATGTTTATTCATGAATGGTGTCCCCCTGAAGCTGAGTTCCAGTTTGGTTTTTTAGAAGTCACATAATGGCCATGGTTTCATCATGATGTTACCCAGAATGCCCCAATACACTTTTTGCTCCAAACACATGTCTTCCCTCATTTTGCTCCAAACACATGTCTTCCCTCATTTTGCTCATGTTTATTCATGCATGGTGTCCCCCTGAAGCTGAGTTCCAGTTTGGTTTTTTAGAAGTCACATAATGGCCATGGTTTCATCATGATGTTACCCAGAATGCCCCAATACACTTTTTGCTCCAAACACATGTCTTCCCTCATTTTGCTCATGTTTATTCATGCATGGTGTCCCCCTGAAGCTGAGTTCCAGTTTGGTTTTTTAGAAGTCACATAATGGCCATGGTTTCATCATGATGCTACCCAGAATGCCCCAATACATTGATTGCTCCAACACACGTTTTCCTGCTCATGTTTATTAATGCATGGTGTCCCCCTGAAGCCGAGTTCCAGTTTGGTTTTTTAGAAGTCACATAGTGGCCATGGTTCCATCAGGATGCTACCCAGAATGCCCCAAAACATTTAATGAAATGTGTATTATCCTTACCTTAATAAAAATCTTAATAAAACAAAATTGCTCATTTACATAACTTTACTAAATTAGCATGTATGCTAATTTTCCCTCTTTTGCACTTGCATATAAAATAAGGAAAAGTTTAGATCCCAATCCTTTGTTCATTTTTTTCCCATTCCTGACAATACAAGGTGTATGTTATAACAAGGTAATCGGCAAAGTCTTAATGACCTCTTATTAACAGGTGTCAGCTGTATAATTTTTGCATTTCATACATGTACGTATGCATCTTTAATATCAAGCTTTAACATTTTTAAATGCACTTGAAATATTCTTTTTATATACATGTACCTACTTTTAATTTGAAATTGATTTTTTTAATTTTACATAAATGAGCTTTCTGTTGATATGCTACATAATATGAACAGCTAGTCACAAATAATTTATATATATAGGTGATTGAAAACAAATTTCCAAACTTTTAAGAAGTAAACTTTACATACTCATGCATTTCATTTGATTTCCTTTTAACAGGACCAGTTTGTGAAGCTCCCTTGTGTTGCTGCCCATGCTTGGCCTCACCTGGACTATTGGACTTCACGTACATGTCTCTCTCCTGTTGGAATCTATTTGTCATCATGAGCAGCTTTCAGGTATTGTAATCATCAGCTTGTTACTACTTCTCTAAATTAGGAATAGCTTGCTCTTTCCCAAAACAATCTATTGGCACTTTTGTGTCAACAATTTGAGCTTGGGTGGGACTCAAACCCACAACCTTCTACATTCTAGAGCAGTTGCCTTAACTACTCAACCTATCAGTGTGCTGGTGCCAAAGGGCCTGTTTGATTCTTGCAACATTTAGTATCAAAACTAATCCCTTGCCCTTTTCCGACAATTGATAAGAACAATTAAAAACATAAAAATGTGCTTGGGTGGGACTCGAACCCATATCCTCATCCTCCTACATCAGTTGACTTGACCACTCAGTGTGCTGGTTCAAATCATGGAGCAGTTGTCTCAATCATTCGATCACTCGGTGTGCTGGTCTCAACTAATCCCTTGACCTTTTCCGATGCAATTTATCAACACTTTATGCTCAGAGCTTTCCCAAGAACTATATTAAAAAACCCTGTGTTTAGGTGGGACTCGAACCTAGAGCAGTTGTCTTAACCATTCAATCACTCAAGTGCATTTGTGTCAAAGGGCCTGTTTGAATCATGGACTAATCTCTTGCCCTTTTCCGATGTAATTTATCAGAACTCTATGCTCAGTGCCTTTTCAAGAACTCTGTTAAAATCTGTGTTTGGGTGGACGTGAACCCACAACCTTCTGCATTCTAGAGCAGTTGTCTTAACCATTCGCCCAACTCAGTGTGCCAATTTGAATCATTCAAAACCTGTGCTTGGGTGGGACTCCAACAAAATCAGATGTGAATCTTTATTTGTCACCAACCTAACGTGTCTTCATATTTCCAGCCAAACTGAAAAATTGTCAATTTATTTATGAATTCAGAAACTATCCATCTTTTAATTTCCTCTAAACTTGCAGCATTTGATTATGTTATACATGTACTTTCTTCATTTGTGACAGGTGACGAACACGTGTGTGCCAAGCGATGTCCACCAGGAGCTGAATATTTTCAAGATCTGTTTGTGCTTTGGCAGACCTCACTGCACCGTCTTCAGAGTGGCCAAGATTGACCCATAGTAAGTCCCAATTGATCACGTTCAAATACGTCACTTCCTACAAATCGCCACATGCATCAAAATTGTTAGCGTATTTTTTTGTGACTCGCATGCGTACTTGATAGCGTTTAATACGCAGTATCATTTCTTCCTACGAAGACGGCGTCTGTGAACGTGATCAATACACTCACATTTGCCATATAAGGTGTCTCTGAAAAAAATTGACTAATGATGCATTGGGCCTTTAGGAGTTGCAGTTAACAGCATGGAAATCATTCACCTCCCCAGAAAAACTGCCGTTTTTATCAAGCAGCTTGGTAGAACTCTATATCTGACCAATTGTTTTATCATGTGTAATTATTAAACAATCTTTTGAATAAAAATGGAATTCTTTCCACAAAGTTACATTTGTAGTAGCTATGTTGTTTGAAAATGTGCTTCTTTTTTCCCCGCAGACGAATGTTGAAAGAATCAAGGCTGCTCAACCTTCTGCAAACATTGAATGATTAGAATCAACTCAATTTATCCTTTAGTGTCTCAAAAATGACTAACGGTTTGTAAACATTGAATGATTAGAATCAACTCAACTGATCCTATAGTGTCTCAAAAATGACTATCAGTCTTCTCTCTACCTCAAACAGTCTGTAAACATTGAATGATTAGAATCAACTCAACTGATCCTTTAAGTGTCTCAAAAATGACTATCAGTTTGTAAACAAACCAAAACTTGCTCAAATGATTCTCTCAAAAAATTTACTAACAGTTTGTAAACATTGACTTGTACTTAATATTCTTGTCTTCATTTAGCAACAACCAATTGTATTTATTTATCTTGTAGCATTGTTAAATGTAGTAGCTTGTTTGTAAACAATCTTATTTAAAGTAAATATATAAAGTATATAAAATAAAAGTCAGTGACAACAAAGGTTTCAATAGTAAACAAGTCTCATTCTATTCTGTACTCTCAATACACCAAGTAATATATGCAAGCAAAATGTTCATTAACTTAATTTATGCAAGGTCCTAATTGCTATTGTCTTTACAGATAGTCCAGGGCACGGTGGACCAAAATTATAATTTGAAAATCGAACAGGGGTTGCCCCCTGTCCGATTTTCTAACGTATTGAAGTGGAGGTTTCCCTCCTCTACCTGTAAAGAAAACATTAATAAAAGTCCTGTACAATTCAAATGATTTATTAAACAAGAAAATATAATTACAAAATAAACGATAACTGCAATCTCAAGATATTAATCTTTAAAAACACAACATACCCAATTAACTTTTTAAAAAGCAGCAGCGATCACGACGCACTAAGACATCACTCACGAAAAGATTTAAAAACATATTCCGTCTGGAACCAAACTGCTTGCAGCCTCTGGAGCTGCCATTTCTGAAAAATAAAACAAAATAAACAATTAATTTCAGATTTACATTTCACACCAAAATAAATTCAGTTAAATTTCACATTGGAATAGCACATATAAATTATTTCCTGGCTAAAATGTCAAGTTTTCGTGACCAGAAATTTAACGTGTTGACGGGAAAATTTCAACATAATTTTAGTTTTATTAGGGTCATTCCATGTCAATTCAACGAGCTTTTGGACCTGACCCTCACAGATTGAAATGAAATTTGGTGTGCTGATTGGACTCCCCGAGAACTAAAATTTTATGTCATTTGGTCAATTAATTTGAGATACGGGTCAATGAACTTTGACTAATTAGCATGATTTGCTATGTTTGGACAGTTATATCTCTAAAAGTAATGGACCTAGAGAGATAAACTTTACATCATTTTAAAGCTCTTGAAATGGCCTTCATTTTATAAAATTACATCAAAATTGTATCTCTTACCACAAAAAAGTTATGTAAATTTATAACCTCTGTCAAAATGCGTACATTTTTTGTATTTGTTAGCTTAAGATGTAAGGAACATTTCCAGAAAGATTTGGGATGGGCACTCTTACAGTTTTTGAGTTATGATAATTTTAACATTGGCTAACATGTAACTGGGTATTTACATGTTAGCCAATGTTAAAAATATCATAACTCAAAAACTGTAAGAGTGCCAATCCCAAATCTTTTTGGAAATGTTCCTTACATCTTAAGCTAACAAATAAAAAAAAAATACGCATTTTTTGCAAAGGTTATAAATTTACATAACTTGTTTGTGGTAAGAGATACAATTTTGATGTTATTTTATAAAATGAAGGCCATTTCAAGAGCTTTAAAATTATGTTAAGTTTATCTCTCTAGGTCCATTACTTTTAGAGATATAATTGTCCAAACATAGCAAATCATGCTAATTAGTCAAAGTTCGTTAACCCGTATCTCAACAATTAATTGACCAAATGATATAAAATGTTAGTTCTCAAGGAGTCCACTCAGCACACCAAATTTCAATCTGTGAGGGTCAGGTCCACAAGCTCGTTGAATGACCCATTAGTAAAATTGAAAATGCACACAAACTTATTTATATTTTAAGATGATTATCAATTTATAGGTAAGAATTAAGTTGATTTTTCTCATAAAACGACGTGAGTGCAGATTTGACAAAAAAAAACAAATTTAGGAGTGGTTAAAATTTATATATTTCGTTTAGTCATTTTCATGTTTTGTACTCAATTCTTTCCCTGGCCATTTTAGTACGTTTTTTCTCGTTATAAATGCAAGAGCACAAACTGCATTTTACACATTTTATTTTTTACAAAACGAAAAGGTCTGATGTGGATTGCATTTGAGACATTGATTAGTGCTAAACATGGGTTAAAGGAGCGTATTCAGATTTTACGAGAAAATTGTTTTTTGTTCTAACCTAACAATTATATAAAATACTTTTCCAAAAATATGCAATCTCCAATTTGGATATGGAAACAAAAAGGTTGGTGTAATTACTGCACAGCTTTATGGAACCGGATAAATTAGTTTACAAAACAGTGTTTTTTTTGACGATATATCCTTGAAAATGCAAAATTTCAGAACGGTAATGAACAAATATGGCAAATTATATGGTATCAAAATCTCAACACCCATGGGAAAAATTGGAGTTCATAAATGTCATCTGGACACTCCTTTAAATTAGTACATGTGTCCTTGAGCAATGCATTTTGCTTTTCTCCACCCAGGAGTAAATGGGTACCTATCAGGACAGTGAATGTTGATGCGTTTGCTGGAATAATGGCCTACACAAGTTCATATTATAAAATGCAGTTTGTACTCAGCAGGAAAGAGCATAATGGAATGAATGTAGCACAAGTTAAAAATAGGGAATTCAACTGACCTCCAATTTTAAGTTTGTTCTAATCTTTCATGTAAAAAATGATGGGTTTTGGTGCTGTACATTTACCAGTATAGTATGAATGAAAATTGCGGCCAGTCACAACATTGAACCTTTCGATTATTTACAGATGAGTAGGTCAAGTCTGTACGATGTACGTATTCATGTAGCCTTTTCGCAAATTCAACTTGATATGCACAGATTTAGTCTTCATGATGATATAAAAATACAATGCAATTTTTTTATGCAGGTAATTGCAAAATAAGTTAAAGGCAGCAGTACATCATTGGTAATCTCGAAAATCAGAAATGTTCACAGATTTACGCCTAACTTACACAATATAAACGTAGATGACCGTAGAAAACTTCCCCTGAAATGGTTTTGTCTGAAGTGCTATAGTCTTTGAGAAATGAGTAAAACAATTAGTTTTCGTCTCATGAGACAAATTCAATTCGCCCCAAAACCACTTTGTGCACAGGCCGTGGTTCAGGGCGAAGTGGTTTTGGGGCGAAATGACTGCAAACCCTTTTTTGACTGTTTTCTCAAACGTTAGACGAAGTACGGAGCTGGTTTTTGCTCAGGTTGGTTTTAATCATGCCTATCTTCAATCACACAGGGGGCTAAAACCATTTGTAACAGTTTACCAATCATGTATACTATCTTTAAGTATCGTGGCTGTCTGGCTGAGCAGTTTGGCTTTCAGGTGGAAACACCCGAAGTTTGTGGTTTTAAGACTACATGTACTTGTGCCCTTGAGCAAGACACTTGACCCCAATTGCTCCATCCTGTGGATGGGATGTACATGTAAATCCATAGGTCCAGCGTTGTGTAATTGCACCTTAAAGATCCTAGAACCATCTTTTGGAAGAGAAGGGGAATTTTCCCAATGTCTCTGGCTTAGCCGCCAACCTATACATCAATATCGAGGTGGTTCCTGATAGTTGTAAAATGCATTAAAGATAGTATACATGATTGGTAAACTGTTACAAATAGTTTTACCCCCCTGTGTGATTGAAGATATGCATGATTAAAACCAACCCGAGTAAAAACCAGCTCGGTACTTTGTCTAACTTTTGAGAAAACAGTCAAAAAAGGGTTTGCAGTCATTTCGCCCTGAACCATGGCCTGTGCACGAAGTGGTTTTGGGGCGAAGTGGCATTTCGGCGATGTAGTGTTTCGACGAAGTAATTTGGGGCGAAATGGCACTCAGGCGAAGTGGTTTAGGGGCGAAATGGCACTTGGGTGAAGTGGTTTTGGGGCGAATTAAATTTGTCTCATGAGACGAAAAATAATTGTTTTACTCATTTCTCAAAGACTATAGCACTTCAGACAAAACCATTTCAGGGGAAGTTTTCTACGGTCATCATGTTTTATTGTGTAAGTTAGGCGTAAATCTGTGAACATTTCTGATTTTCGAGATTACCAATCATGTACATGTATACTGCCTTCAAAATGTCAAGAGACATATTAAAGGACATCAAACATTTGGCAGTAAATTTGTGTACACTGATTTTGCTACCGATTTCTCAAGCAATAAAATTGCGAAAAGGCCAATATTTTTTTTGTCATTTTTAAAAACTTGTCTTTAAAATTATCAAAAATAATTGTTTCCAGAAAATGCAGTTGATGTATTGATTTTCATCTCTCAAGCTAAGTTTATTTAATTTCACCGGCCACGTATTCCAATTTTGTTTTAGTTTTACTTTTTGCCACAAGATAAAATTTGGAGGTCAGTTCTTTCCTTAAAAATATACATGCACAGAGCCAATTTTAGTATGAAATGCTTATATCCAAACAGTCGAGTGTCATGTACTCAATACCTTGGTTAATTCAAAAAGGTTGTAGATGTGCGGCTTTGGGCAAGGCATTTTACCATAAATTGCCTCTCCACACAGAAAAATAGGTATCTACTTTGGTAGTGAATGTATAAAACTCCAGTACTACATGTATTGTTATCATTTACATCAAATTGAGAATTGCCCAGATTTTCATGGTAAAATTGGCTCTAAGCACAAACAATCACCTTTAAAGTTACAATAGAGACTGGTACTTACATTTAAACTGGACCCTTGGCTGGTGATCAAAACCTGAGGAGAAAAGACAAAGTATTGCTGTTAATGAAATAAAAGGTTCCTGAAACCCCCTACCATGATTGTTCAAAATTGCCTCATTTTGTTGAAAATTGTTTTGATTAAAATGAGAGAACTCTATACATTGACACCATCAGAGGTATAGTGGAAAATGTTTTCCAGGAAAATGAAATTTCCCACCCACAAATTTATGTTTCCTCAGCAAATTTGCACCTTTTGGGATTTTTAGGTGAGGACCTACATGTATGTCACAGAAAATTAAATGGTTTAAGTGTAAAGTATATTACGTGCATAATTTTTACCATATCCACATTGAGGTATGATTTCACTTCAATACCTGCATTATTTTGTCTTTAATACAGCTTATCTATTCCACCCAAAAGTGAACTTTTGTTGACAAAATATTAGTGATTTTAGCATGAATAATGTTTATTTCTAGAAAAAGGGAACGAATTTTGTTAGACTAGGTCTATATGACTTGTGCACAGAGTTGAAAGTGCAGGAATAAAGGGACACACCGGCTTACTGTTTACATAATGTAGCAATGTAACATCCTTGACAATAATTTTTCGATGGTCGTTGTGAAAAAAAATTATCAAAATGTCGATCACGTAATTAACTAGAAATGTTTAAAATTAACAAAAAAAGAGACAAATGTTGGGCTATAGGGTCATTCCATGTCAAATCACCCAATGGATTTAACCCTACCCTCTTCAAATTTGCTCAAATTTGGTTAATAGGTTAACTTTGGCTCAACAAGCTCAAATTTCGAAATTAAAAATTCATCCGACTTACGGTTTTCGCGATACGGCGCGTGCTTTTTCGATGATTTCGGTCAAAATGACTCGACCGTCAACTTTCAAACGACCATAAAGCCAGTAACCCCTGGTTCAAAATGGCTGAAATTGGTGTTTTTGGAAAGGGAATTGCATAAAGAATCCAAATCTGCCATTATTTTTATGCGTTAACATGGTATGTTTTCCATGACCTTTGACCTTCACTTTGACCTTGAATTTGACCTCGTGGATCACGTGATCCGGAGGTGAACTTCGGTGAAAATTTTCCCCCATATGTTTTCTTCATAATATCAAAAAATTACAGATATAATATTTTTCGTTTGCTTTCCAGCTCTTCTCAAAGTTGCCATGTTTAGTAAAAATGTAATATTCCTATGCAAAGTACATTACATATGCAAGGCATGCAATACATACACATGTACAATCTATACAGGCAGTGGGCAAATTTTGTAAATCTTATGGAATATACATACAACATTTTAAGAAGCAATAAATTACATATTCCAATATTCCACATGGCATTCACTGTGACTATTAGATCATTACCATAGATTATGTCAAGTGATCACTCAGCTAAAGTTATTGATCAATTACGATCCAGTCTGGGTACACTCTTGAAATAACAGCAATATGTCAAAGGAACTCAGCACTTCCTCAGGTTTGTCCCAGTCTCCAAATTAATGTTACAAGTGTACAAATTAAGTGGTCAAGTTAGCCCGCCAGCTGTAGTACCAGTTTCGCACAGCAACGTAGAACCAGCACCAGAGGCAGCACAGGATTTTGATGTAATACAACAAAACTTTGTCTGCTGCATTTATGATGGCTTCCCGTGGATCGGCATGGTGGAGAACATTTCTGAGGAGTTTGGTGACTAATATTAATTTTATGCACCCTCATGGACCATCCAAACAGTTTAAGTGGCTATTGGAACCTGATAAATGCTGGGTAACTGAAGCCAATGTTTTATGCAAAGTCAACACCCCATCACTGACATCCTCATCTTCCAGAAAGTATTACATCTCAGCAAATGACAGCGCACAAATTTCAAGAGTGTACCCAGACTGGATCGTAAATGATCAATAACTTTAGCTGAGTGATCATAATCTATGGTAATGATCTAATAATCACAGTAAATGCCATTTGGAATATTGGAATACGTAATTTATTGCTTCTTAAAATGTTGTATGTATATTCGATAAGATTTACAAAATTTGCCCACTGCCTGTATAGATTGTACACGTATACATGTACATGTATTGATCACGTTCAAATGACGTCACTTCCTACAACACGTGTACAAATTGCCACGTGCATCATGATTTTGAGCGTATTTTTTAGTGACGCGCATCGATTGCGCCGTATTTCGAACAACACACGCGCGTGTTTGGAACATGTTCCAGCGTGTGCGTGCGCGTACTTTATGGCGTTTAATACGCAGTAGCCTTTTTTCCTACGAAGATGGCGTCTGTGAACGTGATCAATTGCATGCCTTGCATACGAGTACACATGTACTTTGCATAGGAATATTACATTTTTACTAAACATGGCAACTTTGAGAAGAGCTGGAAAGCAAACAAACAATATTATATCTCTAATTTTTTGATATTATGAAGAAAACATATGGGGGAAAATTGTCACCGAAGTTCACCTCCGGATCACGTGATCCACGAGGTCAAATTCAAGGTCAAAGTGAAGGTCAAAGGTCATGGAAAACATACCATGTTAACGCATAAAAATAATGGCAGATTTGGATTCCTTATGCAATCCCCTTTCCAAAAACACCAATTTCAGCCATTTTGACCCAGGGGTTACTGGGTTTATGGTCGTTTGAAAGTTGACGGTCGAGTCATTTTGACCAAAATCGTCGAAAAAGCATGCGCCGTATCGCGAAAACCGTAAGTCGGATGAATTTTTAATTTCGAAATTTGGGCTTGTTGAGTCAAAGTTACCCTATAAACCAAATTTGAGCAAATTTGAAGAGGGTAGGGTTAAAAATTCCATTTTTTTGGGGTGAATTGACATGGAATGACCCTATACGCTTTTACAGCCGTCGCGATGTATTATGTATCATGCGTTTGTAAATGAAGGTGGCGTTCGATATGGGTCGACACTAGCCCCGCGAGCAGTGCTTCGGTTTTCAAAACCTTAGCCCTGTCTTCTGCTATACACAAAATCTGTGGCAAACTCACGCAAATGAAATTTGGCCCACGGCTCTGATATTTGCTCAATAGGTGCACTCACCCCAGTTTATCAATATTCCGAAGAGTACGCATCGATCCGATGTCTAGTTTCGGTGAAATCGTGGGGACAGTTTGAGACATTACTTACAATGAAATTCACACTCTTTGACCAAAAATCAAATATGCGCATGCGCGAGGGCGGAGAGGTCAACATAATAGCGCCATCTCGCAACGGCGTCGTCACGTACCAGCTGCACAACGGCTGTTTCATGAGAGAGCACATCGACTCTATGGTGGCGTACAAGAGACGTCGCAAATCAAAGTTATCTTTGCAATATGATGTCGAACAACTTCGATATCTACCTGAAAATGATCAAACGTCTGGCTTGGCGGCATGGCATCGCGTGCAGCGCGCGCTGTACGTGTAGATCTATAGAACGTACCGCGCGATAGAGTCGATGTGCTCTCTCATGAAACAGCCGTTGTGCAGCTGGTACGTGACGACGCCGTCGCGAGATGGCGCTATTATGTTGACCTCTCCGCCCTCGCGCATGCGCATATTTGATTTTTGGTCAAAGAGTGTGAATTTCATTGTAAGTAATGTCTCAAACTGTCCCCACGATTTCACCGAAACTAGACATCGGATCGATGCGTACTCTTCGGAATATTGATAAACTGGGGTGAGTGCACCTATTGAGCAAATATCAGAGCCGTGGGCCAAATTTCATTTGCGTGAGTTTGCCACAGATTTTGTGTATAGCAGAAGACAGGGCTAAGGTTTTGAAAACCGAAGCACTGCTCGCGGGGCTAGACTCGAGTGTGCCCGGGCCATCATAGCCCCGCGAGCAGTGCTTCGGTTTTCGGAACCTTAGCCCTGTGTTCTGCTATACACCAAATCTGTGGCAAACTCACGCAAATGAAATTTGGCCCACGGCTCTGATATTTGCTCAATAGGTGCACTCACCCCAGTTTATAAATATTCCGAAGAGTACGCATCGATCCGATGTCTAGTTTCGGTGAAATCGTGGGGAAAGTTTGAGACTTTCGTGCGTGAAATTCCGACTTTCACCATGCGCGAGAGCGGAGAGGTCAACACAATCTAGACTGGTTCGCTGTCCTCATATTTACTTCCCTTCATCTTACGACGAAGGGAAGTAAATTGAGGATGTGGAACCAGTCTAGTGTTGACCTCTCCGCTCTCGAGCATGGTGAAAGTCGGAATTTCACGCACGAAAGTCTCAAACTTTCCCCACGATTTCACCGAAACTAGACATCAGATCGATGCGTACTCTTCGGAATATTTATAAACTGGGGTGAGTGCACCTATTGAGCAAATATCAGAGCCGTGGGCCAAATTTCATTTGCGTGAGTTTGCCACAGATTTGGTGTATAGCAGAACACAGGGCTAAGGTTCCGAAAACCGAAGCACTGCTCGCGGGGCTAGGTCGACACGTGTTTAACCTCGATTCCTTGTTTTCCCGATTCATCACACCTTGCGTGATATCACTCAGGTCAGCGCCGACTCGAGGATCGAAGCAACTCGAACGCAACGTTTTGGTGTCTTTAGCGCCCTCAATAGGCCTATGCTGTTTTTTCTTCGGATATTATTTATCGCTGCGAAGCGAAGACACGAAAATCTGAGATATTCTCTCGTCCATATCAACACCCAGAAACCCTCATTTCCAACAAGAGAAACCACTTGAACCGCGAATGACAAAAGCAACTTGCACTTTGCGCTGGTTTCTACGGCTGGAAAAAAAACTAACTCACAAGACCATGTGACTTTTCAAAACCAGAATCTGGTTCCGAAAAGTCACGTGACCTTGAATTTTTGAAAAATGCTAAAAAAATGCAAAATTTTCAGGATCTAATTTACTATAGAAAGCGCTTCAGAATAAATGTATGGGTCTATTCCGAGCCTAGCCTAGCCCCGCGAGCAGTGCTTCGGGTAGGGAAACCCTCAGCCCTGCTGTCTTCTAAAATAATCTGTGGCAAACTCACGCAAATTAAATTTGTCCCATGGCTCCGATATTTGCTCAATAGGTGCACTCACCCCAGTTTATAAATATTCCGAAGAGTACGCATCGATCCGACGTCTAGTTTCGGTGAAATAGTGGGGAAAGTTTGAGACTTTCCGTGCGATGAAATTCCGACTTTCACCTAGTCTTGGCCCAAGACTACTCTAGTCGATATTGGTTTGTGTACGCGTTGGCCATATAGTGCGCCCTCTTGCAGCACTAACGGACCAGTCTTTGCTCACTAGAGTAGTCTTGGGAACTTCTCCCGGAAGGTTTAACTTTTTCTTTGTTTTTGCCTAGGCTTTCCTAGGGAGCCAATCAGCGAGTGACCCAAATAGAGCAGCGCGTCGGAATGCAGCGAGTGACCCAAATACAGCGCGTCGACCGCAGAGCGTGACCCAAATACACCACGTGCACGCGCTTCGAATGGTTTGAAAAATATAAGGCGGCTTACAAGAATCATCGAACATGACCGTTTTATCGTTGCTAATATTTTCGGTGGCATAAGTTTCTTGGCAAATGTTTGCGAATATATTTACAAACATATTTGCAAAGGCGTATGACATCGCAAAATACATTTGTTTATGAAGATAATTGCGACATTGCAAATATTTGCAAGGATATCTGTGGTATGCCATGTCCCTTGTGTGCCATCATAAAACCCTCTGCAACTATTTACATAAAACGGTACCGCCCCCAATGCTGAACTTCCGGGAGAAGTTCCCAAGACTACTCTAGTGAGCAAAGACTGGTCCGTTAGTGCTGCAAGAGGGCGCACTATATGGCCAACGCGTACACAAACCAATATCGACTAGAGTAGTCTTGGGCCAAGACTAACTTTCACCATGCGCGAGAGCTCAACACAATCTAGACTGGTTCGCTGTCCTCATATTTACTCCCTTCATCTTACGACGAAGGGAAGTAAATTGAGGATGTGGAACCAGTCTAGTGTTGACCTCTCCGCTCTCGCGCATTTGATTTTTGGTGAAAGTCGGAATTTCATCGCACGGGGTCTCAAACTTTCCCCACGATTTCACCGAAACTAGACATCGGATCGATGCGTACTCTTCGGAATATTTATAAACTGGGGCGAGTGCACCTATTGAGCAAATATCGGAGCCATGGGACAAATTTCATTTGCGTGACTTTGCCACAGATTTGATGCTATAGAAGACAGGGCTGAGGGTTTCCCCACCCGAAGCACTGCTCGCGGGGCTATTCCGAGCCCAAAATAGCCCAACAAAGCCGGTGTGTCACCTTAAGTTGGTCCAAAGCCCCTTTAAGCAAGGAATCACAAACCAAATTTTCCCCACAATTTACCTGTTCCAAGAAGCCGTCGTTATATATCCAGGACACGACTCCAGTCTGAAATGGAAAACAACATTTGCATTAGAAAGATGGTTACTTGATTCTTAAGTTGTTCCTATATTAAAGGTCACCCGCCCCCTTCCATGCTGGAACTTGGAAGGAATCACAAAACAAGTTTCCTTTTCCCCTTCAAATTCACCCATTTTACTCAACGCGTCACACGAACATGACGAAGCGCATAGGCCTAAAGCCATGACAAATCCGTATCCGTGACGGAAGGGAACTGGACAAAAAGGTTTTTATTACTTTCAATACACAAACTTCTTGTTATTGAAAACTGACTGTTTTGCAGTAGTCACTTTTATGGCAACAACCAACGCTTCTTCAGTTTTGCTACTTTTGGACGACAATTCCTTTTTTTTAAAATACATTTTATATATGTAGGGACCTATACCTGTTCTGTCAGCTCAATTCTGCATTTGAAATTCACTTGAAATTGTCCGTTTTCTTGCCTGCTGCTGTTCAATACCAACACGGTAAACCAGCTCTCATTTACCATGGAGGAAGGAAATGCATTTACCAATCATGAGCCACTATTTTAACATTTACCACTTGCTGGCTTTTCAAAAATTACTCATCGCAGCCTCCTCCCCCAACTTACTTCATGGGTGATGAAATTTTGATGTCATATTCTTCTCATTACCATTCTGCACTCTCAATCCGTATCTCATAAAGGATACTGTAAAAAAAAAGAAATTGTAAACTAATTAATCCGGTTATATGCAGTGCAGTGATTACATACGGTACAGTTATACCTTTTATTACTTCCACATCCAAATTGAAGATTGCAAACTTCCTTTTTTCTTCCCATGTATAGTATTTGGGGAGGCATAATACTCATTAATATGATTGTTAGGTCAGAGCGATATCCATTTTCTGGGAAAATATGAACAAGCTCCTTTTAAGTGTAAAATAAGACTCACTCATGGTGTGTACACATGTCATCTACATGTATAGGTGAGGGTAGCCCAGGTTGGACGTCGTCTTCATTGCATTACGAGTGACGTCCAGGTCACGATGTCTCAAAACAGGGGGATTGAAACTTGCACATAAATTTTTGAGCTATTTTACCTTTTAGTGGACGTCGAATTGACGTCCGTATATCCTTTGCGTCTTCATTTACAGGAACGGAAGGTTTAAATGTCGTATATACCAAATTTGATGAACAAAATAGTGAAATATATGGCACAACCTAACGTTAAAGTTCAGAGAAATAAATAACAGCTGCCGTCGCGTCACGCATCGTGAAGTTTGGATAGGCTTGCGCGTGCGGCGTCGCGATTTCAGGCACGCAATGCGCCGAGGTCATGGCCTAGTTCAGTTGCGACGCGCGCACGGCCGGCCGGCACGCGTACGCGGGACTACGCGCGCGGTAAGAACAAAATAAGCTGAACGTATTAAACTTGGCTGGCTGTAGTAGTGGATTATTTGTGCACAAATATAGCAAATTAGCGTGACTTTTTGCCGTTTTCCTCCGGAATATGCAGTTCGGTGATGTGTAGTGGATTTCTAAACCCGGCAATCCCAAAGATTAGGACACATGGAACTTTGTTAGCACATTACCGGCTTCCAGCACAAGGTAGAAATATTGATTTTTTCTGTTTTTCTGTTTTTTCACCCTGTTTTTGGAACTTCATATCCTGGACTCCGTATCCCCATGTAGTATGCGGTACGGAGTCCAACCTGGGCTAAGGTGAGGGTAACTTGGAGTTTACCACAAAGTACACTTACTGCCCCAGCATTAAAAACAAAATTACACAAGTTAAACAGTTTTCTTCAAGAAAGATTTATTTCATTTCAGTTGTAAAGTCACTCTTAAGAAAATTTGAGTTTAGATTTTGTTTTACGATAGAAAATTTAAATATAAAATGGATTTGAAATTTTTGCACATTTTCCCAATACAAAGTCTTTTGTATAACAATACAAATGTATCGCCTTCAAAATATAACATTTATTAATATGCACGATATACTTTTACTTATACGTAGTTCACAATCCACATATTATAGGGCTAGGGGTGGAACATTCCATCCTGAGATATCAGGGAATTTCCACTCTGCAAAGCGACGTAACAATACCCCGAGGAAACACACGCAAATCTGTGGAGTGAGCCGGCTGTTGTCTTGAGCCAACTCACGCCCGAGTCATTTTGATGTAATTTAATCAATTCGGTCATGTTATGCCGAAAAGAAACGATTGATATACTTTCCAGAAATTGTATTGGGTTCCGTTTCTTATGACTGTCCCATTCCTACCAAACTTTCAAACGACGATCTTAATTTACTCCGCAGTTTTTCAAATTAATAACAGGGATGCATGCTGACGAATGTAATGGAACGGATTCCCCAGTATGCTTTAAATAGCAGCCAATCGCCGACACGGACAACAGCCAGCATTACCGAGTACATGTATCACATGCATGCACGGTGTTTACAATCTGCGCGCGTTACATTTGAATGCCTGCAATCATGCTGCTATGCACTGCCAAGCGTCTTGATTGGTCCAGCAGAGGCGACAAGATTTTTGTCGCTAGTCCCACCGCGAAATGGGGCCTTTTTCAACAGGGCCACTGTATGCAGGAGTTAGGGAGTGCGTTAAAGGGGCACTGTTGCAAGAGGATGGGAACATTCCTGCTCTACGAGTAATAAATGAGCAGTACAGTAAAAAATCATCTTTGATGAACAAATACGTTTTAAGATACAGACATGTACATGTACATGTAAAAGCACATTCATTGTAACAAATAATCTAGAATATGTGACAAATACTGCAAGATAAAATTTTAAGCACACTGGAAATTCTAACTTCATATATTCCCCAAGTGTACACTTAAAAACCTTTCACACTAGAACAATCTTAGATCAGGGTGGATTCATTTACACAGCGTAAATTTGACGTTCACCCAAGTGACACTTGGGTGAACGTGAAGGTGAAAAATCAGAACTTAACCCAAGGCACGCAGCTTGGTTGAGAGTTTTCTTGTGTGAAAAGCCCTTTAAAGATAGTATACATGATTAGTAAACTGTTACAAATAGTTTTATCCCCTTGTGTGATTGAAGATATATGCATGATTAAAACCAACCTGAGCAAAAATCAGCTCCGTACTCCGTCTAACTTTTGAGAAAACAGTAAAAAAGGGGGTTTGCAGTCATTTCGCTCCAAAACCACTTCGCCCCGGCCTGTGCATGAAGTGTTTTTGGGGCGAAGTAGCATTTGGGCGATGTAGTGTTTGGAGCGAAATGGCAATCGGGCGAAGTGGTTTGGGGCGAAATGGCACTTGGGCGAAATTAATTTTCGTCTCATGAGACGAAAACTAATTGTTTTACTCATTTAGACAAAACCATTTCAGGGGAAGTTTTCTACGGTCATCATGTTTATATTGTGTAAGTTAGGCGTAAATCTGTGAACATTTCTGATTTTCGAGATACCAATCATGTATACTGCCTTTAAAAAAGGCTATTTTTTTGGTAACTAACACCCGTTTCATACAGGCGCACCAGAGTCGCATCAAACTAATTAAATTAAGAGTGACTTGAGTCGCTCCGATTAAAATTTGGTTTCAGATCGGCATTCTTAATCCGAGCCGTGCGCACACTAAAGATCGACGTAACCAAGTCACTCTTCAGTCGTTCTGACTGACTGGAACGGTCGACCTTTCAACGTCTGGCAATGCAAGTTGCTTCAAATTGTTTCATACGTTAAACTTAATTCAAATTTCTGGGATAATTTAGTTCGGCACGACTCTGGTGCGTCAGTATGAAACGGGTGTAAGCGCTTTATACAAATGTGTTAACACATTGTACGCATTTTATCAAAAATAACACTAATGGTAGAAAAACATGCAAATCCAACATAAAAGGCACTTTGATCAGAGGCCCTAGCTGAAGGCAAGCCACAAGGGATTCTGTGAAATTATAAATGTGATGCGGTGTGTTCAGTAAAATGCTACAATATGCACACAGTACTGGTAACATCTCATGACAAGCATATTATACAAGCAATGAACACTTTGAAAGTGAGCATATCCCCAAGCTAAAAATGTCCTTGATCACTAAAACTACCATACATTGTAGGGCCTACTGACAATCCTCAATTCATGTCATAATAATCGTCGTGTACATACAGGAAAATGTTTAATTCAACTTCATAAGAACAAATTGGTAATGTTACATACATGATTGTACAATCCCTGTTTTATTTGTATCATACCCCACCCCTATCCATCACTGCTCTCCATATTCCCTCTAGCACGGTACATGCATGGTACACTAACCCCAACACCTGGGTCTAATTTCTCCAGTAAAGGGGAATTTTGGCAACACAGACCATATTTTTAAGGAAATACCTTTGTCTGGTCTCAAAATAAAAGAAATAAGTCTAAGTTGTTCTGAAGATAACTTATGCCCAAAAAGGGTTACAAATGGTGTGACAACATGCCTTTCTAAAAACCCCGTTTACAAATTTCCAATATACGCTCGTAACCGGGACAGACACTTGTGTTACATTTTGCAGTCTCGTGTTTCGTTTTCTGACTAAATTCTTAGGCAATAAGCTACTGTATCTTATATGTATAAACTTAATATAATACATGCAAGTTACTTGAGCGAATTGGAGCAACGGCGGCACTCGCATGGACTAGCGAAATGTTTTGGTATTACATGGTCGCCCTCCCACATACACGTCCAGCACTCCCAGTGTTTTAACCTGAAGTCTGCGAGTCAACGAACAAAACTGCTTGGCTACGATACTTACAGGTCTGTTAGTACAATATGGCTTTTCGTATCTTCCACTCCACTATATAGTACAGCACAAGGCTTATTGAGAGAACGCATGCGATAACGATCAGCCTGTGTAAGACGCACACCACGGCTGAGATGGACAGTCCGAAGAAGATGCAAAAACCAACCGCTTGGAAAAGCCGGAAGTTGGAAAACGCTGGTTCTTGTTTCTCTGGGAAGATTACACCAAGTATAGCTGCAGGAAAACAAAATATTGTACCCGGTAACTTACATTTTACATTGTGTATTTGTTTTACATTGAAATTTGGCAAGATTTGGATTATTGCACCAATATATTCTCACTAGTGTTTTTAATTTATGCACAGTGTGTCCCAGAAAAATAAAAAAAGGAACCAAGATTAAAATGGTAATATTGACAACTATTTTCCGTGTCACGACCGTTGTCCTCTTTCTTATGGCATAATGAAATAAGTTCATGGACGACTCAGCATTGATGGTTCAAAGTGGGCCCGTCATAAATAACTTTGTACCAGATGTGAATAAGTTTGATACAAAATTGTTTTTGTATTAATTGTGATTTTTTTGTTTCTTTTTATTCCATTTATCTTTTGTAGCAGATGAACCTGTTCATAATCTGGTACAAAGCTATTTCTGACAGGGTCATTTTGAACCATTGGTGCTCAGTCCAGGGACGGATCCAGAGGGCCCAACCCCCCTCTTCCTATACAAAAAAAAAAAAAAACTATAAGTTTTCTTTTTAAATTATTGATAACTTTCCCAACCGTTGGGATATGACATCATACTTTTGCCTACTTAAAGTGGTTAAATATTGCCTGAAATCACACCACAGAACATCTAGAATCAAAAATTGTCTTTGCCATTTTTAATAAGGCTTTTATAAGCATTTCAGCAAAGGTTCGAAAATTTCTTCCCAAAGACCCAAACATTTGTTCGGTTCGGGTCCGGCAAGTATTACCGGCGTTGTGGGTTGAAAGTGATGACGCCACATGCAGCTAACTTTCTTTAAAAGCATGCATTTTTAAAATCTTCAAACCCACCGTTTTACACGGTTTATATGTCGTAATGAACAAGATAACGGCTTTGGTGGGTTGAAATTGACCCGGAAAACTGAAAGGAATCCTCGGCTGGGGCGCGGTGCTACTGTCGGAACTTGCAGTGTGCATGCATTTTGTGATACCACGTGCAAAGAGTATATACGCACGGTACCGGTACCATCGTGTGATGATATTTTTTTCTAGCCAATGTGATTCATTTTACGATGATTTTCGAAGTATCCCTGTGTTTCTGTAAGGGGGCTTATTGATTTCTGCTAAAATGTTTTTCATCGTTGTGCGAATAAATCTGTCCAAGAATATCTGATAATTTTCAGATCTCGTAGCCCTACATGTACCAGTAGCATCTCCCACAAGTCTCGGCAACCATTTCATTTGAAATACGTAAGATGTGAAATTTATCCAAAGTGAACCACTCCCGAAGAGCCAAACTGAGTGAAATGTTCGGTCCGGAAGTGCCAAGTTCGGTAAAATTCCGTTTGGTTCGTCAGTTCTGTTAGAGCATTAATTTCAAGTAAATGAATGATTTGTCTCCCCACTTTGGTAAGAACTGCATGGAATTTATGATGGTATTTGAGAGCTTTATTTTCCAACTCCCAAGTGTGCCACATTAGGGGTCGTGCCACATTACGGGACATCAACAACAGATGGCATATAAAAAAAACCAACTTACATGATATTTGTGTTTGCCACACAGCATCACCAAGTCCCCAAACTGCAGCCATAACGAAGCGGTCCCAAAGTTCTTGCTTGCCACTGCTGGGTCTCCATGCAAACAAAAGAACGAAGATGACAGTCATGTGAGCTATGCCGCCTAGACTGAACAGAGTGATGCGGCCGGAGTACTTCTCAAGTCGACCCAGGAGAAACGAGCACAAGGCATCCGTAATGCCAAAAACCATCATGACGAAACCCACGTAGTGGACACCATTGGTGCAGGTTATGACAGCCTTGTGAGGAAATAAAGACAAACAGTGAATGACAAGCACACATGCACATACGGTATACACAGTCATGTTTTACCATTACGATCCAGGATCAATTTTTTTGTGTTTCCGGTGTCCCTTTGTTCCTGTACTATGTGTGTACCCCTCTTTTCTAGAGAAAGCATATGAACGTATGATCAAGGACTGGCTCAAACAAAAGAGAACTGTTTCTATGTTCAAGGAAATAAAGGATCTCTTGTTGTCGTACCGGTAGTACAGTATAATACACAGATACATGTACAAGAGCACCACATCATGTACCGGTACACTGCAGGCATGCAGTGTTTTTCTTGTTTTTGGTTCCTTGCCAGTGCCACTGAATAACACTGCTTTATTGGGGGTGTTTCAAAAATTGAAAATTCAAGTTCATGTCCTGTAGGCTGCTCAGCAAGAAGTTGTATCAGCTATTTAGTATGTTTCAATTGTTCTACAATACACCATTAGTGCAGTACTTTTTGTCATTTTCCCAAATTTAAACCTAAAGGCAGTGTACATGATTGGTATCTCGAAAATCAAAAATGTTCACAGATTTACGCCCAACTTACACAATATAAACATGATGATTATAGAAAAAAACTTCCCCTGAAATGATTTTGTCTGAAGTGCTATATAGTCTTTGAGAAATGAGTAAAACAATTATTTTTCGTCTCATGAGATAAATTAAATTCGCCCCAAAACCATTTCGCCCAAGTGCCATTTCGCCCCCAAACCACTTCGCCCGAGTGCTATTTCGCCACAAATCACTTCGTCCAAAAACTACATCGCTCAAATGCCACTTCGCCCCAAAACCACTTCGTGCACAGGCTGTGGTTCAGGGCGAAGTGGTTTTGGGGCGAAATGACTGCAAACCCTTTTTTGGTTAGACGAAGTACTGTATAGCAGCAAGCAAAGGTACCCCAAACTCTTTCATCCATTTCCTAGATGCAAGCTTGAGAAGAGCATGGGTAATTACATGTATATAATATTGGAATATTGGTAGTTATTGGATGACTTTGAGGGTGATATGAGAATATACCGTTTATTTACGTAACCTCCCCATACGTGTGGAATCTACAGATTTCGTGCAGCATTGTAATGTAAAGGTAATTCACACTGAGCCTTTTCGTGCATACATGTACATGGACGTGTATGTAAATTGGACGCACATTGCTTTGAGAAAAAGCGGTGTGAAGGGAATTGAGTGAAACGTACGATGCACTGAAAACCACAGAATCACAAATACACTTTCCTCCCAAGTTTATTCTGTGATTTTCAGTGCTTCATTTCACTCCCATTTCACTCCAAATTCCCTCCAAACCACTTTTTCTGAAAGTGAAGCGTGTCAAATTTATGCGCGAAAAGGCTCAGTGTGAATCCAGCCAAAGCTACACTTTTCCGCCTCCTGCATATTTTTTACAAAACTTTGACCAGAGGATGAGGGCACCACAACTCCTTGTACATGTATATGTATAGAATGTTCAAACTTACTTTAGTGAAGTCACCAAAGATGAACGCCTGCTCCATTCCACTGTAGATGAACAAAGGCACAAGCATGAGTATGTATGGATTGAGCAGCAGACGCAGCGTGGCCACCAACTCACTTTTTGCACTCGCTATCAAGCCAGTTCTGGAGACGTGCAATTTGCCGAGGAAAAAGCCGACGATTATGAAGCTGACCAGTCCACATGCGAGGTACACGGACATGAGGGTTACGACAGTCCCTTTGGGAATCATGTCAGCCCCTCCAGTGGTGTTGTCACCCGAGCTTCCACACATATGCTTGCCACACTGAGTAACATCAGTGTGAGTGCTGTTGGCGTTAGGGTACAGGACCAATGATGCAACGAGGTTGCCAGTGACTTGACTGCCTTGGAAAAAGAAAAAGAACACACCGTTGAACTGGTTGATGACATTTTCTGGCACCTTGTTCTTGATATCAGCATAACTAATAGCAGTAGTGGTGAGATAAGTGCCCTGAGCAATCCACAGCGGTGCAGCACTGAGACCAAGGATCAAGGCAGCTGGAATCAATGTGTAGTCCTTTGGGTAGTAGTTACTGGCTGTGTAGACCATGTAGCACAGAACGCAGATAGCTATGGACCATTTGGTGCCCAGAGCTCGGATCAAGGCTGGAGCAAAGAGGCTGGACACAATGACTCCACCATAGACCACAGCAAGCGATGCTACACCGGCTGTTGCATTTAGGCTGCTCTGCAGGTTCTGCAGTGCGCTGTATGCGGTGAAGTTGAACAAGAATGCAACACTGAGCACAATCAGGTTCTTCTTGTGCATTGTAGCCGTTGATGGGGCAAACAGCAATCGATCTAAGCTGGAACTGGTGGATACGTTTGGATTAAGTGCTTTCTGTGAATTTGTTGGTACTGACGAAGGCAGCATGGGATCTGTCTCGGCACTCATTGTGAAATCTGGTGATGGTCATCCAATACAGCATCATCAATCGCTGGAAAATCTCAGAATAACCTGTACATTAAGGGTAAAGAAGCTGCAAATCAGAAATCACTTGTACACATTGTAGTTTTAAAGAAAAGTATTGGGCTGGTGCAGAGTGCAGACCACCACACACATGTGCAGACTGTCATTTTTGAATCAAAATTAAGAAATATCTTTGGTGTTTCACTGTGTGTCCACGTTAGAAATGGGGCAACATGTGCTTAGTGCATTGTGTGATGTGGTTTTATTTGACTCTCAAAAACATGCATGTGTGTGTGTGTGTGTGGTCTGCAAGAGCTCAATAACCAATAACCAGGAAACAACTAAAAGACGTTGTGTAAACAATTGCAACCCGCACAAAATACAAAGAACAGGAAATATTACCCTCTGAAAAGCGGAAACAAACTTCACAAAGATTACCAATTGCAACATAATGCCTTGTAGTAGGCCCTACACACTAGGTGGCTCTTAGGCGCTGTCATTTTGTTCGAAAACTGGCCAAAGAATTTTCTGCAGACAGCTTTTTTGTTGGTGTACATGTATAAATACTATATACCCTCGCCACTAATTCTTCATAATGTGAAATGATAACACCCCAGAAAGTGTAAATATGGTGAGGAAACGTGAATTTAGCAGTGAAATAATTTCACGTTTTCCTTTGAAAACACTTAGAATTTGTACATCATGCTCCTAGACTTAGTGCATGGAGTCTCAACTGGCAAGGGTGTACGGTATTTTTTTCTTTTTTTCTGCACACATTCCTGAGAATAAAAAAATTAAAAAAATGGCGACACCCACACATGTACATATGTACAAAGCATTACTGTAATTGCCATTCTTTGGAAATATCATATCCATATTTCTTGGCCATATTTCTTGTTTGTTGTATTTCAATAAGTACTTCCTTAAAATCTCCATCTGTATTGCCACTTCAGCATGCATGGGAATCAGTTTCAATCACATGTACATGTACACTGTAATTAAAGGGACAAACAGGCTTTGTTGGGCTATTTTGGGCTCGAAATATACATAATTCTGAAAGTCTTTCCGAAATAGACTGAAGAGAACCAGATTCTGGTTCGGATAAATCACGTGGTTTTGGAGTAGAAACCAGCGCGAAGTGCTTGTTGCTTTTGTCATTCGCGATAGGTTTCCTCTTCTTGTTGGAAAAAAATGTCCTACGAATACCGGTACATGTACAGTATTTTCCAATTTGTACACAAAACTGCCAACAGATTTCATATGAAGGGTTTCTGGGAGTTGATATGGACAAGAGAACCTCTTAGATTTTCGCGTCTTCGCTTCGCTGCAATAAATAATATCCGAAGAAAAAACAGCGTAGGCCTATTGAGGGTGCTAAAGACCAAAAAGTTGCATTCGAGTTGCTTCCTCGAGTCAGCGCTGACCTGAGGGATCATGCAAGGTGTGATGAATCAGGGGAAACCAGGAAACGAGGTTAAACACGTGTCGACCCATATCGAACGCCACCTTTATTTACAAACACATAATACATCACGACGGCTGGTTAAGGGTATAGCCCAACATTTGTCTCTTTTGTTAATTTTAAACATTTCTAGCTAATTACGTGACATTTTTATATTTTTTTTCTCACAACAACCATCGAAAAATGATTGTCAAGGATGCTAGATCGCTACTTATGTAAACACGGTTAGCCCCGCGAGCAGTGCTTCAGGAAAACCCTCAGCCCTGTCATCTAATGTACTCCAAATCTGTGGCAAACTCACGCAAATGAAATTTGTCCCATGGCTCTGATATTTGCTCAATAGGTGCACTCACCCCAGTTTGCAAATATTCCGAAGAGTACGCACCGACCCGATGTCTAGTTTCGGTGAAATCGTGGGGAAAGTTTGAGACCCTCCTTGCGATGAAATACCGACTTTCACGATGCGCGAGAGCGGAGAGGTCAACACAATCTAGACTGGTTCGCTGTCCTCATATTTACTTCCCTTCATCCTACGACGAAGGGAAGTAAATTGAGGATGTGGAACCAGTCTAGTGTTGACCTCTCCGCTCTCGCGCATTTTATTTTTGGCGGCGCCTGGGGTGGTATTCAATTCAGTACTTAAGCCAAATATTTAAGAATTTTACTTAGTTTTTGGCTATTAAGTAAAATACTTAGCCAAAATCGGTATTCAATTCGCAAGTGGCTGAGTTTTTTACTTTAGAAAAATACTTAGAACATTTGGTATTCAAATAGTTCTTTTTGGGAAAGTATTTTACTTAAATTTGAGAAGGCAGGAAAGCACACTTAAGCAATTTTTTACATACCCCCGGTACATCACACGCATACTGCAACCGGTTTAGACAGGTTTTGTTTTGGTGCGCGCGTTTTGCGTGAGAAAAACGCTTATGAGAAGGTGCGGTTCATGGCGCGTCCCACGCTGTATTCGATTGGCTGTTTACGGAGTTCTGCGTTCTGCGTTCATTTGTAACGTCACAATTTATCTAAGTATTCGACTTACTAAAGTAAAATTCTTAGAAGGCTTTGAATACGAGATAGGTCATTTTCTTAGCCAAGCCAAATACTAAGTAAAGTTTTTACTTAATTTAAGTATTGAATTGAATACCGCCCCTGAACTTTAAGATCGGACAGAAACGTTTTCGGCTAGCGCAATAATCCGCTGCCCAATCGCCACCAAACTCCGGGAGTAACTATAGAATACAGGGCCCACGCGACAGCACCTTTTCAAAGTTGAATGGAGACGTCGTAGACGATGTGATCGAACATCTAGCAGAGACGTCGATACGGGAGACGGGAGATGAGCGCCCTCTGGTGGTCGATAGCACCACTGTGCCGTGAATTTGTTACCGGAATGGTTATCGGGCTTTATTCCACTTTATAAAAAATCTCCGAAGTACAAAGTGTCCGAGAAGGGACACTCTGAAGACGGCTGTGAATGTTTTGAATTCGAGGGGGGTATCCCGTCGGTAATAAAAAGAAAAGCGCCCTCTCTGGACACCGAAGTACTTTGAATAAAAACGTCACTGTTTCCGGTCTTTATTTACCTTTTTTTAAAACATCCCTCTCGTGCCGCCATTTTTCTGGGCAAGAGTGTCTCTGGAGACGCAGAGACGGGAGACGGCTGTGAATTTTTTGAATTCGAGGGGGGTATCCGGTCGATAATTAAAAGAAAAGCGCCCTCTCTGGACACCGAAGTACTTTGAATAAAAACGTCACTGTTTCCGGTCTTAATTTACCTTTTTTAAAACATCCCTCTCGTGCCGCCATTTTTCTTGGCAAGAGGGTCTCTGGAGACGCGGAGACGCGGAGACGGGAGACGGCTGTGAATGTTTTGAATTCGAGGGGGGTAATTAAAATAAAAGAAGTGCGCGACTCCGTCTCCGGCGACGGGATCGTTTCCGAGCGCCCCGCTTGAACAGTTCATTCCAAAGAGGGCGCAATATAGGCTTGAACAGTTCATTCTAAAGAGGGCGCAATATATGAATGTGTAAGTGCGTGACTAGACTGGTTCCCGTCCACACAGGAGAATATACCAATCTATAGGGATCGGGAACCAATCTAGTGCGTGACGTGTGTGACTCGATTAATATTCTGGGCAAGAGGGTTTCTGGTGACGCGGAGACGCGGAGACGGGAGACGTCTGTGAATGTTTTGATTTCATTCTAGAGAGGGCGCAATATATGAATGTGCGCCAGTGCGTGACGGTGACTCCGTCTCCGGAGACGTGGAAATTGAAGTATAGTGGGCCCTGCATTCTATAGTTTAGCCAAACTCCGTCTGATAGTTCTTGAGAAACTCACCTTGCGTGTGTCTACGGAATTTCGGTACCATTTGTCCATTAAATTCTCCTAAAATAATGTTGGGAAATGAACGGGAACATGTGCGATGCGTCCACATGCATGATCCAGGCATTCGGTAAAAGCCGGATTTTCCGGAACTCTCGGAGTTGCCGGAACTGCTTGGATTTTTTCTTGGTCCCAGCAACTCCGGCTTTTACCGAATGCCTAGATCATGCATGTGGATGTTCCCGTTCATTTTCCAACATTATTTTAGGAGATTTAATGGACAAATGGTACCGAAGTTAAATTTCTCTCCTTTATCCCCATGTAAAGCGCCTTGAACATTTTTAAAAATAGATTTGGCGCTATATAAGTGTATTTATTATTATTATTATTTATTATCCGGGAATCGATACGCTTAATATCCTCGGGCTCGAGTCATGATATTTCACGCACATAAGCCTTTATCACTGTTTTGACCACAATAAAGCAGCCAAAAAGAACCTTTAGGCTCCTTTGTCAGATTCCTTATGTCCAACCCTACCTGAGAGTAAAATTTCAAGAAAGAGCAACGTCGCCGTACCGTATCCGTACGACGCCAGCTTTGTTTTTGCAAACGCATGCAAAAGTAGACTTGCTAAAGTTACGTCATGTAAATTGGCAGTAAGAAGTGCGTCAATCACAGATTATTTTAATAGATTAACCAGTTGAAATCGCGGCTTTGACTCCATACTTTTGTTTATTTGATAAAAGCTTTTGGTCCACACACTTAACCAATTAATTAAGCAAATTATGACTCAGCAGCCCTGCAGGTGCATAAAGCTACAGGTGCATAAGCTTTAAACAGACTCATCACAGAGCAAGGAAATATACCTGTTTCCTTGCCGGCCCTATGTATGTGAGTATTACATTACAAAATTATTTTAAAATGTGTGGAGATATTTAAAATGTCTTGCCGCAATTTTTGTTTCATTTACAACTTATTTTCTTACAGAAATTACGAAATATTAAAGCAGCTAGCATTACATTTTGTAGTCCACACCGAGTCCAAGTTTTAAAGCAGTAATATTTCGATTTGAAAGCTATAAGACGGATGTCTTTTTTTTTAGCTCCGTGTGACATACTTTTTAAGATTTTCAAGTTGTTTTTAATGATTGAAAGTGGTTTCCCAGTAGAAAATAATTATTTTTATTTGAACAAATACCACTCAAATTTAATGTTTGTGTGTAGATATGGCACCAAGGTTAATGCAAACTCATTCTACAGCCAATTTTCATTGGCGTAGGTAACCCGGGACACCAAACTCCTATTCAATACCATGGAACAAAATAATTTTAAGCCTTTAGGCCTATGGTCTTTTGTTTTAAATATTTTTCAGGAACCAAAAGAAAAAAATATTGAAGAAAATGATGCTGCTCCCTATAATCACAGGCCACAGTCCATTACTGAGAATTTGTGGTCATAAGTGGTGATTTTTGAAGCAGAGAGTGTCGTACGTAATTAACTGGGACACCAAACATTTTGGACGCCTAATTTTGGGAATTACCCAACTAGGGTATAGACAGCCGAAGTGTGACGTGTTGCCATGGTAATTGGCTCTTAACATCACGGCCGTTGGAAAAAGTACCATTGCAAAAGTACCGGGACACGGTTCAGTGATTTTTAGTATAGAGCCATTGCCTAGGCAACTAACAAAAGATGACGTATTCACTTCGGCAGTCTATAGAGGACTTCGGCAGTCTTGTTGGTTAAAAGAACGTGTAAGTTGACCTCGAGAACGTGCGGTACGCTAAAAGATTCATCGACTTCTGGAGACCATGTAAGCACGTGCAACGACCGTTTTTTTTCGGTACCATTTTGACTCCACGTCAAAATTAGCAGTTTCACCTACCGATTCGGGGTCCACTTTAAAAATTCTTAAAATCACATTTATTACCTGTGCGGAAAGTTGATTGAGCAAAAAGTTCATACAATTTTAAATCTGACCTTTTATTTCCGTCTCTGAGATAAACTGGTAAATGTCCACGCAATATAAAAACAACGCAGCGCATCGCTGGAAGTCCGCAAGTGCCACGGATATTTGTTTGCGTGTATTTGCCCCGAATACGGTTGCATTATAGCCGTTTTCAAGAGTTACAGCCCCAAAAGTACACAAACTCATGGAAAGCGACTCTGTGTTTCCCGTGTGACAAATGAGTCTTTTTCAATTTCCCATTAGGTTTACAAGCCGCTAATGGAATAAACAGTATCCGTCACCAAGTCTAATGTCCAAATGTAATTTTGGATACAATGTCATCGCTTTATTTTCGCCGAACGAACGGTTTCCTGCCGGAAACAACATCTCGAGTAGATCGTGTCGCCTGGTGATTGGGTGCTCTCTTCCTGCTATTTATTTACGCCGAATCACTTAATCAAAATAAAGAAAGAGATTCACGTTTCGAAGACACGGTTAGAGCTGAGCGGATGCACAATTCAACAAATGCGCATACTTAGCGCACTGACACATGCAGGCGCCAGCTAACAATGTTTATACAGCTTACAATGAAAGGTGCATTCAATATGCCTACGCTTTCGGGCGATAAAACTGAGCGCCCGATGATGTTAAAGATGGTCCAAATAATCTCTTCAAATTCGTCGTTTGGTGGTGATTGTTCGACAAAGGTAGGACATGTGTGCGTTGTAGCTTCAAGGACCGAATTTCCGTCCTCGAAACTCTTGGCTAGTCTCACTTTCGACATTTTACCTGATAAACAACACAAGCGTGCGCCTCGCACGCTGCGTCATCTTTACGTAGGCCTACTCCTAGAAACTCGTTGGGGTGTTTGTGACGCAACGGTATTTAGAAAACAGAATGTTACATTCCTAATAAAATCTTGCCCAAAAAAGACGTCCTGCAGTGGCTGATCAACAACTATCTAAAAGTTGAGAACGATGGTTTTTAGACCATGGTACCCATGCTTTTCGAAATCGGAGCCTAAACTCACTTGGACATGAAGATAAATACATTTGTACGACACAATCGCCAATTTCGATCGTTCAAGACCGTGTAACGGCATGGCAGACGGTCCTAGGTCGGCCCAACCATTTTTGAAGACGGGGGTTTATATCGTGCAATCATACAATAAAAATCCCTAACAGTTAACGCTAAGTACATTAATTTTTTTCAAACCATTCTCCCATTCACAGCTACGATTCGACAGCGCAGCGTATTTACGCGCAGCGTATGCGATGTGCGTGATGTGAAGCCCTGCCGATATCCCGTACGGTTGCATAATGAGAACAAGATAATTAACACTCCTACTTCCAAAAATGGTCGAGCAGATAAAGGAAAGGGTTCGTCCATTTCTGGAGGTCACAGTTTTGATATTACAGTTGGTTTTATGTGCGAGAAGTACAAGTTAATCCCCTGCCTTCGACCTAGGAGCTGCCGTTACGTGCTCTCGAACGAACAAAATTGACGATTGTGTCGTACAAATGTATATATCTTCGATTATATCCACCTCCGCCGCCTCCACCTCTGCTGCCACTCTGCCACCTCCCGCCCCACCTCCACTGCCTCCTCCTCCGCCCTCCACCTCCAACGCCTCCTTCACCCCCGCTGCATCCTCAATCTCTGCCTCCTCCACCTCCATATCTGCGGCCTCCTCTGTCTCTTGCACCTTCACCGCCTCCTCCACCACGTCCTTCACCACCTATGCCGCTTCCTCTACCTCCACCGTCTCCTCCATCTCTTCCGCCTCCTCCTCTGCCACCTCCACCTCCGATGCATCAACCTCTGCTGCCTCCTCCCCCTCCGCTGCCTCAGCCTCTGCTGCCTCCAATTCCAACACCTCCATGTCCGATGCCTCCACCTCCGCCGCTTCTTTCACCTCTGCTGCCTCCTCCACCTCTGATGCTGCCAGCCCTCTGCCGCCTCCACCCCCACCTCCTCTACTTTCGCCGCCTCCACCTCTGCCGCCCTAACCTCTGCCGCCTCCTTCTCCGACGCCTCCTCCAGCTTCACCGCCTCCCCATCTCTGCCGTCTCCTCCCCCTCCACTGTCTCCTCCACCTCCGCCACCTCGATCTCTGCCTCCTCCACATCCACCCCTGCCGCCTATGCCGCCTCCTCAATGACTGTCATCACCGCCATGCCACCGCTGCTGCCACCGCTGCTGCCACCGCCACCTCAATAACTGATGCCACTGCTGCTGCCTCAACAACCGCCATCACAACTGCTGCCACTGCCGCTGCCTCAACAACCGCCATCACAACTGCTGCCTCACCAACTGTCGCCACTTCAGCCGCCACTGCTGCCTCAACAACTGCTGCTTGCTGCTCCATTACCTAAATGACTGCTGCTGCCACCACCTCAATGATCATCTTCTCCGACCACAGCCGCTTCAATAACCACGGCCACTTCAATGACCGCGCCTCCACCTCAATGACCCCTGCAGCTGCTGCCTCAATTACCACCACCCCCACTGCCACCTCAACAAATGCCACTGCTGCCACAGCCACCAACACCGCCTGAATGAATGCTGCTCCAACTGCCTGGATTGCCGCCGCCGCCACCGCCTCATTGATCACCACCAGTACCACCTCATTCACAAGCTGCCACCTCATCAACGACTTATGCTGCTGCCTCAACAACCACTGCCGACTCAATGACTGCCGCTGCCGATGCCTCAATGATCACTGCCTTTTAAATGAACATCACTGCCCCAATTACCATTGCCACTGGTTGTTGAGGTGGTGGCAGTGCATGGTCATAATGGTGGCAGTGGTCATCGAGGTGGATGCAGAGGTGGCGGCAGACGGACGTTGGGGCAGTGGCGATAGCAGCAGAGGCAGTCATTGAGGCAGCGGCACTCATTGAGGTGGTGGAAGCAGTGGCAGCAGTTGTGGTTGTGGCAACGGCGGTAATTGATGCAGCAGAGGCAGTAATTGAGGCAGTGGCAGCAACAGCAGCAGTGCTCATTGACGCAGTGGAGGCAGCGGCAGTTGTTGAGGCGGAGGCAATGGTATGTCATTAAAAAAGTGGTGGCAGTGGCAGCAGTGGCAGTAATTGTTGAGGGGCAGCAGCGGCAGTCATTGAGGCAGTGGCGGAAACGATGGTCATTGAGATGGCAGTGGTGGCAGCAGTGGTCGCGGTCATTGCAGCGGCAGACATTGAGGTGGTAGCAGTTGGTGAGGCAGCAGTTGTGGTGGCGGTTGTTGAGGCAGAGGCAGAGGCAGTGGCAGCAGTTATTGAGGTGGCGGTGGCAGCAGAGGTGGGGGTGGCAGGGCGATGGCGGTGATGACAGTCATTGAGGTGTTGGAGGCGGAGGAGGTGGAGGAGATGGTGGAGGTGGAGGAGATGGTGGAGGTGGATGAGGCGGTGAAGCTGGAGGAGGCGTCGGAGAAGGAGGCGTCGGAGAAGGAGGCGGCAGAGGTGGAGGCGGCGAAGGTAGAGGAGGAAGAGGTGGAGGAGGCGGAAGAGGTGGGGAGGGGGAGGCGGCAGAGGGCTGGCAGAGGGGGAGGCAGCGTCAGAGGTGGGGAGGCAGCAGAGGTGAAAGAAGCGGCAGAGGTGGAGGCATCGGACACGGAGGTGTTGGAATTAGAGGCAGGATTCCGATGGAGGAGTTGGTGCGTTAACAAAAGGGAAGAGTGTGTTGAGTCATTGGGGCGTTAGGGGGAGTACTTAGGCCCCAAATCGTGCTAGGTATACATTTCAATGGTGATCCGGTACCATACCAGATGTTGCGTTAATTATATTTTATAATGAACAAAAGTGAACATCATAAAATATAACATGGCAACGAAATGAGGGAGTCATTGTTCATGCATTGTATAGACGATGTGCCCTCTGGCGTCACAGCAAACCAAATCATGCCCGACATTTGGTTTATGAATGAGGTTGCATGTCAAATCGTATTTAAATTATGTGACCTATAGTACCATTACTAAACCAAATTTATGCAAAACAGGATGCGTGCGCATAACGACGACTAATTTTCAAGCAGAGGGCAGTTCAGATATAAACAAAGAACACATCGTATATAGCCTGAGCGAAACCCATCTTGCCAGAAAAACCCACAATGAAAACAAGTAGGTAGACGTTTAGAGTTCCCAATATTTTATTGTATGTAGTTGGCACCTGTATCAACGGTACCCAAAGCTACAAAATAATTCAATAATCGAGTTGACAAGATTTTTCTTTTTTTTTGGAGTGGGTGTCACATTCCTTTCCAACAATAACATAACTTCTTAAAAATCTATCTAAAAAAAGAACTCTATTATACACAAAAGTCTGCCATAAAAAGAAGGCAGATGAATTGTTTGTACAAAAGATCACTTTATAACCAACGATAACAAAGACTTATTTAGTCAGCCGAGTTTTTTATATTTTCCTCATGTGTTCATTTCTTTTCAGCTTCTTGCACTACACACAACCTTACAGAGGTCAGCCAGATGTCACAATCACGTGATCAACAGCTCCACACAGATTTTCTTCAGTGTTTTTGTCTCCCGATTTATTTAAAATTGGTACAGGTAGAAGCGTGAGGGTGCGGATGTCAAGCAAACTTCCAATGTCCATTAATAGAGTACTAAAGTGAACATGTCACCATTTGTGTGTTGCCAAGGTTACTGGGTCCAAAAGACTAAACCCAGTCAACCGTTTCACTGCACTTCATCAGCAATGAACGTTTCAGATTACCGGCAAACACATGTAGATCCAGTTTATACCCTGGCAAATGACGTCAGTCTATTTTGTTCCCCAGCTAATTCCCTTAAATGCTGTTTCATGTTACTATAAAGAGCAACAAAGGCCATTTTCGTCATCTGACATTCTTCCACCCCACTGGGCAATTGTGATGACATCACTTGAGAACAAGATGGTATAAGTTTTGGTGACCATAAACATGCTCGTGACATTGCAATTAATGTCACCAATAAAAACCTTTGGTCATTCTGATGACCAAAACTGACCATTGGTTCAATCATAGAAGAAGCTTCCACTGTTTTTAATCAGTAATTACATAATTATGGTCTCCAAAACGGGGCACCAAGACACATCACAAATGGGAAGCAAAGATGCTGCACACCATGAAACAATCTTTGTAAATATACTTTGTGTTTCCTTCAAATTCTACTTGATCACAGCTGCTTCTTAATTCTGACCTAACATTCGACATGGTGCACGCACACACGAGTAAGACTTCCAAGAAACCAGGACTGGGAACCAGTCTATGGCAGCGCAACAAAGTTTCACCAGCTGACATTCTAAACCAACCGATCACATTAAATATGCAAATTCAGAATGCAATATCTTACACCTTCTTATATGGAAATATCATACAACTGTACATTCTACAATAATGCTTCAAAGATTCAATTAAAAAAATTGAAATATCATAAACAACAAAACATGACTTACCAATGAAAAATAAGGCATAATTTAAATTTAGCAGACACCATAAAAATATACTGGAGGAAAAGAACTCAAACATAATTTTACAATTGTCTTTAACTGAAGTGGATGGAACGATGATGTATCTTTATGTATATCCGACAGTTACAAATACATTTTTCCTGTTTGCCTTCTGTATGTCACATTCTGACCACACAGTTTGGCATAAAAATATCTTAAAACAATAGACATGATGAGAAAAGACCACATACCACATAGACATTTGCAACATATCTGCCTGCTCCATCTGTGAAATAACAAAAAGAAGTACGTAGTTTGTTTATTAAAATTTGCAGCCTTTTTAGACAGCAAATTTATGTGTGTTTCTAGTACATGGGCTGGTCAGTAGGAGATTGTACACATATGAAATCACATAAAGGCAGGTGACAGATTAGCGTAAAGAACTGATTTTGTATTTTGTGCATTATGCACAAGTTTTGCTCATGTCTACCAAAGTTTCTAAAGATTAGTACTGAACTCATTTTGTGATTTCAGCAAATCTCAGGAGATTCCAACTTTAAGCACAACATACAAATGTTCCTACTAAGACTTACATGCCCAAAATTACACATGTATGATCTTATACACGAATCCGGTTGCTAAGGACTCCTTCCCTGCAAGTCCGCCATTACTGGGAGCCATCCACTGCCATGCACTGGGCGCTCTGTCTTGTTGTTAAATCGAACAGCGCACAACGCATACGCGTACACAGGCTTCGCAAGCAAAAAAACGCGCAAAATTGTTCGAAGTGACAACATAATGTAACAGCATATCATCAACACAAAACCCACAGTTCATGGCACTGGATGGCCCCCAGCTATGGCGGACGTACACGGACCATGACTTTGCAGCTCGGATTTGTGTATACTGTATCAAAGATGTCTTCTGACATTTTTTTAAAAAAGTGATGACTTTTGGTGTCATTTTTAAAAAAATTAATGGATTTAGGTGTTACAGGCAATGCTGTTACTCTTGAAACACAAACCTGTTTACAGCTTTATAAGTTTACAATTGTTGTTGTTGTTTCTACTCCATATGAAACTAGAAATTCATACACATTATGGGTTATCAGGTCATTGAAGGAGCGTGACCAAATCACATTTTGATGCCCCCATTTTTCCCATCGGTTTCGAGGTTATGGTACCATATCATGTGTCATGTTTTCCTTATTACCATTCTAAAATTTCCCGCCCTCAATCCGTCTGTTTCCAGGGATATCGTCAATAATTCACCAAAGTTATTTAACCGGTTCCATAAAGCAGTGCAGAGACAGTACAACCTTTTTGCTTCCACAACCAAATCGGGGATTACAAATTTCCTGTTTTCTACTCATGGATAGTATTTCGGGGAGGTATTTTACATGATTGAAAGGTTAGAAGGAAATCCATTTTAACTGCGGAGTACTGTGGCCGAGCAGTGTGGTGCATCGTCCTCAAGACCTGTTTGATACTACAGGTTGTGGGTTCAAATCCACCCAGCGCCATGGTGCATGTGCCCTTGGGCAATAAATTTGAATATAAATATCCACATTATTACTACTAACAGCAGCGTGCTTGAAACCTGTTCATGGATGCGAATCATCGTCAGCGATTGTTACCACCATTTAAAGGCCCAGTGTATCATTTGCAAGATGAATTTTATTTAATGGATTTTTTGAATAAGGGCATCATCACATATCTAAACAAGAATGTTGGTAAACTACCTTAAATAAATTACAGATACAGAGATGCAGCAATAAATCTGAAAACCTTTAAAAGTGAATGGTAACAAAATGCGTATGCACACACATTTGTTTAAACCACCTTTTCGACAGAAATAAATTCATGTGGTGCTTACAATGTACATTACCATTGCAATGAACAATCTATTTTTTTTGGTCAATTCATTAAGTCAAATTTTGGGTCATTGCAAAATATACAATGGAGCTTTACAAAAGAACAGCTATTCGTTATTGACGTTTTGTAATGCTTTCAAAGTGCCTGTATTTCCCTGGAAAATTATTTGGTTGGAAATGATTAAATTAGCATTTTTTAAGATTATTTTTTAAAACAACGATGCAATGTATTTTCTTTTAAAATGAATTCCATGATGAATTAAAGCAGAATATATGTTGTACATAGAAAAATAAGACATTAAGAATACTAGCAAGTGACAAACTGGAATTTTAAAAACCCTGTGGCCTACAAATTATGATTTTGTAATATTTGTCGCCCCAAATGTTTGAAGAAAAAGTTTTTGCAAATTAAACACCTCGACAGAGAAGCATCATTTATACCACTCGCTAAACCCAAACGTGGTAACCCAGAACTTGCTACAAAAAAAAAAAAAGTATTTTAGAAATTGGTACTTTTAAAATACTACTCAAAAATATTTTTTAAATATTACCATAGACAAAATCTCTTTTGAGAGTAATCTGGTTCTAAAAGGAATTGGTGTAGTTTCTGGCAGCTACGTCAAAAACTCCACCGGTTCTTATCAGAACCTTGTTTTCTCCAAAAAGAAAGATTTTGTACATGGTGATCGTAAAATAATTTAGTAGTACATGTAGTATGTAGAAAACCATAAAATATGAAATGTTTGATCGAATTTCTGTGCCCTGTTCAACTCAGCAGTTAAAAATGGGTTCCTCTTCTAACTAAAAAAAGTAACACAACTAGTTCCAATCCACCAGCCCATGACGAATATGTTTGCGTAGTGTGACCAACCTCTGTAAAAACAGAATATATAAACCACATACAGACAGATCATATAGAAGACAGTGGATATCTATCTTGAGTGTGCATCTTTCTCCAAGTGCTTATCTTTCTGCGATGATGACTCTGCAGGGGACGAGTTCCGTGCACTGGGCGGCAATGCTAGGCTTGGGGAGGAGGTTCGACTCCGAGGCCCTGTTGGGTTCAGGCCAATACTAGTGGATGGGATAAGAGGAGGTGGTTGGGGAGCAGTGGACGGGGAACCGTTCCTATGCACATTATTGGAGTACATCATGCTGTTACGGAATAAGCTGAGTCCGGAAGATACAGGGGGCATGAGACTCATGGGTCTTCCTTGCAAACACAGTGCAGGGTCGACTTGGAGTAATCGCACACGCTCGGCTTCATCGCGTATCATCATGCGCTCACGCTCCTCCATGTAATGCTGTATGCGTTCCTGTTCCAGTCTGCGCAGTGAATCCAAACCGATTGGGTTGTCGCGGGTGAAGTCATGCGGCTCCCTGTCGCGGAATCGTTCATGGTCCATGAGCGGCCCCATTTGTTGGAGTGAAGCCCGCATCATGCGGTCTCTTTCGTACTCCCTCAAGTCCGGCCTGACCAGGCCCTGCTCTCTCTGTAGCTGGAGAGCTTCCAGACTCCGGCCAAAAGGGTCCCAGTGGGCGATTCCAGGGCCAGGAGGTCTCTCCATAGGGTGCAGCTGATGTCCTAATTGGGCTAAGCGACTCCTCTCAAATAGTGACATGCCAGGAGCCATACTCATAGCAGGATGCAGACTGTGCGAGTTATGTACTGGGCGGTCCTTATCTGGAGCCCCAACCTCTTTCCGTTCTTCCTTACCAGGTAACAACCCATGCACATTGTTGAAAGCACTCTCAGACTTGTTTGCATGCAGGCTGTTCACACTGGGTCGGTAATGCGCATCTCTGATCGGGGATCGAGATGAGAATTCTCGATTTCGGCCGTGCTCAGCTGACCGGGACTCCTGGTCCCGCGCGTGGTGCTCACCATCACGCGATGCTCCTCTGTCGTGATTTTGGACAGTTCTGTTTGCATCTCGCTCGTCCCTTCGGTGTTCAGCGTCATTTGGCCAGCTGTGTGATACAGGTGAACTTCTCTCCTTTCCTGGTCGTGGTTCGCTGTCTCTTCGTTCATTCTCTCTCCGTTCACCGTCTCTTCGCTCCCTGTAAAAAACAATTAGAAGTTAAATGATTAATCCAGTAATGACTATAGAAGAGGTATGTGAACGATTTAAGACCTCCTTTTTGTTGTGGAATCAAACCCACAAGACAGAGCACAGGTGCAAACTCGGCTCTTGATTTTGACAACTTTGGACGGCCCCTTTATTTGTTTTCAGTCAAATGATTAAACCTCCCATCAAGTCTGAATGTACTTTAAGGCCCACCTTTCGCGTTCCTTCTCACGTTCCCGTTCTCGTTCCCGCTCCCTTTCTCTGTTCCTCTCTTCCTCCTTAGCTCTCTCCCTGTCAAAGTCGATGTGGAAGCCTTCCTTCATCCTCTCAGCCTCAGGCTTGGCCCAGCCCAGTGGGGGTGCTCCTGGGAACCCAGGGGGTGTACGATGGAGCCGATTCCACTGGGGATGGTGAGGACTGACCAAACCGGGTGGTACTCCCAACATCTCCTGGCCGTTGAATATGCAGTTCAGATGAGCAGCATTGGCACCTGGGGATACAGACATGGTATAGCCAAGATGTACAGTCATGTTCAATTCCTTATATATATGCAACATCGTGAGAAATGTTGGATTCCAAGGGTAAACCTGAAGAGTACATACCACTGTGCCTCTTAGCGCAGGTGTAGACTATAGAGCATCTGTCTGTGTGTCGCACATTTCGGGTTTGAATGAGGATTATATAATGTTTCTTCCAACCCACATTTGATTATCTGATAGGCACTATTGATTGCTTTCCGTGACGTAGAACATCCGGGAATGTTTGGGTGTCACCGGTCACGCGCGCACCAATAGACGCACATGAACATGCGTAAAAATACTCACCAGCGTAATTTCATTCGAGAATGCCGCACACGCGCATTGCGATATGTTCACATTTTCTAGCATGTACTAAGCTTGTAAAAAACGAAAGTATTTTTACTTGATCACGATTTAGCCTGAAGGAAGAAATTTTTATCTTTCTTGATACAACAGCCATGGCGCAACAACGTACATGAAGCAAGGTTAAGCAAAAGAGATAAGTGCAACCCTTGCAATGTGCTTTTTTTGCTTATTTTGCCGGTAATCACTCAAGCCACGTGGGTCATGAAAAATGACACCCAAAATGGTGGATGGAAGGCGTGATGACGTCACCGAAAAGCAATCAATACCGGTACCAAATAGTACGTTCCAAACTTTGCTGAAAAGTACAAGAAACTGTACTCAAATGTCTGAGACAGCCGGAGTTGTCAAACTGTTAGAATGTCTACATGGAAACCTCTGGACATACATGCAAGTCCACGGGTCTTAATCAAGCCATTGAAATGAATTGCAAGAATATAATTCTTTCCAGTTCATACTTCGTCATTTGTGGTTGGGCTCATCGCGCAAAAATAACTTATTGAGAAATAAATGGAAATGTTGCTTTTACTTAAAAAATAAGCTATTTTCCTATCACAATAATACCTTATTGTACGGCATGTTTTGCCATTTAAAATTCAGCACAGCCAAGCCTTAAAGGGACACACCGGCTTTGTTGGGCTCGAAATAGACCCATACATTATTCTGAAGCGCTTTCCAGAGTAAATTATATATATCTTGAAAAGACGCCGTCAAATTTGGCCGTTTTTTTGCATTTTGAAAAAATTCAAGATCACGTGACTGTACATGGTCTTGCGAGTTAGTTTTGTGTCCAGCCGCATGAATGTTTTCTACTGCAGAACTGCACCAAATTCAACTCTGATTTACCCCCAATATTTATAAGATATTGACAAAAGAGAGACTATTTATACAGGTATGAAACAAAGTTGAACATGTGTATGAAAATTCGAACATAAATGTTTGTTTCGAGAGTCCAGAGAACGGGAGCAAGCGCGTGCTACGGCAGGCTACCGTGGAGTATAGGATATTTGCCCCGCGCAGCACGGCAAATAGCCTGAGTCCACACACAGCCGGGTTGGTTGCTCCGGTGTACGTTTGTGAAGACAAAACATGATGCCAACTCCCGGCAAAAGTAAACGATAATTCCTAGTCGGTCGTCCGGGCTGTCCAGTGAAATCGTGAGCAGAAAATTGGAGATATCCTGAGCAGGAGAAGAGCGAATCGTTTGTGACAAAGTCGTGAGGCTCGCGCGTAGTTGGAACGGCTGGTAAAGCGTATAACCCGTCTTTTGACCGTTTTTGTTAATTTTGCACTTATTTAGTAAATTACGGGATATTTTCACAACGACCATCAAAAAAGTATTGTCAATGATGCTACATCACTAAATCATGTAAACAGTAGGCCGGTGTGTACCTTTAACAAATTTGCTGCAAGGTCGATTTCTGGTCGCCTGTATTTTAGCTCCAAACATGAATGTGGCCGGCGTGAAATAATGTCCTATCTCTTGTTTTGAAAAAAATTCTAGTTAAATGTATGCTAATTTTATTTGACAACAACCATTTACAAATTAAAGATGATAATTTAAGGTACATGAATTCCAGGGACGTCACTTTAAAACAAGAACTTCACACACTACTTTGCAGACACCTCAAGAACAGCTGACTCAGTTCTTATGTATTCTTCTTGAAAGTTTCCCATCCTCCCCACCCCCCTCTTTATCAACTTACCTGGGTTACCTAAAGGAAAGCCAAAGGTTGTAGCATAGCTTCCTGGTCTGGCAATAGGAGGGAGACCGAACTGACCAGGTGATGAGTTGAGGAATGGGCCATGGTGTGGGCCAGCACCCAGAGGGTTGTGGGGGCCACCTGGTGCACCTGCAGGTGTGAAACAAATAGTTTTAACAGATGCTATCAGAATGGATCACTTGGGAATGGCACAAAATGGTCACAAACTTTCTTCACCAAATATTATTTGGCATGAACATTCTTTCATAGAAAGACACTCACTTTTGTTTGTCTTTAAAGGACTAACAGTAGGGGACTCATCCTCACTATTCCACATCTATTGGCTATGGGCTTGACAACAGACTAGTATTCAACCAATCACATGTTTTCTAACAAGCAAGGGAAGAGCGAATGTGTCTCGATCGAGAAGACGAAAGCATTGCTCAATCGGGCAACATCGCTCAATCTAGCGTTGGTCCCCTACTGACTAACATTTATGCATTTTAATTATCCAGAAACATTTCTGTTCTCCATAAAAACCAAACATAAAAGAACAACTACATCGATCTAAAGCCATGTTCGCATTGCAGTCACAGGTCCTCTTGCAAATTCTACAAATATTTGTAATAACTGGAATGAATGACAACTTGAGTAAATTTTTCATAACCTTTTTCATGGGTCTTTCCACACTTATCGGCTACATTTCTCTGACAAACAAGGCAGTACCACAAAAACCCGTGTATAAGGGTGTGCCCTATACTCGGAGATTAGGGGTCCAAAAGTGTGACATGCTTTTAAATATTTTCAAGTGTGTTTAGTGATTGAAGGGGGTTTTCTAGTAGAAAATATTTGTTTCTATTTCCATAAATGCCACTTAAATGTAACGTTTGTGTGTGCATAAGGCACCAAGGTTAATGCAAACTCATTCTACAGCTGGTTTTCATTGGCATAGGTAACCTGGGACACCAAATTCCTATTCAATGTAATGCAATAAATTATGAGCTTTTATGGTCTTTTGTTTCAAATATTTAACAGAATATTCAAGAAATTGGTGCTGTACCCTGTAATCACATGCCAGTCTATTGCTGAGAATCTGTGTCATAAGTGGCAATTTTTGATGCACAGGGTGTCGTACATAACTGAGACACCAAACGTTTTGGACCCCAATTTTGGGAATTATCCAGATAGCCGGCCGTGGCTGGAAAATCACTGTACGTGGGGTTACATTTCTGTTGAGACTTAATGTACCTTATGTATGTACCTTTCATGAGTGTGGATATTAAAAAAAAATAATCCTAAAACAATTCGTCTGCAACACCTTGATGAATGGAAGCTACCAGCAAACGACATATCAAGCCTGTCATTCCTCGTGTGCATGTTTTGATGTGCTGCACGCACACATGGTACATGTGGTATGCACTATGGCGATCACAGGTATGTAAACATGTCATGGGGCCCTCTATTGAATGAATCAGTCAATGACTGCAGTGCACGAATGAAATAAAAAATATCAAAAAAGTTATAAAAATGTCCAGTAATCTGGGCTAAGATGCACATTCTGTGGTATTTGATGCCAACATTTTGCTTGAGTTTGTTGCATATTTGCAGTTAATTTTTTTCCAGTAAGCTTGCGGGTGTGGTCTTTAGCGTAAAATGTAGGTCCCACTATAAATGATTTCTGCATGCTAAAATGAATCCCAATAGACTACTAAAGTGAAAACGTCACCCTTTGTGTGTTGCCATGGTTTTTGGGTCTACACTAAAACCAGTGAACTGTTTCCCTGCGCTATACCAATGGACGTTTCAGATTACCAGCGAATGCTTAGACCCAATTACCTTGGCAACCGACGTCACACTTTAGTAGTCTATATGGAAGCATATAGTACCAAGCAATCATAGTACATATACATGTACATGTAACTTTCTTTATTTTAACCAAATTAAGTCCAATGAACACAGCTTATGACTACCATGGAAATCGTCTCCTTACCAGCTGGGACTCGTCCCTTACCATGAGGGAAGAGGCCAGATTGCATGGTGGGTAGGTCAGGGGGTCTATGGGGGGAGAACATGTGGTGGCTAGGGGGTCTTCCTGCGAACAATTCAGCCTTGCCTAGCTGATCCTTCTGTGCATCTGCTTTGGCCTGTCAAGATACAAAAATATATACATGAATAACGCAAGTTTCATTACAGAGTTCAATATTTGTTTGTACGACATGTGTATATATACATGTACACTAAAACTTGCATAAATCCATGTGTATGGTAAGATTCCATATTGCAATGGGTGTGCATCAACAAAGATCGAACGAAGAGCGGTAAGTATGTACGAGCATTACTGTACATACATTGTGTGGACTGGAGAATAAAGGATGTCCACATAGTGCATGATAGAATGACGTTATGTGGACTTACACAGGTCCACAGTCGACTTGTCCAAGCTTGAAAAAACAGGGTTGGGGTGGGGTTAGGTTTCCTACCTCCATGGGTTTAGAGTTCAGTTTGTGTTAGGTAACAATTTAGAAGAGAACTGTTTAGAATTTGTTGAAAAAAGTTGTTGTTGTTTTTTTTGGATTACATTTTAGAACAGATTTCTTAACTACACGAGAACAAAGGAATATCTGCAGCGTGATAGTAATAACAGTCTGGGTGTTCATACTGGGCACATGCTAACAAAAAATTGAATGAATTTGTGGGACGACACGATGGCCTGGTTGCAAATGTGCATCTAGTGTCAAGCTTCGAGCATCAATTGTCTGACGGTCTGTGTGGTTTTCAAGTGGCAGGTCAAAAAAAAACAACGCTTGCCAGACGCTTGACACCTGACGCACATACTGTATGTCACCAGGCCTGCCAAATCACTATGTCGAACAAAGAGAGCATTCATACTCTTTTAGTACAGCAAGCCGCACAGCGGCTCGATAAATGTCTACTCCCGACCGGAAAGCCAGAGGTTCGCCTTTACACACAAACAAATGTTGGCCTTCAATTATTTACGTCACAGACCCTGAAAAAATTCCGTAGTAAAAGAGTTAAGCGATCTCTTTGTCAAATGAAGTTATTTTGCTTCATTGAATGAATAGATTATAATTTTTGTCTAATAAAGAGACATTCGTTCACATTAGAAAACCTCTTTGTGGAATCATCATCGAATCTTCGCTGAACAAAGCGATTTCCCTAATGTGAACACGGTCTTTCGTGTTATTCAATTCTATTTCTAATTCTCTTCTGTAGATAAAGGTGGGGATCCTGCAGCAACTGACCTTTTGCTGTTGGTGGTAAATCAACCACGCAACGTTGACATGAGCTGCACACCACTTCCCAGGTTTCTATAATAAAAAAGCAGATGTACTATTTATTGTCGGACGAATTCATCAGTAAGTGAATAAATACATGTATGTGTCTAGCAAGTTTCAAGCCGCCCTCAGGTCGATCTGTGATTCTCCTGTGCCGCAATGGAACACTCGGCATCAAGGAAAAAAGTATTTAAACACTTACATGTAGGCCACAAAACTGAACAAATCGTGTGAGTGAGTATCACTGAACAAGCGGCGACTCAACACAAAATAATCGCAACCATGCTCATGTCATGCATGATGGCGTGTTTTTCCGCACGCTGATTGGCTAAATAAAATTTGATGCAGGCGCCACACATGCGTCATGCGCACATCTTGTTTTCTTCCACAGAACTTGGCTGTGACAATCAGCATCACGTCGCAAAAGTTGAACATGTTCAAGTCTTGCGATTGTCGTAATGCCATCGGAGCCACACACAAGTCTCAAAACAATCGCCGACTATTTTGATGTCGACAGGCGTAGATCAGGCGCAGCTTGGTCATAAAAAGCTAGTCGTCCACTGTTCTGCGTTGTCGCAAGGTCGACCTGAGGGCAGCTTTAAATGATGCATTCAAAACTGGTTGAGAGCCTTAGCATGGGTAATTGCCTGAGGTGAAGCCAAGGACATTCATGACGCACCAAGTCAGCCACAAATCTAGAACTTTGTGTTTGACCATTTTGTGTACAGTTTGCCTACATGTATATACATTATGTTGTGCAAATGAGCCTCGTTTCTACCTAAGCCTCTGCGTATTATTGTGTCAATTTGTTTGGTTCCGTTTGTGCATTATACGCCACACACAAATTCCATCCAGGCATGTTTGTTTTGTTCCATCTGCATTCAAACTGATGCTACTAATAATCAGAATCACTGAAGATCCTGAATCAGACTAAAAATTGTTGAGAACCATAAAAAGGAACAAAACACAGTTGTTTGGGTCATTGACTCGCAATCATAGGTGAAAACTTGGGGTTGCAGGGTCGAACCTCCCCCGGCTGCGGTACCTGTGCCCTTGAGCAAGGCACTCAACCACATTTGCTCCATCCTTCGGACGGGATGTAAAGCCGTTGGTCCAGTGTGTTAGGTAAACGGTAACGCACTTTAAAGATCCCAGAGCATTTTTTTGAAGAGCAAGGGGATTCTCCGGTGTCTCTGGCCATTTCTAATTCTTCATGGGTTTCCTCACGCTTGCGAGTGACAGTGCAATGGACACTTTTGAGGAATCTTTGTTATGAATACCAGAAAGAAATAATAATAATAAAAACTCCGTTTGCTAGGATAGGGCGACAATTTGTGTGTAAAAAAGCTATATTAGGGCGACACGCTCAATTGGGCGACAATTTGGTGTCGCCCTAATATTTTTGAGATTAAAAACCATTTTTTTAAGGTCAAAAACCATTTTTATTAGGTCTAGAACCGTCTCTCTTAGGTCTGTAACCATTTTTGGAAGCTTTGGGTAGAGAAATTTGGTGTCAATTTGAGTGATTCTTCCCGAAATTTCGGTGGTCCCCGGGGAAAGGCTTCCCGAATTGTCACCCTATTGCTGCATCCAGGGTTATTGTAAAAACTATGAATTGTAGGTTAGGGCGACAAATCGTGTGTAAAAAAGGTATATTAGGGCGACCTGCTCAATAGGGCGACATTTTGGTGTCGCCCTAATATTTTTGAGTTTAAAATTAATTTTTTTAGGTCAAAAACCATTTTTTTTAGGTCGAGAACCATTTTTATTGGGATTGGAGCTGTTTCTCTTCGGTCTGCGACCATCTTTGGAAGCTTTGGGTAAAAAAATAAGGTGTCATTTTGAGTGACTCCTGCCGAAATTTCGGTGGTCTCCGGCGAGAGTCTTGCCGAAATGTCGCCCTATTGCGTCATTCAGCGTTCTTTAAATACTAATTGTAATTATCAGCCCAACGTTTTGGAATGCACACTTATGCAAGCATTGCATTGCAGTCCTAACCCGAGACTGAGTCAAGTCATTTCTAACAGTGACTCCGTGTTAAGTCATGAGGTGTTGATTAAGCAGAGACTTGAGTCAAGTCAAGTCAGTAAAAATAAGGACTCCAGTTAACTTGATTTCCAAATTTTGAGTCCGAGTCATTATTATAACTTTGCTCCTAACCACAAAAGAACAATGCAACATGTTACTCACCATTAGAGATAACCTAGACAGCGGCAAGCCCGGTCGATCAACACCTCCTTTGAAGTGTAATGCTCCCTCTAATACCGATCGGTTCTCTGCAGTTGAAATTGGCTGTAAGGAGAACACCGCATCAAATATGATTAAGACTAATGCTTTATCCTAATGTGGAATGAAATATCCCTTTTCCCTATAAAATGACAAGAAATTAAAATTACACTTTGCATACATACAATTGTGGTCAGACATCCTCGAGTTTAAACACATTTCTGTGCTCACTGTAAAAACATATACATGTAAGTTTCAATTCTCCTTCTCTTAAAAGTACATTTTCAAATTTATTCCCCATCTGGAATTTTTGTAGGTGTCATCTTTCTCATGAGCTCAAAAAACATGGACTACCGAATAACCACCCCTTGTCCAATGAGGGCACATGATTACTGCATGTTTGTTTAGTCACTTCTCAATTTCAAAATTGTATTTGAAATGCTGTAAAAGTAAATTTATACTCAGTGTTGTTGGAGTTAGTTATCAATTGCTAGCTACGTAATAGTCCAGACATTTCCACGCTGTCTTTTTCATAAATTAGTACACTGATAGAGTATGGTTTGCATTGGAAACTGCCGTCTTGAACAGGAAATACAAAGATGCAAAGTTTGTTATACTTTTATACTTTAAATTATTTTTAGGGATTATGACCCCGGCGGTCCCTGGGTCATAATCCCTAATAATAATCACTTATTCATACCTAATATTGGCAGGGGTTTGGGTCGTATCTTAAGTGATCTCTGGGAGGGGTGGTTATATCATTGAAGGGTTTATCCCTCTGTTGGGCTTGCTAAGCTCACATGATAGACAATCCCAATCAGTGAGGAACAACTGCAATACCGTGATTCGAGACCACCAGTTGGCTTAATAGCTCAATTGGTAGGGTGTTAGCACGTTAAGGAGAAGGTCCCCGGTTCGAATCCCAGTGGTTTTTCACTGCATTCAGATTTCCCAAACTCATGGACATTTTTCCACATTTGTATCAAATTTTAAAAGATCTCAGAAAGGTCTAGGCAGTGATATGATAAAGTCACATTAATACCTTTGGTTGGAAAGCGCCAGATCCGAAACTGTTTGCCATGCTGGTTGGTGGAAGAATGGGTGCCATGCCGGGAGGATAACCTAGCCCAAGCTGTAGCAGAGAGGAAATGAACAGAAGAAATGAAATTAAATTATACAACTTTTAAACCAACTTTATTTTGTTGCTAGATTCACGAGGGAGGTTTAGATCGTGTATTTAATACTCAAACATGAATGTGTCTGATAATTGTGTGCGTAAAATACAGAGGCATTCAAAATGCTCAACTCAAAGTTTAAAACACCACCTGTTTTCAACGCCGTGTCGACCCCCGAGATTTGTCCAATGTGAAAAAACACTAAAGTTTGCCAATTCGATATTGTCCTGCAGCCGATTTCATGAATCCTTGAGCACTGCGTAAGCCCGCTTGCGCAACTTTTTATTGCGTAACTCCGGTGATAATTACACACAGGCCTATGGGGCTTATGCCATTTTCAAAAGTTGTGCAAGCTACGCAATTTTTCGCGAAATCGGCTGCTGGTGCTTACAGTCCTAAACATGGTACCCAATCTTTTGGATGGGATGCAAAGCTACAGTACAGGTTCACTTTAATGTGCATTGTGTTTAAGGATTCCAGACCACTGATGTGTCAGAAAATGACTTTCCCTGTTATTTCTGGTCAGCTGTTAAAAAGATTGCCAACTCATGTGATGGCATGCTAAAAATCATTAAGATGAAATACCTACAATAGATAAATACAGATGTTGTTGTGATAACAATTTTTCAGCAGAGTGGATAAATTTAATGCGCGTTTCCAATTTCTAATGAGCTGTTTTTATTAAACATTAGGAAGAAATGATGTGCTGGTGCCAGGCAGATCTTGGTCATCAGTGGTGAACTGTTGAATTATGTAGGAATGCAGACTAAATCATGTGGAGGGAAAATCGCAAATGCTCTTAATGGTTAATGCAAGGCTTGCACGAAAACATGTCCAACATGATTACAGTGGCATGTGCTTACAAAATATTCAGACAGCCAAAACATTACTGTCCCCATTTGTCATGCTGAGGTTGTATTTACACAATTTTGAAATGTTTGTAGAGACTTCCATGCAGGTTTCCATTTGCATTATTTTCTGCAAGCCAAAAGGCCTGTATGTATTGGACTTCTTTTGGGGGAAAACCTACCGAGACGATGGGTATTTTTCCCATTTTAAGTCCAATGCGGACAGCCTAGGACGCTTTCCTCTCAGTAACTTTTCCTGAGTCCAGCAGGTACTTTTCATGACCAACTGCTGCCCAGGGAAATCCAGTGCGATAAGTCCAGTGCGGACACAGCAAGTCGGTAAAAGCGCTCTGGAAGCGTATTCGCCGTGAAGGTCAACACTGCGCATGCTCTCCCACGGTCTTGGTAAAATCTTCCCGTGTCAAAAAGTCCAAATGCGGATAGCAGTAACATTTTGCCATTTTTCATTTTACCAACGTCTCGGTAAAACCTCCCGAAAAACAAGTCCAATGCAGACATGGCTTTAGGTTCAGTGTGATACATACATGTAATGCACTCAGAGAGAAGGGGGCTTATCAACTCCCCACATGAGGGCTATTGAAAAAACAAATCTCCCTTGAGATAACATGGCTACCATTGATAAATACAGCTGTTACTGCCATCAAACTGTTAGGAGTTATTCCAAATGTATGTTTGCATTTGTTTATGAGCAATCTTTAAAGTTTAAAATATTTTCCCATGTGGTGCCATATAGATCTGGGTCATCACTGTATAAAAGCAAATTCACAAAGGAATGCCGCCAAAAATCATAAGAGTGAAAATTCCAAATGCTTTTTTGTTTTGTCTGGCTTGTATGAATAATGTATAATATGATTACCATAACATATTTGCAAACAGCCACAACATTTTAAATTATGTGTATATTTTAAGCATTTATTAAATCCTATAATAATCATGAATAAATGATTTTTTAAAAGGGATTATGACCCAGGGACCTCCGGGGTAAATGAATTCGATACAAATGTGGACAAATGTCCATATGAGTTTGGGAAATCTGGATGCAGTGAAAAGCAACTTGGCTCCACCGGGATTCAGAACAACTGCACTACCGTGATTCGAGACCACCAGTTGGCTTCATATACATGTAGCTCAATTGGTAGGAAGTCTGCACGCTAAGTAGAAGGTCCCCGGTTCGAATCCTGGTGGAGCCAAATTGCTTTTCACTGCATCCAGATTTCCCAAACTCATTTGTATCCTATATTAAACGCCATGGAAGGTAAATTGTTGGGTCATTTATTTAAAACAGGACACAGTGTCCCACTTACTTTGTGACACTTTCGGTGTTATTTTAAATGCCAGACTTTTAGCTATTTAGCTATGCATGAGCGAAGCGATTTGGCCTGAAAAAATGGAGATTCGATTTAACGTCAGCGCTCTACAAACTGACCCATATATCATATCTGGCCCTATGTTGGTGCCTTCGTACAGTACAAACTATTTTCAGATAGTTTGAAACCCATATTCAGCCAAATTATTTTTATATTTAGTTTAAATTAATTTAAAAAAAAAGACTGGCGGATCGCATTAAACAGCATGTTCCATCCCCCATCCGCAGCAACCTGCCTGCTTCCCGCAAACATCCATCGCGTGTCTGCAAGAACGCTCGCAAAGCTGCCACACAGCCTGCTATAGGACAACACTTGCTTGATCACCCCAAGTGCTCCAAACAATACAGCGAACAGCAGTTCACTGTACTGACCAGAGCACGCAGTATGATGCATCTGCACATGCTCAAGGCTACATACATTCACTTCACAAGTTGTGTCGTCAGAAAGAACTTGTTCACACGCTCCATGTAATCTAACTGCACATGCACAGTAGCATGCTCCCTGCTGTTGTCGAGCTGACCAATTAGCGCTCAGTGTACACGTCATTCCCGCCTTTAGCCTTCTACCATAGTTCGTTAGCGTTGTATTAGTTAGCGTCACCACGCTATTCTTGTATTTTGCTCTGATGAGTGCAAGTCGAAAAGTGCTTTACTAAAGCCTTTAGCATGAATTTTTTGTTACTTAATACTATTTTCTGAAATAAAAACATTGGTTCTTATTCCTACAAGTACTGTGTTTAGGGGAAGAGTCTTTTGTTGTTTGCAAGGGTACTTTTTATATCCACAAGAAAATTAAAGTATATGGGAAGATCCCTGAAGGGCATTGAGGCCAAGACCAGGGATAAGAGGCCATGGCCTTTGCAGTCCACCTGTATGAAGTAGTTAGTCATGTTCCACTATACATTACTTTCTCAAGCCTAAAATTCCACCACCAAAAGGGCACTGCCAACTGTAAATGTACATATGTTCAGAAGTATAAATACATGTACATGTACACCACTACGATCATCACCAAAAATGGTATACAGGACTACCCGAAGTTCGAACCATTGCAAGGTGTACAAGCTATGTTTTTTGAGTACTGCATGCACGTGAGGAATTCCACAAAATCAAGACTTTAGTAAAGACTGTTACAAAAATGGTGTAAGCACACCAGTTTTAACACTTGGTTGCATACAGTTGCATTTATACTTCCGACTTCAATTGTATGTTAAATATGGCACCCAAGTATAGCCTAGTGTTTGCAATGAACACTTCCATTAGAAAATCAAAAAGTCTATATTTGATTACAAATGGGCTCCATGGCCAAGACCAAGGGCAACATACAGAGGCCATGGTCTAATAGTGGCTTCTGTAAATTTCCCGTCTGCTGTGAGCACACTACCCCCTCACCCCCTCCCCTTTATCAAAAAGGAATGTCCCTGCATTGGCTTGCGTGCCTCCTGAGTCACATAATCCCCATTTGCTCCCTAATTGGATTATAAGCTCAACAAATCGGTAGGATACGAATTTCATGCTTTTGCACAATAGAAGCGTGATTCACCCAATCCATGTGATGGAGGGCTCCCTGAGGGCAAAGGTCAAGATCATGTTAAAAAAATGTTAAGTCTTTCACCTGTCAGCCACAAGACTGATTTATTAAGCTGAGCTTTGGGTAACTTAATAAGCCTTAAATGGTAATCCATGTTTCCAAACACATCTGCTGGAAATTCAATTTATGAGTAACTAGATTTTAAGAGTGACATTTTTTTCTCAGCTTCAGGTTTTTACAAGTCGTCTGAAATTTGGTAGGACAACTGGATATGATGTATTAAAACCAAGGTACATATAAACAAAAAATGGATGAGTTTCAAATCAGGATTTTTTTTTTAAAGGCCCCTGGAGAGTCCCAATAAAGCTGATTGGTGGTTTATCTGCAAGTTATATTTGGTGACATTGATGACATCATCACAAGCAAACAAGACCCTTTGCACGGCCACGGACAGGGGACATGACAGGGGACAGTCACGTTGTCACAGTGCGTCATGCACGAAAAGGTACTTTGTGGATATACAGTGTATTGTCATATAATAATGGTGCACTCTTGTATAGCGCACATGTGTGCCCTACAAGGTACTCGCGGTTGCCATTATTACCACTGCCATACCTGGCCAAGGTGCACAACCCTGTCAGCAGTTAGATTGTGGCATTCTTCCTAACAGCTTCCAAGATATTGCTTGGGTTGATGATGCAATTGAGATGAAGTGTCTTGCCCACGGACACAAACAAGTGGGCAAGGGTAAACAGGATGTTTGACCTCTTCAAGTGCGCCTGCTCAATGTAAAGTAGACAATGGAAAAGAACCACGTTCTTTGCTGCAACCGTCTCAAAAATTTCCCATTACTTACTTTCTTGTTTTGTTTGAGACTTCATTACTGCATTAAAGCATGCATTCATGAAATCAGGCACATCATTTTGGGATGTCACAAATAATGACCAAGTTTAGTCAAGCGTATTACCATTAAACCTCTTACTAACGAGCTTCACTAAAACACTATGGTACCAGACAAGAGATCTTTCAATGCTATGTATAGTAGTTGCAGAAATTAACCCCTTGGGAGATATTTTTATGTTGCTATTAGCGAGATTAATGACAGTTGCAAAGCATGGCAACACACGCAAAATCTTTTTATGTGATTTTAGGCTAGAAAAAATGTTAACACAGGGTACATACATGTACAGGGTATGCATGGACTAGAAGAATTATGCACGAGAATGTAGCGATGCGGGTAAATACAACTTGAGGTTGACAGCAATTTGTAGTGTCTAGCTAGTGGTACAAGAGAAGAAAATGACCAGCGCCAGAGCAAGGAAAATATAGATTTACCTAACGTGAAAAAACATAAGGGAGAAGTGGGAAAAATCTCTGGGGTATTTAAGAATAATGAAATGGAAAGTAAATGCAGATAGCTGTTTAAGCATGTAGGGATGGCTAGTGGTGAATTCGAGAAATGACCACTCACGTGGCGGTGTAATAATCCTGGGTCAATTTCAGAATAATTGTCAAACTGCAAGAGATAGAAATAAAAAGGCTATGTGAGAAATAATACTCATTTGATACAAGCTAAACTTCTAACAAGTGTTTATAATTTGGGTCCACCTCAATTACATTTTGATAAAAACTCTACACATGTGTGAAAAAGCATTTCATCAAAAGTAAAGCAGTCTTCCCATTGAAAGTTTTTGTGTAGTGAAGGTAAAGTCGTTTCAAGAGCCAGGCTTATTTGGCCAGCAGCCATCTCCAGCTTCCATGGCATGGAGTGACAAAAAGCAATGTTCTCCCCAGATGGGATGCAAGTCCATCACAGGTTTACCCCAAGCAGTTAGTTGGATTTTCCTATACATGTACCAGTATTTGCTGGTACCCATTTATACACCTTGGTGGAAAAAGACAATGGAGTATAGTGTCTGTCCGAGGACACAACATGCTAGGTGTGAGTTGGGGACTGACCAGGCCTCAAACCACGGACTTATCGCCCAAAAGTCTGATGTGCTATCAACTGGAACACAACATCTCCCCATTGCAAAATTAAGTCCAATAGGCAGTGTTGTAGGACTAGAGTCAGACGCGAGTCACAATTTTCGTGACTCGGACTCGACTCGAGTCACATTAAAAAATGACTCGGACTCGACCATGATGACTCGGACTCGAACATGGTGACTCATGACTCACGAGTTATATATCAAAAAAAGAAAAAAGATATATATTCGCGCGATCAGTGCAGGATGACAACAAATATCTTGGGGAAAAAACACAGTACGACGTGTGAATATGTACATTGCCCCACCAGGCCGGCAAGGAGCGCACGAGCACGTCATCATTTCACATTGTGTGAACGAAACTATAGCAGATTCAGCTTGATTAATTTGGCGAACAAGTGACTCGTGACTCGGACTCAGACTCGAGGCTGCTAACTCGAATTCAGACTCAATATTGGTCGACTCGACTACAACACTGCCACTAGGACACAGAGAACTACATGTCAAGTTACCAGGGCTATGATGTAAAAAATACAGGCGGAGAATGGATGGAGAAACTTGACACTCAACTGTAGTAGTTTTACAGGGCTGTAGTTAGTCCAGTGGGAACAGTTTCGCCCTGTAAAACTTTGTTGATCTGCAGTAAACAACAGGCTTGCACAGAGGAGTCGCAATCTGTTTGGGGCACTAATGAAAAATTACATTGGGAGCCTACAGTAGGATTATGCAGAGTAATGCAACCATAGGTCGCTGATAAGTGTTGTTGTTTGGGGGGGGGGAGCCTGGGGGAGGTGGAAAAGGGGGAGGGGGGGGCAGGGGGTGGTCACAGTTTTAAGAAAAGCTGAGTAAACAACCCTTCTCCACACACTCTGCTGGGAATATCATCACACCCTCCTGGAAATGGACAAAGACGGTCTGATCTTGGGTATTCAATGAGTAACAGTGCTTTGCTGTGACATTCATTAGCTTCATTTCCGTGGCTAATTTCCACTCCAGATCTAAGGGGGCTGGTTGATTATTCAAGTCTGTCAAGTACATGTAGGGGAGGGGAGACACACACAGCAGACCAGCATTAATCATGATACGTGTAGTTCACAGGGCATGTTCTCACACCATAATAAAAGCGGTCTAAAGCCTGGTTTTTACTTTATGCGAATGCGAATATAAATTAGACTTCACAGCAAAGTTTTGGTGCTGCGAATTTGCAGAAAGATGAACTGGTTTCAAATGTGTGACAATAAATTTAAGCCAAATTCACGTTAGCATTCGGTTTGCGTGAACTATGAATCGGCCTTAACTTTTTTTTCAACCCAAAAAAGGTCAACCTTAGTTGTGACTGAACAGTCTTTATTTAGGCCTGTCCGCAGTGGACTTTTTTTGGGAAAACTTACCGAGACGATGGGTATTTTTCCCATTTTTAATCCAGTGTGGATAACCTAGGAAGTTTTCCTCTCAGTAACTTTTCCCCGAGTCCAGCGGTTGCATTTTCTGGCTAACTGCTACCCAGGAAAATTGACTAGGTAACTTTTCCGGAGATGATAAGTCCAATGCGGACACATTGAGTCGGTAAAGGCACTCTGGAAGCATACGTCCGGGTCGTGAAGGTCAAACTGCGAAGGGACACTGCGCATGCTCTCCCACGGTCTCGGTAAAATTTTACTGTGTCAAAAAGTCCAAATGCGGACAGCAGTAAAATTTTGCCATTTTTCATTTTACCATTGTCTCGGTAAAACCTGCCGAAAAACAAGTCCAATGCGGACACGGCTTTTGAGCACTATTTTCGGCACCATATAAGTAAATTTGTGGATACAGCATTGTGACCTCAGATTGGCCATTTTTAGTCTAACCCAACAGTGTCTGAAGACTCAATGACCACAACCATTACACCTCTTTAGCATGTCTGATATGATGATGTGCCTGCATCTTCTCACAGACAGCCTGGTTTTTGTGACGCACAAAACACTTTTAATGATATATGGCATATTACACATCTGTACAGGTTTGATGATCTGTGTAGATTGAGCATTCTGACCCCTGGAAAATTGATTTAATTTGCCCATTAATAGGTCTGATTTATGTCCTGGTTCATATGACACATTTTGATGTTTTAATGGCAAAACCACATAAGATATGCAATGCAGACTATTTAAAGCAAATATATATACATGTACCGTAGCTAAATTCAAAATTAAGAACTTCCCAAAGAGCATAGATTCCGTCCTTCTGAACTCAAAATCCACACGCATGCTTTTCACATTTTGTTTGATTGAAAATATTAATGTGTTCCTCTATGCATGGCTTAAACTCGCTCCTGCAGTGGCAAATTTCAGTTGACCCCCACTCAAGCACACTGTAAAGTTTTCAACTTGTGGTGTGTTTCTGTTGAACATAATGCCGTGTTAAAGCAAAGATTCTACTGCTCTATCTAGAAAACAGCAGAGCTTGCTGGCTTTCCATCATGCACACGTGAATTTGCCGAATAAAAGTTGTACATGTATGCAGGGGCCAAGCATTGGATCCGTCATTGTGTGGTCACGTGTTTCCGTTTTCTCCCCTGTATGTGTTACTACATGTAGTTGTGTTTACCAGATAATTTCACAGGCAATTTTCTTCCTCGAGAAGGAAAATTGCCAGGGAAATTTCTTGCCGTTAGGCCTATTTACCAGAAAATAAGACCCATTTCTACTGTGCAAAATTTCCCTCTTTTCCGGTATTATTCAGTGAATGGGTCCCCAATAGAAACATGCCTATATTTATTAGAAAAGCACTGAGCATACAGTACTGATAAAAATTAATAAACCATTCTATTGAAACCCCAGTCGGCCTTGAACCAATAAAATCCAGCCGCATACATGTGTGCATACCTGCCAACATTGCTGAGTAAGAAAATCGGACTGTAGTGAAACTTGCAACGGTCGAGTTGGTACAACGGTCAATTTGACCTGGTACTACACCCGTTTTCATACTACACAACAAATGCGGTGCGCGCGGGGAGTTAGGTCATGTCGGCAGTTCCGATCGAGAAAAAAAAAAATACACGATAAATCGGACTAGTTGGCAGATATGTGTATGCAACAAGATGGGTTTGAAATAGCAACAAAAACCTCCTCTGAATCGAAATTAAAAAGTCCTGAATTAGTCTCACCATAGTGAGTTACCAAAATTCAAATGGCAAGGCAGCTAATTTGATTAGAAACAGGAACAACTGCAGTTTGTTTCTCATGACCAAGTCACTAGTTTATGGCACATTTTATGGAATACCATTAATGTTTATGAGCATTATTCAGCAGCCATCAAACTTTAATGGTGCAGGGATATTATGCAAAGCCTTCTGAAAAATTAATAGGAGAGGGGCGAGTGCCACGGACCAGCGATTTAATGCAACATTTGGGAATACATTTTGTATTGCCAAATTATTGCTGGTACCTAAACAGAGCCTGCTACAAAACAGAATATATGTGATGATCGTTTCAACTATAGAACCATTTGTTAGGGTTTTTGATTTGAACATGCAGCCTAAAACAGGCATGCAGAAGTGGTATTTTTAAATTAGTTTTTCCTTCCAACTTGGAAGCCAAATTAGGCCTTCTTTCATGACAGTTTTTTAGTGAAGGGAAATAAAAGAAGGGCAATTGATGAGTTGCCCAAGAGCACATGATGCACCACAGTCGGGTCGGAATGGTTCGCCACATTCTCCCACACAATGAGTATTTCATCTTTCCCAGCATGATGCTACTTATGCACCTATCAATTGTTCCCCCCCCACCCCCCCCCCCCCCTCCCCCCCCCCCCCTCCCCCCCCCCCCCCGGGCTACCCCACC